>OY804577.1:111101989-111774772 GCA_963680875.1 Bathymodiolus brooksi
AGACAGTCCTACAAACAATCAACTGTGGGTGAAGCAGACAGTCCTACAAACAATCAACTGTGGGTGAAGCAGACAGTCCTACAAACAATCAACTGTGGGTGAAGCAGACAGTCCTACAAACAATCAACTGTGGGTGAAGCAGACAGTCCTACAAACAATCAACTGTGGGTGAAGCAGACAGTCCTACAAACAATCAACTGTGGGTGAAGCAGACAGTCCTACAAACAATCAACTGTGGGTGAAGCAGACAGTCCTACAAACAATCAACTGTGGGTGAAGCAGACAGTCCTACAAACAATCAACTGTGGGTGAAGCAGACAGTCCTACAAACAATCAACTGTGGGTGAAGCAGACAGTCCTACAAACAATCAACTGTGGGTGAAGCAGACAGTCCTACAAACAATCAACTGTGGGTGAAGCAGACAGTCCTACAAACAATCAACTGTGGGTGAAGCAGACAGTCCTACAAACAATCAACTGTGGGTGAAGCAGACAGTCCTACAAACAATCAACTGTGGGTGAAGCAGACAGTCCTACAAACAATCAACTGTGGGTGAAGCAGACAGTCCTACAAACAATCAACTGTGGGTGAAGCAGACAGTCCTACAAACAATCAACTGTGGGTGAAGCAGACAGTCCTACAAACAATCAACTGTGGGTGAAGCAGACAGTCCTACAAACAATCAACTGTGGGTGAAGCAGACAGTCCTACAAACAATCAACTGTGGGTGAAGCAGACAGTCCTACAAACAATCAACTGTGGGTGAAGCAGACAGTCCTACAAACAATCAACTGTGGGTGAAGCAGACAGTCCTACAAACAATCAACTGTGGGTGAAGCAGACAGTCCTACAAACAATCAACTGTGGGTGAAGCAGACAGTCCTACAAACAATCAACTGTATGTGAAGCAGACAGTCCTACAAACAATCAACTGTGGGTGAAGCAGACAGTCCTACAAACAATCAACTGTGGGTGAAGCAGACAGTCCTACAAACAATCAACTGTGGGTGAAGCAGACAGTCCTACAAACAATCAACTGTGGGTGAAGCAGACAGTCCTACAAACAATCAACTGTGGGTGAAGCAGACAGTCCTACAAACATTCAACTGTGGGTGAAGCAGACAGTCCTACAAACAATCAACTGTGGGTGAAGCAGACAGTCCTACAAACAATCAACTGTGGGTGAAGCAGACAGTCCTACAAACAATCAACTGTGGGTGAAGCAGACAGTCCTACAAACAATCAACTGTGGGTGAAGCAGACAGTCCTACAAACATTCAACTGTGGGTGAAGCAGACAGTCCTACAAACAATCAACTGTGGGTGAAGCAGACAGTCCTACAAACATTCAACTGTGGGTGAAGCAGACAGTCCTACAAACAATCAACTGTGGGTGAAGCAGACAGTCCTACAAACAATCAACTGTGGGTGAAGCAGACAGTCCTACAAACATTCAACTGTGGGTGAAGCAGACAGTCCTACAAACAATCAACTGTGGGTGAAGCAGACAGTCCTACAAACAATCAACTGTGGGTGAAGCAGACAGTCCTACAAACATTCAACTGTGGGTGAAGCAGACAGTCCTACAAACAATCAACTGTGGGTGAAGCAGACAGTCCTACAAACAATCAACTGTGGGTGAAGCAGACAGTCCTACAAACAATCAACTGTGGGTGAAGCAGACAGTCCTACAAACAATCAACTGTGGGTGAAGCAGACAGTCCTACAAACATTCAACTGTGGGTGAAGCAGACAGTCCTACAAACAATCAACTGTGGGTGAAGCAGACAGTCCTACAAACAATCAACTGTGGGTGAAGCAGACAGTCCTACAAACAATCAACTGTGGGTGAAGCAGACAGTCCTACAAACAATCAACTGTGGGTGAAGCAGACAGTCCTACAAACAATCAACTGTGGGTGAAGCAGACAGTCCTACAAACAATCAACTGTGGGTGAAGCAGACAGTCCTACAAACAATCAACTGTGGGTGAAGCAGACAGTCCTACAAACAATCAACTGTGGGTGAAGCAGACAGTCCTACAAACAATCAACTGTGGGTGAAGCAGACAGTCCTACAAACAATCAACTGTGGGTGAAGCAGACAGTCCTACAAACAATCAACTGTGGGTGAAGCAGACAGTCCTACAAACAATCAACTGTAGGTGAAGCAGACAGTCCTACAAACAATCAACTGTAGGTGAAGCAGACAGTCCTACAAACAATCAACTGTGGGTGAAGCAGACAGTCCTACAAACATTCAACTGTGGGTGAAGCAGACAGTCCTACAAACAATCAACTGTGGGTGAAGCAGACAGTCCTACAAACAATCAACTGTGGGTGAAGCAGACAGTCCTACAAACAATCAACTGTGGGTGAAGCAGACAGTCCTACAAACATTCAACTGTGGGTGAAGCAGACAGTCCTACAAACAATCAACTGTGGGTGAAGCAGACAGTCCTACAAACAATCAACTGTGGGTGAAGCAGACAGTCCTACAAACAATCAACTGTGGGTGAAGCAGACAGTCCTACAAACAATCAACTGTGGGTGAAGCAGACAGTCCTACAAACAATCAACTGTGGGTGAAGCAGACAGTCCTACAAACAATCAACTGTGGGTGAAGCAGACAGTCCTACAAACAATCAACTGTGGGTGAAGCAGACAGTCCTACAAACAATCAACTGTAGGTGAAGCAGACAGTCCTACAAACAATCAACTGTGGGTGAAGCAGACAGTCCTACAAACAATCAACTGTGGGTGAAGCAGACAGTCCTACAAACAATCAACTGTAGGTGAAGCAGACAGTCCTACAAACAATCAACTGTGGGTGAAGCAGACAGTCCTACAAACAATCAACTGTGGGTGAAGCAGACAGTCCTACAAACAATCAACTGTGGGTGAAGCAGACAGTCCTACAAACAATCAACTGTGGGTGAAGCAGACAGTCCTACAAACATTCAACTGTGGGTGAAGCAGACAGTCCTACAAACAATCAACTGTGGGTGAAGCAGACAGTCCTACAAACAATCAACTGTGGGTGAAGCAGACAGTCCTACAAACAATCAACTGTGGGTGAAGCAGACAGTCCTACAAACAATCAACTGTGGGTGAAGCAGACAGTCCTACAAACAATCAACTGTGGGTGAAGCAGACAGTCCTACAAACAATCAACTGTGGGTGAAGCAGACAGTCCTACAAACAATCAACTGTGGGTGAAGCAGACAGTCCTACAAACAATCAACTGTGGGTGAAGCAGACAGTCCTACAAACAATCAACTGTGGGTGAAGCAGACAGTCCTACAAACAATCAACTGTGGGTGAAGCAGACAGTCCTACAAACAATCAACTGTGGGTGAAGCAGACAGTCCTACAAACAATCAACTGTGGGTGAAGCAGACAGTCCTACAAACATTCAACTGTGGGTGAAGCAGACAGTCCTACAAACAATCAACTGTAGGTGAAGCAGACAGTCCTACAAACAATCAACTGTGGGTGAAGCAGACAGTCCTACAAACAATCAACTGTGGGTGAAGCAGACAGTCCTACAAACAATCAACTGTGGGTGAAGCAGACAGTCCTACAAACAATCAACTGTGGGTGAAGCAGACAGTCCTACAAACAATCAACTGTGGGTGAAGCAGACAGTCCTACAAACAATCAACTGTAGGTGAAGCAGACAGTCCTACAAACAATCAACTGTGGGTGAAGCAGACAGTCCTACAAACAATCAACTGTGGGTGAAGCAGACAGTCCTACAAACAATCAACTGTAGGTGAAGCAGACAGTCCTACAAACAATAAACTGTAGGTGAAGCAGACAGTCCTACAAACAATCAACTGTAGGTGAAGCAGACAGTCCTACAAACAATCAACTGTAGGTGAAGCAGACAGTCCTACAAACAATCAACTGTGGGTGAAGCAGACAGTCCTACAAACAATCAACTGTAGGTGAAGCAGACAGTCCTACAAACAATCAACTGTGGGTGAAGCAGACAGTCCTACAAACAATCAACTGTGGGTGAAGCAGACAGTCCTACAAACAATCAACTGTGGGTGAAGCAGACAGTCCTACAAACAATCAACTGTGGGTGAAGCAGACAGTCCTACAAACAATCAACTGTGGGTGAAGCAGACAGTCCTACAAACAATCAACTGTAGGTGAAGCAGACAGTCCTACAAACAATCAACTGTAGGTGAAGCAGACAGTCCTACAAACAATCAACTGTGGGTGAAGCAGACAGTCCTACAAACAATCAACTGTGGGTGAAGCAGACAGTCCTACAAACAATCAACTGTAGGTGAAGCAGACAGTCCTACAAACAATCAACTGTAGGTGAAGCAGACAGTCCTACAAACAATCAACTGTGGGTGAAGCAGACAGTCCTACAAACAATCAACTGTAGGTGAAGCAGACAGTCCTACAAACAATCAACTGTGGGTGAAGCAGACAGTCCTACAAACAATCAACTGTGGGTGAAGCAGACAGTCCTACAAACAATCAACTGTAGGTGAAGCAGACAGTCCTACAAACAATAAACTGTAGGTGAAGCAGACAGTCCTACAAACAATAAACTGTGGGTGAAGCAGACAGTCCTACACAAATATGTTTCCATATCCGCAAATTGTAAAACAGTATCAATGTGTCAAGACTAAAATTGTTTGTATACTAAACAGAGCATTATAGCACCAAGTTTCCATATTGATCTAGTATCTAAAATGAAAAACAACCCATACGTTAGCAACAGACGGGAGTAATGATTCTGATTTAATCAAAATGAATCCTTTGACATCTCTTTAAGCAAAATAACCAGCAATTTTCTAGATATGTGCACAACAAAAGGTGCTACTGCCGCAGTTATTTTGGGAAAAAAAATTGACAATGTTATTACACAAAATGAGAAACCTTGGGATATGTGTGTAGTTTTTTTCTGTAGATAATGTCTCTGCGAATATGGGTAAAAGAAACTCAATTAAAAGTAGGGTACTGGAGAAAAACCCTGATGGGCACTGTGTTGGTTGTCCTTGCCATATGGCACTTAAGTATGGTTAGGAAAAATAAAACGGATTTATAGATCTTCTCTTAAAACTGATCGTTCACTATTAGCAATTTTGAAAGTGAAACTAAACAATCCAAATCCGTCTCACACTTTTAACCCATCAAGCTCTCCTCATTGAAAAGTCCAAAAAGAACAACAGTAATAAACAATTATTGCCTTCAATGGATGTAAACATCCTGAATTGTTAACCTGATGGGGGTTGTTTTCCCGAGGGCTTTGGCCCGAGGGAAACAACCCCTCGAGGGTTAACAATTCTGATGTTTACAATCCATTGAAGACAATAACTGTTTTATTATACCGAACAACAGACCAAGGATTGGGCATTTAAATAAATACATGTATTTAAGCAAAATGTGTGTTTAATAACTTTTGACAAATTTTTAACAAATGTTAAACTATTTCATGTTTATATTAAAGTTCACAACACAACCAGTGATATAGGGCACAAACTGGCCATCAGTAATATTTTCAACATATTTAAAATGTGTGTTTAATAACTTAAAAAATTGCCTCGGGACAATACAACCTTCCTTGAGCCATTATGACTAACCTTGGACATATTTAACCGGTCCATTATGAAAACACCCATTTCTTAATACTTTTATTAACCAGTCAATTTCAAATTTAGGTAATCTTCATTCTTTTTGAAGAAGACAATAGTATTGACCGAAATGGTAGGCTATAATTGTTTTATCATTTTTCAATATTATTATTTAAATATTAAAATTTTGAAATTTTATGAAAACTGAAATTTTTGAAACTTTTGAAAAATTTGAAATATTGAATTTTTTTTAAAAATTTTGATATCTTATGAAAATTTTGATTTTTTTTTAAATTTTTGAAATTTTGAAATGTTTTTAAATTTTTGAAATATTGAAATTTTTTGAAAATTTTGAACTGAATTTTTTGTGTTTTTTATTGATTTTATAATTTTGAAATTATATGAAAATTTTGAAAGAGTTGTTCCCCTTTTGAGGCACGCAATGGGTTGTTTACCGGGAAACAATAGGGTTGTTTCCCGTTTGGGTTAATTTTCACAAAACATTAAACAATTTTCAGGTCATGTGATTTAATCTAAGCCAATGAGAAGTTAGTGAGGTATAATAATCTTGATTATTACCCGGCCTCAGTATTATATGTTGTTATTGTTAATGTGTAAATAAATAACTGTTTGACAAGATGGGTTGATTTCAATGACCAAAAAAACGTATGAATTTTGTTTATAGTGCACGTCCATACCAATAATCTGTCCGGCGATATGGATATATACATTTGTATATGTATAATAATATCATAGAGAGATAGAAAAATACCAGTCAGGTTTAATTAATAATATCATGTCACAGGAGTAGACAAGATGACAAAAGCTGAAAATAATTCTTCAGAAACACCATACTGTCTTCACCTTCTGGGGGCTTCATCCCCAGGCCGCTTCCTCTCATTCCTGGCTGTCTACTCTACATTTGCATAAAAATACAAAACGACCATCGGAAAGTCACAATACAATTACTTTCTGATGTATTAAATAATACTTCTTTCGGATCTCTCTAGTTGATATAAACAATTTAGAGGGCAAAATGTCAAGCGACATATAGGATATGTTATAAAGCCAAAGCCGTCAAAGGCATAGGTGATTTTGCCGATTTTTAGCCGATCATCAGGTCCACCGTAATCATTTAAAATCTTTTTTATATTTCATATATATATTTGGACAGTGTGTAGTATTTTTCTTTATTTTTGAAAACTAAACCAAAACAGAATTTTACTCTCATGATAATCCCCGTGTGGATCCCCTAAACTCGAACCGGAAATAGGAATGAGAAATCAATAGAAAATTATCTCCCTTTATTTTGATTTTCGCTGCTGACCATGACATCATCGAGAATAAAAATGAAATGATACATCGCTTCTAGCATCGCTCAGAAAATGGTAAATTAACTTGAAGTATAGGTAATGTCTTGTCCATGTCACTGATAGGGTATCACCATAGACAACTGCCTAGTAAATTGGCTAAAGACACAGTGAACGAAGACGGATATTATTGTTGCTGTCCCATTTTTCATGATGATTTGACGTCAGACGTCGTTTGCAATGTTTACATTTTGAATTGTGACAACGGTTTATTCCCAAGACGTTTGTATAGAATTGTATATAAATGTACTACAGTTGAAATTTTTAGATTTTAGTGGAACTGAATGACCGAGTCACAGGTCACGATAACTTTAATATTTTGATGAGCATTGACATTGACCATGTCATGTGAAAAAAGCATGTTAAACTAGTCAGAGATTCCTTTGTCGTCCGACGACTTTTTGTTGACTTGCTGGAGCCGTGGAACATCAGAGTGCTCTCCATAAGGAAAACAGCAGATTTGCTGCTCCAACTCTGGGTCGTCACATTTCCACGTTTCGTGGCTATCAGATTTTATTTTCTATCCGAAACCCGCATATAAATCACTTCACCAATCATTTTTCTATTCATTCATAACCATCTTGCCCTCAGAAAGTGGTGTTACACTTGATTACAGCATGATTTTGTCTTATACCCTATCATTTCGCCAATTGACTCACTTTCAAACATTTGTCACATGACTTCGAGAAAACTACGATTACTGCAATGTATCATGGGAGATGATTTGCATATATGATCTTACCTTGTCCAAAATGAGAGGAGGGGGGGAACATAACATGCTCTTTCCGAAGCCCGTGGGTAACACTGCCATTGAATCTTTTCTTTCCAACACATTTTGTATTATTTCCTTCTGCT
The DNA here is from genome assembly GCA_963680875.1 of Bathymodiolus brooksi. Classification (NCBI taxonomy): domain Eukaryota; kingdom Metazoa; phylum Mollusca; class Bivalvia; order Mytilida; family Modiolidae; genus Bathymodiolus; species Bathymodiolus brooksi. The sequence continues at coordinate 111,109,813 of OY804577.1, forward strand.
CTGATTTGAGCTGTAGTTGGAATTGTTTGTCCTGCAGAATACGCTTTATATCATCTTCCATGTGATTTGTATGTTGTTGTTTACGTATGCAAATAATTTGGCATGCTGCATTAAGTAGCTCCCATCATGCAATGCGTTGCTGTCATCATTCAGTTAGTATCGCGAGATCACGTTTGTAGATTCGAAAGTGAAAGTCAAATGGCGAAATGATAGGATCTAAGGCAAAATCGTGCTGTAATCGAGTGTAACGCCACTTTCTGAGGTTAAGATGGTTATGAATGAATAGAAAAATGATTGGTGAAGCGATTTATATTAGGGTTTCGGATAGAAAATAAAATCCGATAGCCACGAAACGTGGAAATGTGCCAACCCAGAGTTGGAGCGGCAAATCCACTGTTTTCCTTATGGAGAGCGCGCTGACTTCCCACGGCTCCAGCAAGTCGAACAAAAAGCCATCGGACGGCAGAGGAGTCTCAGACTAATGTTAAAAACATGCAGCTATCCTCCATTTATTTTACATCATCTACAGTCAAACCTGTATATAAAGAACACAAGGGATTCCGGAAATATGCCCTTTATATAATTTTATAAACAGATTCAAATTATGCATGCATTTTTCATTAAATGAAGAAATTGAAGCTCCTTTATAGACAGTGATTCGTTATATAGTGGTACAAGTGTACCTATAAGACAGGTTTGACTATGCTAGATTAATTTTAGTTGATAACGGATAAAATAGCAGAATGGGATCTCTTGAACTTTATGATCGCAATACTTGTTATATGACAGACGACGGATGCCAAGTAATGGCAAAAGCTAAACCTAACCCTATATTAGGGTTGCGATCATAGAGTTCAAGAGAACCGCAGAATGATAGGTTCTCACATGAGTCCATATTGAAGACCGGTGTACATTGTGTGAAACTGAAAAGTGAAGCATCTTGGACAATAGGTCCACAAAGAATTATACTAGCATGGCGCAATTAAGATTAGCATAGACCAAGTTGCACAGTCGTGGCTCGGGTGTAAGTGGGGCTAAATTCTGCATTCTGGGCATGTCTTGAAGCTTCATAATTACCAATTTTTTATTGAAATATTGGCTATGGTTTGAATATAAAAATTCTTGGGATTCGTAAGCACTTAAATATACACCAGTGAAAGACAAGGTGTCATGTCAATCGTCAACATGCATGTTCTTTACATGATAATTTTTGCATAGACATCAGGTCTACTCCCAACAAAGATTAAGGAAGACAGACTGGAATTCTTATAGACAATGTCTATCGGTCTACTGCTAATTTTGCACACTGAGTGTATCTTCCATGAATATGAGAAATTCCATGTTTTCATGTTGTGGAACAAGGATAAATGAAATAGGATTTCTCACACAAGTGGAAGATGTAACAAACTTTAATACAGTAAGAACCCAATTTCTCCTGTGAAAAACTGAAATACGAAGGTAAAACTCCATAGACCTAAGGATTGAAGGCAAAACTTGTCATTCTTTGGAATGATTTCTATTGTGATATCAATTCTCTCATAACATGTACCGGTATTCATTATGGTTACAACGGTGACATCAAGCAAATTGGTATGTTTGATTTGACATTTACCCATGGTAGACATCTTCATGCAATCCTTTCTCCCATGGAAATGCTCCATTTAGGCAGGTCGGTGGTTTTCTCCAGATACTTCGGTTTCCTCTACCAATAAAACTGACCATCACGATATAACTGAAACACTCTGGTTTCCTGCACCAATAACACTGACTGCCACATTATAACTGATATAGGAAGTGGCATTAAACACCATGACCTTCAACTATGTTTATTGTGTGTACAATCTACATTATGTACTTATCATGGTTATTAAAGTGACAAAGACGAATAATTCAGAGATCACTTTGGGCCGCGCCATAGTCACGCTAAAATTTGATATGACCCATTAAAAAATTATGTGTGCGCCAGTAGGGCGCATTACCGTCATTTATGGCCCATACAATTGTACATCGTGCACCGGTAACTGGGATCTGCATACTTATTTTGTTTCGATTGGTTCTTAATTTTTGTTTTATCCCGCGAATGTAATCAGGTGAAAAAGTAAACCAGTCGTATAATCATCCGATACTCTCAGTGTTTTTCATACTTGGGTCTCAATTATAACGAAAACTGTCGAATGACAACAAAATGCCTCCCAAAAAGGGAAGATCTGAAAAAAAAATCAACCGAAAATATCATTTTTCACGATGTCTGAGAAGGAAAATCCTTGGTCAGAAGATGAAACGGACACAGGTACAACCACAGAGGCGAATGAGCCTATTGAGGTCGATGATGACGTATCACACGAAGCCAGCGAAAACAAGGAACAAGGAAAGTTTCAGTCCCGTTGGGCCAGTTCATACACGTGGTTAACATACGACAAAGATAAAAACAAAATGTACTGCAGTAAATGCATTAGCATTGGAGCAAACAATACTATGACAGCTGGTTGTGATAATTGTAAAGCATCATCACTCACTATAGGCATGCAGCTAGTGCAAATTACAAGGTTTATTGCCTATAGAATTGCTCAGAATTGCTTAAATTGCTGAAAATCGTTTTCGGGCCGCAGGGCCCCCATACCCTGGCCTAATGGCCCATTACCTTTGATGATGATGGGCCTTCAAAGCTAGGGTGATCTCTGCGAATATTAATCAACATGATTATGCAACATACAAATGCCATGTACATTGGATGTTGTGGTCATTTTTTTTTTTAGTAAAATGATTTGAGGTGGATTGTTTACTTTTCATAGAGGACAAACACAGGAAACTATAGATGAGTAACACAGACCCTATGTACATTGTATGAAAAACTGGGGTTAAATCAGTTGTTCATTAAGTGTATGAAAACAGTTGTTGCTACTCCACGTGTGACACCTACTAGAATAGAATTAAATACATTAATGTAGTCCCCCGACTCTTAAAATCCATGCATAGAAACAAAAGGAAACATGTATTTTAAACAAATATATTAATACACTAACATATATACATGTATGATGAATTAAAATTGTCAGCTTTGATAGAGGTGGGAAATAAAATTCAGTAATTCCATATGTAGCACCCATCTTATAATGTGGACAATTGTTTTCTGTGGCTTCTCCAGTTTTCTACCAGGAATATGTGTGACAGTCAGAGACATACGTAGCATGATAAATCACTGTGATACATGTAGTTGACCTCCAAAATGTATCACTCAAGAGTCTGTCATCTTGGCGATATGGATATATCGTTTGTTCTAGTAGTTAATACCGGTATGTCTTCAAAATTTCTATTGTATTGAGGTTGTTATTTACTATGACACAAAATGCATAAGTAAGTAAGTAAATATATTAATTAGAGCAATAGATTTATCAGTATCACTAAGAAGAGTGGTATGTCTATCACATGATTTATCACCGCCTGTCTCTGACTGTTTGGTACATACCATTTAACACCCATATTCCCTAATCCATCTTCAATTTATCCAAATATAGTGGTAATTGATATTTGTTAGATTCCAGTAATTTTAAACCCATAGCTTATCCTTGAATTTCTGATGACGAAGTTTGTCAGATCGAATTTTGAATGACAGATTGAAATACTATGCTTGTATAGTATGTTTTATTAAGAATTATTGATTTTTGCAACCACAGATACAAGTAAATGTAATCATAGTGTTCAGATATCAAAAGTACATGTAGCAAATATTATCTCTTAATCTTATATATCATTAGCATTGTTAATTATTTATGACATATTATACATTTATTTCAACACTCGCCATAGGAAAGTTAATATTCAAATTGTATATTGATAGACTTTTGTAATACATGTATACAGGTAACCGTAATTAAATTCATTAAAAAGTTGTCAAAATTTACATGGAATTATCAGTTTGCATGATGTGTGTGTGTGTGTGTGTGACCTTAATCACTAAAACAACATGTAATATCTGCCCACTCTGTAGTCGATTTAAATCTAGAGAAAGTTTGATGAGTTATATGTGTATATACAATGTACATTGTATACATTTTGTATAAAATAATTTCCAATCTCAAATTTATGATTTCAAAAATCAAAGTTATTTAATAAATCTTTCTTTTTCTCCCTGATATTTATACTGTTATACTGTTACACTTTCATATATAGTGAACACTGTTGCTTTGACAATTATCATAATTAACATCAAACCTAAAGATGCCATTTGGAATTTTATACTGTTGATGACACAAACAAACAAAAAAACAATGCCAAATGAAAAAGTTGTCCTACAGTGAAAACTTTATTGAAGTACATGTTTAAAGAGAAAAATGATCCGGACTTGCCAAGTCAAACAACACAGAAAAGGGGAAGCCATGATCGTGATCCTATGGTAATTGCTTTTACAACTACCTGTGTAATCAGTGCTTATCACCACTAAAGGTGTGCATTCTAATCCCGCTCATAGGCTCATAGTAGGTGACTCGATACAACATTATGTGATAAAGTTTGTCAGTGACTTGAGGCAAGAGGGTGGTTTTCTCCTAGTACTCTGTTCTCCTTCATCAATAAAACTGATCACCACATATAATTGAAATATTGTTGAAAATGGTATTAAACATCATAACCCTAACCTCCAACACAGAAAAGACCAATTCTTTATCATTATTTATCATGTTTATTGTGACTTTAAACATGTTCAACTTAAAGTTCCCCATCAAATTCTTTTGTTAATACTTATGAAAGCATTCTTTCCTCTCAGTATTCTGTATATAATTTTTTGGGGAGTAAAATCCTCTCAATATAATGTTGTTAGCATTAAATTTTATTGTTGTTTTTTTTTAAAACATTTTTAATATACACATGTATTGAAATTTGTGACATTTATGAAAGCCATTGTGATCATAATCATAATATCTGATCTGATATATTTAAAAAAAATGTTATTAATATCAAGTACATATACATTTGTATTTATGTGTGTAAACTTCTCATATCAAATGATTTCCTTGTTGTATCATATAAATTATAAATATATCAATTACCATCGATTTTAAATAAAAAAAAACCCAACTTTGTTGGCAAGTCTATACATAGCATTGCCTTATTTGGAGACCATAATGCCCATAGTGATTTGCATGTTACATGAAGTCAGAAAAGGACTAGTAGTAGTACTGTTTCTCATGTTGTCTACAAACCAAAATAACTTATCAAAAATAAAGTTTTTAATGATAAGTCCTATCTTACTGGGTACTAGGTAGTCTTTAACTGTACTAGCCTGATAAATTTATTGCAGAACAGACATATGTTTTGAAGATTTATTTACAGAATGATAGACACATGTGACTATATTGTGTATTATGAAAAGAAAGCTTAAACGATAATGGACAAAACTTGTTCTCCATGTTCATTCTTGACTTTAAAATTAAAATTATGTACATGTATATATTGTTACATGTATGTAAGATTTTTTTAAGTTCTAACGTAATCTAAATCTATTTTTTAGAGTTGAATAATGGCTTACAGATCATTAGAGCGGGATTCCAGTTACGGTAATGTATTCTAAAATTATGTAATGTGTGTGTACTTTTAATATACTTATCCGGCATCTTGCATTTTATATGAATTACATGTAATACACGTTTGTGCAATAATTACTGAAAAAAAAGTTCCTTTACTTCCATGTAAAATAAATTTTTCCGTCAAACCAATATGTCTGTTTCATCTATTATAAATCTGTATAATGAACCATGTCCAGCTAGAACTTTTTACAAGCTAAATAATTAGAATTAAATCATTAATCATGACAATGATGTTTATGTTTGCTATGTTATCAGTAATCATGTTTATGTTTGTTTTGAAATCAGTAATCATGTTTATGTTTGTTATGTAATTTTTTTAATTTTTACTCCACTGATCCACTAATTAACAGTAACAACTAGCAATGTGTCAGTAAAATGTCATATACATTTAAGTAATAAATCACATGATAAACATATTATTAATACCCAACATGCATCTTTTTATTTCCATGAGATTGGATATTTAAACTGTAATTGCTCAAGGTAAAATTTGGTAAGGTAGGGTGGTGATGCAGGAGTTTGAAAAATCCCCCATTCATATATTCCCTCTGCATGAAAACCATACTCATGCAAAGTACAAAAACTATACCAATTCATATATTATTCAGTTATTGGTGACCCATTCATATTTTAGACTAAATTCCAAAATAAGCACGCATACATGTATATCAATTTTGCACCATATCATGTTAAATTATCAGATAATTATAAAAGAATTTGTCTTTGGAATGAAGAAACTTCATGAGATTGTAGAAATATGACCTATTGACATAAAATGTAGTTTAAATACCACTATCTGTGGATATATTGAAGTGGAAAATTTATGACCCAAGTTATATTTGAAAGCTGAAAAGCGGGACCATTTCAACTGCAAAGTAAAAATGGCTCACACATTTTAATTTCTTCATTATGACTGGAATAAAAATACTGTAAATTTTCATATATCAAATCGATGGAAATGAGACACAAAAAATAGAAAGAGTTATCTCCCATGTTCATTGCTAAATATTTTGTATTGCTATTATATTGTGTTCTTTGTTTTAGAACTAAAAACAAAACATTTTGATTCCATTTCCTTTAAATTTCTTTTTTACCTTTTTTCTCAAGAAAATCTGTATAAAATGTATTTAAAAAAAATTAAAACTTCTTTGAAGCTAGTGTTTGAGAAATTTGTGTGGTATTGTAAAACAGATGATGTTTTATTTTTTGTTCTAATTCAGCTTGAGAAGTATTAAAAAAGCAAAAGCATAAAATTGTAGAAAAAAAATCACAGTAAGTTATACAATATAGATTTTTGACACAGAATAATTCGTTCTACTTTTAATCTAGACATTTATTTTGGCAATCATACTCTCTTATCTAATTTTAATATTTTATTGTTACAGCTTATGGTTCCAGTTCTTCTTGTCTTGATGGGGTTCCATTTAAAATTAGCCCTCAGTTTCAGATTCCTAACAAGGTAAGACAACAACAACAAATTTATAACTTATATGATCACTACTTGTAATAAAAACCACATCGGGGGAGTAATGGTTGTTGTGTATGCCTTGAGTGCGGTAGATTGTGGGTTCGAGACCCGGTTGGGTCAAACCAAGAACTATCATATTGGTATTTGTTGCTTCTCCGCTATGCATGCAACATTAAGGAGAAAAGGCAAAGACTGGTTAGCTAGGAATCAAGATAATGTGTCTTGAGTGGAGTGACATGTGTACCTGCCGTCTGTTGTTTAGCACTAGCACTATAAAGATCCAGCTAAGTGTGTTGGTCCAGTACAATGCAATCATCATCATTATTTCATTGAATGTTTAAGAAATAATTACCGGTAGCCATATATTTATATTGCTTTCACCATGGGTTGGCACTTTATGCCGAATATTTTACCGCGAGGGGTAAAATGAAGGCATAAAGTGACAACCCGTGGTAAAAGCAATATAAGTATATGGCTACCGGTAATTATTTCGATTCTAATAGGACAATTACGGAACATTTTCAAATCGGAGCAGCCTAGGTCATCCAGGTGTTTCATGTCGATGACAAATATGTTTTGAGATTACTAAATGTTGTCATTCATGAACATCAATTCAAAAGAAAGGGAAAATACTACAAATTCTACTTCGACAAGGAGGCGTACACGAAGCCAAAAAACGTCTGGATCTTTATGTTCTAAACTGGAAGTCTTCATATGACGTTATGTTGTTTACGTGCCAAAATCGTCAACAACATTTTGCGGAATTTTAATTTGTGTGATTTTTAGGCCCAAGGATATGCAAGAATACTATGATGTTATTTGGGATCTTCGCAAGGGATGTGGGTTTATATTCCCTGTCTGTTTTCTATATCGCCTGAGCCGATTTTCAATACACGAATGCTTAGTTATTTTGTGTATTGCATACTTATCATTGTGTACCTTTTACAGGGGAGTGTCATGGAACAGCCGCTTACAAAGCACAGACCACGTCTATCTATGACGTAATCGGTTATAGATAAATATTATTTTTACTACAGGTTTGGACTCAAAGCATTTGAATACTTGCTCTCACTATGATATAGCTGAAAAATTCCTCATTTGGTGTTAAAAACAATAATCATTCATTCACTTACCGTACTTGTAATAGATGATACATACATATACCTTGTTTAGTATATGGTGTACAACTTTATCTGAATATGTATTATTTATTAGTGATAATATTTCAATGTTCAAATAAAAAAGTCCTATAATAGACAATGTATTACAGCTTGTAAAATATCTCTTATGAATTAACAAAGGGTAACAAAATTAACAAAGGGGAATTTTAAAGTTAATTGTCAAGAGTTTATATATCTCATATATTAACATACACCTAGGAAAAAAATTGTTGTTTTGAAAAACAGATTTAAAAAAATTCTTTTCTGGAGATTTACATTGCATTTCACTATATATTCTGTAGTTAAGTACTTCAATTGAACAAATATGGCTGACTTAACTTTTTTTAGGAACAAGAAACAATTTAGTTGAAATGATTATGTAACATCACAATATTTCAGTTATATTGGGGAGGTCAGTTTTATGGTTGGGGAAAACACTGTACATGTATCAGGGGAAACAAAACTAACTGCTGCAATTCAAGTCAATGACAAACTTAATTACTTATAGTCATCCTTCTCACAAGGGGGAATAAAACATAGACTCTTGTGATGATAGGCATTGATTGCTTATTTAGATTTACATCCATTTACCAGGCTACAACCCTTCCCTCCTATTTTAAGTTATCATTACCTCACGGCTGGTAATCCGCACAAGCAGAACAGTCGGTTCTGCAAAGAAATTCGTGAGGATAACTTCCGGTTTTGGTGGAGGGGAGTTCACGAAGACGCTTTGCAAGGTATGTACATGTCAAAAATTGAAATTTGCTTTTGTACTGCTCGAATATTGCAAAATCAGAGAATGCTATGCTGTGGCGAATGCTTTCACGATTAGAAACATGTATAGTTTATTGTTGTATATAAAGTGTAACTCTCGCAAAATCATTCGTCCCACGAAAAACATGATGAAAATTGTGACACTCTTAAACTTCTAACTTGTTCTTGACAAAGATGCAAGTTAAATTTTCAATATTTTTTCATCGTGGGAGTCGAAATGTAATCGGGGATAAATTCCGATTTGTCAGAAGTAAATTGAAGTCTAGATAAATCTACAAACTGTCCAATTTTCTTGTTTTCCTGATAGAGCACATTGCGAATGCATGAGGAGATTTGCTAGTTTTGCTAATTGTTTTCTGCAAAATTGATAAATTGACACTTTTAAACATAAAACTGATAAATACTCTAATCAAAATAAACTATTCTCTGTCCACTTTCAGGAGATGCCAGGATTCAAGGGAAAGAGGAAAAGGGGACTGACATTGACTCTTTACAAAAACCATTTCGATATAGATTGCCTGTATCACTGCCAAGGAAACGAACAAAAACAAGTAGCAGAACACCAAATTTAAAATCCCTATCAATCAGGACACCAAGTTTATTAAAAAAATCTCTTTCAATTTCAAAATATTTATATCGTTTCAAATGGGTTTTCACACCTATTTCGGCGCAACCTTTTTACTAAAGAAGATGGAAACTTCACCGCAGATCTACAACATGTTTCCTTTATGAGTCTTGATGAAAGTATAGTCAAGATAGAAGTTGACCCGAAGGAAGAAGCTTCAGTAGTTGAAGTTTTTCAAGATGTTCTTGGCAAACTTTCTGATGTTGGGAAAAAGGACAAGCTATTGAAATTCTTTAAATTAGTACAAGATGGAAAATTCCCTTTGAATAACATTGCATTTGAGTTGTTTTTGGACAATGTAGAATGGTTTGACAAAGATGAATCACATCAAATGAGATATTCGCCATCAACTCTCCAATTTTTTTGGTTAGGGAGAAAGTTATTTGGTGGATGCTTCATTCGGTTTATGTCTGGTCAATGTCAGTCAGTCCCCCTTTCCTCTTTCCCTTGAATCCTGGCATCTCCTGAAAGTTGACAGAGTATTTATCAGTTTTATGTTTAAAAATGTCAATTTATCAATTTTGCAGAAAACAATGAACAAAACTAGCAAATCTCCTCATGCGTTCGCAATGTGCTCTATCAGAACCGATCTCCTCAAGCAGGAAAACGAGAAAATTGACAGTTTGTAGATTTATCTAGACTTCAATTTACTTCTGACGAATCGGAATTTATACCCGATTACATTTAGCCTCCCATGATGAAAAAATATTGAAAATTTAACTTGCATCTTTGTCAAGAACAACTTAGAAATGTAAGAGTGTCACAATTTTCATCATGTTTTTCGTGGGACGAATGATTTTGCGAGAGTTACACTTCATATACAACAATAAACTATGCATGTTTCTAATTGTGAAAGCATTCGCCACAGCATAGCATTCTCTGATTTTGCAATATTCGAGCAGTAAAAAAGCCAATTTCAATTTTTGACATGTACATACCTTGCAAAGCGTCTTCGTGAACTCCCCTCCACCAAAACTGGAAGTTATCCTCACGAATTTCTTTGCAGAACCGACTGTTCTGCTTGTGCGGATTACCAGCCGTGTTACCTGTAATTTACATTAGAATATCATTATTTAATCATCTTTTCAGGTAAAATTACAAGCAGATTTCCTGAAAAGTCCAAAGCATGCAAGAGAAGAGGTAATTTAACAATTCTTAATATCCAATTGTAAAAAGAAAGTCCAAACAGTTATAGCCAATGATTTCATCAATATCAATAAAATGAACAATCACCTCTCACCTGATATTACATATCAGGGGGATATTACATATCGGGGATGATCTTTTACAGTTATTTAACTGATTTGGAAGTTGTAGGAAACTGTCAGAACAGCTAAAAAATGATCTTATTGAAAGGGGGTGTTGATGGTTTCAATTATTTTCAGTTATTTTATTTTCTAACCAGAATCTTCCCTGTATATAATGAACATAAAGAAAACCACGACATATGACATTGGAAATCCAGGTCCGGGCTTTGGAAAAGGCACGAAAATAGGGCAGAGATAAACCGGTTATTGAGATCCCAACCCTCAACCATTTGACAATTTGATCTCCAACTGCAATACAGATATAAACAAACAATCAAAACACCTGCACAGCTCACAGGATATCAATTGTTATTGTATGATGCTTAGAAATACATGTAAAGGAAATTTAAGCTGACAATAATAGTATTTATCATCTGTTTTATGTCAAGTAGAATAAACTATAGATGCTGTGATAATGTATGTAATTTTTTTATATCCTGAAGCCCTTAGAGTGGTCTCAAAATTTAAATATTTTGAATCACAAACCAAAGGAGTTATTTCCCTTTTGTTTTAGAATATTCTTTCAAAAAATTTGTGCATGTAACTCCAGGGATGTCATTAGAAGCCGGGAACCAGTGAAAATCTCCAGTAATTTCAGCTGTCGTCGGCGGTAACATTCTTATTGGCAAAAATGTAAAATGAAGGAAAATCATGTATCCATTAAATTCTAACTTTAAATTATTTTCTTTGAAAGATATGATGTTTTTATCACATTGATATTGCATGCAGGACATTGATATCGTGGAATTGTTTACAAATTTTCACTCATGTGTCTATCATGTTCTTATATGAAACGACTCGATGAGTTCCGAAAAATATTCTAAATCTTTCGATTAATTCCTCCTTCAATTGGAGCACCCTAACTTCGGTACAGACATCCACTATGGCAGCGCATGAAAAACGTCTAAAGCAAGGTTCACTGTATGGCTTCAAATTCATTAAAACCCGAGATTGGATGAAAACAATGAAACAGGCAACTAGAATATATACTTTTATATTAATTTAAAAAGTTTTAATATAACATTTCCAAGGTAAATACAAGATTTTTGAGAGATAAACAGGATGACACTTGAATACATCAATTTTGATTGATTGACAATTAACTTTGAAGTAAAAAACAGTCAACTTTATGCATATAAAAATCATAGTAAATGATACTAGAGAGACACTTACATACAATATAAAAAGAGTGTATATAGTAATTCATCAAGTTTTATAAAAATACATATGAATTGAAAGTGGATTTTTGAGGGGGGGGGGGGGGGTAATATTATCATCCTAAATAGATGTAAATTTCTGATTCCATTGCATACATGTATTATTATATATATGAAGTTTGGTTTAAAGAGACATTAGCTACGATTTTGACCAAACTTTTTTTTATATATTTTGGAAATTGGTAAATAGCTTTAAAATGATGAAATAAAGGTAAATATTTCACATTAAACAGCTTATCGTACCACTTTTCGTCTTTTGAGAACGAAAATTACCATCGATTTGTTATTTCCTTGCAAGCAAATAATTTGCTTTCTCCATATGCAACTGACCTTACTTGTGACAGGTAAAAACGAATAATTTGTATTTTGTCGCTTATTAACTGCAAACTTGCATGATTCTTTGTCCATAATTAACACAGACTAAAAGCAGATTCACAGAAAATAAGAAATAAGTGCATTGTTGTACTGATTTAATGACGATTCGGCAAACTCCATAAACAATGCTGATAATTGATAAGATGGCGTCCATTTCTTGATCGATCTCAAAACATGAGCAGTTGCACCTTTTTTCCCCCCGATGTGCATACATTTCATAACATTTATAAGTTACAGAAACACGTTTTATTAAGGCATCAATCATATCTGATAGTTTTTATGGGTAACAAAAAATTTACGATTTTGGCAGATAATGCCCCTTTAAATATTACATTTTTATTATTTATCAAAATAAAAATGAAATATTACATAGTTTCAGCTAAATTTTATTTTGATTGATGTTACATTGTACAGGTGTTGTGATAAGTTTCAATGATATCAAACTTTATTGTCCAATTAAAAGCATGTCAACATGCTTCTGTTTATAAACAGAAGCTGTTCAAGCACACCAAAGGTTATACTTGCAGTACTTCAGTTTTGAATGCATTAAGATACTATCGAGCTTTTACTAAATGGGTCTTATCTCAGGGTAAATTCAATCAAGACATGTATGAATAAATGGTGATTTTTGGTATATTTGTATTTAAAATAAAATATGAATTTTAATGAATTAATTTCCCTATTTCAATAGCCACCATATGGAATATAGCATAATGCTACTGTTAATTTTCTCAGTCATTAGTTACTGTATGTTATATGTACTGTGAATTTTCTCAATGGCTGGTATGTTTATACTGAATTTTCTCAATGGCTGGTATGGTTATACTGAATTTTCTCAATGGCTGGTATGTTTATACTGAATTTTCTCAATGGCTGATATGTTTATACTGAATTTTCTCAATGGCTGGTATGTTTATACTGAATTTTCTCAATGGCTGGTATGTTTATACTGAATTTTCTCAATGGCTGGTATGTTTATACTGAATTTTCTCAATGGCTGGTATGTTTATACTGAATTTTCTCAATGGCTGGTATGGTTATACTGAATTTTCTCAATGGCTGGTATGTTTATACTGAATTTTCTCAATGGCTGGTATGTTTATACTGAATTTTCTCAATGGCTGGTATGTTTATACTGAATTTTCTCAATGGCTGGTATGTTTATACTGAATTTTCTCAATGGCTGGTATGTTTATACTGAATTTTCTCAATGGCTGGTATGTTTATACTGAATTTTCTCAATGGCTGGTATGTTTATACTGAATTTTCTCAATGGCTGGTATGTTTATACTGAATTTTCTCAATGGCTGGTATGTTTATACTGAATTTTCTCAATGGCTGGTATGGTTATACTGAATTTTCTCAATGGCTGGTATGTTTATACTGAATTTTCTCAATGGCTGGTATGTTTATACTGAATTTTCTCAATGGCTGGTATGTTTATACTGAATTTTCTCAATGGCTGGTATGTTTATACTGAATTTTCTCAATGGCTGGTATGTTTATACTGAATTTTCTCAATGGCTGGTATGTTTATACTGAATTTTCTCATTTGTTAGCTATGTTGCTCTTATTCATCATTTCAGTGTACAGTACTGTATATATAGAAAATAACATTTTTATTATTCAATTATTCTTAATTACATGAGTGTCTGGATTACTGTTCAAACTGTGTCTGAAGGGCTCTCTGAGGATGTATCTTCTTCGCGTTTTGAAAATTTGATGAGTGTTTGTTAAAAATGTCCATAAAAAAAATCAAGTGTTTTAAGCAGCAAATTTGATGCCAGGAGAAGGCTAGAATGCAGGATTTTGCACCATTCACCACAGAGCTTCTGGAGGCCTTGAGCGACCCCCAGACCCCTGCCGTAATACCACCTCGCTGCGTGAGGTGGGAGACTCACTTTGCTAGTATACTAATTCTCCTATAACTTTTATTTTTTCTCCTACAACTCAAAAAATTAATGACATCCCTGAACTCCTACATTTCAATTTTTGAATTTCTCAAAACTTTGTGTTTGGTTATTACAATGACACATGTGAAGATTTGCATATTGCTAGGACAGGTTGATCAGTTCATATATAAAGGAGTTATTGTCCTTTTTGATTTAGAATATTTCATAAAAAATATTGTATGGTCAAAACCTCATAAACATTAAATGAAAATTACGAGGTATCTCTCAAAATATGAAAGAAAGTGAAGGGAGGTATTTGCTTTTTATGTAAAAAATAACCTTTAATTTTGTTCCTTTTCAGTACAATTTTGAAATTGAGGAAGGTGTTATGGAATGGGCTTTAGAAAGAGAAAGACAATTGCATGTTCAAAGGCTGGAGGAAGAAGTCAGAGCTGGTAAAATTCGCCGTGGCCCAATAACGATTACACAGGAAGAAACTGACTCTGAATCAGAAGATGAATGGATGAAAAACAACACACAAACATCTAATGTTAAACAAAGTACAGCAGAAGTGCCCAGCGTTGTTAGGAAATGTCCAAAGCCCCGTCCACGCCCTCCGCGCCCTCCACAGCCAAGGCAGCCGATAATCAGTAATGATATTCTAACACCAATTCAGATTACATCTTCTAACAATAATCATGATAAAGGTGAAACTGGGTCTAATAAAACTGTTGACGTTACGTTGTTTGAAAAAGTAGATGATCCATTTGATATGTTTGAAAGACAAACTCTTAATGACTTAGAGGAATTGAAGAATGTGTTTCAGTGTACAAATCAGAGCACAAACTGTACCAATACACAACCCATTGATAATATACAACAGGGAAACACAGATACACAGGTAGTTGACAATGCATGTCACAATTTACAATCGAACAATGCACAACAATTGGATACAGCAAATCAATGTCAAGGAAACGGGGCGGAAGCGTGTTATTCAAATGGTGCTAACGTAAATAATGCATTTACTGGCAACTCCGGACTAATGTCTGACATGGGTGATTATATAACTCTTAAGGAGGAACCTGAAGTTCCAAACACGACGTCATCTCAACAAATAGATTTGAGAAAATTGCCCCCAGTTCCGCCAAGGACATATCTGGTCAATAAAGACCCCCTTCCTCCGATAAACTGTCAGGAGGAATGTGCAATAGCCAGTCAACATTCACAAGAAGCTAGTACTAATTTTACAAACTATGAAAACACAAATACTGTACTATCTAATCCATTTCTTACAGATAACTTCAGCAATGCTCAGCCATCTGTGTACGAAAATATTAACAAACCATTTTTCAAACCAGTAGACACTGATATTCCAAATTATGAAAATATTGATATACAAAATGGACGAGTTGTGTATAAACGGACAAGTGAATCTTCATTATCACACGAATCATTGTTACAATCGGCATCTAAAACAAGACATTCAAATTATGTTAACGTTGCTCCAGCGTTACCACTTAATGACAATGTGATACGTAATGCCAAAAGTACGCCAGATATTGTCAATACTGTAAATGGTGTGGCGACATCTAATGATGTGTTTGATAGGGCACCATTCCCAATGTCAAGGTCACCACCATATAGGCCTTCATCCCAACAGGTTTGTATTTTATTTTTATATATGGAGATTTTGCTGCTTGAGAAAGATGTATGGTTTATATTATGACATGTTGTTTTTATGAATAATTGGTATTTTAATAAGGTTGTCTAAAACTACCAATATAAACTTTTTGAAGACAGAATACCTGGTAATACAATTGAATACAAATCAAGTTGCCCTTTAAGCTGTTGTAAAGTATTTTATATATTTATTTTATCGGGCACCGACTACCAAGAAAATATATGTTTATGGCATAGATACTTGCATATATATATATGCTACATTGTGTTAGGATTCTGGTGTTTTAGCACCACTTTCAACAATATTTCAGTTATATCGTCATTATCGTGGCAGTCAGTTTTATTGGTGGAGAAAACCGGAGTACCCAGAGAAAACCACCGACCTGCTGTAAGTCACTGACAAACTTTATTACATTATGTTTCATCGAGCCATAATGTACTTAAATGCCATAGTACTGCCTTTCTCTGGGACTGGGAGCAAGGTTTATTTTTAGGTCTTTTAGCTACTAAAATACTATTTATTTCATCTTTGAATTTAGTTATATCAATTGCGTGAAAGGTGTCCTAACCACAATCTGATTATAATCAGTTGTTATAATATGCCATACTCCCCTAACATCTGACAGAGCCCTATAATTAGAGGTCAGTCACATCAAGATGAATTTACGTATATAGTTTGGTTTAGGTTAGGTTTATGAGTAGTATATGGGGACAGTTCAAGTCACATTTGTGGAGGTGCTGTGAGGTGCTACCGGTAATGACCGGAAGTGACGTGACCGGAAGAGGCCCTGACCGGAAGTATGTTCTGCGCATGCCCGACTTTTTCCCGCGTTTTTTTCTTACTATAGCAGTAGTACAAGTACATTTGTACCATGGCTACCGGAAGTGACGAAGTTCACGTGACCCCTTCGGGGTTCCATTGGGTGTGCGCATGTGCAACTGTTGCACAATATCCGCCCTAGTGGGGCCTTTTCACCGGAAGTGCCCCTTGGGGTGTTCTCTAGGACGTCCGCGTCTATCGTTTTCTAGCTCTGGTTATCTACCCCTTCCCCGCCATTTTTATTTTCATATAATATTCAATAATGGTTTTCACCTACAATGTTTTCGGTTGAAATGCTTGTATTGTGACATGTATATATTAATGAATTACTTATTTAACCCTTACATGTCCAAAGAGCCTATTTTTGTTATATTTTCAGAGATCTTGACATTACTTGATTCCTTCCTTTAATTTCTGTGTTTATTCAACATCTTAATCACTATTTTGTTGACTTGTTGCAGTTTTGTCATAGATAATGTTAATGTGTGATTTTCATAATGTGTTTGGTTTTGTTTTTGTTTGTAACATGTTTTGGGTGAAATTTCACCGCTATTGTGGTGGCAGCGGGGGCGAAGAAGGAGGAGGGTGGCGGTGGCTGCCATAGTGTTGAAATTTCACCCAAAGCATGTTACAAACAAAAACAAAACCAAACACATTATGAAAATATCACACATTAACATTATCTATGACAAAACCCCAACAAGTCAACAAAATAGTGATTAAGATGTTGAATAAACACAGAAATTAGAGGAAGGAATCAAGAAATGTCAAGATCTCTGAAAATATAACAAAAATAAGATCTTTGGACATGTAAGGGTTAAATAAGTAATTAATTAATATATACATGTCACATGTCACAATACAAGTATTTCAACCAAAAACACCATAGGTGAAAACCATTATTGAATATTATATGAAAATAAAATGGCGGGGGAGGGTCAGATAACCAGGGCTAGAAAACGATAGACGCAGACGTCCTAGAGAACACCCCAAGGGGCTCTTCTGGTGAAAAGGCCCCATTAGGGCGGATATTGCACAACTTCCGGTTGTGCATGCGCACACCCAAGGGAACCCCAAAGGGGTCACCTTTGGTCACTTCTGGTAGCCATGGTACTTGTACTACTGCTATAGTAAGAACAAAATGCGGGAAAAAGCCGGGCATGCGCAGAACATACTTCCGGTCAGGGCCTTTTCCGGTCATGTCACTTCTGGTCACTTCCGGTAGCACCTCACAGCACCTCCACAAATGTGACTTGAGCTGTCCCCATATACTACTTTTATGGTGTTTGAAACCAGTTTCAACAATATTTCAGTTATATTGTGGTGGTCAGTTTTATTGGTAGAGGAAACCGGAGTACCCGGAGAAAACTACTGACTTGTCAAAAGTCACTGACAAACATAATCACATTATGTTGTATCGAGTGCATATATACACCTCGCCATGAATGGGGTTTGAACTCACAACTTTAGTGGTGATAGGCACTGATTGCACAGGTAGTTGTAACTCCAACTACCATGCGATCATGAGGGCCCCCAGCTTTGGTATATAAATACTTATTAAAAAATGAATCGGGCATCAGAAAGCCATACCTTTGTGATACGATAATGAAAATGCTTGATATGTGATGTTACGATTTTGCCTGCAACATTTTCATTGGCTGATCTCCCTGTTTTTATGGACATGACTTCTAATAAGATCTGTCATGTTAGGGGAGGGAGGGGGGAAGAGTGTAATGCATCATAACAGGTGATTTTGTCCAAACCATGCATTCAATTCTTTTATTATGTGGTAAATTGTAGTAGTTTTGATATGAAACATTTATCTTTATGAGTTCATTGCATGGCTATACTTATAATTTTATATATGATCTAATGCTATTTTTGCTATGGTTGCTTTTTTCATGTTTTTAGGATCTCTTAAAACAAAATATATATGTTGACTTGCCAGTGAGTACTTTCATATATATTGATTTCATCAATTTCTTTATTCTGAAAATTAATTGTACAAGTTTCCAAGCACAAATAATCCGATTTGAAAAATGATATAATGTTTTTATTTTATTACCATATACATGTACATGTATTTGGAAAATCCAATGTTGATAATTTAGCATTGTAAAAAAAGTAACTTCAAATTTCCTCTGTCAATTTGGCAGTATTAAGTACTTAATTTTCAGAGTCTGAAGGAATAAAGATGAATCAGAAATATCCATTGTCTATCCCTGTAGTGTACTGTAGCCTACTAATCTTGTCAACAATATGCATAATATTCTCATCTATCAAGTTGTAAAAACTGGATTAGAATTTTTTAAATCTTGTTCCTCAGTATTTAAGTAAAACAAATCTTTTAGGCTGATTTTGACCAAAATATTTTTTAAATCTTAACTAATCGGCCAAATTAAACTCAACTTTACTGGTATGGTTCTTTGCTGGTCCCATTTCTAAACTGTAATCTATCAGCCTTACTCTATATCCAAGATGACCACCATTTTTGATATTTTGGTATATCATGAATTAAAAAAAATGTGGTACAAATTCTATTTTATTGAGAAAATTAAATAATGTTATTTGTAAATGAAGTTATATTTTTATATTAATTTAGTATTGTAATTCAATCACTACAGAGCCAGCTTGGGTAAGGTGATATATATGTTAACAGGAAAAATAAGACAATGAAGAAATTAAAAAAATATGGCCACCATTATTAAAAATAAAACAATTCTTTAAATAGCCAAATTTTCTTTGTTTATAGAAATGGCTGTTCTACAATGAACTTTAGAATGATTTTTTCTCTCTCAGGTGATGGGTATATTTAACATTTATGAACACCACTTGTAGAGTGTACATAATTGATATTGTATATACGTACGAGTATGTACATGTATAAAATTTGCATGCAAATACAAAATAACATGTACCTGTGTATATTCATATATTTAGTATAATCCTTAATTAATTCATAATTCATATTAAGAAAAGAAAATTTAAACAGTTGTCAGTGATGGTCATCAATTCCACCAATATCAACATAAAGAACAATAATCACCTCTCATCTTTTAAACTAAACTCATTGAACACAAAAAAAACCACGACATAAGACGTTGGAAATCCACATCCTGGATATGACAACTGCAAGCTTTCGAAGATTGCATTTATTGATTATGGCTTTAAGCAGTATTTATGTTATATCTTGGCAATCAGTGTTTTTTTTTGTGGAGGAAAACATCCACCCCAAGTAACACGACCTTCTGTAAATCACTGGAAAATTAATAACAAAGGGTGGTATTGGGTGTACATCACAATGGTAGGAACAAATATTAATGATGATAGTCAGTGGAATGCACAGGGAGAGTTCCAAGACACATTTTTCACATTAATCGAAAACATAATGTACCGGTACACAACTTTAAAATATGTCGATTGATTGCTTGGTGTTTAACTCCAACTTTTACAGTATTTCAGCTACAAATGTATATCGTGGCTTGTAAAATATTTCGAAGTTTGCACCATGCTAAAATAACTTGCCATACAGTATTACATGTACAGGTACATACATTACAAAACTAATTAAGAATAGAATATTATTCTAATATAATTAGTGTGATGTTTGAATAACATTTTAATACTATCATCATTATTCAGAGATTCTTGCAACTTGCCTAGATGAATCCTGTTCTCGCAAATTTCAGTTGGCACTCACCAAAATTCTTACAATGGTGGAACTCAACAAAATTTTAAGAAATGTCTTCTAAATTAAATTGCTGCAAGTATCCCTGATTATTCAAGATCATGCTATTTATAGCTCAAATCATCTGACTGAACCATTTAATTATGTTAATTGACTTATTGCTAAACTAATGGCACATATTTTTATAATTTCATTTGTTATATAGAATTATTGATTATTGATCACGAGTTATGATTTATTTAAGAATTTTAAATATTACGGGTGTATTTAAAATTCAAGTATAATAAAAGTAAAAACAGAAAAATACCATACCTTCAGTACAGATCCGAAATCTAACAGAATAAATCTAGAAACAGAAGCAAAATAAATTCTCCAACACTTAAATATGACCACTTACTTTGCTGGCTTGGTACAGGCACTTCAGTAGAAAGTGACAGGGGTAAACTAGTTTAAAGAGATGAAGTAAAGTTCATGTTTCACATAAAGGAGGAGTAAAACTTTACAGGATATATTACATTCACATCAATCATATCTGTGGGCACATATATCTTAATATTGCTGTTACTACTTTTTTTTCTAAAAATTGTTTGGTTGACCTGTACAGCATTTCGACTTATCTGTGTTCAAAAACCAAATAAAATGTATTTAATGTGATTTTTTTTTTTTGATCAATTTTTACGATTTTTTATCCCGAAGGAACAAGTATTTCACATATATACACCTTATCAGCTTAATACCTGTAATATACCATAACACATTTTGTTTACAACACAAATGTCTTTTTCCTCTGGCTTACAAATTTGTGTCATTATTTTTGTTTGTTTTGTAAATGATTTATGATCTGTATTTGCATGTCTATTTATATTTTTCAGTCCTGGAACAAGTACTCTCCCTTGCCTTCTCCATCTGGTGGTGCTGTATCAAAAAGTAGTAGTACGAGTGACTTTGCTAGTCCGTCAGAGGTCGATCCTTATGTAAAACTTTCCTCTGAATGTCAGGGGGTTATAAATAATCTAGTCAGTATGGGATTTTCTCGTCCTAGAGTAGCTCGTGCAGTAGAAAATTTTGGCTGTGATGAAAAAGAGGTATGTATTAAAAAAAAAGGTTTTAACCATCCTCACGATGAGTACCGGTCCTTCAGCCCAAGACCAGGCAGTAAATTTTTCAGTTTTTATTAGCTCACCTTCGTGACCTTGCCAAAGGCAATGTATGCTTTTGCCATCACTTGGCGTCCGTCGTCTGTCGTCCGTTAACTTTTCACATTTTAATCTTCTCCTCTGAAACCCCTCAGCCAAATGAAGTGAAACTTGGTAGGAAGCATCTATGGAAGGTCCTCTCTAAAGATTGCTCATTGTGTCCCGATACATCAACAATTATGGCCGCCAGAGGCAATTCTTGTTTCTGATTGACCGATTTTAAAAAATCTTCTCTGAAACCGCTTGGCCAAATAAACCGAAACTTGGTTAGAAGCACCTATGGCAGGTCCTCTATAAAGATTGCTCATCGTCCCGATCCTTTAACAAACATGGCCACCACAGGCAATTCTTGCAATCGTAACTACTCGGCCATTCTCGCTGCAAATAACCGTGTATGCATTAGGCGTATAAATCGCACTACTTTTCACATGTCAGTTACATGAAAGTTTGATAAAGTTATATTTTAAACAATTTTCTATATATCAATTAAAGTTTTGATTAGTTTTGCATGATTAAATTTTACTTAGTATGTCTTCCATATTGGATTTTCATGGACTATATTTTTGTGCAGCTTAACTTAACTTAACTTCCGGCAAACAATTTAAGAAGAATTTCTACTATGTACGTATGAGGTTATTTGCAGGGTAGCGAGAATGGCTGAGTAGTTACGATTGGCAATTCTTGTTTCTGATTGGTTGATTTAAAAAAAATCTTCTCCTCTGAAACTGTTTGGACAAATGAATCGAAACTTGGTAGGAAGCATCTATGGAAGGTCCTCTATAAAGAATACTAATTTAGTTCCGATCCGTTAACAAACATGACCGCCATAGGCAATTCTTGTTTCTGATTGGCCGATTTTAAGAAATCTTCTTCTCTGAAACCGCTTAGCCAAATGAACTGAAACTTGTTAGGAAGTATCTATGGCAGGTCCTCTATAAAGAATGCTCCTTTAATTCCGATCCGTTAACAAACATGGCCACCATAGGCAATTCTTGTTTCTGATTGGTTGATTTCTAAAAAATCTTCTCCTCCTCTGAAACCGCTTGGCCAAATGAACCGAAACTTGGTAGGAAGCATCATTGGAAGGTCATCTATAAAGATTGCTTATTTAGTTCCGATCTGTTAATAAGCATGGCCGCCACAGGCCATTCTTGTTTCTGATTGGTCGATTTCTAAAAATCTTCTTCTCTGTAACTGCTTAGCCAAATGAACCGAAACTTGGTGGGAAGCACCTATGGAAGGTTCTGTATTCAGGTTCCTCAAAGCAGAATGAAAGGTGAACGACACAGGCTCAGCCCACTGAGGCTCTAGTTTCTTTAAAGAACTATATAAAACTAAATTCAAGAATTTGATTCGGACCAGTAAATTTCAATTTTCACTTCAGGTACTGTTTTAGTTGGTTCTACGTTTAGAAATATGATACTGAGACTCAGTTGAAGGAAGTTTTGAATATTACTGAACAACAGACATTCTAGCTAAAACATACATTGTAGCAATTTATTTTGGTAATCAAAGCTCCAAATTTTTTCAAATACCCCCTGGTAAACATGATAAAGAGTTGGTTCAGTAAGTAGGTAGAGCTATCACAGCCACAAACCTTGTCAAAATCATTCTATGAACTGTTAATTCTGTAAACTTAGAAATTTCTGTGATTATAATATTTTATTAATGCGAAAAATGTGACTAGATGAAAATTGCAATTGTTAAACCTCACATTTTGAAACACATTTTTTGATTTTGTACAAATTAATTTGATTTTTAACCCTTTGATTGTGTATGATCATTCACATTAAAAGAGGCCATCGTGGTCATGATTGTATGGTAGTTGGGTTTACAACTACCTATTATAATATGCAATCAGTCTATCACCACTAATGTTGAGAGTTTGAATCCCGGTCAGGCGAGGTGTACTCAATACAATATTATGTGATAAAGTTTGTCAGTGACTTGTGACAGGTTGGTGGTTTTCTCCGGGCACTCCAGTTTCCTCCACCAATAAAACTGACCGCCACAATATAACTGACACATTGTTGAAAGTGGCGTTAAACACCATAACCATATCCACATTAAAAAATTACATGCAAATTTCCAAATTGACAGTATAAATTTACATTATTAGATCAATGTCAATTTTTTTTCATAATGGACAAGGTAGTTCTTTTGATCAGGTATGTGAATTATTTTAGTTTAATCACAAAATATGTGAGAAGTTTAATATGGTGAGGCATATTCTAGTTGTAGTGAAGATACATGTACATTATACACTATGATACTTTGTATTTTACAGATTGTTGAACATTTGTTTCAAGTAGACAAGATGTCTGAAGCTGGCTTTGATACATACCAAAGTGAACTGGCTTTAGTAATCTACAAGAATAAGAAAGACAAGGTATGGTCATTACTAAGATCAGGCAAACTGCTGATGTTTATATTATTATTTTAGATGTTGGTAAGATTGAACATTTACTGTAACTATAATTTTCACAGTGTTGCCTTTGTGTTAAGGAAACCCCACAGTTGTTTATCAAGATATGATGAATTTTACAATAAAAGCTTTCTATTTCATGTGCAGTTAGGACGATGAATTTGTTTTACAATACAGTCAAACTTGCCCTAATAGTCAACTTGAAATACCAGTCACCTGCTGTAAATGACTACCGATATTTAAAAATCCTCCTGATTTGCATGTTATTTTAAGCAACAATCGCTTATTCGATACACTTTTATAAATTAGCAGACAATGCATATACTTTTGACATACATTTAGCCTTGTTCGTAATTCCCAAACAATACAGAAGTTTCCCTCCTTTCAGTTTTAAATATTACTATCTCAGCTAATATGTATTTAGAAAAAGACTATTCAATGTTTGGCATTAAGTTTTAAAACTGTAAAGACTATAAAGTTGTTATTTGCTGGTTGTTGGCGAAGCACGCAGCATTTAAGGAGTAAGAGCAAAGACCAGTTGTCTGAGGGTCAGGATAATGTGTCAGAGTTGGCCGACATGTCTATCTGTAGACTGTTGGTTCAGTGAGCTAGCACTATAAAAATCCAGCTTTGTTTGTCTAATACAAAGTAGACATCATTATCATCTCATCAAAATGTAACTTGTTCTCGCCATGATATAACTGAAAAATTGCTTACTTGGCGTTAAACAACAATTACTCACTCACTCATTCCATACAACTTTATAATCCACTGGTGTTCAACAGATGACTAACCTAAGTTACCATAATCCAAAGATGTCGGATGTCGAATTGGGTGAAGTCATTTTCTTCATTTTTCTCTGTTAGCAGAATTTTTGTCAACTGCAAAAATGAAATGGTCTTTTTAACTGCAAACTTGCTCATATCAACTTACATCAAAATGTAACTTGATCTTGCTTTGATTGATATAGTTGAAACATTGCTCACGTGGCATTAAACAACAATCACTCATTGTTCAACAACAATCAGTCACTCTTTCACTCAAATACAAGATACTAATACAAATTTTACCTTCCACACATGCACAATGTATCTCAACTAACAGGAAAAAAATATTTCAATGTTTGCCATTAGGGTAAGGGTTAGAGCTATGGTGTTTAACGCCACTTTCAACAATATTACAGTTATATGGTGGTGGTCAGTTTTATTGGTGGAGGAAACCAGAGTACCCGGAGAAAACCACCGACCTGCCACAAGTCACTAGCAAACTTTATCACAGAATGTTGTATCGAGTACACCTCGCCTGAGCAGGATTCGAACTCACAACTTCAGTGGTGATAGGCACTGATTGCATAGGTAGTTGTAAATTGAACTACCATGCGATCACGACCAAGACGTCCTCATTTGCCATTAAATTTCAATACTGTAGCTTTATGAATAATTTGTCAAAATCTCATCTTAATTGATCGTCAATTTTTTTTCTATTTTTAACTTTAGGCAGAAGTGTACTTACGAATGTTCAAACAGTTCCAGGAGCTTGGGTTCAGTGGAGACAGAATCAAAGAAGCTTTAGTCAAATTTGACAATGATAGTGATAAAGCATTGGATTATCTTGCAACATAAAACTCATCACTCCTATATTTTTAATGAGAACCCTTGAGAGGGATTCTAAATTACCCTCCGCTGAACAAAAAAAAAGCTCTGGGGCCCTAGAGGACATGCTTTGTTTTGTTTGTAATGGGAAGAACAGTGATAGAAAATGATAAAACCACAAATTTAGAATAAATACAAGAATATAAGATATATATTATCATTAATTGGTGTTTTATGAGAATGGATTTTTCGTAGCAATTTTGCATCGAAGGTGAAGCCCGTGATGTGAGATGTGATGAGAAATCCATATCGAGCAAAACGATGAGATATTTATCAAGGATTTGTCAAGGTGACGTCACATTAGAAACCAACGATAACTTTTTCATATCACACTTGTCACTTGATCATAGATATTATCATATGTACAGATCAAAGGGAAATTTACAAATCAATACTTATTAAATGACGAAAAATATAAATAATAATTTCTAGAAATCCCCCATTCCTACATAATAACAAAATAAATGTCATAATATGTCATCATGTATCACTAAAAACCATCTTTTAGGGCCTCATATCTTTATTCCATATCTGTGATGTTAATTTATTCCATTTTATTTGTATTTCTTATATTGTATGTTGAAGATTTGTTGCTTAAATGTATGATGTCTATTTTGTGTGTTCAAAAATGATCTATAAGAATTTTGAATATGTATAGACAAAAGTATTGTTAATATGTATTTTTTTTTCATGTAATTCGTTTCATACGATATTTAACATATCACATCAGCATGTTTTCTTATTTGTTTTTAATATGGAAATCCTTGCAACTTACACCTTTCTAAAACTATTTGTACGATATAACTCAAATATTGTTGAAACCCCTAAAACTATTCGTTAATCAAATCAATTACCATGTGGTAAAAAAACAAGTCAATTTCCAATTAAATATTTTAAAAAAATATTTTGTATCATTTCTGACAATGATCAACAAAAAAATAAAATATCTATTTTATGCACGAGTTACATTATTTATCAAGTCTTGATTGATAAATCATTATTTGTTAAAAAAAAATAGAAAATAAGTATCACCAGTTGAGAAATTCTACAATATACAAACCTTGTTATATCATTGTAAGGGTACAGAATATTTTTAATTTATTAAGTTATGGGTCTGCATTATTGTCGTATTTCGAACCCCGCTCAGGCAAGGTCTACTTGATACAATATTATGTGATTAAGTTTGACAGTGACTTGCGGCAGGTCAGTGGTTTTCTCCTGGTACTCCGGTTTCCTCCACCAATAAAACTAACCTCCACGATATAACTGAAATATTGTTGAAAGTGGCATTAAACACCATAAACACAAACCCTGCATTATTGTCCTACCTACCTACCCTATTTTTTAAGATTGTTTGTGGAAATATATGGATCTATTTAAAAACTTTACAGCATGTTTTCCTTATTTGGCATTTTAATGAAATAATGATATTGAATTTCCTTTTTTTTTTTTTAGAATCTGAAATGTGAAAAAAGACTTCCAATGATATAAACATGCTACTTATTTTATTTATAAAAAAAATCCTACATCTTCAGTCTTCTAAATATTGAAATATTTTTTATGTAAACTGAAATTTATATTATAGTATGGGAAATGGATGATATATGTTGAAGCAGAGACATATAAACTGTGATATGTCTGTTTTGAATTTATTTTCAAAACCCTTTTTTTTTTTTTTTTTATTGCTTTTTTTATAATTTAAAACGACTTTGTTTATAATATTATTTTTAGATAAACATCCCATTTATGTATTTTTGCTCATTAATGGAAAAAACATTTGCAAGCATTTAGCTGTAAAACAATCTAATAAAAATCTTGCTGTTATAATATGGTACACTCCCCATAATATCTGACCTGACAGAACCTGATTAGAGGTCATGTCCAGATGAACTCATGATCAGCCATTGAAAACTCTGCTGGTAGAAAATCTTAATAGGGACTTGCATGTTTTTAGCTCACCTTGCCAAAGGCAAAGTGAGCTTTTGCCATCACTTGGCGTCCGTCGTCCGTTAACTTTTCACATTTTAATCTTCTCCTCTGAAACCCCTCAGCCAAATGAAACTTGGTAGGAAGCATCTATGGAAGGTCCTCTATAAAGATTGCTCATTTCGTCCTGATCCATTAACAAACATGGCCACCACAGGCAATTCTTGTTTCTGATTGGCCGATTTTTAAAAATCTTCTCCTCTGAAATCGCTCGGCCAAATGAATCGAAACTTGGTAGGAAGCATCTATGGAAGGTCCTGTATAAAGATTGATCATTTTGTCCCGATTGGTTAACAAACATGGCTGTCGCAGGCAATTCTTGTTTCTGAATGGTTGATTTCTAAAAAATCTTCCCCTCTGTTAAAATAAAGATAACTCTTGTTTAAATATAGATATCTGTATTGAAAATGCAGTTATCTCTATACAGATATCTGAATTGAATTACAGATATATGCCTCTGAAACCCCTCAGACAAATGAACTGAAACTTGGTAGGAAGCATCTATGGAAGGTCCTCTATAAAGAATGCTCATTTTGTCCCAATCCATTAACAAACATGGCCACCACAGGCAATTCCTGTCTCTGATTGGCCGATTTCTAAAAAATCTTCTCCTCTGAAACCGCTTGGTCAAATGATCCGAAACTTGGTAGGAAGCATCCTTGGAAGGTCCTCTAAAGATTACTCATTCTGTCCCGATCCGATAACAAACATGGCCACCACAGACAATTCTTTTTTTCTGATTGGTTGATTTCTAAAAATCTTCTCCTCGTAAACCGCTTTGCCAAATGAACTGAAACTTGGTAGGAAGCATATATGGAAGGTTCTCTATAAAATTGCTCATTTTGTCCCGAACCATTAACAAACATTGCTGCCACAAGCAATTCTTGTTTCTGATTGGTCGATTTCTAAAACAGCTTTTCCTCTGAAGCCGCTTGGCCAAATGGTATGAAACTTGGTAAGAAGCATCTATGGAAGGTCCTCTATAGAGATTGCTCATTTCGTTTTGAACCATTAACAAACATGGCTGCCACAGGCAATTCTTGTTTTAGATTGGTTGATTTCTAAAAATCTTCTTCTCTGAAACTGCTTTGCCAAAATGAACTGAAATTTGATGGGAAGCACCTATGGAAGGTTCTGTATTAAGTTTCCTCAAAGCAGAATGAAAGGTGAGCGACACAGGCTCGGCCCACTGAGCCTCTAATTTTTCATCGCATCACAAATGTAAGGCTCTCCGCTTGGTTGATTTTTTATATATAAGTATTCATATATGTAAATTCATCTAGATATGAACTCTAACCAGGTTTTGTCAGATATTGGGTGGGGAGTGTAGTGTATTATAGCGGCTGATTTTAATCATATTGGATAAAAATCAATTCATTATGTTGCATCTAAGGCTCGTTCTTTTTTTCAACAGTAGTTGCTTCTTCAGATGTGATGTACTCATTTTAAAGTTCCTCAATGGTATAAATAATAATTAGGGCCCCGCCACAAAGTGGAGGACGCCCTAGTGATCAGTCTGTCCGTCCGTCCGTAACAAATCATGTCCAGGCTGTAACTTTTTTGTCGTTCAAGACATGATTTTCATATTTGGCATGTAGGTAGACCACCTCCAGACAATGTGTCGCATACCATTGTTGGTGACCTTTGACCTTGAACTTTGATCTCAAGGTCAAATTAGTGATTTTACCGTATTTGGCATGTAGGTAGACCACCTCCAGACGATGTGTCGCGTACCATTGTTGGTGACCTTTGACCTTGAATTTTGACCTCAAGGTCAAATCGGTCCCTGCTTCCATAGCAAATCGTGTCCGGGCTGTAACTTTTTTGTCGTTCAAAATAGGCTTTTCATATTAGGCATGTAGGTAGACCACCTCCAGACAATGTGTCGCGTACCATTGTTGGTGACCTTTGACCTCAAGGTCAAATTAGTGATTTTACTGTAACAAACTGTCATCTTGTTCGTGGCATTTTGATACTTCATCATTGACGCCTAAAGTGATTATTAATTGTCACTAGGGTACATTTGTATATGTTAGGTAAGAAATCTTATGTTTTTATGCTTTTGTTGTAATGCCTCTACTAAAATGCACTATGGAAGATTTGAGGGACAGTGATATGTCAGCATCATATTCTTCCTCCAGTCTTCTAGTGTAATTTCTGTTTTGAATAAGTGATATTCGTTATTGTCTACAAAGACCAAAAAAGCCCCCCCCCCCCCTTTCAACTTTACTCTTGTGCAATAGCTTTTGAATAACAACCTCAATTTAAAGGACAGCTACAGATTTTACTGTATTCAATTCACTTTTATCATGTAACAGAAATGACACACTGCATGATCATCTATATATGTAGTCATAGAGCATCTTAACATAGCTAAAAGTGTTTTATTACTGAGGTTAACATCAGTCTGTCCTTACTAATTTTTTACCGCAAGTTATTTATGGCGGGACCCACAGAGATGGATTCCATCTCCATGATATCTAGTTATTATTATTGTCAATATCAAACAAATCTCAGATATATTTGAAATATAACTGTTAATGGCTAATTTTAACCAGTATAAAATAAATCTGGAAAAAAATGTTATTTACTTTAAATTTTGAGCATACTTGATGAAGGTTATTTCAGATACGCATTGTGGGCATTACGTTTTTATTAGTAAGAAAGGATATGGATGTAAATGAACATGAGAGACTATCCAACATTACACTTGTACACAAAGTAAAGGAACAGTTCTTTTATTAATTAAAACTTAATTAAAGTGTTTTTATTGCTGTCCTACATTTCACAATCACAGTAGGGTTTTCAACAATGAGCATAACTTATACCCTAAAATGAGTGTGAAACAGACCAAGATAACACAAGTTTGATGCAGTTGTGCAATGCAACTAGTCTTTACAGCTTAAACATCACCATTATTTGTTTTATTAGATATGGTTTACACCCTGATACCCACTTAAAGAGTTAAGATACAACTACCTATGCAATCAGTACATATCACCACTAAAACACTAGAGTTTGAATCCCACACAAGCGAGGTGTACTCAATACAACATTATGAGATGTTTCCTCCACCAATAAAACTTGCCACCACGATATAACTGAAATATTGTTTGCTTCTTGTAATAAATCTTGTAGTCAAAATATAGCTGAAAAGTTGCCAAAGAAGATGAAACACCAAATAACCCACAATTAATTTAACTCCTCCTTCATTTCATGCATGCCTGCTTATTACCATATGAATCACATCGTGGGTGTGATGGTTAGCATGCTCCCCTCAAGTGTGGTAGATTGTGGGCTCAAAACCAGACTATAAATTGGTATTTGCTCTTCTCTGCTGAAAATGCAATATTAAGGAGTGAGAGCAAAGACCAGTTAGCTGGGAATAGGGTTAATGTATGGGAGTGGAGGTACACGTCTACCTGCAGACCATTGTTCAAGTAAGCTAGCACTAAAAAAATCCAACTAAGTGTGTTGGTCTAGTACAAAGCGGACATGATAATTATCATCTCATTGAATGTAACTTGTTCTCGCCATGATATAGATGAAAATTTGCGAATTTGGCTTGAAACCACAAACCCACTCTTACCATGTGGAGAATTCGGTATTGTTTTGGCAGTTAGGTCACAGGCGCTTGTGTCGAGTCAAATATATGCTTGCTATGTACCTAAAATACCACAAGGCCGGACTCACTCCTACTACCCCTGTCACTTCAATCGCTATTTCCCCTGTCAAAATGTCGAAAGGACGCAAATCGCTTACTAATTTGCGTAGTGGAATGATTTTTCTTAAAGGAAAACCTGTTTTTTATATCTTCCTACCATCTACACCCCCCATACTGACAGATAATCCTCAGATTTTGTTGACAATGGACACCTAAGTGGGAGAAAGCGAAAGTAGGTCACGTGCGACATATTTCCGCCTTTCGGTCGTTCTCGGGTTTTATCATATATAATTACTAAACACTAGAAACATTACAAGGCGCCAAAATATGACTGACAAAATGAATGAAAACTTTAGTGCTTCTTGGTATGCAAATAAGGCATAGGAAATAATTGTATTTAAAAAACATTATAATTATACAGTAACAATACTGATATATAATTACGTTTCCCGAACTTTTCTTTCTGAACTTCTCAGGTATGTTTCGTAAGGCAATGATAAAACCCGAGATCGACCGAAAGGCGGAAATATGTCGCACGTGACCTACTTTCGCTTTCTCCCACTTAGGTGTCCATTGTCAACAAAATCTGAGGATTATCTGTCAGTATGGGGGTGTAGATGGTAGGAAGATATAAAAAACAGGTTTTCCTTTAAGAAAAATCATTCCACTACGCAAATTAGTAAGCGATTTGCGTCCTATCGACATTTTGACAGGGGAAATAGCGATTGAAGTGACAGGGGTAGCAGGAGTGAGTCCGGCCTTGTGGTATTTTAGGTACATAGCGAGCATATTTTTTACTCGACACAAGCGCCTGTGGTTAGGTCACAACATTTTAAGAGCTACTCACGGACGTAGCTTGGTGTCAAATATTACCGAGGCAGGGGTCTGGGGTGCGCATTTAAATTAAGGAAAACACATTTTTTTTGTTTTAAAGTGAGTAGTTATTGTCTATTTGAATGATATAACAATGCTAATATGATTCTTCCATTTACCACTGACCATGCTGGAACTAAAAAAAAAAGAATAATGAAACACCTAATTTTTGTTCTTGGTTTGCCTCCGTTGCCTCAATGCCATCTACTCCACTGCTATTTCTCTTTTTCACTTGGAATATTACATAAAGTGATTGTAATTACAATTACTCCTACATTTAATTGGGAATTCCATAAATCTTTACAGGCTTTCTTATTACCATATAGAGATATGTATATTGTTTTGGCGAGTTGACAGCCTGTCTTGAAGGAGTTATTGTATCCTTGAAAATGTTATAAAACAGATAGAAGCTGGTTTTGGTATATTGTGCTTAATTTGCATTTTTTCAACTTCCTACAGATTGCACATAGCTTCTACATGGAAAATATAGGGGGGAGACGTACCGGTATATTTTTGTGTCAAAAAATTATCTTTAATTGTAAATTGAATATATGAAAGGTAATATGAACTACAATGTATATTCATAACGACGTGTCCTTTTTATCTTTCTTAATTGCATCATATGACGTTCGTTTCCTTTAACAGTAACACGCTTACGACGGGTGTCACTAATGGAGCAAGACCTGCTAAAGCTTCCAGAGCAAATTAATTCACCCTGGTTATTGTGTGGTTTGTATAATTAAATCTTTAGATTTCTGTATAGTGTTTTGTAGATTATTATTTTCCCCCTTTTTCTTTTGACCATTATATTATCCGTCCGTAGTTTACGGACTTGATTACCCGTTTTGGTATCTTCATACATGTTTTTGTTTTATCTCTGTTAACTTTTTGGTATTTTGTTGTGAAACTTCCCTATTCCATTTCCACCTCGAAATATCAAGTCTTTGTCCCGTATATGGTATAGTAATGATGTGATGTTGAAGTCATACCCAAAGTGCGTACGGGACGATACATAAACTAACTGTGGCATTGTAGCCCAATCTGTTTTTGTGAAAATAGAACTAAGGATTTTACGGTTAAAATTAAGAGTTTTTAAACGAGCCTCTCCCATATTTTGTCTTTATATTCTTATGAGTTTTGACTTTCCCTTTGTAAGATTGTTCGGAGTTCGGTAATTTTGTTATTACCCTTATAGCTCAATGGTCACTGATAAAAGATACCATAAGAGTTACGATTCCACAGCATGATAATAAATGGAATCGACGTTGACTTTGTTTTCTCTGATTTTTTATAGGTCCGATCGAGGATTAAGGATTTCACTATGTATGCTCGTTCTTATTATTTTTGGAAGTTCCCTTTCTGCCTTTTAGTTCTTATGTCTTTTGTTTCTATGACTTATTGAGATTTACTTGAGCATCTGACTTTTGATACTCAAACCCTGGAACTGCATCGTTGGTGTAATGGTTAGAATGCTCGCCTCGAGTGTGGTAGATCGTCGACTCTAGACCCGATATGTACAAACCAAAGACTATGAAATTGTTGCTTCTCCGCTAAGCACGCAACATTAAGGAGAAAGAGGAAAGACTGGTTGGCTCGGAATCAGGATAATGGGTTAAAGTGAAGCGACACGCCTACCGCGGACCTTTGTTTCAGTGAGCTGACTATCAAAATCCAACTAAGCGTGTTGGTCTAATAAGAAGTGGGCATCATTGTCATCTCATCAAATGTAACTTGTACTCGCCATGATATAGATGAAGTATTGCTTATTTGGTCGTAAACAACAATCTCCAATATATCAGAAAGCCAAAGACAACAGTAATCAGAATATAAAGTCATACATTGTCAGCATAATGTTTGACGCCAAATGTATCATTGCCAGTGGCTGATGCATATAATGGGATGACTTGCCCTAAGGTATCATCAAGCATTTTCTGTTTGCATTACAAATAAAAAAAAACTAAGTTAGGGGACATTTTATTGACATGTTATAAACATATACTTCCTCATAAATTTGTATCAGTGATAAACAGATACTGCCTCTGATAAATGGTGTCAGTGATAAACAGATACTGTCTCTGATAAATTTGTGTCAGTGATAAACAGATACTGCTTCTGATAAATTTGTGTCAGTGATTTGGCTAGGTGTATTATTTTGCAGTAGTAAACATGAACAGCACATTAAAAAGACATCTAAATATCCAAACAGAAATTTCTGTTATTAACATAAACTAAAAATATAACATGCAGCTAAATACTTAATTTTTGTAGAACACTTGTTTCAAGTACATTGTAGATTTAAACCAATTGTTTTTATTCACACTTAATTAATGTACTAATGGAATAAACTTGATCTTATTCTGCTTACAAGACAACTTTCATTTCTTATCTCTTAATTCACTCATTGTTTATTTGATCTCGGTGTAACGTACAATTTTAAAGAAGAGGGTCACATAAGAATTTTTGTTAGTATATTTTGAAAAATAACACCAACTTATGTAACTAACTGTTCACAGAAAAGTGGATGTTATACTACAACCTACCGATAGCGTGGAGCCAAGTAATTCAGGTATGTAAAGCTTTCATGTAGTATAGGATTAAACAGATACATTAGTTGCTCTTTCAAGTA
This sequence comes from Bathymodiolus brooksi, assembly GCA_963680875.1. Classification (NCBI taxonomy): domain Eukaryota; kingdom Metazoa; phylum Mollusca; class Bivalvia; order Mytilida; family Modiolidae; genus Bathymodiolus; species Bathymodiolus brooksi. Next base: position 111,144,826 of record OY804577.1, read on the forward strand.
CATCATTTGCTACACCCCCTGTGGCATCATCCGCAGATTCACAACTAGTCCGTCTTTGTATCTGGTTTCTATAACGTCTTTCGAACGCATGACGTAAAGTTCTACCAGTTGCAAAGCCACGTCTATTGAAAATTGCACTGTGTCGTCGACGTATACACTTCTTACCATTTGTTATATCTTGAGAATGATACGACGGTGGTGGGCGCGAAACACTTAAGGATGAACCAGATGAATCTGTTAAAAAGCTAGTAGAAGCATCGTCTTCCTCTTCAAAATCGTCGTCGAAATCTGGATAGGGGTCGTCATAGTCTGGTTCCGGTTCATTTTCTATATTAATGACCCGTTGTAATTCCATTGTTCTTGTAATGATTTCTTGTATTTTATGCTTTTCGGTGAACTTTTGTGTACACGAAATGTCTGTTATTGACAAAACATGCAGTATGGTACCCCATCGGTGAGAAAGCATTCCGATAAATTGAAAAATTAAAATGGTTGCAAACAATGCAAGGAAAAGCATTCCTAAAGGTTCAAATGTCAACTCTTTCCTCGACGAATCAAAATTAGGAATTTTGATGAACAAGGCAGTATCCTTGAACTCATCTTGTAGTAACTGAAGTTGCATTGTAAGAGCTATCCACAAAGCACTTGTCATAAAGAACCCGAATACGACGTTATTTCGTAAATTTTTCAAATCAGCTGCAACTTTCTCTTGGTGCATTTTATCCTCGTTAATAGGAAACAGATACTTTTTAATAAGTTGTTTCCAGAATATGCGCTCCCTTTCTATCATTCGCTTGATCGGACCCTCTCCACAAGAAATGCTTGTAAGCCATCCGGGATTTTCAGGATCTTCGTTCCGCAGCCAAATAGGAGCTGAATCTGTACGAACAACAGGCAAATGTTTTGGAATGCTAATCATTTGTGTTTCTCTTTGCCCTTCACCTTTGTCTGTCATTGTTGAAGATGATCTCTGTCTTGGTGGATATATTTTGCAATCTCGACCTTGTCTAAGTTCTAATATAAGTTCCTCAAGAAGCTCATCTGTTTTCAGTTTCGAGTCAGTTTTATCAGTAGTGGCAGCTTTCCGAAACTGTCTGAACATTTCGACAGTCTCATTAATGACTGTATCAAGCCCAATCAAGCCTAAAAATCCCTTTCGCTGTTCTTTTTTCTTACGTTTTTCTTCTTCGGCTATTTTTTCAGCTTCAATTTCTTCCCTCGTTTTCCTCTGTGGAACCTCTCGTGTACCCCATGACACGATGTGTAGGTTACAAAGATAATATATGGTTAATACTAGGTAACCGGTTGGAATGCAAATAAAATATAAAGCACCAGGTATCAAACATGCAAACTCTTCTGGGTGAAACAATGCCGAAACGAAGAAAATAAACACCAACAATAGGAGAAAAATAACATTTGGACTGGTGAGACCTCCTTCGATACCAGTTCCAACAGTACCTACTAAAACAATAGTCATTACAATAGCATAACACGCACTCATGATAGTCGCAACTGTTATTTGAGTAGATGGTTTTGTGAAAATGCAAATCACGATAAACAAAATTGCAGGAATTAAGGATAGCGCATACGACTCAATAATAGTTGTCTTGAAAACAACAGTAAATGCTCCTGCCATCATGAGCAATACAGTTGCTGGACCAAGGATCGTTGAAACCAACAATAAAAACTGATATAATACATAAGGCGTACTTATGTTGTCGTTGAGACGAACGGTGTTCTTCCAGTCTCCTAACAAATCGCAGATATTAGCAAGTGTAGAGGGACCCCAACGACGTCTCTGATTGAAAAATTCAGAAAATGTTTCTGGAGCATGCGTTAATGCATCTGCTGCAGCACAATAATCTATTCTGTAACCTTGCTGTAATAGTAGAGTACTAAGCCATCTGTCTTCACCTACAATAATCAGAACATAATTTTACTACCCTTTTCTTAATATTGGAAGTCGATTAGTTATACTTAATAATTCTGATGATGATGTATTACCGTGCCTAAATGACCGAAAGATTACTCCACTGATTAATTAATAGGAATATTCAGTTACCATAATACACTATATGCGTAATCTCCTTTCCCTTTTTATCACCGGATGTTTGACAAGAGTACCACGACGGGTGCCACTGGTAGTGCAGAACTGCTTACACTTCCTGAACACCTGAGTTCACCCAGGCGTTTTTTTCATGCAGTGCTTGTAGATACATTGTCATTTTATCCCTTTTCTTTTACTCATTGTCTTGTATGTCTTTCCTGAATTTACGGCTTCTGATTACGCTTTTGGCATCTTCAAACATTTTGCATCAGACCGTGTATACTCTATTATTTCACAGGAAAACTAACATAATGATAGATAAAAAAAATTATGTATTATATTTTCTGCAGTGGGACTTTAGACATACCTTGGTCATATTGTACATATTGACCAGCCTCTGTTGTTCTGATGGCATAACTTCTAGCGACATTATCATCCATAACGGCAGCTCCACGAAATAAACTAAAACATCCTGGAGCACAGAGAACACAACCGAAGACATGTTCTGTTGCCTTCTGTAACCAATGACCAATAGCATATTCAAACTCTTGATACCATAAAATTGGACCTGTCGATATAAAATCATGAAAATAAGATAAACTGTATTTGGTTGATTGTGTTTTATGCAATGAAAGGTAAACTATATGACTCAATGCGGTAATGTTAACGGGAAGAACTTTGTTGAAATACTGCTCACGTGACAGGGATATTATGTATATATCCGGATGTACTTTATTTAATGTTTATTAATTGTAATATATATATTACCGTTTGAAATAAATAAAAATACTGTTTTAGTGACAGCCGGAACCTTTGAGCCGTAATGAAAGGGGGGGGGGGGGGGGGGGGGGGGGTTGGCGCTTTAAAATCTTATTCAACCCACCATTTCTTTAGAAATGCCTGTACCAAGTCAGGGTCATTACGGTTTTCACAGTTTTCCGGTTGTTGACTGATTTTGTCTGTTTATATACTTATGAGTTTTGATTTTCCCTTTGTAAGATTGTTCGGAGTCCGGTAATTTTGTTATTACCCTTAATTATGATTATGATGTCATGGTTTCGTCTGTGATTTGGTATTTTTGTAGTGTCGACAATCATGTTTACTTGTATTATATCAGAATCACTCAATTGTAGTTAATGAAATTCATGTTACTCAATCTTTAGTTTTTTTTGTGCAATGTTTTGTGAGCCATTGTTTGTGCTTTGTATGTTTTTTTCTTCATTTGGCCATTGTATTTTTTCTTTCGCTTCAATCCTTCAGACAATTGCACACTTCAAACGTAAATATGCAAATATATTTGCCGATTTAACAAGAGCGAAATGCAAACACATTAAGTGCATACCTGAACCAATCGGATGAATACGTCCACATGCTGCTCCAACTTTCTTATTCTTCTTCAGACGATCAACTAACAGCCTTACAGCGTCCGGTTTAAAATCCACATCACCATCTAAGCTTAATATAAATGTATTCTCTGCCTAAATAATAGAAATAGGAATGTAATTACAGGAAGCTTATCATTTAACAAAATGATCAGAGAAATACCATCATAATATACGTACGCCCATATTCAATGTTTCGACACTGTCATTGTTTATTATTTTCATTTGAAAATTTTCAGTTCCTAAGTAATTTAATTATTATTAAAAATAAGGTTAATGGGCTCCATACATAGGTAACTACCACCGAGTTTGGCTATTCTTTTATGCCATTAGGTTTACCTTTAAATTGCTTGACTTTCTTATATTTCGATGTAGAGTGTATATGATGAAGGTTATTCCAGAAACGCGTGATACGCACTAATTCAGATATCTACGTTTTTAATTCTAATAAAACCAATCAAAGTTTTTCTGTTGTAAAGTTGCCTTGTCCGTATTAATTGTGAAAAGAGAAAGTGTTGGAAATTAGAATATTATACCTGTGTATGAACCTCTTCACTTGTATAATTAAATATAATACTCCGAGTAAAATGAGAAGCTTGACGTCTACGTCGTAACTGTGTTTCAGTAAGACGTACTCTAGAAGTATCAGAATCAGGAGTTTCTGTTCTATCCGTGGAATCTCTTCGTAGAAGATTTTCTGGTTGTGCCAAAATTCTGTATCCTAGGAGATAGTACATATACATCACCTGGAATAGCAAGATGAATAAAAACTATTAATAATTCAATGTTAACAATATAAAAATTACACAATCGTTAAATGTTAAGAAACAATGAGATATGGGAACCATCACAAGTCACGGAACAGTAGGACAGCCAGCGTGACAGGAGAGCTCCAAAGTCAAGTCCCAGTCACGTGACTTTCGCTTCATTTTTGATGAAAAATGACGTTCAACCCTTCGCTTAAAATACGTCGGTTTACAATAAATATTTATGCTTGAAATCAATTAAAATATACGGAAGATGTCTATGGATAAATAGAAATTTATTGTATCACTTCAGTTTTTATTTATATTGTGTACAAACATCGAATTTTGCTACTTGAAGTGGACTCAATTTCAAAACAAATGTCAAGGTGGTTCTATTTAAAAGAGAAAATTTAATTAAAACAATATGATGGCTTTCTGTAACATACATTGCCTGAGGAAATCATCTAGGATCATTGTCATACCGACAACTAGTGTCAATGTCTTGTGGGATGCAATTGTTCCACTTAGCCCTACACCCACCTTGATCGGATCGACCATTTGCCAAACATCGAAATTCATTGTCTTTCGGAACACATCGGTGGTGTTTCTTAACATCAACAATAAACGACATCTAAGCGTACATCCGAAAGAGTATATTTCATTTGGGAAAGGGGTGTCTATGTCTTTTTTTAATTTTCTTGTATTAATACCGTATTTTTCAGTTTAATTGAATTATTTGTATTGCAATATTGTTTTAGACATTGTGCATTTTGTAATTTAGACTGGGGAATTACTATTTATTATCACTTTAAATTTAAAAAAAAATCATCTATGATACAAGACTGTACAACAATTAATAATTTCAATTTAATTTAATTTCAATACAACAGGTACAAGATAAATAGAAATAAATAAATGTGTGGAAAAAATAAAAGCATGTAAACAAAAATTAAGCGAATTGAAAAAATATGAAAATATTGTAAAAAAAAAACATGTAAAAAAATTAATAATTTTTTTAAAATCTAAAAATAAAGTGAAACCTTGAGACAAAAAGGGGCATAAAAAATTGTATTCAGATATCTTAACCCTTCCTATTATATGAAGGCAAATTTAAAAAAAATCAGTGTAAGCAAATATTTTTCTTGAAATTAGGAAATTATATTATCTGAATGAAAGCTACTAAGTTTCATGTTTATCTCACAATGTAAATATCAATGTATTTGGAATATTCATGTGTTTGACACAACTACAAACTAGCTTTTATAACATATATGGGTGGTCAAGTTGTAACAATTCTTTCCCCTTGACATTCACAAAATGACCAGCATTTACAAATATGAGTACTTAGGTTGCAATAATTCTTTCTCCAGGACATTCACAAAATGACCAGCATTTACAAATATGGGTACTTAGTTTGCAATAATTCTTTCTCCAGGACATTCACAAAATTACCCACATTTACAAAAATATGGATACTTAGATTGCAATAATTTTTCCACCATGACATTCACAAACAGAATGACTATAGCATTCACATAAAAGACAGACACAAAATGACTAGCATTCACATAAAAGACACATACAGAATAACTAGCATTCACATAAAAGAGCATATTGAATGACTACCATTCACATAATTTTAAGACACATACAGAATACTTGCATTCACATGAAAGGACAAACCAGAATTCCAAATTTCACTAAGTAAATTAAATGACTAGAATAGAATGAATATGTTTTCTGTTGGCAAAATAACCAAATATTGGTTAATATTGTTTAAAATTGAAGTTAAAAAAATTATTTTATTTGTTCCAATGACTGGAAAAAAGTTAATAAATGGGCACATTTTGAAAAATTCTTTTCTGTAAAAGAAAATTTATAAATTTCGGCATTAATATTCATAGATAAAAGATACTTATATTTCTCATAAACAACAGGCAACATAAGTACCTTTTAATCTAAAAAAAAAAGCATGAATAACAAATTCAACAACATGTTGGAGTGTATACAGGTCTAAATGTCTGTAGAAACTTGTTCAACAACTTAGTTCTGGTTCAAATATATCTATAAGAAATTGAAAAGTTTGAGATCTTGTTTCAGCTCCACTTTCTGACCTAGAAAATGTGTTGCAACTGTAAAACCACAATATAATTTATCTTCTGAGCCAAATTCTTTAAAGAAATTTAATTCATTCTTGAAATGTTTAAGACAAGTCCTGGTTTTCAATTGAAATTGAAATAAACCTTTTGACTTTCAGATGAAGTTTCACAAATTACACAATCAAAAGTTCTTTTCTGAATGACTTTATTATAATTTATGACACAAGGTGTCTTGAAAACTCATGGCATTTGTTTGATGATGTACTTTAAAAATAATTGGAATGCTGGTCCATTTTTTTTACTTCATGGATATTTTAGAAGAAAAAAAACATATATATATATATGGGAGTGGATGTAGTCGAGTGGTCTAGGGCGCTGGACGTAAGGCTAAGCGAATGGTGCTGCAGTGTAACAATGGTGTGGGTTCAAATCCCGTCGAGGGAAGAACAAAAATTTGACAGCTCTAAAATCTAATTCTAACACTGTTTGGTTTAATTTTCAGACGTATATATATATATATATATATATATATATATTGATTTTCAAACATGTATGAATATATATATAAGACTTATCATATATTCTTATTTTTATTTATTCAAATATTCAACCAATAAACATCACAGGAAACTTTGCATTTATACTCATAGAATCTGAAACTAACAGAAAATAAACATCCATTTTATTTAATAGAATCTGTTACTTTGCCCCTTTGGTATCTTCAGACTCTTGTTAGAAAAAAATAAACATCCCATGTCCAGTCTGTATATATATATATCTACCTACAATGATCTAAAACTAACTAAAACTGGAGGTTGTCAATGCCATTGGCACTGAAAAGTAGCATGTACACACATCAATAAGTATTTCAGGAAAACAGACTGAAAATGAAAAAAAAGAGGGGGGGGTGTAAATGTTTGACATGAACTAAATATGTAGCCTTATGCTATGCCATGTTAATCCAGAGTGAATTTAACATAATCTTTCACCATTTTCTACATGACAAGATCATACATTATATAATGCAGACCTTTTAATTTCTAAAATGTATTTATTAATTATGTCAATATTTTGACATGTCCATAAATGCCATGGAACGAGTAAACGAAAATGATAGATTTGTTGTTAAAAATGGAATAAAATGACTTTATATATGTGTGACTATGATTGGTCAAGTGGTTCTTTCGTGTTTAAACAGAAACAGTCACATTTTCATCCTAATAGATCGATCAATCTATAAAAAAACCCAGAAATATTTGGTTAGAATCTCGAAATATAGTGCTTCTTGTTTACATCCAAATATGGAATTCTAGTGACGAATGATGGGGAAATATGCAAATAATCCATACTCTAATACGTGATTCTAGCTATTTTTACCAAATTTATTAATAAACAGCCAATGGGATGCAATTGTTCCACTTAGTTAAAGAGTCTATTTTTAGCGCCATTTTTTTTACAACATTTCATCAGCAGCGGTATCCCAAGTTCCAACGTTGATTTCAAGCAAACGATATCATAAATACACGTATTCACGCGTCAGTCACGTTACAATTTTATTTAAAAAATGGATTCAATAAAAACGAATACTTCTTTCAGTTTTATTTATGAAGATATTCAGTAAAAACACATGGGTGTCGACGTAAACAATGCATGGCCGCTCACTTGTAAAGCGTCATGTCTAAAAAAAAATAGAGTTACGTCCCTTGATTTCGGGATTTGACTTTGCATTGTTGGAGGTACGGAATCTGTGCGTGGCTTCCCGACTGGAATACGTATAAAAAACATGCTCACGAAAATATTTTAAACACATCAGTCTACAGAAAACAAAATTTATTATATCATCAATCATCATGGTTTTCATGTGTCAAAATGCATCAATGGGAACTAAAATTGCACGTTCCTCAGTTCCCAGTTTTATTTTCATGGATAATTATTGATGTTCTATGAGTGTGTAGTTCTGTATTATCAAAACGAAGTTCAGTACCTTACTGATGTTGCATTCCTGAATTTACATTTCATGCGGGTCCAATTTGATAAAACATTGTTTTGTGTAACATACACCACAATTTACACGTGCAAATTATGTTGAAGTCATCCCAACAGTATATAACTGTTGCTCAATCTTCAGTTTCAATGTAGTTTTTCGTAGACCCTTTTTGTTTATTTTTCACTTATTTGTATTGTCTGTCATTTTCCTATTTTCGGTATTTTCATTTTTTTTAAAATTTGAAATAATAATGAAAATTAATAGAGTATAAATTTATATGTCATACCTGTGACCATCGTTTTTTATGTCTAATTTTATGTTTATCTTTCATATGAACAATCAGTTTTGTACCACCAGGCAACCTCCATGTCAGTCGACCACCATAGGGAGTTGGAGTCCGTATAGGTGGACTGATATACATTTGTCGCTCGTGCACAGAACTGAAAGAGACGAAATTGAGGTCCTTTTGTCGTTGAATATAATGAGTTAATCAATTCAAGAACTCTACGTTAGGAGTGAAATAAATAACATTGATAGAAAATATACTAAAAACATGATAAATAATAGGGATTGATATTTTTCAGAAGATAGGCAATAAAAACAACAGAGGTTGGCACAAACCAGACGGGTATGATTTTAGTTTAATAATATGGAGGTATAAACACACGTTGGATATGAAGATGGATCACAATATACTAACTGTCTACTAAAATAAACGAATATTAATTGTGCACATCAGACACGCATTAAACTACAAATTAAACACCAAGCGATAAATTATAGAAATATTAAATAAAACAGTACCATGACATTTATTTCTTACTAAAACAATTCAGTCGAAGGACGTTTGCCATTATAGTACAACCATTTAATTCTTAGGATTGAGAGGGGATCGCTTTTTTAATATTATCGCCAAATTTTATGGAAAACAATGACCTGAAAGATGCAAAAACAAATCTTACACTGCAGTTCAAACAGAAATGTTGTTGCAATTTGAAAAAAAACTGACATACATGTAGCAACAAATATATTATTAAATTTATGAATACAGAAATCGAAGTTACGAATGGACCGAAAAAAAGTAGCAAGGCAATTTGAACAGTATGAATTAAACAAAAACAAAAACAAATTCGAAATGGCCAGTAGTTTTTACTTAAGTAATACGCTACTAAATGAAGTGTAAATGACATTACATTGATGATAACATTTTGTAATATCAAATCAGGGCATACCTTAGTGCATCTTCTATACAATCTATCAAATCAGCGACAAAACTATTGGGTACCAATATATCATCATCAGAGAGTTCCATGGCATCATCAAAGAAAATGTGTGCTAAAAGAGTAAAACAATAATAATAATAATAATAATAAATTCTTTATTTATAGAGGATTACACAGTTAGTTAATAACTAATCTTCCCTGAGGCCCTCAAAATTTAAATTTATAAACCATAAAAATATCACAATCAATATTATTGTTGTTCTTTATTACATTTTGCCATTATCTTGTCTGTCCTTCTTCGATTTACGACTTGTGATTATCTCAATGGTATTCTCAAACTTTTCTTACATAATATATGAATTGGTATTTAAATGTACACAGAGTGTGTACGTTGTTAGCATACATTAATTTTCTTTTAACTACATTTATGTCACGATGTGGAACAGAACCTATAAGCAAACAGAATATACATATGTATATTTACCCTCAAATTCGTAATAATCCGGATCTTTAATATCGTAGAACTTTTGCGCTAGATACCGAGCACTGTGGTCAACGTCCATTCTGCAAAACAAAATATGCTAACTCTTATTATAGATTTCAGTTTCCGTGTACTTTCTTAAAATATTCAATATGCAGACATCATTTTGTTTTCTTTCTAACATCTATTTTGCCTCTTTCTACGATTTTACAAATTGGATTTTGGAAATCATCCGATTGGGCCACACCTGATGATGCACGACAAGACATATTTCATGATCAATCGTCTGGAAGTTTATCTTATTTGAAAAAAAAAATTAAAACAAATTCTATAAACTGGTATAAATGACTACCTGAACATTGATTTCAATAGCTGTGTCATCTCACTTCTAGTTTCGTGCCACATCGTCGCACATGCGTATATCTGAGGCACGACATCATCTGCTTTATGAACCTCCTCGTCGTCATCGAGCAGAAATGAGTCGTCTTCATCTGCATTAAAAAGTGCAAAATCTCGGTCATTGGTACGTCTACGCAACATCATAGCGTGGTCCAGAAGCACTCCACATCGTATCGGAAGTACGAACAATCTGAATCAAAGTTATATTATAATATCATACTAGTATGACTAAGAAAATACTTCTTATTTAAGTGTATCAAGTCATGCATTTCGCAGAGTATTCTTTTCTTTGTAGAATGAATTCAGATAACTAATGGTTATTATCGGGGTGATATTGTTGTTAGATAAAGATTATGTACATATGGTGTGCACTTCATGGGTTCACCTCTATCTTTTTAGCACTAGGTCTATATTCATCTACATATAGCGCATACAAGTAATGCAATACGTGTATCTAATATCTATACATATTAATTAGAATAATGTTTATATATATAATTTTGTGTAATATCAAATATTTCGGTGGAGTCATTAGCACATGGATAAAGAAGTGGATATATATCTAAATAGGTGCAGACTACACTTTTCTGCAATAATCCTCACCAGGTGGCGTTCAAAGTAAAATGAATGGAAAGGCAAATAATTTAAAAGTCTTTGGGAGCATGAAAACCAAAAGGCCTTATCTGAATAGTCAAAATCGGCCACTGCCTCAGTGCGATGATTAGTAGCGTATCTGCTGAGATTTGTAACTAATTTCTGCCATTTCTATTGTGTTGAATATTTTGCATGCAATTCATAAAATTTAATCCTTACCTGTCTATTTTTGCCATTCGTCCATTTTTAGGAGACCATATATGTGCTGTCACAACAATTTGGGAACACCATAATAAACCGAACCATAATAAATGGAACAGTCTAATGTTCCCTTCCATTTCTGGACAAATCCAAATATAGAAATACGATGGTAAGAACTGAGTATATGACTGAGCAATAATTAACCCAAGTGTGACTGGAGTAGCTAGGAACAATGGAATAGTAAATCCAAAGGTCTGCATGCACAATTTACACGCCAAATTGCCAAAATATGACATCAATGTGCTGGTAATTAAATGGAGATATAATGGACCATATTGCTGAAAATTTATCTTTAAAGACTCTGGTATATCATAAGAGAAATGGTTACTAGGTTGTGAAGATGAAGTAGACGGCGTTTGTTTGGTTGAATTTATGTCCAAAGGTACTATATTTGACGGCGTGGTACTGACAAGTGACTTTTGATACTGTTGATTTAAAGATGCACTAGAAAGATTTGTTACTGCGTTAATGCCATGCGCATTTATGTCGTCTGCTATTGAGCGTTTTACTCTGAAGTTACGTCCCGTTCCTTCATAGCCTAATGCAGTTGGAACTTGGATGTTAGGGAGAGTTGTATTTTGTTCTGTCACCATTGTTTGTGCTGTTGAGCTATATCCTACAATAGTTGTTAAGAACTGCGACGTAATCATGTTTTGATTTTCCACATTATTTTTTCCGGGTTGTGAAACACTCGGTTTATTATTAGCAGTAAAGCTAATATTAAATGTATATCCTGGAAGAAGTAACATAGCAAATACCATTGTCCAACCAATTTTCCAAATTCCCGCAAATATATAAAGTCTCTGTCTCACTAAATGGATTTGTCTCTTCCATTCTAACAACGCAATACTACATGAACCTAGACTGAAATTACCATATACAAAATTTTCCCAATAAGAAATACTGATGAAAAATAATGCCACCGGAATTTCCCACATAATTCGATCATCAAATGTTAATGGTGGTCTTGTTATAGTATGTACAATATTATCGTTGTTTAGCACTGTGGCCTTCAGTGTATTTTTCTCAGTTTCTGTGAGAGGTGTGCTAAAAAGTGTTGACGCAGCTAAATTTGCTAATTGTATTAAAAAGGCTAGACTATTAACTAGTCCAAGAGTACATCGTTTTATACATGGTATGCTGGAATCACATGCCATGCCAATTGTTTTAAAGAAAGCTGGTACGGTAGCTATTCCACACATTGTTAATAGTCCTCTTGCCATGTCCATTCGTGGTAGAATATGGAATACTAACAACGATAATCCAAAAGTATGCAACAGTTCAATGAACAGTGTCTGTAATTGAAAAAAATAGATTTAATATAATATTTAGCAATACTCCTAACTATAATGTTATTCTGACCTTTTAAAATTATTTTATTGAACGATCAGAGAGAGAGAATGAGAGTATGTAATTCAATATGTAGGGATAAACAAATTATTCACTTACTTAGGGACGTTTCTTGTGCGTGACATTAAATTTAGCGCTTTAGGTTTATATTCTGAATATATTTTTAAGTCACAATCAATGAAACGTAAATAACAATTCGTTAACATACATAAATAACAATTCGTTAACATACGAAAATAACAATTCGTTGACATAGGTAAATAACAATTCGTTAACATACATAAATAACAATTCGTTAACATACGAAAATAACAATTCGTTGACATAGGTAAATAACAATTCGTTAACATACGTAAATAACAATTCGCTAACATACGAAAATAGTCATTCGTTAACATACGTAAATAACAATTCGTTAACATACGTAAATAGCAATTCGTTTACATACGTAAATAACAACTCACTAACATACGTAAATAACAACTCATTAACATAGGTAAATAACAACTCACTAACATACGTAAACAGAAATTCGTTAACATACGTAAATAACAACTCACTAACATACGTAAATAACAACTCACTAACATACGTAAATAACAACTCGCTAATATACGTAAATAACAACTCGCTAATATACGAAAATAACAATGTGTAAGCATAAGTAAATAATAATTCTTTATCTTGCACTTACTTAGATTCAAACACTAATAAAATGGAGACTTACGATTACAATCATACGAAATGATGGCCATGCACTACTACCAAACAATGACTTGGCAGAATAACTGATCACCCAGAATCCATATGGTGAACAGATGCTGATGACTAACATGGTATAGGCAGGATTCTCTGCATCATTTTTCGTTAATGGATCCTGAAATTTATCAAATACGAATGTGTTTTACTGACAAAAATAGCATATTCAATATGAATTAATTTTTGTACGAATTAAATAATTCAATGATAATGAAAGAAATGAACAAACATTCAAATTGTTTTCATGCTTTTAAATATGCATTTATAGTGAGTGAGTGATTGTTGTTTAACGCCAAATGATATATTGTTTAGCTATATCATGTCCAGAACAGTTAAGTTGCGATGAGGTCTAATTTATATTTATACACGATAATCTTGATCTCCTGTGCAGATTTATCACATACTACACTAATAAATGAATAGTTAGTATCCTTGTATTGTATTTCAAGAAAATTCATAAATCATTAATATTGCTTACAATGATAATTATTTTGGAAGAAAACTTACTTTTATAATACTGGATGACATAAGTAATATACACATCTTGCTTGCAACAGCAGAGGTCAGAACTAGCAGGAATAGTATGAGATAACAAATAAATTTGAAAACTTTCACGAATGGACGAATTGTATCACTGGTTGAAATCCTTTCACGTGGAATCATCTGAAATCTGTCCCATAATCTCCTGAAAGGAAAAATCAGACGGAATATATCACACAATAAATTTTATCGTGAAAAGAACTGTAACTCCAAGCAAACAAGAATACTGTAAGGAAAGTTCATGACAATCGTCCATTTGGTTCCAACTAGTGCTGTATTCTACAAAATATACCGAAACGAAAACAAATACGTTGATCGGTGTAACCCCATCGCATTTATGCTTGTTCCAAGCTATAATACGGATTTCCCTAATCTTTAACTTTTGTCATCTGTCTTTATCGGTGGTTCCTTTATCTTATAGAACACACATCATTTCATACATCTTTAATGTCTGTAATGTTTTGCACTCCTTAATACACGAAACTGAACTAAATACTTGTTTTAATTGTATATATTGTATTATTCCACTCTATAATATTTATTCTACTTATATAGAAATTCTATTGGTAGAAACAATCCCACGTGACATTTATCAAAACATCGTATTTCCCTCTCAACAATATAGTATTTCCCTTATTCGAAATTCTCAAGATTTAACGCTTTGGTCATATAACGGTATTAGCTCCAGAGATGTTCCGAAATAATAATTTTGTAAACAAAGATGGCCAAAAGATTACATTTGGCAGAATTCACCAAAACGTTGGCCTGGTGGAATAAAACATTTATTTCCCTTGCATAATGGAGATATGAAGGTTTGTTCACCCTCCAAATAGTCTTCTCGGGTGAACAAATCTTCATATCTCCCTTATGCAAGGGAAATAAATGTATATTGTATCATGTCAACCATGGATGTCGAGTGCCCTTTTTTCTCGAATTTATGAAAAAATTCACCAACAACTTAAATAAATATCCTCCATCGTGATATAGAAGAAATACATAGTACAAACATATAATAGTTTAAAGAACAAATGTACTTGTGGGTGTAATGCCAAAATATGTCAAATACATATCACGAAACGAATAGTCCATAACAGCTTTAGACATGTCTTAACTAACACTATCTAGATCAAATATATAATGTATTTAAAAAAAATGAAATCACATCACATAATTCTTAACATCTTGAGTGACACGTTTATGAAAATGAGAAAAAGGGGTTTCCATCTTATTTCACAAGATGACTGGCGGCATCTGCTTCATTATTTGAAGGACAACTATTGGCGTATGATAAATGTTCCCTTTGCTATACGCTGTTAAATAATTCCTTGAATTTCAAATTGGGGAAATATTCAAAACTGTATGTATAGAACAAAGCAGAGTGGATGTTGCTTTTCACATTTGCGATGAAACCACATGGGGATTCAGCAGACTTGGAAGTGTGTTTGCATAAATAACTCCATGCTGTCTTCTCAATAATTTCAAATGTAATCTATTTTTGCAAGATTCTTAATCCATACTAAAAAAAGGCATATAATTAAAAAAAGGCACACATAATAATTAGAGCTTACTCATCCAGCACTTTATTTTCTGAGTATTCTGGTATACTGATTCTGACGTGTTGGTCTCTCTGTAAGAACGAAACACTAAATGTTTATACAATAATGTAGATATCATGACGACGAAAATGTGAAAATTAGTCGTTACATGTACTTAAATTATGTGCAACTACAATGTAAATCCACAGACGAATATACATATAGATATATATTCCGTGTTTAGCAATATCAGCACAGCTATTTCCTCTTATCATGGATTATCGCCCGAATGTTAACAAGAGTAACACGACGGTTGCCACTAGTAGAGCAGGAATTGTCTACCTTTCAGGAACACTTGAGTTGACTCTCTTGCTTGCTTTGTCTGACCATCTATCTCTTACTGCTTCTGACTACCTATTTGGTATCTTTAAACCTTTGTGATGATCAAGTACATTATATCAGATACGTATACATACGATCGTGAAATACTGCCAAATACAAATAAACTTCCTCAAACAAATTTCCTAGTGTAGAATATTATCAACCTACTTCGGTATATCACATGAGCGGTTATATGTTTTATTTTTCAATTATAAATTAAATTGAAATTAGTTTCTTGTTATATCCATACAAACAGTTTTATTCTAACTGTAATAAAACCTAACTATCCCAGTTAGGGTGCACATGACGCGTTTTCTAATTGCTTTCCCCAAGTACACTCATAGCTAAATAATTTAAGTCTTTGGGAGGAAGTTTAAACAAAGGGTCAATATTGAAATTTATATAAATATAATGAAAATCCCATGAATTCCTAAAATACGCCAGTCTTTGTTGACTGAGTCTCCTCTCAGAATATACAAATTGTTCCATTAAATACTGATAAAATATATTTATTACCTGTGGTTTTGGAAACACCGGTGGCGGCCCTGGATCAAAAGTAGGAAGACTGACATCTTCTGACAAATTGTCGTTATGTTGCATCCATTCGGCAACCCTTTGTTGTGAGGAAGTAGATGTACAAGAGTTACTGCGCTTTGGTACCCTAGTGGCGCTGTTTTCTTCATCACAAGTACTGTCATTCAATGTGTCATCTGCATCAGTGTTTGCACATGTTTCATATTGAATGTTAGGGATTTTATTGTCACTGGAAGCTAGTTCTGTCATCTTCGTTCTTGCATTAGCTGTAAGATCTTGCAACATAGTACCATGCCAGTGTCGAAGAAAAACCTAAAATATAACTTGAGTGTAAGCTAACAGAGTCGTTAAGCTAAAAGACCCAGTATAGTAAGCCGTCATGTATTTGTGTGTACAGTATAGTAAGCCGTCATGTATTTGTGTGTTAGGGGTATCGATTTTGTCTCATTCTACGATTTTGATATTTGAATATGGAATTGTTCCGACGATGTGGTATTTTTTGTTTTTCATTTTATAGGAAATTTGCAAGTGGTGTGTGACATTTTCTACAATGTAATACTTAAATTATGTCAAGTGAACTTGAATTAATTTCGTGCCGTTTAACGATGGGTGTCACTAATGGAACTGGAACTGATATCCCTTCCGGAGAACCTGCGTTCACCACCGGTTTTCGTAGTGTTCGTTGTGCTCGATCTTTAGTTTTCAGTGTAGTGTTTTGTAGAACATGGTTTGTCCGTGTTTACCGTTTTACTGTTTGCCATTGTGTTGTTTTTTGATTACCCCCATGGTAGCTTTAAACTTTTTGTTTAATATAAATAACGTTTCGAAAAATACTGTTTTATCCAGTAATATTTCTGCAAGTTGAACATAATATCAGGTGTTGCACATGACTATTGAAAAACGTTAAGTTTGACTTTTAATATGCTTAGTCTTAAATGTACTTTTTTCGAAACTTTTTAATTGTTGGTTTTTGTTGGTTTTATTTGGGGGGCAAAGGGTATTTTGCTCTTGTATTGTTTTATTTGATTAAATTTTTAGGGTAAGGTCAAGTACAAACAAATGCTAATATCATATTTCAGATCTAGGAACAATACCTTTTGCTTTCCAAATGCATAGCCAATTAGTTTAGCATCTAGTAAAACTTTTTCACAGTTGTCGAATGTGGGTTTAATGTCCTCTGTTCTCTCGAATGAAATGTCTCGATATCTACAACAATAGAGATAAAAAATATATATATATACTACCAATTATTAATGACATATAAAAGCACTTGAGGTGTGTGATAATATTACCACAATTAAGACAATATTGTAGCTATATATAGTTTAGAAACAAGCTAATTAACAAGGAAAACATTGTTTTTAAAGACTCTTGTATAACAAATCATGACATGGCATAATGACAACATTCCGTCACAAGCTCGTATTTGCACAAATAATAATAATATGTCAGTTTCCCACGGAAATTATGTAAGTGCCAATATTAGGCATGACACTGACGAACTGGAATAAGATTTAAAAAAAAAAAAAAAAAATACAAAGAACCAAATAAAAACTCATTTACATAATATATCCTATTGATCATACCATAACAATGGAATTTTAATACACAGCATAATGGCGTATTATCATGTCATATACTTCAATTTTACATATGTGTAAAAGTATTTCAAAATCGTGAAGAATAAAGGATACACACTTAATTATATATTTACATTTTTATTTCTAGCATTTGTAACTTTCCTGAGCGGATTGAACGAACATATAAATTTAATGGACCATTGTAGTTATAAACCATTGAAATATATTATTTCAAAGTTAAAATTATTTCTTCATTTAATGTTCATGCAACTTTGTTAAACAATAAAAAGCAAAATGTATTAATACAACAATGTTGGTGAAAAAAATCAGCAATGTCGTAGTTTTCTTTCCTTGAATAGAGAAAATGGTGTTTTCATACTTGTTATATTGCCTGAACCTTGTATTGTCACAGCATTGAATACAACATCATTAAAAAAGATTGAAGCATTTACTTCATCAGAATCTCTTCTTATGAATTGAAAAACACAAAAACTGAAATAAAATAAAATATTAAACTCTTGTTTATTGAAATCAACAAGATAATTGCCCCTTCGGTATTATCTAACGTTTATTTATCATGGCCGTATTTACAAGATAAGCTTATTATTTACATATTCAATAATATTCACTGCATGAAGGCGCACGCGGACATTTTTGTTTCGATATATTAAACGACCACTCGGTCAAAAGTAAGCCAGGATCAAGATGAAGGATATTAAAAAAAACGCGTCGTGTGCACTAAGTTTAATATCTACGTTTTTTTAAATCATTTTTTAAGTAAGAGGAAGTGCGCCAGATGACGATGATGCCCGGTCTGTACTATACCAACCTACTTAGTTTGATTTTTGTTTTATAGTGTTAGCTCACTAAAACAACCATCAGCGGGTAGACTCGTACACATTATCCTGATTCCGAGCCAACCATTCTTTGTTCTTGCACCTTAACAATGCGTTCTTAGTGGAGAAGAAGTAAATACCAATTTGATAGCTTCTAGTTTGACCCGATTGAAGATCGAACCCACGAATATATCGCACTCGAGGCGAGCACTCTAACCATGACACAACCGATGCGGTTAAAATAAATATATGATGGTATATAAATAATATGTTTATCATGAGTACATCTAAGATTTAATGTGTATTTTTATCAATTATACCATCAATGACACACCTGTCTGACCCAATGATGGATTTGGGTTATTATAAAATCCATATATGAAAAATAATAATAAATAATGAATATTGAAGAATACAATTTGCCGTGTAATGATAAAAATAATTTAAGAAATAAGAGTGCTTGACGGGATATTTTTGATACTTATAAACTATTTATTTTATATATCACTGTTTCATCAATTTAACATTTTACTAATTATGGTTAGCACTCAATGCCGTATTGAAATATGCTATAGTATATAAATAAACCAAAAAAAACATCAAGTCATTCGTAATAGTATTACACTCATTGCGATTTGTAATTAAATGAACGTGGCTTAATGGTAATATTATCGCCTTACGTTGCCGGTTCGATATACTGGTTCACTTTTATTACCTCCAAATTATCAACATTTGTATAAAAATATAGGTAGCTCAAAACACAATATATTGAATTTATTATCAAAACATTGCCCCAACAATATATAGAATGATTTAATATTTTTACGATTTAAAACGCTTACCATCCCGTCATTCTATCCTATAACGGAGCACCTGTGTTCACCACTTGGTTTTTAAATGAATTTACGTTGCTCAGTAATTAGTTTTTTATATTTGTTTTTGGGTCATTCTAATTCTTTTTCTATTGGCCATTGTATCGTCTATCCTTCGATTTACGTCTTCTGATTGCGCGTTTGGTATCTCCCAACTCTTCTTAGTACTTATACTTCCTACGATGTGCCATCACTCGTGATGATTATACATCGGCGCGAACAGACAAGATTAAAAATTCCAAATTGATAAAATAACAACATGTATATACACTGTACATAGTAGATATGGAACACAACTAAACTCATTATATCATTGATAACAAAAAGCGACAACCGATGAAATCTACTTTATATGTCTACATTTGTATTATATTGTACAGATAAATAATAACAACGAAAATACATAAATACGTTCGGAATAAAATAACAGGTCTGTTACAATGTAAAACCATGGAATACTATGGTGTGGTGTTTGGGTGAAAAATATGGCTTTGTATTTGATTTGGTTTTATGATGTTTAACGCCACTTTCAACAATATTTCAGTTATATCGTGGCGGTCATTTTTATTGGTGGAGGAGACTGGAGTACCAAGAGAAAACCACCTACAAGTCGCAAGTCACTGACAAACTTTATCACATAATGCTGTATCGAGTAAACCTCGACAGAGCGGGATTCGAACTCACAACGTTAGTGGCGATAGTCACTGGTTGCATAGGTAGATATAAATCCAACTACCATACGATCACGACCACCCCTTACAGCGCAAGGTAGAAAAAAACAACAAAGAAACAACATATTCCCTTATGGTGTCTGTGAATGTAATGTTATTAAACAAAACTGCTGACTACCTTCGAAAAAAATAGCAGAAATGAGGAGACAGAAAACACAACAGACAACATTCGTATAGCAAGTTCTTTACAACGTGTGACCAAATTGTACAAGATGTCAACTGGTTGTATCTAATTAATCATGACTAGCATGTTCAACAATAAGTGTAAATAACATTTATTTTTGACCGACATTGTACGAATTTTCAGGTGTTTATCTTGCAATGTCAAAAAGTCGAAAACAACAGTCAAAATTGTACTTAATAGAACAAAAACAACCATCGTTCCAATCGTTTTCAAGGGTGTCATTTTTAATTATTCCTTATGTTGTAATTATTATTGCTTTGAGAAGAGCACACTACCAAAGAAGATAATTGATAAATTGTAACAGAATAATTTAAAAATTAGTTGCCAAATAAGAAAAAAATTTGCTCAATAGTAATGTGAGAATTTGAAAGAAAATTGTCATATTAAATAAATACTAACCTTTTGAGAAATTCTTCAGGTGTCAAACGTATTGCATATCCATGTTTACGAATTTTTGCTATTTCTAATAATCCATTACACTTTAATTGGTCAGCAACTAGATCATCTTTTAAATTATCCGGAAATTGATTTTCATTTGGCTTGATACACCTACAATGTCAACGTACCATTAGAACATGATCATGATGTGTATTGAATAATAAATAGCCACACTTTTTGTTCTTAAAAAAATGAATCATGTTTGAAAAACATGACATTTGAAGAAAAAAAAGAGAACTCATTGCAATAAAAATGACTAGTCAATATGGGTGGAAGAGATTTTCTGATATTGTAATTTACTACATTATTATTAGAGATAACATAATTTCTCCAGGGATCCTTTAATCTTTGGTTTACCCTGAAGACAAAACGAAAAGTTATAACTGGACAATTATTACTTACCTGACAAACCAAGGTTTGGTATCCGACATTTTGCTCATTAAATCTGATAAAGATCTCTGTAATAATAAAAAAAAAAAATATATATTATTTTTTTTATTGATATAAAAATATGCACCAATTGATCTATTCAATTTAATTATTCAAATTCTTGTATTTAATAGCAATACAATATATTTTTTACATGTCCTTACTGTACAAAAAAAGTACTAACATTCCATTATTTTGTGTAATTCAACTGATTTACCTCTACATCTTGGGACAGATAAAAAAAACATCATCTATAAATGTGAATTATTATACCTTATTCTGTCATTCAGTGCTTTTTGTGCTATATTATTTTATTTCTGTTTTTCAAGATTTAACCTGGCCTTTATCTTTACGTAACATGGAGAGTACGACACTATTTATACATTCAGAACAACTTGCAACAAATCATATGTTAAAGGGTGGTCGTTGAAGGCCATTTGCAAGGCAAAAATCCTCCCAAAATTTGTGAAAAAAATATTTTATGAGAAAAAAGTACGATTACAATGGAATTGAATGTCAAAAATATTTTACATACAAACAAATAATTGATATCTGCATTATTATATTGAAAAGGAATATCTCTTGTGCAAAATATCTTATTTTGTTTATGTGTCTCCATTGAACTATTCATTGTTATTTATTTTGTGGTGTTGTTGTACACATTTTTATTCTCTCTCTCTCTCTCTCTCTTGTCTCACACACACACACGTTCAAGATTGAATATATTATTATTATGTACCCGAAAATGTCTGGAAATAAAATTCGGTTGTCTGGAATCCGAACCACTTGCACTTGCAGCACTCTTCCTGAAATTTCAGAAATGCATATTAAAATTCTGAATAAGAAATGCATATTAAAATTCTGAATATATTTCAAGATGAAAATGTAGGAGGACGTTTATACGGAATAGGAGAACTTTCATCAATTTGAAGCATCTGTTTTAAAACAAATCCGTTATTTGTTTGTGTTATTCACTTCAAACTGTCTGAAATATTTGATTTCCACGGGTAGGTATAGGCGTTTCTATCCGGAATGGGAAGTTCTATAAGAGACCATTGTGGTCGTGATCGTGTGATATTTAGATTTACAACTACATGTGCAATTAGAAAAAAGACAACGAGATATGACGTTGGAAATCCAGGTCCTGGCTTTGGACCGCCACACAAATGTGCTGTGGTTTAAACTGGTGGTATCATGATTGTGTATTCTCTCTGTACATATTTATTATCTGCATAATTCAGATTCCGAAATTACATAGACGTTACGCGCGATGTTCGTACGTTTAACCATAATTAAGCTTGCCGCTTTATGAAGACCGTGCAGCCAAGATAGAAAAGAAATATTGCATTGAGAAATGTATATTTATTGAAAGTCTAAGTCTTTCCCCATTACTCTTTGTAATTAATTCCGATTTAAAATGTGTTATTTTGTAATTATAAGCCGTGAAATGTTGATTTCGGTGAAAAAAGTCGTTGTCCCGTGTAACATTTTACGCTACAAATAAAAGTTAAAGCCTTGTTAACGTTTTAATTTCTTGTCCGATTTCTTTTTTTTTTGCCACGAAGTGCCCAGAGTGGCAATCTTTGTTGACGTAACTTATGATGTCATTATGACGTCATTTGTCGATTTCCAAGGCAAGTTCGAGAACAGTTACATTGTATCCCATTCATCCAATCACAACTCAGACTTCACAAACAAGACAAAAATACAGCTTTATCATGAAAATTGGTGAGTAAATAATGTAACTATCAAAATGTTGTTTTTAAGGAGTTCAAAATTTGAAAAGGACAAATAGAAAAAAGGCAAAATCCGAAAAAATATTTTATTTTCATTTTGGGTGAACAAAATGTCCCGAGTCCGATTTTTGAATAAAATAATGTAGGCAACCGTTTTCCGGATGGTTTTGTTAATACCAATTCAAGGCAGAGAGCAATCAAAAATAAATGATTAAATGTTGTTTTTCTCTTCTTTTTAAATCTACAAAAATTATAAACATAGGAATCAAGGGGTTTGAAATATGGAACGTTAAAAAAGGGTGAAATAAATGTTCCCTCCGTGATTTTTCATGATGACGGCAATGCGACGTCGCATTGATCAATTTTGTATGTAACCTATGCGAAACGTAATGTTTGTCACAAAAAAGTAAAATAACAATAAACAAACCAAACGAAAAAAAAAGACAAAAAACAAACAAAAGCATAAAACAAACAAACAAAAATGGAAAAAGACTCGTAAGATAATGTTACATTTTTGATGATAAATCTTCGGAAATGAACAATTTAATTTTAAAACAAGCAAAATGAAAAAAAAATGTCTTCAGTACCAACAGGCAAAGTGTTTTTTAATCAACGAAAAGTGTTTTATTCATATAAAAACTACACATTTGGATATTTTATCAGTTTTAGATGAAATGGAAGTATAATGTGATAAAACGATTTGCATGTTTTTTTTCTTTTATGAGGTCAATGGAAAATACTGAGACGTGGAATAATTGTCCATGAGACAACGATCCGACAGAAACAGCAAAATACAAAACATCATATTTTTCTGCGGAAAATTTATATTGTATTTTTTAACCGATTGAACAAAAATCATTTTATTTCTTGAAGAAAAGGATAAATGTACATGAGACAAAACAAACACCGGGACCTGACATTTAAGGAATATTTGAAATTGTTGAACAGGTTATAAGATATAACCTGGTTTGGGTCAGTTTACGCTTAATAAACAGAGAAGCGGTTTATGAAAAGCGTTAACTGACCCAAATCAGGTTATGCAAGTATAACCTGTTCAACAATTTCAAATATTCCTTATAATTTAATTTTTACAACAAAATGTAAAATAGTCAACATTTTTTTAATTGGAAGGAAAATTATTTTCGAGATCCATTTACTACGCAGTTCAGTGTAAAAACACATCCATTATTTTATACAAACTACACAATATACAAACACAAAACATAAAAAAAACATTAAAAAACGTCATTTATTTTGTTTTACGTCTGTCACGTTTATAGGAACGAACATCGCGCGTAGCGTCATAACATTTCGTAAATCATCAAATCATCAAATATTTAAATTATAAGGAAAATGGAGAATATCAGACGGACATTTAGATATTTATCTTTACATCCAACTGGCCAGGCATGTAAAACCATAACATTTTTCAGTGGATGGACAATGATCGAGATTAACCCAAGGCTAAAAAGCCATGAATGTTTAAACAGCTAAAACAATGTAACATCACGTTTTCCAATACACTTTAGCCTCTACGGTCATTTTGTTTTAATTTATGCAAATAATATTACCACATTTAAGGGGTGTAAAATATCATAGTTACTATGAAATATATCCACAATGAAAACATATTTCATGCTTCTGTTTTTAGTTTTAAGACAAAGTAGTTTAGGAAATTACTAACATACAAATATAACAACAAGAAAATAAGAAAAGATATCTAGCAAGATAATTTACTTCGTGATAATGCAACACAAATATTTATAAAATACCTTTTTGATTTTGACTTCTTTTTCTTGTAACTTTCTATAGAAATATCACTGATTATATCCTCATCTCTGTTCAACGATTGCTCAGATTTCCATTTTTTAGTCAAATCGCTGTAAAAAGAATTACATTTTTCATTAGTTTAAATATATTTTATTCATTCAATAAAATGTCTACAACATAATACAACAATAACAATACATATTGTAGGATTCAGAAACAAGATACATGTTTATTATTCATAGATAGAAGGAAAACAGCCAGACTAATCCTACTATGCAAAATATCAAACGGATAAGGAAAAAATTATGCTGCAGATAGGCTAATCACACCAACACGATTCAGCAGGAATATCCATAGAAGATCATTCCAAATCCCAGCATGCCATACCACCGCAAGGAGGGAATCATTCTATCCACGAACTATAAATGATTGGAATGCTCTTCCAGCCAATACAGTAACCGTCACGAGTCTTGCCACTTTCAAGACTATGCTCCGACCGTAATATCAGGAGCCTTGTTTTTATTTGCACCTCGTTAAATGTACAGCAGATGAACTTTTTGTGTAATTTATTTTTATGCGCACACCTGAAAGTGGCAGAAAAATCAACAATTTGATGGCGGCCTCTCAGCGGTAGAAGTAGAAGTATGTTTGGTTTGGTTTATGGTGTTGAAACGCCCTTTCAACAATAGTTCAGTGATATCGGGGCGATCAGTTATATTGGTGAAGGAACCCGGGGTACCCGGAGAAAACCACCGACCTGTCGCAAGTCACTGATAAACTTTATCACATAATGTTGTATCGAGTACACATCGCCATGAATGAGGTTCGAACTCGTAACTTTAGTGGTGATATGCACTGATTGAACAGGTAGTTGTAAATCCAACTACCATACGACCGCGACCACGACGACCCCTCCATAGATATGATTTAAATATGCTAATACTTAATTTAATTTTAAACGTTGATTGATATTACATACAGTTGTATTTTTGTTGGTCAATTATCTATAAAATAATATTTTTACCTGGAAAATTCCACTAGATTTTGGACAAATTGGTTTTCGCTATCAGATAGACACTGGACAAAATCTTGACTTAATTTATCACGATTCCTATCCAACATGCCATCCACATGGTACTCAACCTGCAATATAATCAACCTATTAAAAACACACAAAAATGTAAATAACATGTCATGAAAAAAAGTATAAAATGTCAATATTGATAAAATATAAAAGTAGTAACGAGTTTGAATTTTGTTCTTTTGGTTAATGTCAAAATTTTACCTTGATTTGGATATGTACACAAAAAATGTACGTATGCCCTTATTGAACAGTAACATCCAACTGATTTTATTTCCCGTGCATGTTCTAATTTAATTATTCCATAGTAAAGATCTCTTTCATTTAATTCAACGAATTACACAATTCCCAATTTACATAAATAATACACATACTTTTTTTCAAATTTTTGTATGAAAAACTTACATGCATGTAAATAGAATACTAGTCAATAAGCCAATATCACGAACACATATTATTTTTAAAATAAAAGTTGACAAGAATAGAAAAAAAACAACAACAACTAACCAAAGCAAATTATTTTCACTATTGAAACAAATGAAAAATATGTAAGCACATGTATACATTTTTTGCATAAGAAAAACAGAACCCATACTAACCACGCTAGCTCCATATCTGCCATACTAATAGGTATGATATATATTGTCGTTTTTTGTATATAAACAATTTTAAAATGAAGGTCAAGTAGAACATTTTTATATTTCCTGACCACAAATTAAGCGTTTTTAGGACTGGACAATATCAAAATTAATTGTCCCATCACATGTACATGACATATTTCTTGTGACATATTTTTTTATGAGGTCATACATAAAACCAGTGTTTGCTGTATTTGTGTTTTTACAACAAATAAATGTAATTTCTATGTTCATTATATTAAATTGTATATAGTTACTGAAAGGTAACATTCCTAATACGACAGAAGCTAAAATTGAAACCACCCAAATTGTTCTGTAGAAAACGGCTTTGTGAATACTGACTGAAATTGAAGAAACAAACAGAAAAAAACCATATACAAATTGGTTTTTATGAGAGTATACGGAACAGTGAATATAGTTCTATAGTAAATACAATCGCATCAGTGGTATGATGGTTAGCATGCTTTCATCGAGTACGGTAGATCATGGGTTCGATCCCCGATCGCGTCAAACCAAAGTCTATAAAAATTGGTATATGCTGCTTCCCCGATAAGTACACATCATTAGGGAGTGAAAACAAATACTTGCTGGCTCGAAATCAGGATAATGTGTCCGAGTGAAGAGACCTGTCTACCTGCGGACTGTTGTCTTAGCGAGTTCGCACTATACATATCCAACTTATCGTGTTGGTCTACTACAAAGCAGATGCCATCATCATCTCATCGAATGCAACATTTTTTTACCATGATATAGCTGAAACATTGCTCAGTTGTCGTTTAATAACACCCACTCACTCACTCACTCTTAGGAATACGGCTTGGAATGGCACAACTCAATAATGTCGGTTATGATAATATAAAATCATACATTGCCAGCATAATGTTTGACGCTGAATTTATCATTGTCAACGGTTGATGTATACAATGGCGATGATGAACACACTTGGTCTAATTTCTGCTTTAAAGTGGAATCTGTAGATTTAGGAAATGTTGTTTCCTCGTCAATGATATTAAACACACCAACTGGTTTCTGGAAGTAACAATACATATGTTATGAATTCACAACAACAATATTATATTTCCAAGACTAATTTATTAATAATTGAAGCCTAATTAGTATTTATATGTAAACATGTGTACATTGTCGGTAAATGTAACATGTATTTATTTGTACGAGCTTTATATATAGGAAGTAAAGCGAGCCTTATGTAATTGTACTGCTAAAATAGGGCAAGTGCAAGATAAAAATATATCAATGAGAATTAAATCTGAGAAATCGTACGGTGTATTTCATAATGATCTACTCATGATCATTACTGATATTTATTGCATCAGTAGAGATTTCCCCCCAAAATTAAATAGCTACATCTATTATAACACAAACTGCCACAAAAGCAAAGACTAAACCCATGTGTTCTGCTATGATTATTATCTCGTGTATATCCTATATATAATCCACACTTCATAAAGTTCAATGGAAATATGTCTGCATTCTGTATTTTGAAAGGCCAAAAAATGTTTAAAAAAATTGAAAAGACGAACACATAAACGACCCCGCCCACATTAGAGCTATTAGTACAAGAACGACCTGTGAAACTAAACTATATTTGAAAAATACATTAAATAACGTCACCAAAGAAACATAAATATATTAACATACTTTGAAAAGAAAATCCACTACGTCATCATTATCCTGAAATCCAGCAGGAGGAACCTCTATGCCTTCTTTTCTATATTCAGACTCCTCTTGTACAAACATCGCTTCAGTTAGATATTTTTGCATTTTCTCATTAGCTGCATTTATGCAGAGCTGTTCAAATCCATTTGTTGTCAAATTTTCAAATCCAGACATATCTAATATACTTATGCTGGAGCCATCCCTGTTAAAGAGTGTTAATGACAACTAAATTAAAATTGCTGTTCAACCCTACAGAATGTGCGCTACTAGGCTATATAGTCAGCATCAAACTCGTAGAATAAATTTGTAAGTTTAATTTAAAATTAAAAACAAATTTTTTGAAACTAATAAGTGAAACTCTTAAACAAATGAAATAAATAGCTTTATTCTTATACTATGTTTAAAACATCTTGCAAACACATATCATTGGTTGTCTAAGGGATTCCGTGATCGCCTCGAGTAATACAGATCGTAGGTTCGAGACCCTAGCAGGAAAAGTCAACGACTATGCAATTTCGTGCATAATGTAATTATAAGAGAAAGTCTGGTTGACTCTTAGGATAATGTGCCCGGGTGGAGCGACATGCCTATCCGCGGTCTCTTGTGTCAGTTAGCTAGCACCATAACAATCTAACTTAGCGTGTTGGTCTAGTACAAAGCGTACACCATCATCATCGCATCAAAATCTAACTTGTTATCGGCATGATATAGCTGAAAAATCCTCACTTGGCGTTAAACAACACACACTCACTCAAAATATTTACCTAAAAATCACACACCAAGGAATAATGTTAAAACTATAAAGAAATAAATAGAATATTAACTTACAATTCGGTGCTATTATTACTCAAGTGAAAGTTAACTTGTTGAACAATCCAGCCGAACAACTGTGAATACAAAGCTTTAGCTAAAGCATCCCTCTCGTTACAAGCTTTTGTAAACGTCTTTTTGCATGTTACTATTTCACCTTAATTAACAAACAAAAAAAACCACATAAATATACACTAATCGATGTGGCATCGTTAAAAAATTGATTAACGGAAATTCCCCGAGTCTTGTGTAATTGTAAGATTGTTTGAAATGGCCACAAAGAGACCGGAGTATGTGGTAGAAGAGAGAAAAAGGAATACTAATTGAATTATGTACGGTAAAAAAAAACCGATTATATAACATCAGTGTTCATTTATGGACTACACTGTCATTGTGTATCTTACAGTAATAGTGTAGAACATACTATGAAAAATATGATAACTTGTTTTGAGCTTTGAGCACATTTTAAAGCACATATTAAAATTCGAGCTTGAAATGACACGAATTTGTCATTCCAAAAAATACGTAAAACATCATCTTGTGTACGATTTCAAATTTTCTAGAAATCACCTAAATTATGAATTCGTTTGGTATATTTCCTATAATCCAACAATACACTACATTCGAATATATAAAAAAAAAATCTATGAGCAAAACTTAATATTTAAACATGTAGTTCTATATCAATTAAAAACAGCAACAACAACAATCATCCAATCACTAATAACAGTTATTAATGCCTAAATGTTTTTTCGTCCATCTGTGTTTCCTTTCCCTTGCATATATTGTGTCAAAGTAACCTAAAATAACTTAGTATCTAATGCAGCTAATAACTTTATATAATGTAAATGTGTATTAACGTTATATTTATAATTTCAGTACATTAACACACGAGTAACAAACATACCTCTAACAAAAACAGTGTTAAACAACAAAGCCGTTCTGAAGTCATTTGAATTTAATTGTAGCAGGTTACAAACTGAAAACAAACAAGAAACATTATGTAATATTTTGTTTTAATTGTTGGTTTTGATTTCCCGATGGGCATATATTTCAGATTTTTTAACAGTGACACTTTATTGACCATGATAGCTTACACAGAAAATACCATTATAAATATGCATAGAGCAAATAAGAAGTACTCAGATTTTTAATACAATTTATTATAATATTTGGCTTTCCGTATGAAATTATGGTTGACACAGTCCTTTTCTATCTACTATTGAATAATTCCACGAAAGAACGATACAATCTCTAAAATAAGACAAGCAACAACTCCATGCTAACATATACCAAAACAGATCGTGTAGATTGTCGTGTTAATGTGTCTGAATGGCTACGTTGAAAATGTCGAAAGTATTAGCCCTGTATATACTAAATATAATTACAATTTTCTGGCTACATGCGATTAATAGCAAACATGGAAATGATGTTTTTTGTAGAAAACAAAATTCCCGCAGTCATCATCATATTGAAGGATAAATACAACTGATACCATATCATGAGTACTATATGCAATAATTTACGTTGTTTCCATTACTAATAAGAATAACGGTCATTCAAACACACCTTTTTGATATACATGTACAGTCATCATTAGAAAGTATTACCTGTATTGAAAGCCACTCCATCTTTCATCTCTATTGTTTCATGTTGATTATCTTCTATAATATACAGTCATCATTAGAAAGTATTACCTTTATTGAAAGCCACTCCATCTTTCATCTCTATTGTTTCATGTTGACTATCTTCTATAGTATACAGTCATCATTAGAAAGTATTACCTGTATTGAAAGCCACTCCATCTTTCATCTCTATTGTTTCATGTTGACTATCTTCTATAATATACAGTCATCATTGGAAAGTATTACCTTTATTGAAAGCCACTCCATCTTTCATCTCTATTGTTTCATGTTGACTATCTTCTATAGTATACAGTCATCATTAGAAAGTATTACCTGTATTGAAAGCCACTCCATCTTTCATCTCTATTGTTTCATGTTGACTATCTTCTATAATATACAGTCATCATTGGAAAGTATTACCTTTATTGAAAGCCACTCCATGTTTCATCTCTATTGTTTCATGTTGATTATCTTCTATAATATACCGTCATCATTGGAAAGTATTACCTTTATTGAAAGCCACTCCATCTTTCATCTCTATTGTTTCATGTTGATTATCTTCTATAGTATACAGTCATCATTAGAAAGTATTACCTGTATTGAAAGCCACTCCATCTTTCATCTCTATTGTTTCATGTTGACTATCTTCTATAATATACAGTCATCATTGGAAAGTATTACCTTTATTGAAAGTCACTCCATCTTTCATCTCTATTGTTTCATGTTGACTATCTTCTATAATATACAGTCATCATTAGAAAGTATTACCTGTATTGAAAGCCACTCCATCTTTCATCTCTATTGTTTCATGTTGACTATCTTCTATAATATACAGTCATCATTAGAAAGTATTACCTGTATTGAAAGCCACTCCATCTTTCATCTCTATTGTTTCATGTTGACTATCTTCTATAATATACAGTCATCATTAGAAAGTATTACCTGTATTGAAGGCCACTCCATCTTTCATCTCTATTGTTTCATGTTGACTATCTTCTATAATATACAGTCATCATTAGAAAGTATTACCTGTATTGAAAGCCACTCCATCTTTCATCTCTATTGTTTCATGTTGACTATCTTCTATAATATACAGTCATCATTAGAAAGTATTACCTTTATTGAAAGCCACTCCATGTTTCATCTCTATTGTTTCATGTTGATTATCTTCTATAATATACCGTCATCATTGGAAAGTATTACCTTTATTGAAAGCCACTCCATCTTTCATCTCTATTGTTTCATGTTGATTATCTTCTATAATATACAGTCATCATTAGAAAGTATTACCTGTATTGAAAGCCACTCCATCTTTCATCTCTATTGTTTCATGTTGACTATCTTCTATAATATACAGTCTTCATTGGAAAGTATTACCTTTATTGAAAGTCACTCCATCTTTCATCTCTATTGCTTCATGTTGACTATCTTCTATAATATACAGTCATCATTAGAAAGTATTACCTGTATTGAAAGCCACTCCATCTTTCATCTCTATTGTTTCATGTTGACTATCTTCTATAATATACAGTCATCATTAGAAAGTATTACCTGTATTGAAGGCCACTCCATCTTTCATCTCTATTGTTTCATGTTGATTATCTTCTATAGTATACAGTCATCATTAGAAAGTATTACCTGTATTGAAAGCCACTCCATCTTTCATCTCTATTGTTTCATGTTGACTATCTTCTATAATATACAGTCATCATTGGAAAGTATTACCTTTATTGAAAGTCACTCCATCTTTCATCTCTATTGTTTCATGTTGACTATCTTCTATAATATACAGTCATCATTAGAAAGTATTACCTGTATTGAAAGCCACTCCATCTTTCATCTCTATTGTTTCATGTTGACTATCTTCTATAATATACAGTCATCATTAGAAAGTATTACCTGTATTGAAGGCCACTCCATCTTTCATCTCTATTGTTTCATGTTGACTATCTTCTATAATATACAGTCATCATTAGAAAGTATTACCTGTATTGAAGGCCACTCCATCTTTCATCTCTATTGTTTCATGTTGACTATCTTCTATAATATACAGTCATCATTAGAAAGTATTACCTGTATTGAAAGCCACTCCATCTTTCATCTCTATTGTTTCATGTTGACTATCTTCTATAATATACAGTCATCATTGGAAAGTATTACCTTTATTGAAAGCCACTCCATCTTTCATCTCTATTGTTTCATGTTGACTATCTTCTATAGTATACAGTCATCATTAGAAAGTATTACCTGTATTGAAAGCCACTCCATCTTTCATCTCTATTGTTTCATGTTGACTATCTTCTATAATATACAGTCATCATTGGAAAGTATTACCTTTATTGAAAGCCACTCCATGTTTCATCTCTATTGTTTCATGTTGATTATCTTCTATAATATACCGTCATCATTGGAAAGTATTACCTTTATTGAAAGCCACTCCATCTTTCATCTCTATTGTTTCATGTTGATTATCTTCTATAATATACAGTCATCATTAGAAAGTATTACCTGTATTGAAAGCCACTCCATCTTTCATCTCTATTGTTTCATGTTGACTATCTTCTATAATATACAGTCTTCATTGGAAAGTATTACCTTTATTGAAAGTCACTCCATCTTTCATCTCTATTGCTTCATGTTGACTATCTTCTATAATATACAGTCATCATTAGAAAGTATTACCTGTATTGAAAGCCACTCCATCTTTCATCTCTATTGTTTCATGTTGACTATCTTCTATAATATACAGTCATCATTAGAAAGTATTACCTGTATTGAAGGCCACTCCATCTTTCATCTCTATTGTTTCATGTTGATTATCTTCTATAGTATACAGTCATCATTAGAAAGTATTACCTGTATTGAAAGCCACTCCATCTTTCATCTCTATTGTTTCATGTTGACTATCTTCTATAATATACAGTCATCATTGGAAAGTATTACCTTTATTGAAAGTCACTCCATCTTTCATCTGTATTGTTTCATGTTGACTATCTTCTATAATATACAGTCATCATTAGAAAGTATTACCTGTATTGAAAGCCACTCCATCTTTCATCTCTATTGTTTCATGTTGACTATCTTCTATAATATACAGTCATCATTAGAAAGTATTACCTGTATTGAAGGCCACTCCATCTTTCATCTCTATTGTTTCATGTTGACTATCTTCTATAATATACAGTCATCATTAGAAAGTATTACCTGTATTGAAAGCCACTCCATCTTTCATCTCTATTGTTTCATGTTGACTATCTTCTATAGTATACAGTCATCATTAGAAAGTATTACCTGTATTGAAAGTCACTCCATCTTTCATCTCTATTGTTTCATGTTGACTATCTTCTATAATATACCGTCATCATTAGAAAGTATTACCTGTATTGAAGGCCACTCCATCTTTCATCTCTATTGTTTCATGTTGACTATCTTCTATAATATACAGTCATCATTAGAAAGTATTACCTGCATTGAAAGCCACTCCATCTTTCATCTCTATTGTTTCATGTTGATTATCTTCTATAATATACAGTCATCATTAGAAAGTATTACCTGTATTGAAAGCCACTCCATCTTTCATCTCTATTGTTTCATGTTGATTATCTTCTATAATATACAGTCGTCATTAGAAAGTATTACCTGTATTGAAAGCCACTCCATCTTTCATCTCTATTGTTTCATGTTGACTATCTTCTATAATATACAGTCATCATTAGAAAGTATTACCTGTATTGAAAGCCACTCCATCTTTCATCTCTATTGTTTCATGTTGATTATCTTCTATAATATACAGTCATCATTAGAAAGTATTACCTGTATTGAAAGTCACTCCATCTTTCATCTCTATTGTTTCATGTTGATTATCTTCTATAATATACAGTCATCATTAGAAAGTATTACCTGTATTGAAAGTCACTCCATCTTTCATCTCTATTGTTTCATGTTGATTATCTTCTATAATATACAGTCGTCATTAGAAAGTATTACCTGTATTGAAAGCCACTCCATCTTTCATCTCTATTGTTTCATGTTGACTATCTTCTACAAAACTGATCTCTGTTATTTGTATTACTACAACTAGTAGTGATATTATAAAATTTATCTCCTGAAAAAGAAGATTGTATATTACATGTGACTATAAAGTGTAGACTAAATCAGTGGGACTGCCAAATAGAATATGCTTTTCCTGGCTATCAAAAATCATAATTATTCACACATGTATGAGTTTTGTTAATCTTATTTAATTTTACAACTTTTTGTATGAAGACAATTTTCTCCCATTATTACGGCGTTTTAACCCCGCTGAACCAGTGGTGGACAAATCTGTAATCCTCTAGAGGATTAAAATGTTTCGTGCCTTCCCCGCATGTTGTCAAATCGGTAATTGAATCGAATTTTGAAATACAGTTCGTGTTAAATAATGGGAGAAACAAATTCTCCTTCAGTTACCGATGTGGGTTACGATATTTCTCCACTCTCGAGAGTTAAATTTGAAATTTTAACCACTCGCCTGACGGCTTGTGGTTAAATTTTTAAATTTAACTCTCTTGAGTGGAGAAATATCGTAACCCACGGGTAACTGAAGGAGAATCTATATATATTCCTCAATTAACGATATTGTAACAATGCGATGTAGAGTTGATTACCTAAACTGCCAGAGCCTCATAGTATTATATTACACATACATTCAAACGACAGGTGACCTCTTAAAAAAGGCTCAATTCAAATGAAATTGCGACCACATGGGAAAGTTTGACTGTACTTACATCTTACAAAAACAAATGTCGTCACATTCCCAATATTGCTATCTTATCTGAACAAATACTGATGACTACATCGTAAGTTTGAAATCAAATGGATTTCGATTTTCTGGTCGGCTCATACAAGCATTGGCAAAGACATGATCTGGTCATTTCTATATGACAAGAATAAATAATACATGAAATTTGCCATTCATAATGCCATAATTAAAGGTTTCGAGACTAAAACAATATTCAAAATAATGAATAATAAATATATTACATGAACAGTAAAACCGACTATTTTCATGATTCCAATTTGTTCCTCCAATTTATTAATACTGAAGTCTTCAATTTCGTCTGATATGTTGTTCGTTTTGAGTATTCTGGAATACATAAGACAGATAATTCATGATTTGTCGATTGATGGCTGCAAAACGTCAAGTGGCACATACTCAGGACGAGAACAAGTTCAACAATATATAAAAAATATAAACATATCAAAGAGTGAGACAACCGTGACAACGACTTTTGAATGCCACTAAATGTTTGGAAAGTTGGTAAGGGAGAATAAGCTTAGACCCTTTTTATATGCAGCAAATACGATACTCCCATGACCCCCCACCCTACCGTCCATTGCAAGGTTCTTCATTTTGTAACCTATTAAACTAGCCATCTAGAGGACATTCACATCAGCCACCCGGGAACATACTGGGTAGCTCCGTAGGTTGAGCCTAGCACCGTAGACTGAGCCCCATGAATCGTCACCAGTAGCTAGAATAAGAAAGATCAAATAAATTTTACCTTGCAATTAGTTGTATTAATATACCTTCAGCTCAACAGCATTGGTAGTTCAAGTTGACATTGCGGAAGCAAGGATAGTGCTTACATTTCATGGAATATTTGTTTATTACATAAGAGCGGGAGGTTTGACGCTTTAAAATCTGATTCAACCCACCATTTCTTTAGAAATGCCTGTACCAAGTCAGGGTCATTACGGTTTTCACAGTTTTGCGGTTGTTGACTGATTTTGTCTGTTTATATAATTATGAGTTTTGACTTTCCCTTTGTAAGATTGTTCGGAGTTCGGTAATTTTATTATTACCCTTATATACAATCTTAAGTCAAATTAATAGTTAATGCCATTGGTTTATAATTAAACTAATGCATAAAAAAAAGAAGAATTATGTAAGTTTGTAAATCAAACGCAATGATAATTCAAATTAAAACAATAAAAGGAAAAATACCTCACGGTCAGAATAGTTCGATTATCTAATCCACAATGGTAGAAATGCATAGTTCTATATATAGACCCAACCCCTCCTCTCAGTGAAATGATGGGTTATTAATATTTCCATCCTAGATGGATGCAAGTGTGAATCTGCCAGGCATGATGTATCATGTTAAAAGGGCACTTATTGAGTGGTTTGTATTAACGTGCTATTGAATGAATCTAATTGTAAATTGATAGAATTCGAAAATTATTTAGAAAAGAAACGACACCCACAAATCTATAAATCTCCTTTGATGTATTTATAGTTATGCGAAACTGTCATTGTCAAGAAATATGTACAAACTGACAGTAAAACAGTTATTCCTGGTAGATCACGACAAAAAATATATATTGTTAGTTTTGTTGAAGTCGACACATTGTTTTGACGTTTTGAACTGGCTCTTTGTGAGAATGGATGTGTCTCGTAAAGTGAAATTAAATTCATATATCATAATGTCATTATTTTCATCTATGGGTTTAATTAAGTACATTTTCGCCTGTTAAAGATCATTTTTAGTTTCGTATTCAGTGAAAATGTGGAAGATGACGGTGAAGTTTATCACCCTTCGAATAATAGGATGATTCAACATGACTGATGATGAACACTCTGAAGGAATGCCGGGGTCAAGGAGAATTCAATATCGGGAGTTCAAGACTCAACGTCTTTTCAAATTTTCCAAAACCAATAATAATTATATCAGATAGTTTTAGTATATTGATAGGAAGTCAAAATAAATTTCGATTTTATTCATGAATACCCTGGAAATATGAGATATGTGTTGATTATATAAATTCACGATGCGACCTTATCCCCCCACCAAATACTTACAAATTTGGCATGTCAGCGTTATTTATGTTGTACAAAAATAATATGTTTTTAAAATGTACAACCCACATTATATTGTATCAGCCAGTAATCAGTTGACTACGAACGTGTACTAACTACTGTATTTCTATGGTCCATGTTATATTTACTCTGAAACTTTTAAGGGCATCATAATAAATGCTGAAATGTTTATTTAGATAACATGAATTCTATCTGAAATATAAAACTGTCAATTAGAACTATATCCTACAAAATACAAATGAAATATACTTTTATTCACAATATATTTGTAATTGTCCGAACCCAGCATGGCTAATGTAATGTTGTTTTCCTAATGTAATGGCTATGTGAATATTTAAAGCCTCCGCCGAAGGAATCTCAGGACAGAGATGGAAGTAATAGTTTTCTGCTACTGTGTATAATTCCTCCAATAAGAACATGTACCATTTGATTCGGACAAATCAAATACACAAATCTCCCTTATACGGAACGTATAACACGAGCGCACCGTGTCTAAAGAACAACACGTTCTTTGTACTTATACAAAAACGTGCAGCAGCGAAAAATGAACAATAGTCATCGTTGATGGCACATTGCAAGTTAAAATATTTCGTCCGTAACATCATCTCCATTTGTCCTTTTGGTAATCAAGTCATGCCTCCGCCACCAAATCGCATGTAGGATTTATTGTCTTACTGCTTTCTAGACGTAATCAGTAATCACTCCCTGCCTTCATTTACTACATGGCGTGCAAGTTCTGTCTTATTAAAGATACATGTGAGCGATTTCTCCCCATGTGTAAGAAATGTTGACTTTTCTCGAGTGGAGTTTAGTGGAATGAGGGCTCTCTTCTTTGTTCATATAAAATACCTTATTTCTTCTATAAATACTCACAAAATACCAAAGCAATTATAAACATGCGGAAACCCCACTTGCCAATCAGAATTCGTCATGTTTTATTTAGGGTACATTGTACTTTAAATGACGTCATTCTTTCGGTGTTATTTCATTGGATTATAGACATACGCGAGACCTTGGTACTTACAGAAGTATTTTCTCACATTCTCATTTACATCCATATAATTAAATACAAGTACATTCCAATCTCACGATTAGCTACGATTATTATATCTTTAGTCCAACAAGTCGCGTGGAACATGTTCCAAGTATTTCTATATCATTAAATGTCACTGTAAAGGCCCGTTTACACGATCAAAGTTTGGTTAAAGTTTGATCGAAGTTTCTATCCCAAGTTATCTTTTAGTGGTAAATTCAAAGACAAACAATATATCTTGATTCCGAAAAGATGTTTTGATTGCATGGTCAATTCCCATCAAAGTCCGTCAAAGGTTTTGGAAAAATAAGATGGGTTTCTATTTCGTCAAAGTCCATCAAAGCTCTTTGACAAAGTTTTTGATGCGGATTTACATGATCAGAGAACTTTGTCAAAGACAACTTTGATCAAGTTATTGATGGAAAACTTTGATCGTGTAAACGGGCCTTAATGCAAGTTATATTTCTGTTCGTCATGATGGCATGTTAGCCACGACAATTAGAGGGAAATTAAAACATTTTAAAAGTTTGAAGATACCAAAGAGGAAATCAGAAGCTATAAATAGAAGAAGGGTAGACAATCCATTGATCAAAAGGAAAAGGACAAAACAGCAAACAATGATCTACAAAACGATACACAGAAAAATAGATATGCATATCACGATGACACTTTTAGCAGGACAATTTTAGAGATCTAAAACATTAATGCATACGTACCTATATAGTTTTGTTCTGGATAGACAATATGATTGAATCTGACTTGTCGATAGGCCTGACAGTAAATAGTAGAAAACATGGAAATTCTGTTCTTGTGGTAATCCAGAAACAACACGTGATTTCTCAAACATGTATTGTTGTATACTTGCTGAATAAAACAATATTTTGGAATATTATTTGTAGACTGTTACGATAATAGATACAGCAATATATTATTTAGTATTGTTTTGCTTTCATTGCGATATATATTTCGTTTATGTGCCATGGGGGCATACTAATCATTAAAATCCCGATTTTGAATTGTTGACCACGCAATGGTAATTTTACAATAGGACAGATATACGACAGTTAAAATGTAAGTTAAATGCAACCACTTTCTTGTGACTTCGAAACCATTTTAATTTTATATGAATATTGATTAATTGATTAAACGTTACCGGAAACCGAATGGGCAGTCAGAAATGGGGAATGCAGAGACAGAGGCAACATTGGACATAAGACACAAAAACACAATACAGAGAACTGAAACGATGAGCAACACGTCCCCACATAAAATCATTTTATGCAATGCAGAATAAGAATTCCTTTCGATTTTGTTACATATTGCTATATGTAGTTAATGTTTTCTTTTATTCTTTTTCGCGAAAAAACAGTTTTATGGTCCTAAAAGTGAGTGCTGTAAATACATAGGACATGGTGTCACTTTTCAGATACAGATTTAACAGTTTCATTCACGTCTCTGGAGGACGTAAGGTGAGCAAGGTATACATTCATCCTGGTTGTAATTCGAATCATGAAATTTTCTATGCTCAGTCATAGTTCGCATTGTGCATCGGAGACAAAAATGACACGTGATAGATTACCATGCATAATTCTACAACGATAAAAACAGAAATGACAATTGTAAATCATGTGAAATTGCTGATTCATTTATTATCGTGATTATTTAAACAATGCTTAGCATTGTCATCGTCTATACCACTTTGACATTTCATTTTTAATAATGCATATTAAAAGGTAGAGATTAGGTAGTTGTAACATGATGTCCACTGTATTATTATTTTACGGAGAACCCCACGGTCCCACTTAATGAAAAAATACCCATTATTCACTAACCTGAGTGTAAAGCGCCATTCATGTCAAACATGAGACTGATGTATTTTCCAAATCGACTTGAATTTTTGTTCAGGCAGGTCGTTGCATTTCCGAAAGACTCCAATAAGGGATTTATTTGAACAATTTTTTCGTGCAAGTTGTTTCGTTTTGCGGATGACACATGTGCAAGATGTCGAACAATAAGTTTTGTATTTTCCGTTTTCCCTGATCCGGATTCGCCGCTGACTAACACACATTGGTTTCTTTTAGTCTCTATCAGTTCAGTGTATGCCTGCTTCGCAATCCAGAAAATATGTGGCTTTGTTGAAGTGGGACTACTTTTGTATTGGGCATGAAACTGAAAAAATACAATCAAATTGAATTCGTTTTTGTTAGAATTTTAAAGACAAAAGCATTGATACAAGTATTGCAAATTGTAACTATTTGCAGATATATTTTTGCTTCAAATTATTGATAATATACATCCACATTATCGCCTCCACCACATATGGGGTGTAGATATATCTGTTGAACCGCTATATTTGTGCACCCACATTTTTGCTTCCATTAAATATGATGAGCGTAGATATATCTGCTGAATCGTGATATTTGTGCTACTGTCTGCATAAACTAAGATCATGTCAACTTCTGTCAGAAATGTTCCCGGTTTAACAAGTAGAACTTAACATTCTTTTCTACGAAGTTTATAATTAAGGACTTCCAGCAGACGGCTGCTATGCACGAACCAGGAGAACTTAAGAACACATTT
This sequence comes from Bathymodiolus brooksi, assembly GCA_963680875.1. NCBI lineage: Eukaryota > Metazoa > Mollusca > Bivalvia > Mytilida > Modiolidae > Bathymodiolus > Bathymodiolus brooksi. The sequence continues at coordinate 111,186,023 of OY804577.1, forward strand.
TACTCCAATCATTGCGTTCGTACTCCCTGATAATTTATTCTATTTCGTTTTGATATTATGTTCGCTTGTGTAGTGTTATCTATTAGGAGTGTGATACTTTGGTATTGTTGCCATTTTAACATAATGTGAAAGTATTATTGATATTAATTACCATACCTCATCATTGTATATCATCAATGGTTTGTTTGGGTTGATGGACACTAACACATCACCCAAAAATGTCTGAAAGATAAATGTACAATATTTTAATATTACGTTACATATACCAATGAATGTAACATCGCCATATTTAGGTTACTGTACACAGTTTCTTCACGGATGAACTACAGTAGCATATAAAGATAAAGGTTTTGCAGACTTCATCGACATATACATTTTTCTCTGGCATTTTGAACCTTCCGTCACTGCTGTTTTTTTCTTTGCTGTTTATGTATCCTGATTGTACTTTTACTCGAACATCTCTTTTGACTTGGGTATTTTGTGTGTCTTTAATTTTTAATACACACACATATTTTGCTTTTGGCTAAAACTGTGGTTTGATAGATAGATTGTTCAAAACTAAGGTTCTCTTCCCCCAGGCATAGATGACCATAGCCGACTTTGATTACCTTACCCTGTTTAGGACCTTTGGTTAATTACTCCCAACCATCTTAAAATTATTTGGCTTTTCAATATTTCGATATTGAGCGTACCTGATGAAGGTTATTCCAGATACAGGTCGTGCGCACTAAATTCGATATCTACGCTTTTATTAAACCTAACTAATCAGATATGGATTTTTAGTTCATGCCGTTTGGTGTGCTTGCTCCGAAAGACGTTTTAAGGCCGGATTGGCTCAATGAGTTAGGTAATTTGATTACACAACAACTCGTATAAGTCTATGCGGCGTTGGTTCGCGCCCGGCTTTGTAAATTACAAAAAGAGTGCACTCGACTCACAGCCGCAAGTGATAAAGCTTACCAGTTGCTTGCCAATGGTCGGTGGTTTTCTCCGGGTACTCTGGCTTCTTCCACCACTAAAACGGTCGCCATGATATAGCTGGAAGTGACGTTAAAACACCAAAAATCAAAACATCAAACCGAAAGACGTTTATGATTATTTGACTTTCTATTCTTTTAACTTTGAACGGCTTTCCCGATGAAGGTCGTTCAAAAAATATCTTAGATTCCTATATTTTTTTCATTGATGTTTCATGTTCCGTCTACTTGTTTTAAGAAGAGTTTGAAGATACCAAAGGGGTAATCAGAATCCGTATATCGAAGAACAGACGAAACAATAGCCAAAAGAAAAAGTACAAAAGGGCAAACAACGATCTACAAAACATGCATATAAAACTAAAGATCGAGTAACACGAACCCCACTAAAAACCGGAGGTGAAATCAGGTGCTCCGGAAGGATAGGTAGTTGTAGTTCGTGCTCCAATAGTGACACCCGTCGTGTTAATCTAGTTACAAACCCAGTGATTAGTCATTGGTCATGAACGAGGAAAGGACCGGGAAGTGCTTACGACAAGTGGAACATATCCGTTGTCATTTGTCACACAGATATTCCATAACGGTCAACCAAGTCATGTTGGCGACCGTAAAACTTTGGAAATGGTGACTTCAACTTAACCATGAGGAACCCTTGGTTTAGTAGCTTCCTTGTTAGCAGCAACCCTCTATCAAGGAAATCCTGATAGGACCCACAAGCTCTAGAATGTCGTATCAAATGAGAGATATATACTCCGTATGCAGGTGATGCTGGAATGTTGCTACATATGAATGGAAAGTTAAACGATGGGAAAATTAAAATCATCTCTTTGTCGTAAAGTTTCGTTCTTAACCGCCCCTCACTGTCAATTTCGAGGTGTAGGTCAAGATATGAAGCAGACCTATCTGTATCTTTCAAGCTCAGTGGGATAAATGCGATCAACGAAATCACTAAACCTAGAATTATTTAGTGAAAGGACATCACCTTTATAGCGGAACGTGAAATTAAAGGATCTGACTAGCTTCTTTTCATTTTTCGTGAGAAGCCCCTGTATGAAGTCCTATTTATTACTAATTGTGATTATTCTCCAATATTTGTATTTAACTCCTATGTTAATATTCTTCAGTATATATAACTGATCTAACGTTCAGATCTATTAATTTAATGTTTTCACAGTAATAAAATATACTTCATCAGATGTAAGAACCGAATTACCATTGTCAAATAATTTGCCATTTAAAGAAATCTCCGTGGGCAATAACTCTTAAGTTTGATACATACGTAATATTTATTTTGACGGTATCGTTGTCTTAAGGTATCTAATATCACAGAACCGTCAAGATAGCTGAGTCTAGATAAATCGTCCGATTCTTCTTCATCATTCTCCTCTTCACTAATGGCTTCCATCATCTAACAATAAAACAGTTTTACATTATTATACTATCAGCTATGTTGTGTTTTTATTACCAAGATCACTACTATTATTCCACATATGGAAAACTGACTTTGTAATTCTGTTCTTCTGATATGTCGGGGACATATGTTTAGTTATACGTTTTCAGATGAAGTCTAAATTAGATATATTTATATTTCCTATTAAAAATACAGTTCCTAAATAATGTAATTGTTATTAAATCTTAGGTTCGTCTTATTCATGCATAGGCAACCACAGCCGAAAAGAACAACAATAAGTATAATCTATTGTTTATTTATGCAATGTAATTTTGGGAAAAACGATTTGACCTTTTTTCACTTTGATTCATATGCATGGTTTATTGCACAACTATAATACAAGTTTACAAATAAGATATTCACGCATTAGTTTGAATTAATACTCATGGTCACAGGAATACAACATACCACCACATACATATTACTGTCGGAATTTATGTCATCATTTGGAATGTAATTGTTCTAAAAATGTTTAGTTAAAACATGATGAGGTTTGGGCCTATAAAACTAGCGTAACCCCGCCACTTTTTATTTGAATTGCTTGTACGAAGCCAGAAATATTAATGTGTAAGTATGTTAGAGGTATCTACTTTACCTCTGTTTCTACGATTTTTCCATTAGATTTTAGAACTGTTCCGACCATGAGGTATTTTTTGTTTTTCATTTTATTTCAGCTTCTGAACATTCCTTTATTATCTTCAAACCTTTTTTTCATGTGTTTATTTATTCTTTCACTTATTTAGTTATATTGCAATTCAAATGTAGTATACAAAAAGATAAAATGAAATACGATGATGGTAATTGCATGACTTCTATCTATGGTTGGTTTTCGTTGGGTTTTTGATGTTTAACGCCACTTGTAACAATATTTCAGTTATATCGTGGTGGTCAGTTTTAATGTTGGAGGAAACCGGAGTACCCGGGGAAAACCAGCACTCTGCCGTAAGTCACTGACAAACTTTATCACATAATGTTGTGCACCTCGTCCTGAGTGGAATTCGAACTCACAACATCAGTGGTGATAAGCACTGATTGCATAGATAGTTGTAAAACCAACTACCATGCGATCACGGCCACGACGGCCCATATCTATCTATGCAATCAGTGCCTTTCGCCAACAAAGTTGTGCGGTTCACTGCAGTCACAACTGTATACATACAACATCAATACCATTAATACCTGAACACAAGTCACAAATGGATACATTCAACATATATGATATAGGTCAAATACAGCAACCTGAGTGAATGAGTGATTGATTGTTGTTTAACGCCTAATCAGGTATTTTTCATCTATATCACGGCGAGAACATGTGAATGTTCAATGAAATGATGATGAGTGCCGCCGCTTTGTAATAGACTGAAGCAATAGTCCGCGAATGGACATGTCGCCCTACTCGGACACATTATCCTGATTCCGAGCCAACCAATCTTTGCTCTTTCTCCTTAATGCTGCATACTTAGCGGAGAAGCAACACATGCCAATATCATAGTCTTTGGTTTTACCCGATCGGGGCTCGAACCCACGTTCTACCGCACTCGAGGCGAGCACGTTAACCATTATACCACAGATGCAGTTTTACAGCAATCTGATGAAACATTGTACAACAATATACCAAAGTCTGATAAAAATAAAAACAGAGAATATCTAGATGCATACCATACTACATCAAGTCACACAAGATGAAACCAAAATGATTGATTGATTGGTGTTTAACGTCCAGCGAGCAATTTTTCAGCTATATTCAGGACGAGAACATATAAAAATTTAAACGCCACGGGACTCGAAACAAGGAAAGGTGATGGGTAGGGACGGATAATTTAGCCAGTGCAACAGATCTCCCATGGGCCACTCATCATGAGCATAATGTTCATAATGAACTGTTACACTGGGTTCTTTAACGTGCGAAGAGGGTGGTAATCTCTCAACACGGGACCTCTGTTTTATTTACGTCTCATCCAAAGGACGGGTTGGTTGTGAATTTATACATCCCGCACAACCGACGGACACCTCTTCAAGCCGAAGAAGCTATCGGTCCCATTTCTATACTCCGGGGTTCCCACGGGGTTCCCACGGGGTTAGAAACCAAAATGAGAAAAAGAAATAGGTAACTCAAATACAGTAATGTGATGACACATAGTACAAAGAGAAAGAACCAAAGTCTGACTGGTAATGAAAACAAAGACTGTCCGGAATTGTATGTCATAAATATCAAGACACACGAGAAGAGAGAGAAAAACCCTGACAACTCAAATATAGCAATATGAAGATACAAAGTACAACGAGAAGAAACCAAAGTCTGATTGGTAATGAAAACAGGGTTATATGGGTTGACACAACACAAACTCGACACACCAAAAGAAACATGGATTATACTAACAATAATTGCATGCATTATCCCACAGTGTACACAAATGTATATTTATTTTGGTGACCTTTGTACGCTTAAGCACCATATAAATGTTGTAATACAAGCCAGTGTTGTTGTTTTTTAATTCTTAGTTGCAGGTCAAGATACTTTATATACAAAATGTATTAATGTTATTTTTATATCAAATTGAAACAGTTAAATGATATATAATTTACAATAAAAATGTCTAGAAATATAATATAGAAGAGATAAACAATACTACAAGGGTATTTGTATCATCAGGTCACCAGATCATGCCTATCATTCAATCTTTGCCCCTAAACAAAATCATATTAAAAACGAGATCATCTTCTATTTGACTATAATCGGAAATTCATTAACAACCCTAGGGCATTCTGTATATATTTATACGAGGATGACATACATTATCTGGTAAATCATCAATACTTGTCAATGTAGGTCGTTTATATACAGTTTCCGAAAGATGAAATTTTTTATCCTAAAGATTTTAACCAATAAAATTGTGTGAAGCTTTTAACAATGTTGAAAACCCATTGATGATCTTTAAACACAAAATGTAGAAATCTTATCAAAATATATCCATGTTTATCTTCAATCAGGATGTTAGACATATCACATACGCCTTTCACAAATTTCAGCTGCACCTAATAAACTGTTTTTTAAATTATGTAAAATGGCAAGTCATTCACATGGAACTATTTTATTAATTTGCACTCGTTTTGGAAGTTGAAAAATTAGTAGTAATTGTATTTACATTTTTTTTTACATATGGTATTATAATAGTTTTCAATAGAAACGGGGAAGTTCCAGTTTATTTGGTTTATGTGCAAAAAGTTAAGTTACTATATACTTTATTTAAAATCAGATTTTTCAAACACATTACTTCAAAGCCAAGTCTTATTCGATTTCGATATATCTTTGTCTATCAACAAAAGCAAAATTAGATGTAGTTTTATTATATAATATCAGTAAATTTTATTATATAGGAAATTTAAGAGTTCACTTAGTGAAAAACACAAAATTTTAATTTGGAATGTCAAAAAAACAAAACAATATTACTTAATAAAGCTAATTATCTAAATTTATGTTTAAATCATTAAATTGAAGAAAGAAAACATTAGAAAATTATTTGAAACAAATAAGAAAAAACTAAATACATTTTTGGATAGGTTGATACAAAGAGGGAGAGGCGTTAAGGTGCAAAATTGGTCCCACATTTTATTAAAAAATAATGCTTGACATATAATAAAAACAATTTACTAATTTAATTGTTATATAAACAAATTTTCCAAAAAATATATCTTTCCGTGAAATTGGGTGCGCTATGACGTCATAATGACATCATAATTAGACGGATAATGCTAAGAATGGACTATAAACGACATATTCAATGTACATTTTAGCTATTTTATATACCTCCACAGTCTTCCACCAACACTAAATTGAGCAGTTGTTTTGAGTATAGAGGGTTAATGATTGTATCAAAATATTTTGTTGGTGGAGGATTGTGGAGGTTGTTAAATATTAATTTATTTATAACCTCGGCCAGACCCTTAAAATCAATATTTTTACTCTTCTGATTGTATATAAGAGACCATTATGTATATATACACAATCTCTGTACATTTTATGATTCATTTCAAGTAATTAAATTCATCAGCAAACAACTAATGTTTCTGTAAATAATTGTATTTATTTTAAATACAGTTTGTGTACATTGAAACCAGGAGAAAAACTCATTGCATGCAGTCCGGCGTCAATGCGATAAAAAGAACTGGGGACTATTTAGTGCCATATATGGCCCCATATTTAATGAATCATTATCTTAGAAAATACTTGATTAAAGGTGAACTCGGGTGCTCCGGAAGGGTAGGCAGTTCCACTAGTGGCACTCGTCGTGTTAATCTAGTTACAAACCCGGTAATAAATCGTGAATGAGGAAAGAACCGGGAAGTGTTTACGACAAGTGGAACATATGGATCCGTGGTCATTATCCAAGAATTTTATTTCGATAAGACATGGGGTTAGTTTATCATCCCGCTCATAGAAGGAACGATGTGGAATAAAAAACCCTGAAAAATATGTTAATTATTTTATTTTTCTAAATGCATCAATTAAATAAAAACTAGAACTGTACAACCACAAGCAAACCTTGTTACATTCGAATACATAAACATAAATACAAAAATCTGGATTAGCTGATCAAAAGAGTAAAAAAGAAATGTTCAATTCTGGGAGACGACGGAATATTAGTAAAAATACTTACAAATTACTTCTACTTAAACCTTCAAGAATTTTTATTCTGGAGATTTATAGAAGTCATAGATCGAAAATGTAAAAACTTTTTTGATTAAATAATAAGTAATAAGATGTATAATGACGAGTGAAAGAAGTGTTCTTTTAGGATAGAGAACTTCCAATTTTCTCTGTAGTCCTTTCTGGTTTTTATGATTTTCATATTGATACATTCATTTACAAGGGATCTGCGGCTAATATAGGATATTGTGGTTTATTGACCACTTCAGAATGCGTTCCATTGCTTTTGAGTTCAAACGACAATTTGCGTGTGACGTTATGCACGATATTGCGTCAATGATTTAAACTCAAAGTAGATTTAAATCCCAGGGGCGGATCCCCCCCCCCTAAAATTGGAAAAAATATGATTTTTTGGCGTAAAATCGTGATTTTTCACACGAAATACCCTCCACTCGGCGCAATTTTTTTAAGTGCGCCCCCTAACTTGAAATCCTGGATCCGCCCCTGAAGACCACAGAAGAATCAACATAAATTTTAAAGGAACAGGAATATTTGACTTAAAAAGAACCCAGATATATACTCATACATTTGCATGATCAGAAGTAATCGATAAAATAGAATTTTGGAGCTGTTTGTATTGTGTAGAGTCTGTGTGTATTACATGTGGTAGTGAACAGGACACATTATACAAGATTATCTATACAAAAATGTGCATATGATGTAAAACAATGTGTTTGATTCCTCATAGTCTACTTGCGATTGTTCATGTATAAATCCAAAGAATACAATGGTATGGATGTTTTGGATTCAATATTCAGTGATCAAAGACAGAAAGATGTGATGGATATTTATTTAATGATTCAGAAACACATGCATAATTGTAGTTTTCAGTTCAGACAAGAAATCAAGATTCAGTCATACCTACATGTACATATTAAGATGCAGTAAACACTGAAACATAATTTTGAGATCATGGAGATAATTTAATTTAATTGTTAATAAAAAAATTGAAAGTGAAGTTGTTTCTTTTTCAGTACATTGTTTAATGACATGATATGTGTATAACAGTTCCCATAATTGTGTGGGAAACAATATTGTTGTAGTATTATTGGTACTTGTAAAGATATGCCACATTATGACCCAAAGGTATTTTATGTTATGCACTACATACACAAACTTTTGATCCATCATTTGTCCATTGGAGGTTAGGTGTTTAACACCACTTTCAAAAATATTTCAGTTACTACTTTTGTGGCGGAAATTGGAGTACCCTGTCGCAAGTCACTGACAAATGTTATCACATAATGTTGTATCGAGTACACCTCGCCATCAATGGGGTTCAAACTCACAACTTAAGTGGTGATACGCAACGATTGCACAGGTAGTTGTCATCCGGAACTCCTCACGCCTTTCCCCAAGTGAAAAAACAAGTTCGGATATGAATAGTATTCTTTGTACCGCGTGACTTATGAAATCACATGATACAACAATGGAGGACCGTCATCCAAGAAACGTGGGATTCAGTCATCAAGGATTCGTATAGGAGAAATTAGGTGATTACATGTTGATATTTATCTGCTAACAGTCTAAGCATGCAGTATTAAGAAGAAACATCAAAGACTGATTGGCTTGAAGTCATGATAATTGATCTAATGTGTGCAAACGCCAAAACTCCATGCTTGTTTGTTTACATATTAGAGGACAAGGTCAATGTCAAATGTTAGATAATTAATAGTTTTATTTATCGATTTTATATTTTTAATGCTTACTTGGCAATAATATAGATAAAACTTGATATGAAATTATTTTATAAAATACTTTTTATTTTTTTGGGGAAAGGATATTTTCTCTTCCTCTTCACAACCCTGGCCGAATAACCAGCATTTTAACGCATATCAATACATTCATATCCGAGCTTCAATCGTTACTACTCGGCCATTCTCGCTACCCTGCAAATAACCTCGTATGCATTAGGCGTATAAATCGCACTACTTTTCACATGTCAGTTACATGAAAGTTTGATAAAGTTATATTTTAAGCAATTTTCTATATTTTAATTAGTTTTGCATAATTAGATTTTACTTAGTATGTCTTCCATATTGGATTTTCGTGGACTATATTTTTGTGCGGCTTAACTTAACTTAACTTCCGGCAAACAATTTAAGAAGAATTTCTACTATGTACGTACGATGTTATTTGCAGGGTACCGAGAATGGCCGAGTAGTTACGATTGATCCGAGCTTGTTTTTTCACTTGGGGAAAGGCGCGAGGAGTTCCGGATGAGGTAGTTGTAAATTCAACTACCATACGACCACGACGGCTCAAGTTCAGTTAAGCTGAAAGGTAATTGTTTTATTGATATTGATGGAATTTATGATTATCACTGTTTATAAACTTTCTTTTCATATCAATCAATGAAAATAATTGGTTTGCTGAAAGTATGTTTTTTGTTGGAGTTCATTGGATGGAATTTGTATCTCATGTGAAGTTCCGTCAATGGCAGACACAACGTTAGGCATATCAGAACAATACCCTTTCTTTTGTCACCAGACTGGGATGGTTGGCCACTGATTACACACTTTCTATAGGTCGACCCAATGTTGAATTTAAAACTCTGTCAACAGTTGAAACAGACACCAAAGCATAAATAAATAAATAAATAAATAAATAAATAAATAAATAAATAAATATTGTTATTTATCTTACTGAATCTCATGATCATCGATGAGCTAAAACAATTGACGAAGGTGGTCCGTTGCTGAGCATGAGCAGTATAAAACTGGTGCTCTTAAAAGAAAACGACAAGTAAAACAAAGTGGAAATATTTTAAAATAACATATTACTATCATTTGAAATATACATATGTATAATATGTATTAAAGTGTAGAAAAGTAGATGAATGGATTTGAATCTGAGGATCCCTAAAATTCACATCACCTTTTCATAAATTATATAAAGTTTCCCCTTTTGCACCCAAATTAAACTTTTAACTTCTATCAGTTCCATTCTCTTAAATCAAAGGGAACTATCCATCCGGTGCCTTGAAAATGCGTTCTGTCATGTGCATACGTTATTGTTTGCATGATTGGCAGACAGTATTCATCATATTGTTTTCTAGCTTCTGAACTGTCGATCGAGAAAAAAATAAAATATTCTAGACAGGCAGCATATAGCCAGTCAATGGGGTTTGCAATTAATATGTCGCATGCACAAAAGCGACCCCACACCACAAGGTGTGGAAAATAGAAATATTCTTCTGTGGTTTAAATGCGTATCAACTGCATTACATGTAAACTGTATGATTCTGTTTGATAAAGTCCTTTAACTAGAACAGGAAGAAAATGTACACTTGAGTGAAATAGTGTTGAAATAAGAGATCGTGATGTACAAGTATGAAAAAATTTCAAGGTATATTTTAAATGAGGTTGAAATAAGTCACCATTTGATATCAATTCGGTTGTATTTCATTTTGACGATTTTAATTACGGAAGACGATCACAACCAAATTTTTTTTAACAATTGCAACTCGGCTGGTTTTTTTCATAACCTATAATAAAATGAAAAAATATATATCACACTGTCGGAACAGTTCCAACATTCAATAGAAAAATCGTACAAATATGTAAATTCGATATCCCTAACACACATATAAATGACCCATCCTGGCTTAGTTTAGGTACTTCAATAAAAAGTGACGGGGTTAAACTAGTATACAGTAGATTTTTCTAAGACATTTCTCTTATTTAATAAAAACAATAGAAAGCGAAAATCGCACGATTTTTGCACGACAATCGGTCAATGGTCGGGCGACCGTCGCTGATAAGGTATCAATAAGCCTAAAAGGGGATATTGTTTTACCATGGGACAGACAGGTTTTGGGAGAATGGAATCATTTATTTTTCTTTACATATGAGATCAGAAATGTTTCATTCAATATCCAGTATTACGTAACTATTATACTGCTTGATTTTCCTTAGTCAGATTTTTTTTCTCCCAAGTTTGGCAAAATTATTTATTTGTGCGAAAATTTAAATCAGAAATATTAACAAAAATAAATAAATAAATTTGAAGTATATCTATAAATAGCGTTTGAGGAAAATATGTATTTTGTATGCAGACTGTAATGTCACTGTGAAACCATTATTTGGTCAGTGATATTAATTTTTAACTGTTTTAAACACCGAAATGAAAAAAAAATATATCTAATCACTTACACTCAATGAACAATTGAAGACAAATGTTGCAATAAGGTCTCCCTAGAAAGATCTTTACGTAAATGAAAATTGTTTCGTTATGTTACGGGAAGATACGTTCGTTCGTCAATTATCAAGAAATCTCTATTAATGGAATCCAGTTAGCAAAGTTCGTATTATTAAATGGCAGAACATCATCAATATACCTGGGAGTGAGATTAAAGGCTTACGCCTCTCTACTTTTTTTGTCTTTGATAAGTTTTTGTATAAACTCAGACTCATAGGAGTATAGAAAAAGTTGGAGAGGAGAGGGGCATAGTTTGTTCCCATAGGGATGCCTAGCTATGATTTGTTGAAAATTGTGCCATTCGAACTCTACAAATATAGTGACTGAAAAATAGAAAATGCGACTTTCGCTGAATATTCTTGTCCAATTCGTCTGAGGGGGGCCCGGTATTTATATTTAAATGTGGCAGTCAAAAAGAGAAATATTTCGGGAGTGTAACGATATAATTGGGTCAGCGAAAGGATAACAAATAAGCGAAAAATATTGAGGCGAAGTGGGGAAGGGGTAAAGGGCAGATGTTTACCTTACAGTAAGGAAGAGGAGGGAGCATATATTTTTTGAATGAAACAAGTGCCTGTGCTACAAATGTCATTTCATATATCAAAAATACATTTTGATATTTTTATTCATAGCTATGCCCCGTCCATAGCAACAGCTTTCCCTGTGCACAGTATTTTCCTGTAGATCTCATGGACCTGTTATTTAATCAAGAAAAAAAATTCTACAACAGCACCTTAGCAGATCTAGAGACATCTTATCATTTACTAACCAGTATATATTATAAGAATTCCTTAAACCTTACAATGTCCCTAGTAACCAAATATTATCCCTAGCAACCGCAGAAATTCGTCAATGCTGAGCTATGTAAATTGCTTTTTTTAAATCTTTTTATAACCGAATGTTGATCTTTTTATTTTTTAAATCATGAGAGGAAATTATTCTCAGTAATTAGAATGTCAGCGCTACAGCGGCAGGAGAAGATATAATCCATGTTGAATAATTAAGAAATAAATCATGGAAGCCAGAATGTGTTGGGAGTTTTAACATGAATTGGCGGATATTATACGTTATTAGTCTCGAGATGTTATATATCCCGTTTTAAAGGGTAGTGGTTTTGTTAAAAGGTGAGGCGTTAGCCGAACCTTTTAACAAAACCACCGTCCTTTAAAACGTGATATATAACATCTAGAGACTGATAACATTTTTATCTGAATGTTCCAACATTAATAAGTATGTCCTTATTATAGGAAAAACATAAATACGTGTATCTTTGGACAAAGATCACAGAGAGCGATTATTGATTTTCTGTCATCTTGTGAAATGTGTGTCGTCTGCTGTGCACAATGTAAATGGACAGCACATAGGTGAGAGCGATTATTGATTTTCTGTCACCGCACGGCTTCCCTGAAGTTTTAAAAGTACCTTTTTAGCCAATCAAAATTCTACTTGCCACGAGAACATCAGAGAATATAATTTTATCCCGAGCCAGAAGCGAGGGATAACATTTACTAATATCCGCCAATCCATGTTAAAACTCAAAACACATTCTGGCTTCAATGATTTATTTCGATTCTGATATGTCTAAGAGTACAAATACGGTAGTATACTTTGATTGGAAGACGGTAATTTATATTTACGGTATCTTCAAACTTTTTTTGTTGAGAAAAGTAAACCGTGATAGATTATATAAATAGAATGCTTGGTAATACTGTATTAACGGTCATGGCCCATTAAAGTAAAATCATGCCACTAAAATTCCAAGTAATACTACACATTTAGGACTGACTCATAAACGATAGACTATATCATTGAAATTCTTAGTAAGGATAACAAAAGGACCATTATAAACAAAACACCGAATATGTAAATCAAACCTGACATCCGTGTACTATGTTAAAACATGCACGTTATATCGTTATATGTACTGTATTAGATGAATTATGAATTATCAAATATATTGTTTGTTTTTCCATACTTTATTGAAATAAGTAAGAATAAAATATTGATCTCACGATGTTGTTATCGGCAGTCATGTGTGCTAAACCATTACGCCACCGCAACGTTAATATTAAGCTATATATAAATTAAATTTACGTTAATACAATTATTCATCTGGAATTCACTTTGCGAAAGAGCTAAATAAAATATATTTGTAAAAGAAAAAAAAAAGTAAAGGGACTACTAAAAATAGAAAGTTCCGATGTGTTTACATGTCCAATGAATTAATTTCTAAGATAATCTGACGTACTAATTTTCTTTTTGGTTGCTTGTTTTGTTTTCTGTACTTTTTGTGAATTGTGGGGATAATATTAAAGTATACTTTAGTATAGTAACACATGAAATTCCACTGAAATGCACAATCAGGTCGGCAGTAAATCACCTCCAACATTTATTGAACGTCAAAACTGTTTCATAAAAATTGCTAAAGTTTTACTCCCGTAGCAAAACAACTACGATAACCAACTTTATTTTGGATGAGATTAAAAGGTCGATTTCTATTTCTGTCTATTACGGATGAAAACGGTCAATAAAAAATGGCCGCTGACGAGAAATCGACCTTAAAATTATTTTTTGATTGCATATTTCATACTCTCCACACTCGGTACCAACACAAAAATTAAATGAGATATGTGTTTATGTATATTAAACATCATACTAAAATATGCGTTGGTACCTGCTTGTGGTTATACTGAAAATTGACATTAAATACACATTTCTTGTTAGATTTCATATATTTTAGCGAAACGATAGACTTTTCATTGACTAGTGTGACGTCATCGCACGTGCAAATATGGAAAATTGCTACCAAAATAGTAGTTGGGGTAAAGGTCTTATAAAATCTAGAAACAACAAAAGCTATACGTTTCATTTATAATTTATCTATTTTTTAGGCCAATTTCTGCCCTTATCATACCTACCCCTTTATCATGTGTCGGAGTGGAACTCTCATCTTTAGTTGTGACATGCATTGACTTCATCGATAGATATCGAGATGTCAACACAACATGAGTGAATTGCTGGTCATTGATTAGAGCACTGCAAATATGCGACTTACAGGAGAAGGGCTGTCACTCCAAGTTATGCTTTAAAACATGAAAGAAAATATGTGAATTCTGGAGGACGCACGCCCGTCGATTGTATTGCTCTTAAGGTTCGACATAGTCGTTTGGCATCTCCATCGTCGATATTCTTTACAACAATTTAAAATGCATACTGAATTTGATAGAACGACATATCGTCTTTCATTGGTATTATGATACCCTCTGTATAGCAGACGCAGGATGCTAGAATTCTTAATGGATGCGCAACACGGATTCGAAGTGGAATCCAGGTGATCGCGAAGGGTAAGCAGTTCCGGTTTTCATAAAACACCCACTGTGTTACTAACAATCGTGACCGGTAAAGTCTTCTCAGTGATAGAGGAATAATTAAAAAAATCAAAGAGAAAGAGAAATGATCCATTGCAATTTGAGAAATATATAATTCGTAGCTATCAACCAGGTCGTAATAACGACCTTATAATATTTGTAGCGATGACTTCGACCTAGGAGCAGTGTAGCCTAGTTGAGTACCTTTTGCTTGAAAAACTGAGCTCTGTTCAGAAAAATAGTTTGCATGATATTTAATGATTTGCATGATATTTAATGATTCTCCACACACTTTATTTGTGTTTAAAAAATTTTGATTTAAAGGGACAAACAATATCTTCGATGCTTCCATTTTGCAATATTATTTAAAACTTATCCACTATCACCCCAAATAAACCTATACTATTACATTGCTACCTTATGGTCAAGAGTTCCGGGGCTTCAAACTGAACTGCCAACACCTAGATTATTAAACATGCGTTATTTCAAGTCAATATCTGTAACTGACGTTCAACAATCCAATGCAGAAATATTTGTCATGTAAATTTGTGCATTTTACATTAAAATCGTACTTTAACAAGCACCACCCCATGAAGACTAGATAACAAATTAGTGACATGTGGCATCCATGAAATTGTTAATTACCGATACACATTTATTTTTACCTAATAGATGTACCAAGACACAAATATTGCAAATACACAACAAAGCAAATGTAAACCAGAAATTATATGATTTTTAACAATATTTGATTAAAACCGTAATTTGGGGGAATTAATGGTTTATTGTGGTTGGGGAGGAGAAAACTATTCTCTGAGTCGAGTATCGTGAGTAAAGGGTGGTAGACAATTAATCTGTTCTTGTATTCATAATGCTAATTAATTGATAATTAATGATTGTTCCTTGAATTCTTTTAAAACCCGATCGGATTATAATACAACGCTACACTCTTGAGCGTGGAATACTATTTCTTGAATAACACACTGAATTGACAAAAAAAATATACTGTAATGATATTATAATTTATATAACATTTTATAAATTTTTTATTTTTAGCAATTATATATTTCTCGGCGTTTTTCATTAGGGTTTTCTATTTCATTTGGTTGAAAACAATCTTTTATTTGGGAGGAATCATTTATTTCTTTCGGGCGGATTCGCAGATTTTAAATCCACACATTAGGGCCGGTAACAATCATCGCACGAAATGACCCAAATGCCTATGTATTCTATTACACTTGATATACTTGTATATGTGTTGATTTTGGTGCTTTCGTGCGATGGTTGTTCACGGACGGATTGAAAATATTTCATTTGGGTGGAATTAAAGAATATTACCTTTCGTATAGACTTGAAAACAGAGAAATACAAATACAAATTTTAACATTAAAAAATCAGCCCAAATATAATGCGCCCATATTTGTCTTTATTTCAGCACTGATAATACGCACCATCCAACTTATAAATACTTTAATTTTAGAAATAATTAGATGTAGGGACAGAAAAATTAAGGTTCAAATCAATATGTGTACGAAATCTGAACAATAGACACGCGATTGCCAACTAAACGATTGAAGGTAAACAAAAAAAGGGGAAAAAACAACTATTGCGTTTCCCAAATTCGGCAGGTTAACGCGACGTGTTGTACAGAACCCATATCTGATTAAAAAACAAGGAGTATTTATACAAAGAACTGACGGATGTGCACGAAATTCATGTGGACATCTGAAGACACGAATTTACCATAAATTATCTAATCGAAAATATAGATATTAGGCAACAAACAATGAACTATATATATTGCAGTGCGTAAATTGGGAGTTGACGATACGCATTTATATTTTTCCTGGAAAATGAAATATTTTTTTTAATAGTGACCTCTAATTCAGCTTCCCTGAGCGTTTTAGGTAATTGTACAAATCAGTTGTTGAATTAAAAAATATCTAATGAGGCATGTTGCGAAATATTGAACTCGCACTAACATTATTATACTTATGTAATTAAACTAAACATTATAGGCACAGTTGTAATTGTTTCCAATTTCGTAGAACATAAGAAATCGGAGAAATGTTTGATTTTGCCTGTGTCTCTTGATCTCTTGATTGCCTCTTCTCGATTGCCCCTTTGGTTTTCTCCAACGTTTATTTACTTGCAGTAATGATAAACACAACCAATTATAACATTTATATTTTAAAATCTAAAAAATTAAATTCATGGAACACAAAGTATGTTCTGTCAAAAACCCTGTATATTGTATCCATTAATGACAAAAAGTATACCTCCCTAACATTATAATGAACTTACCTTTGTGTGTATTTCCTCACATATATAAAATAAAATATAGAAAATGCTTCAGTGTCCGAAACTACATCGTAAAAATAATAATCTGATATCCCGAAAAGACAGAATTACTGAAGCAGAACTATCAAACAAATATAAAATTAATAAAACAATCATAATTTCTTTGATTTCTACATGTCACGTATCATACAGATTAAGGCAATACACTGATGATTTGTAATCAGATATGAGGGCAAATATATTCAGCCCTCCTGTGTGTGTAGGTTTTTTTCCCGATTTTGTTTGCTTGAAACATCTTAAGGCGTTTAGCATTTTTGGATTTTTGCTTCTTTCTTCGATTTTGCTATTGGCTTCTGGAACTGCTCTGGTATGTTTGTGGTTTATGGTGTTTAACGTCACTCTCAACACTATTTCAGTTATATCGCGGTAGTCAGTTTTATTGGTGGGGGAAACCGGAGAAAACCATCGACCTGTCGCAAGCTACTGATCACATCATGTAGTATCGAGTACACCTTGCCATGAACGGAGCACAGATCAGGCACTGATTGTACAGGTCATCCAATTACCATACGATTACGACCACGACGCCCCCCATGGAACTGTTCCGAGTGTGGTAAAAAAAAATCATTTTTATTTAGGATCATTTGAAATAGTGTTACGGGTGAACGTCGTTACATTGTCTTTAGAATAATCTCAGTTACATAGATCTGATTAGCAACATTTTCATTTCTCAATTTTGCCTTAGATGGTGGACGCTATTATGTTTTGTTTTGACGATCATTTGGAATGAAAAATATATGGAGCTAATTTAACCTTACATATCCGCAATTAATATAATATTTAATATCTATACATGAACGACTGGAGAGATGCGATACTATTCTTTTAGTTAATTACGAATGCAAATATCAAATTTAAGGTAATTGCACTGCGATACACAAAGAAATTTTTCTTTTTTAAATTATGCCACGACATGATGTGAATTTAACTGAACATAAAAGAAAATATATTAACCTTTTAACCGATAAACATGACATCTAGGATTAGTATCTCACGGTTGTTGGTGTATCAGAGAGATGAATATACTGGTATAGTGTTTTGTTGGGATATCACTATGTCTAGAATATTTGTGGTAGAGGAAATGGAAATGAATAAAAGACTATTTGTGACATACTTTATTTGCAATCACAAACGTATATTTTCTACAGTTTATTCTTTTCTGGGGCATTTGACGTCACTCCCTGATTTTATTTATTGGTATCTTCCGCCTTTCTACCGACTGAGCGCATTATGAAGAAAAAAAATCTACATTGAAAGCTACGTTCTAGCTTTGGAAATACAGATTTGTGTCGATAAATAGGATCCAAATTACCCTTCTTCTAATAACTGTAACATAAAGGCATTCTTTTCCTTTGATCTTTTTATGGTTTATATACCAGAATGTAAACAACAGCTACGAACTATGAAATAATACACGCAGATACGAGATATTACACACTTTAAATTTGGGTTGTATCTTTATTACTCTCAGAGAGCCGTGCAATAATCAACGACCTAGGTGTGATATTGCATGGCTTCATGCTACAAATTATTTATACCACGGTTTTCGGAGTTGAGCGGTTAAATAATCTCACGCTTCGCGTTTGATTGTTTCACCGTTTAACTCGAAAAACCATGGCATAGAAATTACTAACTGTATGTCCAACGGCCACAGAACTACAAATACCCAAACAGATTGTCCTCAAACTTAAATGACCACACCTCATTACAAAAACGATGACGTATAACGAATAGCAAACATGAAATAGAATCTCTCAGTATAGTCATACATATTTGTTTTAATCTGTGTACTTTAACAAGCACCACCCCATGAAGACTAGATAACAAATTAGTGACATGTGGCATCCATGAAATTGTTAATTACCGATACACATTTATTTTTACCTAATAGATGTACCAAGACACAAATATTGCAAATACACAACAAAGCAAATGTAAAACAGAAATTATATGATTTTTAACAATATTTGATTAAAACCGTAATTTGGGGGAATTAATGGTTTATTGTGGTTGGGGAGGAGAAAACTATTCTCCGAGTCGAGTTTCGTGAGTAAAGGGTGGTAGACAATCAATCAGAGTTGGAAGAATTTCATACAGCACCCCTTCCAAAAGTAATAAAACTCATTCTCTCCCATCTGAAAAAATGCAATAAAATACTATTAAATAATTATAAGACATATTTATTGAAAATGATGGAATAAAATTTTCCTGTTTTGATTATAGAAATCACGATAACGTCGTGTTATAAAAAGTGTAGACCGAAATTGGTGGTATAATGACTAGCGTGCTCGCCTCGAGTGTTGTAGACCGTGGGTCCCCATCGGGTCAAGCAAAATACTATGGAAATGGCATTTGTTTACATTGACCTGATTTGGTATTATATACAAGCAGACATGCCTAGAATTGCAGAATGGAAGTGTTCTCAATGATACAGACAGAAATGCTATACATAATAATGGCGCACTCACGTCATAATACGAAAATTAAAACATACCACATTGGTATAACATTTTCAAATGACCACGGATATGTTCCTTTTGTCGTAATCACAAATCGGTTCTTTCCTCGTTCATAACTTATCATCGGGTTTGTAACAATAGTAATACGACTGTTCCCACTAGTGGAGCAGGAATTACTTAACCCCCGGTTTTTACTGGGGTTCGTTTTGCTTAATCTTTTGTTTTCTGTGTAATGTGTTGTACTTCACCGTATGTCCTTTTTCTTTTAGCCTTTGTATTGGCTGTCCTTTTTCTTTTAGCCTTTGTATTGGCTGTCCTTTTTCTTTTAGCCTTTGTATTAGCTGTCCTTTTTCTTTTAGCCTTTGTATTAGCTGTCCTTTTTCTTTTAGCCTTTGTATTGGCTGTCCTTTTTCTTTTAGCCTTTGTATTAGCTGTCCTTTTTCTTTTAGCCTTTGTATTGGCTGTCCTTTTTCTTTTAGCCTTTGCATTAGCTGTCCTTTTTCTTTTAGTCTTTGTATTAGCTGTCCTTTTTCTTTTAGCCTTTGTATTGGCTGTCCCTTTTCTTTTAGCCTTTGTATTGGCTGTCCTTTTTCTTTTAGCCTTTGTATTGGCTGTCCTTTTTCTTTTAGCCTTTGTATTGGCTGTCCTTTTTCTTTTAGCCTTTGCATTAGCTGTCCTTTTTCTTTTAGCCTTTGTATTAGCTGTCCTTTTTCTTTTAGCCTTTGTATTGGCTGTCCTTTTTCTTTTAGCCTTTGCATTAGCTGTCCTTTTTCTTTTAGCCTTTGTATTAGCTGTCCTTTTTCTTTTAGCTTTTGTATTGGCTGTCCTTTTTCTTTTAGCCTTTGTATTGGCTGTCCTTTTTCTTTTAGCCTTTGTATTAGCTGTCATTTTTTTTTTAGCCTTTGTATTGGCTGTCCTTTTTCTTTTAGCCTTTGTATTGGCTGTCCTTTTTCTTTTAGCCTTTGTATTAGCTGTCCTTTTTCTTTTAGCCTTTGTATTGGCTGTCCTTTTTCTTTTAGCCTTTGTATTGGCTGTCCCTTTTCTTTTAGCCTTTGTATTAGCTGTCCTTTTTCTTTTAGCCTTTGTATTAGCTGTCCTTTTTCTTTTAGCCTTTATATTGGCTGTCCTTTTTCTTTTAGCCTTTGTATTAGCTGTCCTTTTTCTTTTAGCCTTTGTATTGGCTGTCCTTTTTCTTTTAGCCTTTGTATTGGCTGTCCTTTTTCTTTTAGCCTTTGTATTAGCTGTCCTTTTTCTTTTAGCCTTTGTATTAGCTGTCCTTTTTCTTTTAGCCTTTGTATTGGCTGTCCTTTTTCTTTTAGCCTTTGTATTGGCTGTCATTTTTCTTTTAGCCTTTGTATTGGCTGTCCTTTTTCTTTTAGCCTTTGTATTGGCTGTCCTTTTTCTTTTAGCCTTTGTATTAGCTGTCCTTTTTCTTTTAGCCTTTGTATTGGCTGTCCTTTTTCTTTTAGCCTTTGTATTGGCTGTCCCTTTTCTTTTAGCCTTTGTATTAGCTGTCCTTTTTCTTTTAGCCTTTGTATTAGCTGTCCTTTTTCTATTAGCCTTTGTATTGGCTGTCCTCTTTCTTTTAGCCTTTCTATTAGCTGTCCTTTTTCTTTTAGCTTTTGTAATGGCTCTCCTTTTTCTTTTAGCCTTTGTATTGGCTGTCCCTTTTCTTTTAGCCTTTGTATTAGCTGTCCTTTTTCTTTTAGCCTTTGTATTGGCTGTCCTTTTTCTTTTAGCCTTTGTATTGGCTGTCCTTTTTCTTTTAGCCTTTGTATTGGCTGTCCTTTTTCTTTTAGCCTTTGTATTAGCTGTCCTTTTTCTTTTAGCCTTTGTATTGGCTGTCCTTTTTCTTTTAGCCTTTGTATTAGCTGTCCTTTTTCTTTTAGCCTTTGTATTGGCTGTCCTTTTTCTTTTAGCCTTTGTATTGGCTGTCCCTTTTCTTTTAGCCTTTGTATTAGCTGTCCTTTTTCTTTTAGCCTTTGTATTGGCTGTCCTTTTTCTTTTAGCCTTTGTATTGTCCTTTTTCTTTTAGCCTTTGTATTGGCTGTCTTTTTTCTTTTAGCCTTTGTATTGTCCTTTTTCTTTTAGCCTTTGTATTAGCTGTCCTTTTTCTTTTAGCCTTTGTATTGGCTGTCCTTTTTCTTTTAGCCTTTGTATTGTCCTTTTTCTTTTAGCCTTTGTATTGGCTGTCCTTTTTCTTTTAGCCTTTGTATTGTCCTTTTTCTTTTAGCCTTTGTATTGGCTGTCCTTTTTCTTTTAGCCTTTGTATTGGCTGTCCTTTTTCTTTTAGCCTTTGTATTGGCTGTCCTTTTTCTTTTAGCCTTTGTATTGGCTGTCCTTTTTCTTTTAGCCTTTGTATTGGCTGTCCTTTTTCTTTTAGTCTTTGTATTAGCTGTCCTTTTTCTTTTAGCCTTTGTATTGGCTGTCCTTTTTCTTTTAGCCTTTGTATTAGCTGTCCTTTTTCTTTTAGCCTTTGTATTGGCTGTCCTTTTTCTTTTAGCCTTTGTATTGGCTGTCCTTTTTCTTTTAGCCTTTGTATTAGCTGTCCTTTTTCTTTTAGCCTTTGTATTGGCTGTCCTTTTTCTTTTAGCCTTTGTATTGGCTGTCTTTTTTCTTTTAGCCTTTGTATTAGCTGTCCTTTTTCTTTTAGCCTTTGTATTGGCTGCCCTTTTTCTTTTAGCCTTTGTATTAGCTGTCCTTTTTCTTTTAGCCTTTGTATTAGCTGTCCTTTTTCTTTTAGCCTTTGTATTGGCTGTCCTTTTTCTTTTAGCCTTTGTATTGGCTGTCCTTTTTCTTTTAGCCTTTGTATTAGCTGTCCTTTTTCTTTTAGCCTTTGTATTGGCTGTCCTTTTTCTTTTAGCCTTTGTATTGGCTGTCCTTTTTCTTTTAGCCTTTGTATTGGCTGACCTTTTTCTTTTAGCCTTTGTATTAGCTGTCTTTTTCTTTTAGCCTTTGTATTGTCTGTCCCTTTTCTTTTAGCCTTTGTATTGGCTGTCCTTTTTCTTTTAGCCTTTGTATTGGCTGTCCTTTTACTTTTAGCCTTTGTATTGGCTGTCCTTTTTCTTTTAGCCTTTGTATTGGCTGTCCTTTTTCTTTTAGCCTTTGTATTGGCTGTCCCTTTTCTTTTAGCCTTTGTATTGGCTGTCCTTTTTCTTTTAGCCTTTGTATTGGCTGTCCTTTTTCTTTTAGCCCTTGTATTGGCTGTCCTTTTTCTTTTAGCCTTTGTATTGGCTGTCCTTTTTCTTTTAGCCTTTGTATTGGCTGTCCTTTTTCTTTTAGCCTTTGTATTGGATGTCCTTGTTCTTTTAGCCTTTGTATAGGCTGTCCTTTTTCTTTTAGCCTTTGTATTGGCTGTCCTTTTTCTTTTAGCCTTTGTATTGGCTGTCCTTTTTCTGTTAGCCTTTGTATTGGCTGTCCTTTTTCTTTTAGCCTTTGTATTGGATGTCCTTGTTCTTTTAGCTTTTGTATTGGCTGTCCTTTTTCTTTTAGCCTTTGTATTAGCTGTCCTTTTTCTTTTAGCCTTTGTATTGGCTGTCCTTTTTCTTTTAGCCTTTGTATTGGCTGTCCCTTTTCTTTTAGCCTTTGTATTAGCTGTCCTTTTTCTTTTAGCCTTTGTATTAGCTGTCCTTTTTCTTTTAGCCTTTGTATTGGCTGTCCTTTTTCTTTTAGCCTTTCTATTAGCTGTCCTTTTTCTTTTAGCCTTTGTAATGGCTCTCCTTTTTCTTTTAGCCTTTGTATTGGCTGTCCCTTTTCTTTTAGCCTTTGTATTAGCTGTCCTTTTTCTTTTAGCCTTTGTATTGGCTGTCCTTTTTCTTTTAGCCTTTGTATTGGCTGTCCTTTTTCTTTTAGCCTTTGTATTGGCTGTCCTTTTTCTTTTAGCCTTTGTATTAGCTGTCCTTTTTCTTTTAGCCTTTGTATTGGCTGTCCTTTTTCTTTTAGCCTTTGTATTAGCTGTCCTTTTTCTTTTAGCCTTTGTATTGGCTGTCCTTTTTCTTTTAGCCTTTGTATTGGCTGTCCCTTTTCTTTTAGCCTTTGTATTAGCTGTCCGTTTTCTTTTAGCCTTTGTATTAGCTGTCCTTTTTCTTTTAGCCTTTGTATTGGCTGTCCTTTTTCTTTTAGCCTTTGTATTGTCCTTTTTCTTTTAGCCTTTGTATTGGCTGTCCTTTTTCTTTTAGCCTTTGTATTGTCCTTTTTCTTTTAGCCTTTGTATTGGCTGTCCTTTTTCTTTTAGCCTTTGTATTGGCTGTCCTTTTTCTTTTAGCCTTTGTATTGGCTGTCCTTTTTCTTTTAGCCTTTGTATTGGCTGTCCTTTTTCTTTTAGCCTTTGTATTGGCTGTCCTTTTTCTTTTAGTCTTTGTATTAGCTGTCCTTTTTCTTTTAGCCTTTGTATTGGCTGTCCTTTTTCTTTTAGCCTTTGTATTGGCTGTCCTTTTTCTTTTAGCCTTTGTATTGGCTGTCCTTTTTCTTTTAGCCTTTGTATTAGCTGTCCTTTTTCTTTTAGCCTTTGTATTGGCTGTCCTTTTTCTTTTAGCCTTTGTATTAGCTGTCCTTTTTCTTTTAGCCTTTGTATTGGCTGTCCTTTTTCTTTTAGCCTTTGTATTGGCTGTCCCTTTTCTTTTAGCCTTTGTATTAGCTGTCCTTTTTCTTTTAGCCTTTGTATTGGCTGTCCTTTTTCTTTTAGCCTTTGTATTGTCCTTTTTCTTTTAGCCTTTGTATTGGCTGTCTTTTTTCTTTTAGCCTTTGTATTGTCCTTTTTCTTTTAGCCTTTGTATTAGCTGTCCTTTTTCTTTTAGCCTTTGTATTGGCTGTCCTTTTTCTTTTAGCCTTTGTATTGTCCTTTTTCTTTTAGCCTTTGTATTGGCTGTCCTTTTTCTTTTAGCCTTTGTATTGTCCTTTTTCTTTTAGCCTTTGTATTGGCTGTCCTTTTTCTTTTAGCCTTTGTATTGGCTGTCCTTTTTCTTTTAGCCTTTGTATTGGCTGTCCTTTTTCTTTTAGCCTTTGTATTGGCTGTCCTTTTTCTTTTAGCCTTTGTATTGGCTGTCCTTTTTCTTTTAGTCTTTGTATTAGCTGTCCTTTTTCTTTTAGCCTTTGTATTGGCTGTCCTTTTTCTTTTAGCCTTTGTATTAGCTGTCCTTTTTCTTTTAGCCTTTGTATTGGCTGTCCTTTTTCTTTTAGCCTTTGTATTGGCTGTCTTTTTTCTTTTAGCCTTTGTATTAGCTGTCCTTTTTCTTTTAGCCTTTGTATTGGCTGCCCTTTTTCTTTTAGCCTTTGTATTAGCTGTCCTTTTTCTTTTAGCCTTTGTATTAGCTGTCCTTTTTCTTTTAGCCTTTGTATTGGCTGTCCTTTTTCTTTTAGCCTTTGTATTGGCTGTCCTTTTTCTTTTAGCCTTTGTATTAGCTGTCCTTTTTCTTTTAGCCTTTGTATTGGCTGTCCTTTTTCTTTTAGCCTTTGTATTGGCTGTCCTTTTTCTTTTAGCCTTTGTATTGGCTGACCTTTTTCTTTTAGCCTTTGTATTAGCTGTCTTTTTCTTTTAGCCTTTGTATTGTCTGTCCCTTTTCTTTTAGCCTTTGTATTGGCTGTCCTTTTTCTTTTAGCCTTTGTATTGGCTGTCCTTTTACTTTTAGCCTTTGTATTGGCTGTCCTTTTTCTTTTAGCCTTTGTATTGGCTGTCCTTTTTCTTTTAGCCTTTGTATTGGCTGTCCCTTTTCTTTTAGCCTTTGTATTGGCTGTCCTTTTTCTTTTAGCCTTTGTATTGGCTGTCCTTTTTCTTTTAGCCCTTGTATTGGCTGTCCTTTTTCTTTTAGCCTTTGTATTGGCTGTCCTTTTTCTTTTAGCCTTTGTATTGGCTGTCCTTTTTCTTTTAGCCTTTGTATTGGATGTCCTTGTTCTTTTAGCCTTTGTATAGGCTGTCCTTTTTCTTTTAGCCTTTGTATTGGCTGTCCTTTTTCTTTTAGCCTTTGTATTGGCTGTCCTTTTTCTGTTAGCCTTTGTATTGGCTGTCCTTTTTCTTTTAGCCTTTGTATTGGATGTCCTTGTTCTTTTAGCTTTTGTATTGGCTGTCCTTTTTCTTTTAGCCTTTGTATTAGCTGTCCTTTTTCTTTTAGCCTTTGTATTGGCTGTCCTTTTTCTTTTAGCCTTTGTATTGGCTGTCCCTTTTCTTTTAGCCTTTGTATTAGCTGTCCTTTTTCTTTTAGCCTTTGTATTAGCTGTCCTTTTTCTTTTAGCCTTTGTATTGGCTGTCCTTTTTCTTTTAGCCTTTCTATTAGCTGTCCTTTTTCTTTTAGCCTTTGTAATGGCTCTCCTTTTTCTTTTAGCCTTTGTATTGGCTGTCCCTTTTCTTTTAGCCTTTGTATTAGCTGTCCTTTTTCTTTTAGCCTTTGTATTGGCTGTCCTTTTTCTTTTAGCCTTTGTATTGGCTGTCCTTTTTCTTTTAGCCTTTGTATTGGCTGTCCTTTTTCTTTTAGCCTTTGTATTAGCTGTCCTTTTTCTTTTAGCCTTTGTATTGGCTGTCCTTTTTCTTTTAGCCTTTGTATTAGCTGTCCTTTTTCTTTTAGCCTTTGTATTGGCTGTCCTTTTTCTTTTAGCCTTTGTATTGGCTGTCCCTTTTCTTTTAGCCTTTGTATTAGCTGTCCGTTTTCTTTTAGCCTTTGTATTAGCTGTCCTTTTTCTTTTAGCCTTTGTATTGGCTGTCCTTTTTCTTTTAGCCTTTGTATTGTCCTTTTTCTTTTAGCCTTTGTATTGGCTGTCCTTTTTCTTTTAGCCTTTGTATTGTCCTTTTTCTTTTAGCCTTTGTATTGGCTGTCCTTTTTCTATTAGCCTTTGTATTGGCTGTCCTTTTTCTTTTAGCCTTTGTATTGGCTGTCCTTTTTCTTTTAGCCTTTGTATTGGCTGTCCTTTTTCTTTTAGCCTTTGTATTGGCTGTCCTTTTTCTTTTAGTCTTTGTATTAGCTGTCCTTTTTCTTTTAGCCTTTGTATTGGCTGTCCTTTTTCTTTTAGCCTTTGTATTAGCTGTCCTTTTTCTTTTAGCCTTTGTATTGGCTGTCCTTTTTCTTTTAGCCTTTGTATTGGCTGTCCTTTTTCTTTTAGCCTTTGTATTAGCTGTCCTTTTTCTTTTAGCCTTTGTATTGGCTGTCCTTTTTCTTTTAGCCTTTGTATTGGCTGTCCTTTTTCTTTTAGCCTTTGTATTGGCTGTCCTTTTTCTTTTAGCCTTTGTATTGGCTGTCCTTTTTCTTTTAGCCTTTGTATTGGCTGTCCCTTTTCTTTTAGCCTTTGTATTGGCTGTCCTTTTTCTTTTAGCCTTTATATTGGCTGTCCTTTTTCTTTTAGCCCTTGTATTGGCTGTCCTTTTTCTTTTAGCCTTTGTATTGGCTGTCCTTTTTCTTTTGGCCTTTGTATTGGCTGTCCTTTTTCTTTTAGCCTTTGTATTGGATGTCCTTGTTCTTATAGCCTTTGTATAGGCTGTCCTTTTTCTTTTAGCCTTTGTATTGGCTGTCCTTTTTCTTTTAGCCTTTGTATTGGCTGTCCTTTTTCTGTTAGCCTTTGTATTGGCTGTCCTTTTTCTTTTAGCCTTTGTATTGGATGTCCTTGTTCTTTTAGCTTTTGTATTGGCTGTCCTTTTTCTTTTAGCCTTTGTATTGGCTGTCCTTTTTCTTTTAGCCTTTGTATTGGCTGTCCTTTTTCTTTTAGCCTTTGTATTGGCTGTCCTTTTTCTTTTAGCCTTTGAATTGGCTGTCCTTTTTCTTTTAGCCTTTGTATTAGCTGTCCTTTTTCTTTTAGCCTTTGTATTGGCTGTCCTTTTTCTTTTAGCCTTTGTATTGGCTGTCCTTTTTCTTTTAGCCTTTGTATTAGCTGTCCTTTTTCTTTTAGCCTTTGTATTAGCTGTCCTTTTTCTTTTAGTCTTTGTATTGGCTGTCATTTTTCTTTTAGCCTTTGTATTAGCTGTCCTTTTTCTTTTAGCCTTTGTATTGGCTGTCCTTTTTCTTTTAGCCTTTGCATTAGCTGTCCTTTTTCTTTTAGCCTTTGTATTGGCTGTCCTTTTTCTTTTAGCCTTTGTATTGGCTGTCCTTTTTCTTTTAGCCTTTGCATTAGCTGTCCTTTTTCTTTTAGCCTTTGTATTGGCTGTCCTTTTTCTTTTAGCCTTTGTATTGGCTGTCCTTTTTCTTTTAGCCTTTGTATTGGCTGTCCTTTTTCTTTTAGCCTTTGTATTGGCTGTCCTTTTTCTTTTAGCCTTTGTATTGGCTGTCCTTTTTCTTTTAGCCTTTGTATTGGCTGTCCCTTTTCTTTTAGCCTTTGTATTGGCTGTCCTTTTTCTCTTAGCCTTTATATTGGCTGTCCTTTTTCTTTTAGCCCTTGTATTGGCTGTCCTTTTTCTTTTAGCCTTTGTATTGGCTGTCCTTTTTCTTTTGGCCTTTGTATTGGCTGTCCTTTTTCTTTTAGCCTTTGTATTGGATGTCCTTGTTCTTATAGCCTTTGTATAGGCTGTCCTTTTTCTTTTAGCCTTTGTATTGGCTGTCCTTTTTCTTTTAGCCTTTGTATTGGCTGTCCTTTTTCTGTTAGCCTTTGTATTGGCTGTCCTTTTTCTTTTAGCCTTTGTATTGGATGTCCTTGTTCTTTTAGCTTTTGTATTGGCTGTCCTTTTTCTTTTAGCCTTTGTATTGGCTGTCCTTTTTCTTTTAGCCTTTGTATTGGCTGTCCTTTTTCTTTTAGCCTTTGTATTGGCTGTCCTTTTTCTTTTAGCCTTTGTATTGGCTGTCCTTTTTCTTTTAGCCTTTGTATTAGCTGTCCTTTTTCTTTTAGCCTTTGTATTGGCTGTCCTTTTTCTTTTAGCCTTTGTATTGGCTGTCCTTTTTCTTTTAGCCTTTGTATTAGCTGTCCTTTTTCTTTTAGCCTTTGTATTAGCTGTCCTTTTTCTTTTAGTCTTTGTATTGGCTGTCCTTTTTCTTTTAGCCTTTGTATTAGCTGTCCTTTTTCTTTTAGCCTTTGTATTGGCTGTCCTTTTTCTTTTAGCCTTTGCATTAGCTGTCCTTTTTCTTTTAGCCTTTGTATTGGCTGTCCTTTTTCTTTTAGCCTTTGTATTGGCTGTCCTTTTTCTTTTAGCCTTTGCATTAGCTGTCCTTTTTCTTTTAGCCTTTGTATTGGCTGTCCTTTTTCTTTTAGCCTTTGTATTGGCTGTCCTTTTTCTTTTAGCCTTTGTATTGGCTGTCATTTTTCTTTTAGCCTTTGTATTGGCTGTCCTTTTTCTTTTAGCCTTTGTATTGGCTGTCCTTTTTCTTTTAGCATTTGTATTAGCTGTCCTTTTTCTTTTAGCCTTTGTATTGGCTGTCCTTTTTCTTTTAACCTTTGTATTGGCTGTCCCTTTTCTTTTAGCCTTTGTATTAGCTGTCCTTTTTCTTTTAGCCTTTGTATTAGCTGTCCTTTTTCTTTTAGCCTTTGTATTGGCTGTCCTTTTTCTTTTAGCCTTTGTATTAGCTGTCCTTTTTCTTTTAGCCTTTGTATTGGCTGTCCTTTTTCTTTTAGCCTTTGTATTGGCTGTCCTTTTTCTTTTAGCCTTTGTATTAGCTGTCCTTTTTCTTTTAGCCTTTGTATTAGCTGTCCTTTTTCTTTTAGCCTTTGTATTGGCTGTCCTTTATCTTTTAGCCTTTGTATTGGCTGTCATTTTTCTTTTAGCCTTTGTATTGGCTGTCCTTTTTCTTTTAGCCTTTGTATTGGCTGTCCTTTTTCTTTTAGCCTTTGTATTAGCTGTCCTTTTTCTTTTAGCCTTTGTATTGGCTGTCCTTTTTCTTTTAGCCTTTGTATTGGCTGTCCCTTTTCTTTTAGCCTTTGTATTAGCTGTCCTTTTTCTTTTAGCCTTTGTATTAGCTGTCCTTTTTCTTTTAGCCTTTGTATTGGCTGTCCTTTTTCTTTTAGCCTTTCTATTAGCTGTCCTTTTTCTTTTAGCCTTTGTAATGGCTCTCCTTTTTCTTTTAGCCTTTGTATTGGCTGTCCTTTTTCTTTTAGCCTTTGTATTGTCCTTTTTCTTTTAGCCTTTGTATTGGCTGTCCTTTTTCTTTTAGCCTTTGTATTGTCCTTTTTCTTTTAGCCTTTGTATTGGCTGTCCTTTTTCTTTTAGCCTTTGTATTGGCTGTCCTTTTTCTTTTAGCCTTTGTATTGGCTGTCCTTTTTCTTTTAGCCTTTGTATTGGCTGTCCTTTTTCTTTTAGCCTTTGTATTGGCTGTCCTTTTTCTTTTAGTCTTTGTATTAGCTGTCCTTTTTCTTTTAGCCTTTGTATTGGCTGTCCTTTTTCTTTTAGCCTTTGTATTAGCTGTCCTTTTTCTTTTAGCCTTTGTATTGGCTGTCCTTTTTCTTTTAGCCTTTGTATTGGCTGTCCTTTTTCTTTTAGCCTTTGTATTAGCTGTCCTTTTTCTTTTAGCCTTTGTATTGGCTGTCCTTTTTCTTTTAGCCTTTGTATTGGCTGTCCTTTTTCTTTTAGCCTTTGTATTGGCTGTCCTTTTTCTTTTAGCCTTTGTATTGGCTGTCCTTTTTCTTTTAGCCTTTGTATTGGCTGTCCTTTTTCTTTTAGCCTTTGTATTGGCTGTCCCTTTTCTTTTAGCCTTTGTATTGGCTGTCCTTTTTCTTTTAGCCTTTATATTGGCTGTCCTTTTTCTTTTAGCCCTTGTATTGGCTGTCCTTTTTCTTTTAGCCTTTGTATTGGCTGTCCTTTTTCTTTTGGCCTTTGTATTGGCTGTCCTTTTTCTTTTAGCCTTTGTATTGGATGTCCTTGTTCTTATAGCCTTTGTATAGGCTGTCCTTTTTCTTTTAGCCTTTGTATTGGCTGTCCTTTTTCTTTTAGCCTTTGTATTGGCTGTCCTTTTTCTGTTAGCCTTTGTATTGGCTGTCCTTTTTCTTTTAGCCTTTGTATTGGATGTCCTTGTTCTTTTAGCTTTTGTATTGGCTGTCCTTTTTCTTTTAGCCTTTGTATTGGCTGTCCTTTTTCTTTTAGCCTTTGTATTGGCTGTCCTTTTTCTTTTAGCCTTTGTATTGGCTGTCCTTTTTCTTTTAGCCTTTGAATTGGCTGTCCTTTTTCTTTTAGCCTTTGTATTAGCTGTCCTTTTTCTTTTAGCCTTTGTATTGGCTGTCCTTTTTCTTTTAGCCTTTGTATTGGCTGTCCTTTTTCTTTTAGCCTTTGTATTAGCTGTCCTTTTTCTTTTAGCCTTTGTATTAGCTGTCCTTTTTCTTTTAGTCTTTGTATTGGCTGTCCTTTTTCTTTTAGCCTTTGTATTAGCTGTCCTTTTTCTTTTAGCCTTTGTATTGGCTGTCCTTTTTCTTTTAGCCTTTGCATTAGCTGTCCTTTTTCTTTTAGCCTTTGTATTGGCTGTCCTTTTTCTTTTAGCCTTTGTATTGGCTGTCCTTTTTCTTTTAGCCTTTGCATTAGCTGTCCTTTTTCTTTTAGCCTTTGTATTGGCTGTCCTTTTTCTTTTAGCCTTTGTATTGGCTGTCCTTTTTCTTTTAGCCTTTGTATTGGCTGTCCTTTTTCTTTTAGCCTTTGTATTGGCTGTCCTTTTTCTTTTAGCCTTTGTATTGGCTGTCCTTTTTCTTTTAGCCTTTGTATTGGCTGTCCCTTTTCTCTTAGCCTTTGTATTGGCTGTCCTTTTTCTTTTAGCCTTTATATTGGCTGTCCTTTTTCTTTTAGCCCTTGTATTGGCTGTCCTTTTTCTTTTAGCCTTTGTATTGGCTGTCCTTTTTCTTTTGGCCTTTGTATTGGCTGTCCTTTTTCTTTTAGCCTTTGTATTGGATGTCCTTGTTCTTATAGCCTTTGTATAGGCTGTCCTTTTTCTTTTAGCCTTTGTATTGGCTGTCCTTTTTCTTTTAGCCTTTGTATTGGCTGTCCTTTTTTTGTTAGCCTTTGTATTGGCTGTCCTTTTTCTTTTAGCCTTTGTATTGGATGTCCTTGTTCTTTTAGCTTTTGTATTGGCTGTCCTTTTTCTTTTAGCCTTTGTATTGGCTGTCCTTTTTCTTTTAGCCTTTGTATTGGCTGTCCTTTTTCTTTTAGCCTTTGTATTGGCTGTCCTTTTTCTTTTAGCCTTTGTATTGGCTGTCCTTTTTCTTTTAGCCTTTGTATTAGCTGTCCTTTTTCTTTTAGCCTTTGTATTGGCTGTCCTTTTTCTTTTAGCCTTTGTATTGGCTGTCCTTTTTCTTTTAGCCTTTGTATTAGCTGTCCTTTTTCTTTTAGCCTTTGTATTAGCTGTCCTTTTTCTTTTAGTCTTTGTATTGGCTGTCCTTTTTCTTTTAGCCTTTGTATTAGCTGTCCTTTTTCTTTTAGCCTTTGTATTGGCTGTCCTTTTTCTTTTAGCCTTTGCATTAGCTGTCCTTTTTCTTTTAGCCTTTGTATTGGCTGTCCTTTTTCTTTTAGCCTTTGTATTGGCTGTCCTTTTTCTTTTAGCCTTTGCATTAGCTGTCCTTTTTCTTTTAGCCTTTGTATTGGCTGTCCTTTTTCTTTTAGCCTTTGTATTGGCTGTCCTTTTTCTTTTAGCCTTTGTATTGGCTGTCATTTTTCTTTTAGCCTTTGTATTGGCTGTCCTTTTTCTTTTAGCCTTTGTATTGGCTGTCCTTTTTCTTTTAGCATTTGTATTAGCTGTCCTTTTTCTTTTAGCCTTTGTATTGGCTGTCCTTTTTCTTTTAACCTTTGTATTGGCTGTCCCTTTTCTTTTAGCCTTTGTATTAGCTGTCCTTTTTCTTTTAGCCTTTGTATTAGCTGTCCTTTTTCTTTTAGCCTTTGTATTGGCTGTCCTTTTTCTTTTAGCCTTTGTATTAGCTGTCCTTTTTCTTTTAGCCTTTGTATTGGCTGTCCTTTTTCTTTTAGCCTTTGTATTGGCTGTCCTTTTTCTTTTAGCCTTTGTATTAGCTGTCCTTTTTCTTTTAGCCTTTGTATTAGCTGTCCTTTTTCTTTTAGCCTTTGTATTGGCTGTCCTTTTTCTTTTAGCCTTTGTATTGGCTGTCATTTTTCTTTTAGCCTTTGTATTGGCTGTCCTTTTTCTTTTAGCCTTTGTATTGGCTGTCCTTTTTCTTTTAGCCTTTGTATTAGCTGTCCTTTTTCTTTTAGCCTTTGTATTGGCTGTCCTTTTTCTTTTAGCCTTTGTATTGGCTGTCCCTTTTCTTTTAGCCTTTGTATTAGCTGTCCTTTTTCTTTTAGCCTTTGTATTAGCTGTCCTTTTTCTTTTAGCCTTTGTATTGGCTGTCCTTTTTCTTTTAGCCTTTCTATTAGCTGTCCTTTTTCTTTTAGCCTTTGTAATGGCTCTCCTTTTTCTTTTAGCCTTTGTATTGGCTGTCCCTTTTCTTTTAGCCTTTGTATTAGCTGTCCTTTTTCTTTTAGCCTTTGTATTGGCTGTCCTTTTTCTTTTAGCCTTTGTATTGGCTGTCCTTTTTCTTTTAGCCTTTGTATTGGCTGTCCTTTTTCTTTTAGCCTTTGTATTAGCTGTCCTTTTTCTTTTAGCCTTTGTATTGGCTGTCCTTTTTCTTTTAGCCTTTGTATTAGCTGTCCTTTTTCTTTTAGCCTTTGTATTGGCTGTCCTTTTTCTTTTAGCCTTTGTATTGGCTGTCCCTTTTCTTTTAGCCTTTGTATTAGCTGTCCGTTTTCTTTTAGCCTTTGTATTAGCTGTCCTTTTTCTTTTAGCCTTTGTATTGGCTGTCCTTTTTCTTTTAGCCTTTGTATTGTCCTTTTTCTTTTAGCCTTTGTATTGGCTGTCCTTTTTCTTTTAGCCTTTGTATTGTCCTTTTTCTTTTAGCCTTTGTATTGGCTGTCCTTTTTCTTTTAGCCTTTGTATTGGCTGTCCTTTTTCTTTTAGCCTTTGTATTGGCTGTCCTTTTTCTTTTAGCCTTTGTATTAGCTGTCCTTTTTCTTTTAGCCTTTGTATTGGCTGTCCTTTTTCTTTTAGCCTTTGTATTGGCTGTCCTTTTTCTTTTAGCCTTTGTATTAGCTGTCCTTTTTCTTTTAGCCTTTGTATTAGCTGTCCTTTTTCTTTTAGCCTTTGTATTGGCTGTCCTTTTTCTTTTAGCCTTTGTATTAGCTGTCCTTTTTCTTTTAGCCTTTGTATTGGCTGTCCTTTTTCTTTTAGCCTTTGCATTAGCTGTCCTTTTTCTTTTAGCCTTTGTATTGGCTGTCCTTTTTCTTTTAGCCTTTGTATTGGCTGTCCTTTTTCTTTTAGCCTTTGCATTAGCTGTCCTTTTTCTTTTAGCCTTTTTATTGGCTGTCCTTTTTCTTTTAGCCTTTGTATTGGCTGTCCTTTTTCTTTTAGCCTTTGTATTGGCTGTCATTTTTCTTTTAGCCTTTGTATTGGCTGTCCTTTTTCTTTTAGCCTTTGTATTGGCTGTCCTTTTTCTTTTAGCCTTTGTATTAGCTGTCCTTTTTCTTTTAGCCTTTGTATTGGCTGTCCTTTTTCTTTTAGCCTTTGTATTGGCTGTCCTTTTTCTTTTAGCCTTTGTATTGGCTGTCCTTTTTCTTTTAGCCTTTGTATTAGCTGTCCTTTTTCTTTTAGCCTTTGTATTGGCTGTCCTTTTTCTTTTAGCCTTTGTATTAGCTGTCCTTTTTCTTTTAGCCTTTGTATTGGCTGTCCTTTTTCTTTTAGCCTTTGTATTGGCT
Source organism: Bathymodiolus brooksi (assembly GCA_963680875.1). Classification (NCBI taxonomy): domain Eukaryota; kingdom Metazoa; phylum Mollusca; class Bivalvia; order Mytilida; family Modiolidae; genus Bathymodiolus; species Bathymodiolus brooksi. Next base: position 111,220,160 of record OY804577.1, read on the forward strand.
GTCCCTTTTCTTTTAGCCTTTGTATTAGCTGTCCGTTTTCTTTTAGCCTTTGTATTAGCTGTCCTTTTTCTTTTAGCCTTTGTATTGGCTGTCCTTTTTCTTTTAGCCTTTGTATTGTCCTTTTTCTTTTAGCCTTTGCATTGGCTGTCCTTTTTCTTTTAGCCTTTGTATTGTCCTTTTTCTTTTAGCCTTTGTATTGGCTGTTCTTTTTCTTTTGGCCTTTGTATTGGCTGTCCTTTTTCTTTTAGCCTTTGTATTGGATGTCCTTGTTCTTATAGCCTTTGTATAGGCTGTCCTTTTTCTTTTAGCCTTTGTATTGGCTGTCCTTTTTCTTTTAGCCTTTGTATTGGCTGTCCTTTTTCTGTTAGCCTTTGTATTGGCTGTCCTTTTTCTTTTAGCCTTTGTATTGGATGTCCTTGTTCTTTTAGCTTTTGTATTGGCTGTCCTTTTTCTTTTAGCCTTTGTATTGGCTGTCCTTTTTCTTTTAGCCTTTGTATTGGCTGTCCTTTTTCTTTTAGCCTTTGTATTGGCTGTCCTTTTTCTTTTAGCCTTTGTATTGGCTGTCCTTTTTCTTTTAGCCTTTGTATTAGCTGTCCTTTTTCTTTTAGCCTTTGTATTGGCTGTCCTTTTTCTTTTAGCCTTTGTATTGGCTGTCCTTTTTCTTTTAGCCTTTGTATTAGCTGTCCTTTTTCTTTTAGCCTTTGTATTAGCTGTCCTTTTTCTTTTAGTCTTTGTATTGGCTGTCCTTTTTCTTTTAGCCTTTGTATTAGCTGTCCTTTTTCTTTTAGCCTTTGTATTGGCTGTCCTTTTTCTTTTAGCCTTTGTATTGGCTGTCCTTTTTCTTTTAGCCTTTGTATTGGCTGTCCTTTTTCTTTTAGCCTTTGCATTAGCTGTCTTTTTTCTTTTAGCCTTTGTATTGGCTGTCCTTTTTCTTTTAGCCTTTGTATTGGCTGTCCTTTTTCTTTTAGCCTTTGTATTGGCTGTCATTTTTCTTTTAGCCTTTGTATTGGCTGTCCTTTTTCTTTTAGCCTTTGTATTGGCTGTCCTTTTTCTTTTAGCCTTTGTATTAGCTGTCCTTTTTCTTTTAGCCTTTGTATTGGCTGTCCTTTTTCTTTTAGCCTTTGTATTGGCTGTCCCTTTTCTTTTAGCCTTTGTATTAGCTGTCCTTTTTCTTTTAGCCTTTGTATTAGCTGTCCTTTTTCTTTTAGCCTTTGTATTGGCTGTCCTTTTTCTTTTAGCCTTTGTATTAGCTGTCCTTTTTCTTTTAGCCTTTGTATTGGCTGTCCTTTTTCTTTTAGCCTTTGTATTGGCTGTCCTTTTTCTTTTAGCCTTTGTATTAGCTGTCCTTTTTCTTTTAGCCTTTGTATTAGCTGTCCTTTTTCTTTTAGCCTTTGTATTGGCTGTCCTTTTTCTTTTAGCCTTTGTATTGGCTGTCATTTTTCTTTTAGCCTTTGTATTGGCTGTCCTTTTTCTTTTAGCCTTTGTATTGGCTGTCCTTTTTCTTTTAGCCTTTGTATTAGCTGTCCTTTTTCTTTTAGCCTTTGTATTGGCTGTCCTTTTTCTTTTAGCCTTTGTATTGGCTGTCCCTTTTCTTTTAGCCTTTGTATTAGCTGTCCTTTTTCTTTTAGCCTTTGTATTAGCTGTCCTTTTTCTTTTAGCCTTTGTATTGGCTGTCCTTTTTCTTTTAGCCTTTCTATTAGCTGTCCTTTTTCTTTTAGCCTTTGTAATGGCTCTCCTTTTTCTTTTAGCCTTTGTATTGGCTGTCCTTTTTCTTTTAGCCTTTGTATTGGCTGTCCTTTTTCTTTTAGCCTTTGTATTAGCTGTCCTTTTTCTTTTAGCCTTTGTATTGGCTGTCCTTTTTCTTTTAGCCTTTGTATTAGCTGTCCTTTTTCTTTTAGCCTTTGCATTGGCTGTCCTTTTTCTTTTAGCCTTTGTATTGGCTGTCCCTTTTCTTTTAGCCTTTGTATTAGCTGTCCGTTTTCTTTTAGCCTTTGTATTAGCTGTCCTTTTTCTTTTAGCCTTTGTATTGGCTGTCCTTTTTCTTTTAGCCTTTGTATTGTCCTTTTTCTTTTAGCCTTTGTATTGGCTGTCCTTTTTCTTTTAGCCTTTGTATTGTCCTTTTTCTTTTAGCCTTTGTATTGGCTGTCCTTTTTCTTTTAGCCTTTGTATTGGCTGTCCTTTTTCTTTTAGCCTTTGTATTGGCTGTCCTTTTTCTTTTAGCCTTTGTATTAGCTGTCCTTTTTCTTTTAGCCTTTGTATTGGCTGTCCTTTTTCTTTTAGCCTTTGTATTGGCTGTCCTTTTTCTTTTAGCCTTTGTATTAGCTGTCCTTTTTCTTTTAGCCTTTGCATTAGCTGTCCTTTTTCTTTTAGCCTTTGTATTGGCTGTCCTTTTTCTTTTAGCCTTTGTATTAGCTGTCCTTTTTCTTTTAGCCTTTGTATTGGCTGTCCTTTTTCTTTTAGCCTTTGCATTAGCTGTCCTTTTTCTTTTAGCCTTTGTATTGGCTGTCCTTTTTCTTTTAGCCTTTGTATTGGCTGTCCTTTTTCTTTTAGCCTTTGCATTAGCTGTCCTTTTTCTTTTAGCCTTTGTATTGGCTGTCCTTTTTCTTTTAGCCTTTGTATTGGCTGTCCTTTTTCTTTTAGCCTTTGTATTGGCTGTCATTTTTCTTTTAGCCTTTGTATTGGCTGTCCTTTTTCTTTTAGCCTTTGTATTGGCTGTCCTTTTTCTTTTAGCCTTTGTATTAGCTGTCCTTTTTCTTTTAGCCTTTGTATTGGCTGTCCTTTTTCTTTTAGCCTTTGTATTGGCTGTCCCTTTTCTTTTAGCCTTTGTATTAGCTGTCCTTTTTCTTTTAGCCTTTGTATTAGCTGTCCTTTTTCTTTTAGCCTTTGTATTGGCTGTCCTTTTTCTTTTAGCCTTTGTATTAGCTGTCCTTTTTCTTTTAGCCTTTGTATTGGCTGTCCTTTTTCTTTTAGCCTTTGTATTGGCTGTCCTTTTTCTTTTAGCCTTTGTATTAGCTGTCCTTTTTCTTTTAGCCTTTGTATTAGCTGTCCTTTTTCTTTTAGCCTTTGTATTGGCTGTCCTTTTTCTTTTAGCCTTTGTATTGGCTGTCATTTTTCTTTTAGCCTTTGTATTGGCTGTCCTTTTTCTTTTAGCCTTTGTATTGGCTGTCGTTTTTCTTTTAGCCTTTGTATTAGCTGTCCTTTTTCTTTTAGCCTTTGTATTGGCTGTCCTTTTTCTTTTAGCCTTTGTATTGGCTGTCCCTTTTCTTTTAGCCTTTGTATTAGCTGTCCTTTTTCTTTTAGCCTTTGTATTAGCTGTCCTTTTTCTTTTAGCCTTTGTATTGGCTGTCCTTTTTCTTTTAGCCTTTCTATTAGCTGTCCCTTTTCTTTTAGCCTTTGTATTAGCTGTCCTTTTTCTTTTAGCCTTTGTATTAGCTGTCCTTTTTCTTTTAGCCTTTGTATTGGCTGTCCTTTTTCTTTTAGCCTTTGTAATGGCTCTCCTTTTTCTTTTAGCCTTTGTATTGGCTGTCCCTTTTCTTTTAGCCTTTGTATTAGCTGTCCTTTTTCTTTTAGCCTTTGTATTGGCTGTCCTTTTTCTTTTAGCCTTTGTATTGGCTGTCCTTTTTCTTTTAGCCTTTGTATTGGCTGTCCTTTTTCTTTTAGCCTTTGTATTAGCTGTCCTTTTTCTTTTAGCCTTTGTATTGGCTGTCCTTTTTCTTTTAGCCTTTGTATTAGCTGTCCTTTTTCTTTTAGCCTTTGTATTGGCTGTCCTTTTTCTTTTAGCCTTTGTATTGGCTGTCCCTTTTCTTTTAGCCTTTGTATTAGCTGTCCGTTTTCTTTTAGCCTTTGTATTAGCTGTCCTTTTTCTTTTAGCCTTTGTATTGGCTGTCCTTTTTCTTTTAGCCTTTGTATTGTCCTTTTTCTTTTAGCCTTTGCATTGGCTGTCCTTTTTCTTTTAGCCTTTGTATTGTCCTTTTTCTTTTAGCCTTTGTATTGGCTGTCCTTTTTCTTTTAGCCTTTGTATTGGCTGTCCTTTTTCTTTTAGCCTTTGTATTGGCTGTCCTTTTTCTTTTAGCCTTTGTATTGGCTGTTCTTTTTCTTTTAGCCTTTGTATTGGCTGTCCTTTTTCTTTTAGTCTTTGTATTAGCTGTCCTTTTTCTTTTAGCCTTTGTATTGGCTGTCCTTTTTCTTTTAGCCTTTGTATTAGCTGTCCTTTTTCTTTTAGCCTTTGTATTGGCTGTCCTTTTTCTTTTAGCCTTTGTATTGGCTGTCCTTTTTCTTTTAGCCTTTGTATTAGCTGTCCTTTTTCTTTTAGCCTTTGTATTGGCTGTCCTTTTTCTTTTAGCCTTTGTATTGGCTGTCTTTTTTCTTTTAGCCTTTGTATTAGCTGTCCTTTTTCTTTTAGCCTTTGTATTGGCTGCCCTTTTTCTTTTAGCCTTTGTATTAGCTGTCCTTTTTCTTTTAGCCTTTGTATTAGCTGTCCTTTTTCTTTTAGCCTTTGTATTGGCTGTCCTTTTTCTTTTAGCCTTTGTATTGGCTGTCCTTTTTCTTTTAGCCTTTGTATTAGCTGTCCTTTTTCTTTTAGCCTTTGTATTGGCTGTCCTTTTTCTTTTAGCCTTTGTATTGGCTGTCCTTTTTCTTTTAGCCTTTGTATTGGCTGACCTTTTTCTTTTAGCCTTTGTATTAGCTGTCTTTTTCTTTTAGCCTTTGTATTGGCTGTCCCTTTTCTTTTAGCCTTTGTATTGGCTGTCCTTTTTCTTTTAGCCTTTGTATTGGCTGTCCTTTTTCTTTTAGCCTTTGCATTGGCTGTCCTTTTTCTTTTAGCCTTTGTATTGGCTGTCCCTTTTCTTTTAGCCTTTGTATTGGCTGTCCTTTTTCTTTTAGCCTTTGTATTGGCTGTCCTTTTTCTTTTAGCCCTTGTATTGGCTGTCCTTTTTATTTTAGCCTTTGTATTGGCTGTCCTTTTTCTTTTAGCCTTTGTATTGGCTGTCCTTTTTCTTTTAGCCTTTGTATTGGATGTCCTTGTTCTTTTAGCCTTTGTATAGGCTGTCCTTTTTCTTTTAGCCTTTGTATTGGCTGTCCTTTTTCTTTTAGCCTTTGTATTGGCTGTCCTTTTTCTGTTAGCCTTTGTATTGGCTGTCCTTTTTCTTTTAGCCTTTGTATTGGATGTCCTTGTTCTTTTAACTTTTGTATTGGCTGTCCTTTTTCTTTTAGCCTTTGTATTGGCTGTCCTTTTTCTTTTAGCCTTTGTATTGGCTGTCCTTTTTCTTTTAGCCTTTGTATTGGCTGTCCTTTTTCTTTTAGCCTTTGTATTGGCTGTCCTTTTTCTTTTAGCCTTTGTATTAGCTGTCCTTTTTCTTTTAGCCTTTGTATTGGTTGTCCTTTTTCTTTTAGCCTTTGTATTAGCTGTCCTTTTTCTTTTAGCCTTTGTATTGGCTGTCATTTTTCTTTTAGCCTTTGTATTGGCTGTCCTTTTTCTTTTAGCCTTTGTATTGGCTGTCGTTTTTCTTTTAGCCTTTGTATTAGCTGTCCTTTTTCTTTTAGCCTTTGTATTGGCTGTCCTTTTTCTTTTAGCCTTTGTATTGGCTGTCCTTTTTCCTTTAGCCTTTGTATTGGCTGTCCTTTTTCTTTTAGCCTTTGTATTGGCTGTACTGTCACATTTTATCGATACATTAGTGAGTTCCGAATATATGTTTGTAACCTCAGTATCAAGGTTGTTTTCCTCGACACATCAGAACCCCATATACGAAAAATATACGTTTTCACGTCGACACGAAATACTACCTAGGATTCAGAGGGGCATACTACAGTGTGAGTAGAAATTTCAACAATATACAGGGGCGGATTCAGGGGGGTGCACCCGGCGCGCGCCCCCCCCCCTAAAATTGGAAAAAAATATGATTTTTTGGCGTAAAATCGTGATTTTTCACACGAAATACCTCAAAAATTTTCGCGCCTCCCTCGGCAATTGAAAAAATATGATTTTTTGGCGTAAAATCGCGATTTTTCACACGAAATACCCCAAAAATTTTCGAGCCTCCCTCTGCTCGGCGCAATTTTTTTAAGTGCGCGCCCCCCCTAACTTGAAATCCTGGATCCGTCCCTGATATATATAGACAATATTAAATTATCAAACACGTTTATTAACTTTACACTATAATTCCTATGTAAATATGAGGAAATACATTGGTTGAGTTTCAACATGCAGTTTGTCAACAGTTACGTCCGTGCTGATTCATCTATCATAGAAACCGATAATATTTGACATTATAAACATATTCTACAGTATATTGTGCTATCAAATCATCATTATTTTCCCATTTGTAACCAGAACTGTGTTATGCAATATTATTTCCGAACGTACACCGGAAATTGCTGAGCAACGTACACCGAAACTTGCGTTCCAGTCTTTATGTGACTTTATGCTACTTATTTTTATCCACAGTAACTTTCATGTAATTCGGACACTTACTTATGATTGTTCCCTTTTTGTATTTTTCAGTTTTTCACCTATTCATTTGAGGATTTAACAAAGACTTCAGCCATAGTACTGTATCTTCTTTTTTGAGCCTCAAACTGGTTAAGCTTGCTGGATCCGGTCCAGTACAGTGAAAAAACTATAACAGGCCTGCTGATTCTAGAGATTGGACCACGTCACCACTCCGTAGCAACGTTCCTCTACAACTAGAAACACTGTTTCTTGCTGTTTCCGAACAGAAGACAACACCGTTATTTGAAAGTCATAATCTTCTATCGACTGTTCAACAACTATGAGTGTTCATGACACAGATCATCCCGAGGACGCCTTGTTGGGAGTTCCGGACACAAGAATCCGGACCCTTACAGAAAAAGGCACATAATTATATTCTCAAATGTGTGATAAATATCATCAAGACATTGAATATCTATGGACAATGCTGGATTCCATGCTTAAGGAAGCAGACAATCCTCCCGTTGATTTACGGGAACAACTAGTTTTAGAACAAAAGATTACACAAGCAAACATAAGATATCAAAAGCAGCTTAATGCTTATAAAGACTTCTTGAAAACAAACAGAAGTGAAAATAGTCAACGAGATATGGAGACTTGCTCCGCATTGGCAAACATCCGTCAACGGACTATTGATGCTGCTCTGCATAAAATACAGGAAGCCAGCCAGGCGATAACACCTAGGAAAACAATATCAAATGCACCGAGTGGTAAATCCTCATCCCGGAGTAGCAAATACCTATTTCAAGACGGGATGTAAAGACGATCAGATACCTCAAGCCTAGTCAAAAGGAAAAGAGCAAAAGCGGAAGCATTAAGAGCAAGTGTCGCCTTCGCAGAAAGACAAGAGGCTCAAATGGAAGCAACTGCAGCTCGCAGGAAAGCCGAGATGGAGCTTAAGAAAGCCGAGATAAAGGCCGATTTAACATTACTAGAAAGTCGTAGGATAGCTGTTGTAGCGCAAACGGAAGCGCGAATCCTGGAAGAGGATGGAAGCCAGACTGGAGCTGCTAGTCAAGACCAAAGAAGCCAGCTTCCTGAAGAAGAAGCAGACCCATTTCAACGGGTTCAAGACTATGTCGAAGAGCAATCCTTGAGTTTAACAAACCAGGATGCTATTGCCAATGACGACAATGCTCATTTTGACGTCCACATGGATAATTTTATTGGCTGGAATACCCGTGTAATCAATCCACATCCCATGGTTACAAATACTCCGTCAGTAGTATATGGGCCACCGGAAGTCACATCAACTCCATTTTCGACTAGACACCCTGCTTCAAAGACTCGACCAGTTACATTTGAACTAAGCGAAAATGCACCAGACTTTGTACCTTCACATCAACGTCCGCCGTACGAAGTTTCAACACCCAACTTGATAACAGAAAGTGTAAATGATCCGGCGACTGTAGATCAAACTTCAGAAATAACCAGATTTCTTCTCCATAAGGAAATACTGCTTTCTGGTCTTACTAATTTTAACGATCGTGCTGAGTCCTACTATGTCTGGAAGAATAGCTTCAAATCTGTCATTGATGAAGCGAAAGTATCAGACTCCCAACAATTGAACCTCCTCGTAATAGCAAATAAAACAGGCATCGAAAGAGGTCAAGAGAAACCTGGAAGATATACCAGGGGCACCCTGCTCCGGTGTCCAGAAAGCGAAAGAGAGCTTGACCGGTGTATAATACACAAGACAAAGCACTCACTGGACGACTGCAGAGGATTCAGATCGAAGTCGATCGATGAACGAAAAGAACTATTGAAGCAGAATAACATCTGTTACAAATGTTGTGCTTCAAATAAACACAGAAGCCGGAAATGTACGGAAACAATCTCCTGCAAGGATTGCGGAAGTAAACAACACACGACCGCCCTGCATGTAACTAGAAGTAAACAACCATCTTCAACTGTACCCATGCAAAAGAACGGCGGGGAGACAAATGCTGTCAGTAATCCTACTACCGTAAACACGGTAAATGCATCTTGCACAGAAATATGTGGCTATAAAAACACTAGTAAATAATGTGCAAAAATCCTACCTGTGAATGTATATCACAAGGACAATCCAGAAAATATAGTTCAAATGTATGCTGTTATCGACGATCAGAGTAATAGATCATTGGCATCTCCTGAGTTTTTCAACCTTTTCAACATTAAAGAGAAGCCAGAAAATTACACTCTATCTACATGTTCGGGTCGTATTGTAAATTCTGGAAAAAGAGCCAAAGGATTTATTATTGAATCAATACATAGACAAGTACGATTAGAATTGCCTGTTCTGATAGAATGTGAATACATTCCGAACAATCGGACAGAAATTCCGACACCGGAAGTTGTAATGCACTTCCCACACTTGAAAGATCTTGCCGGAAACATTCAGCCTATCAACAATAGTATGAACATTATATTGCTCATCGGAAGATACCTTACTGAGGCTCATCATGTGCTCGACCAACGACTTGGACCACCTAGAGCGCCATATGCCCAGCAATTGAAACTGGGTTGGGTAGTCATTGGCGAGACTTGTCTGGACAACCAACATGCGACTCCTGACTTATCAGTGAAGAAGACGTTTATCCTACCGACTGGACAACCTACAACACTAACGCCTTGTGAAAATAAATTTGGTGTACGGGAATCCAATCCCGCAAGTTTGAACGCTATGAACAAAGCAGTAGACATACCCGAATATGATATTTTTACTACAGACGACGACAAACCAGGAATGTCGTACGAAGACAAAATATTTCTGAGGCAAATGAACGATCAGTTCACAAAAGACTCTACAGGAAGTTGGGTATCTCCGTTACCTTTTCGGACACCACGTCAACGGCTGCCAAACAACAAACAACAAGCTCAACGACGAGCTGAATTTCTCGAAAGTAGTTTGAAGAAGAACGCCGTCAAAAGGGAACATTTCCTGACATTCATGGGTAAGATACTGGACAACAACCATGCGGAAGTTGCTCCACCATTACAAGAGATTGAGGAACGTTGGTATTTGCCGTTGTTTGGCGTGTATCATCCTAAGAAGCCTGAACAAATCAGAAGTGTGTTTGATTTCTCCGCAAACTTTAACGGAGTTTCTCTTAACAACGTTTTGTTAACTGGCCCAGACTTATCTAACAGTTTACTGGGAGTCCTCATACGCTTCAGGAGAGAAATGATTGCTGTCACTGCTGACGTTCAACACATGTTTCACTGTTTCATAGTGAGAGAAGATCACCGAAATTACCTGAGATTTCTATGGTACAAAGACAATGATTTCGAGAAGGAATTGATAGAATACCGAATGAGAGTTCATGTTTTCGGTAACAGTCCATCCCCTGCTGTTGCAACATTGGGGCTCCGTAAAACAGCACAAGCTGCAGAGTCGGAGTACGGCCAACACGTAACAAATTTTGTGACAAATGATTTTTACGTGGACGACGGATTAACGTCATGTCCGACAGCAGAAGAAGCTATCAAAGTCATGAAAGATACACAAGAGGCCTTGAAAAAATACGGAAATCTCCGCCTTCATAAGTTTGCGTCAGCTTTTCCATCTAGCGATCTAGCCACGAACCTGAAAGATTTATATCTAGAAGCTAATACCAATCCACTCCAGCGTAGTCTAGGATTGATATGGGACCTCAATACAGACAGGTTCCTTTTCCAGTTGTCACTAGACAATAAGTCCGTCACTCGACGGGGTATACTATCAACAGTTAATAGTATATACGATCCTCTGGGATTCTTGGCTCCAGTAATTATCCAAGGAAAGCTAATTTTACGAACACTGACGTCAAGCATGTTCGATTGGGACGACCCTGTCCCAGATGACATCGCATCTGAATGGGAATCTTGGCGAGATGCATTGAAAGTGCTAGAAACTCTACGTATACCACGTACATACGTGTCTTGCCTCAGCCAAACTGTCACGAAAGAACTTCACGTGTACGCAGATGCGTCAGAAAAGGCAATAGCAGCGGTTGCCTATCTCCGTACATTGGATAAAGATGGCAATTCTGTTCTTGGTTTCGTCCTAGGGAAAGCAAAAGTTGCTCCTACAAACGGACATACAATTCCGCATCTGGAACTTTGTGCCGCTGTACTGGCCGTGGGAATCGCAGTGTGCTTTAGAACAGCTGGATCTACCAATTAACTCTATTAAATATTATACAGATAGCAAAGTAGTTCTAGGCTACATCACGAACGACACAAGAAGATTCTATATCTACGTTGGAAATAGAGTTGAAAGAATCAGAAAATTTAGTCTTCCAGAACAATGGAATTATGTAAACACGGATCATAATCCGGCTGACTCAGCTACAAGATCACTACCTGCTAGCGAAATTCATTTGTATTGGCTGTCCTTTTTCATTTGGCTAATGTATTGTCTGTACCTTTTCTTGTGGTCATTGTATTGTCATTCTTTTCTCTTGTGGCCATTATATTTTCTTTCCTTCGATTGACGGTTTCTGATTACCACTTTCTTAATTTTGTTTTTATCTAAAATGTTCTTTATGAAAAAAAGTTTTAATTCGAATACAACATTTGTTTCACAAAAAATACACTGGACTGGAACTGACAGTGATACATTTGTGGAAACCGAGTGCTAAAATATCATATATTAATTTTTCATTCATTGCTATTTCTACTTGTTTTTTTACAATCGGATGCATGTTTTGCATACAGGTTATATAATTATATGTCATATACATCAACGATAATTATATTTATAGTCACGACATTAAAAGTGATAATTCACTTTACTTATACCTCTACAAAAAGACAAATATCTGATTAAGAGAGGTAAGGAATTTTTTTTAATTAAATACATCTTAACTGTTAGACGATAATTGGGGAAAGAAAATGCAATGTGAGGATCAAGACCTAAACCCTAGTTAATATGGGAAATGCTAAAAAGTGACACAAGAAGGACCTGTTGTTTTGAAGGGTTATGGCTAGACGCCACTTTCAAAAAATATTACAGTTATTTCGGGGCGTTCAGTTTTATTGGTGGAGGAACCGGAGTACCAGGAAAAAACAACCGACCAGCGGCAAGTCACCGACAAACTTTATCACATAATGCTGTATCGAGTACACCTCGTTGCGAGGGTGATTCGAACTTACAACTATAGTGTTGTTTTGAATGACGTCTCTAATATAAATGAGCTAAATGTCAATTACAACAAATCAGAACTTGTACCTTTAGGCCACTCGAGGGTTGAGATTTATACTCATAATTTTTTTTCAAGAATTAAAACTACTGCTGTTTAAATCAAGATTTTGGACAAAACCATACCAACCAACTGCAACTTTGAAAAGCTACTCAAACAAGGCTACATTGTTCATAGGTTGAAGTCATCGCTACAAAAATTATACTGTCGTCATCACGAACTGGTTATTAATCGCTACAATATATCCATTTCTCAAATTGATCTTTTTCCTTTTATGGACATGTCTTCTTTCCTCTATCACCGACATGACTTTTAATGGACATAAATATATGAGTAACACGGTATGTGTCATATAAGAAACAGGAACTATTTACTATTCGCAATCACATGGGTCCACCCCCGTTTTCTTTTCTATTTTTGGGTGGCGTCCGTGTTCATGTTTAGTTTTCTGTTTTGTGTTGTGGTTTTTTGTGTTTTGTTTGGCTTCTTCTTGTGTCTTGTGTCCAATATTGCCTGTGTCTATGGACTGTACATTCTTGATGGCTCCTTCGGTTCTCTCTTAACATTATTTTTTTCACTATAGAGAAAAAAAGATTGGTGAAATCATAAAAATCATGGGAAAATGATATTCAATATTTTTCGGAAAAAAATCACAATCATTAAAATTGTCATTTTACCAGAATTAACATACCTAGGAAGTATTGTCCAGACATATTATTTTTAGAAGAAATAGAGAGCAATTCTGATGCGATAAGAAGTCGTTAAAGATAATAATTCGTATGGTATAACACGCCGTAAATTCTCCTTATATTAAAAGAACTATTTCCAGATAGTTGAAATATTTGTACCACTTTGCCACCAGATAGGTCTACAATAGAAATGTTGTGGGCGAAACATCTATGATTTATTTCTATGTCTACACAGATTGTTCCCACAGACTTGTGAATCGCTGTTTCTTTTTGTTGGCTTCGCATATTAAAGTAATAAAGAAGAATAATTAAATGTCTGAAAACAGCATGATTGAATGAAGTGTTATCGTCATTAAGACGTTAAGAAAGGTCAAGTCGTGCTGAACATCTGAGAGAAACAGATTTAAAAATAATGATAATTTTGCTGACTGGGTACCGGATTTAGATAATTGTGAGAACGTTTGATAAGAGAATTTGTGATAAATATGTTGATAGTAGGAACAATAGTTAAAAGGTCAGTACATAATTTTATTTAATATAGTGCTAAGAAGAAATGGTAATTCATGACGTTTAAAGTTAAAAAAATTAATTAATGGAATATTAAGTAAACTAAAGAACATATATTGTGGTACAGAACATATAGTGTCTAGCGGACATTAAAAAATGTATGAGGATTGTTAAATCATTTTAAATGTTTCCACTAAAATTACCAACATTAAAGGAGTGATATACAGATACAGGTACATATAGTACACACAATACTAGCTTTATGATTTTTGAAAATTCAATAAGCGAAACACTACAATTGAGTCATATACAGTATATTCAAAATTAAAGCCCCATTTTCTTCGCTTTAATGCACATTTCAATAGCTGAAATATCTGTCCACATATATATGAAACAGAGATGATGTAATTACTTTCAAAACCCGCTTAAAAGAAACAATTCACAAAGCTTTCAGTCATAGAAACTATGGCTCAAAGTTTGTTGTGTTAGGCTACAATTCCACATATTTTTCAAACAAAATTCAAAAAGGTAAAACACGCTACTCCGAGGAACAAGTGATCAGTATGCTGGAGTTCCTCATCGATAACATATTTGTCTCCTTTGGAGGGACACTGTTTCAGCAGGTCGTCGGCATACCAATGGGTACGATTTATTTTTATACTCATATGAGTCGGAGTTTCTTCAAAAGCTTGTAAAAGATAAGATTCATGAGGCTTGAGCCTTTAATTTCACATACAGGTATATTGATGACGTTTATCTATCAATAATTCTAGATTTACAGAATTTCTTCCATTGATATATCCTCCAGAGCCTGGAAGTTAAAGAGACCACAGTTACAGCTTCGTCCGCATCATTTTTGGACTTATACCTCGAATTTGACGACAGTGGTCAACTCAGTACTAAGATTTATGATAAACGGGACGAGTTCAATTTTAAAATCATAAATTTTCCAAATATGTGCAGCAATATACCAGCTTCTCCTGCATATGGTGTTTACATCTCGCAATTGATTCGTTATGCAATTATTCTGATTTCCTGAAACGTCATCTTCATCTGAGAAACAGGCTACTTGACCAGGGCTATGAACAGATTCGCCTTATTCGATCTCTTAAAAGGTTTATATTCCGATACCAAGATCTTGTCGAAATATATTCCGTCTCTACATAGACGATAATAAACGATGCATTTTCATATAGTGAAAATGTATCAAGATAAGGAAGTCAACAAAAATGTCAAAAATATTTTTTTATCAATGTGTGACGTAAAAGTGTTTTTAACATTTACTTCACTGAATTTGGTACTGCTTTGACAACTATTTTACCTATTTTGTTCCAGTATTGTTATAAATACTGTAATAGTGACAGCCGGAACATTTGAGCCGTAATGAAAGCGGGAGGTTTGGCGCATTAAAATCTGATTCAACCCACCATTTCTTTAGAAATGCCTGTACCAAGTCAGGGTTATTACGATTTTCACAGTTTTCCGGTTGTTGACTGATTTTGTCTGTTTATATACTAATAAGTTTTGACTTTCCCTTTGTAAGATTGTTCGGAGTTCGGTAATTTTGTTATTACCCTTATTCATTAGTTGTATATACAGAATATTAGGTATTTTGTTTTTGGGACTGACTTTATCACGGGATATATCAGTTGAGCCGGAACGGCGAGCCTGATACACCCCGTGATAAAGTCAGTCCCAAAAACAAAATGTCTAATATTCTGTTGATCAGTAATTTATGATTAACTTTCAAAAAAATAATAAAATGAATTCTTTGAAACGATATTTTGATGGGATTATTTTTTTGCGGATGGATCTGGTTTTGTAAAAGTGATTCGGTTCTGTCGCGCGAGGTTCATTCAAAAACTAGTTAACGAGGCGGCAAGATGTGTTTTTTACTATTTGACGTGGGTTATACATTATGATGGTTTTGTTGGAATTAAGTGTGTTTTGGAAATTATAATGTTCGAATATGATACCGGTAAATAATTTTTGTCATAAAAACTTGTGCTAAAACCGTATCGAATTGAATACGTTTCACTGAAATATTCTGAATGTAGGTCAAATCAAATAACATCCAAAATAATTGCACTCGGAAGGCATTTAAGATTTTATGTCATTATTTTAGAAAGTTAATTAATGTATATATATTTGCATATCCAGAATACAGAAGTTTTAGTTGAATCTGTTAGATAATAACCAATATGTCGCTGCCATCTTAATGGACTTATCAAAGGCCTTTGACTGCCTTCCCCATAACCTTTTACTATTGAAATTAGAAAACTATGGTGTATCAGAAAATTCTTTAAAATTATTACAAAGCTATCTTACTGGAAGAAAACAGTGTGTTAAAATAGGGTCTGTTTGTAGTTCTTTTCTTGATATATACAAAGGAGTGCCCCAAGGATCCATTCTGGAGCCTGTGATGTTTAATATCTTTATAAATGATATTTTTGATTTTGTAAAAAAGGGAGATCTGCACAATTATGCAGATGATAATACTTTATCTTACGGAAGCAACAGTGTAGATGATGTTATTGAAACTCTTGAAGAACAGAGTGATATACTTATTAAGTGGTTTACTGAAAATCACATGCAGGCTAATCCTGATAAATTTCAGGCCATTTCAATTGGTAGGAAAACACATGAGAAAAATTTAAGTTTTATGCTACAAGGAAATAAGATTGATTGTGAAGATGAAGTAAAACTTTTAGGTGTAACCTTTGATTTTAAATTAACATTTAATTCTCATGTATCACATATTTGTAAAAAGGCTTCTCAGCAACTAAATGTTCTAAAACGCATTGGAAATAACTTGACAAGCTTACAATTTATTATTCTTTTATATTGTCAAATTTTAACTATTGCCCTTTACTTTGTCATTTTTGTGGCGAAAGTAACACAAAGAAATTAGAGAAAATACAGGAAAGGGCTTTAAGGTTCATTTATAACGATTCAGACAGCTCCTATGAAAATTTACTTGAAAAATCACAGTTACCTTCACTGAGATTAAGGAGATTACGTTCCATGGCTATAGAAGTTTTTAAGATAATAAATAAACAAACTCCTGTATATTTACATGATTTAGTAACTATAAAGAAAAGTTCTTACTCTTTTAGATACAACAACACTGCCAACATACCAAGAGTTAACACCACCAGGTATGGCTTGCATTCACTGAGATATGGTGCAGCAAAATTGTGGAACGAACTTCCAAATGACTTGCGTGAGGGAATAAGTTTAAATAATTTTAAAAACTTGATAAGCAAATGGGATGGGGATGGGTGCTCGTGTTCTTTTTGTTCCTAGAACCTTTATTCCGCAAGGTTTTCCGTGCCATGTCTCAGTGATGTGCATTTAAAATTTTTGTTTTCGCTTTGCTATACATATATTTCTTGCATGGCTCTGCTTATGTGCTTGCTTTATTTTGTATTTTAATCCCTACTTTTTTAGGGTAGTGCTTGTTTTCGTAGTGCTTATAACCTAATTATCTGCTGCTGCATTTTAATTATGCTTGAATTTTTATATGTTTGTCAATGTATGTCCATGTATTTTTGTGGGTATATATATATATACCTGTATGTGTAATTTGTATGTCAGTTTAAAAATGCTCTTTCGAGTTTATGTTTTTATTGTTATTTATATGTTTCTAATTAAAGCATATACCGACTTTAATTTTTTTTACTTAACTTGATGCTTTTCAGTTTAACTTGTGCTCTATTTTAGTGCTTGGCTATTTCTGCATGAATATTTTTAAAATATTTTTTTTAGAATATTTAAAAAAAATATGTTTTAAAAGTACATGAATATTTTATGTGTTTTGAGTTAATTTGCTTCTCTGCTTAAATATAGACTGGTTATAATTTGCATGAATGTACTTGTATGTGTAATGGCTGCTAAATGTCGGCATCTATTTTCTGTTTTGACCTCTGGTCCTATGACAGTGGGTGCGCAGAGAGGCACTTGTGGGGGTCCAGAGGTCAAAACACAGAGATGTATGCATAGGTTTGTCTGGATGTGTATTGGTTTTGTATTGAATGACATGTTTTTGTTGTGCTGTATTTAATTTATGTAATTTTGTTATGCATGTCGGTTTGAAAAGCTCTTGAGAGCTTATATTGTATTGTTATAAAATGTACCGACTTTAAATAAAACTTTGATTGATTGATTGATTGATTGATTGTCTTCCCGGCCCTGTTAGTGATCAGTGCTATGTTGCATTACATTTTAGCTCTTTTCGGTAATTGGATTGATTTCAATTTTAAATCATCATTATATATTGCAGTGTATAGACAATGTAAGCCTAAGGATGTTCAATCTTTACAAAGTAGTTATTTCTTGGTTTTGAGACCACGACATTGACTGTTTCCCGTATTATTGATTTTGATGACGCAACCAATCTTTTTTTAAAACAAGTATATTCATGCGCGGTAGTTGACCTATGCCTAATATGGACTGACCTAATAATTTTGATATCACAAGTACGTTGAGATAAGCTTTATGAATCGACACACTTCAAAGGAAAACTACACAAATTACCGATAAACTGTATTATCCTGCACCTGTTTTGTTATATACTGTCACTGACCGAAATATAGCAATTCTGGTGCCCCTTGTCACATGTTACATGTTGAGCTTTGTAAAATTATTTGTAAATCCAATTCACATCCTGTTGACAGAAACTATCAGAAGGGACAATCAAGGGATAATGGTATACTTTTATTATTTACTTCAAAATATAAACGTCGATAGATTAATTCTATTTTACTGCAGGATAAATACAATATTAATGCAGTGTCTTAAAATATAAAGCTTATGTGCATTCGTCGGAAACCTAGGGAAAGGTTCGGTGAACCTCGCCTTTTTTCCCGGTTTTTAAGCCTCATACACATAAAGTTTATATTTTAAGACATTGCACTAATATTGTATATATAGCAACATTGGGTGTGAACCAACATACTTGTTTTTTTTAACTTTCCAAGTAATTCCGTACTTTTAGTATGGGGGACAATACATTTGGTTTCACTTTCCTTCCATATCTAAGGAAGGAAAATAAGGAACACATTTCTAGTATTTCTGTCTCATTTTTCGAGGAAATTATATTATAATGTACTCTTGATATTTAGCTTTTTGCAGGGCCCAATTTTCACTGATCGAGCAAAAATATTATTGTATTAAGATCAAGACTATGAGAAATATCCTTTAACCTTTACGAATAAAATATCTCGAGTGGCGAAGAGTAAAACCTACAACTAAAAATTAATCATTGTAAGGAGATTAAATATATATATATATATATATACTGAATGCATAGTAATTCTATTGATACTGGTGTCGTCGTGATCACATGGTAGTTGGATTTACAACTGTCTATGCAATCAGTGTCTATCACCACTAACGTTGTGAGTTCGAACCCTGCTCAGGGTAGGTCACTAGGTGTACTCGAAACAACATTATGTGATAAAGTTTGTCAGTGACTTGCGGCAGGCCGGTGGTTTTCTCCGGGTACTCCGATTTCCTCCACTAATAAAACTGACCGCCACGATATAAATGAAATATTGTTGTTATTGTTGAAAGTGGCGTTAAACACCATAACCCCAACCCTATAGATACTTATCTATTTTCAGTCCGTAGCTGGAGAAAAATCCTCCCAAACTGAATAAAGACATTTTCTAATATGACTGACCAGGTTAACAACGACACACATGATTTCTATACCAACAATACAGCGATGAATGCAACACAGCTTGGTTCATCAACTTCGAATGCTCTAAAAATAGCATCCGACGTCAGTATTACTGGAACCCTTGTCATCATAATGCTTGGTATGGGGAGCACTATAGAAATACACAGTCTGATTAAACACCTTCGTCGACCGATAGGGATAGGAATTGGTATGTTGTCTCAGTTCATTGTACTTCCGGCTGTTACATTCGGACTTGCACATGCGCTTCAGCTTCCGCCTTTAGCAGCAATTGGTATGTTGGTAGTGGGATGTTGTCCAGGTGGTTCAACCACAAACATATTTAGTTATTGGACAGATGGAGATGTTCCACTAAGGTAATAAGTCTACCTATGTTAGTTTAAACATATTTTATTAATTAATTCAATATAACATTACAATATTCAGCTATAAACATTACATAATAAGAAGAAATTAATAGGATTGGGAAACAAGTTACAAGAACTTATATTAATCCCTATCCGTAGGAATAGATTTCATATATAATATATTGTGAATCTCTAAGGGGAGAAGCAAATAGAACTAACAAACAAATTTGATATAAATTACAGAAGGTATAAGAAGATAAAACAAAGAAAGTGATCTGGTGTTTGATGTAAAAAATGTTTGATTCAAAGTAATTAAAAAAGAAGAAAAAAGAAGAATGAAATAAGGGAACTAGGTACTGCTGATTTTAGATGAAACGTTCACTGTTTACAATAAACTTTTGTACATTTAAAAATAAACTGTTATTTTGATCGTCTGTGAGGTCAGGTGATCCAAAAAGTAAACGGTCAACTGTCAAGTTCATAGGAATATCAATTGATTCGATATACCGATTTCTCGAATCGTTGAATTTATGACAATAAAAAAGATAATGCGAATTAGTTTCAGGGACCCCTTGATGACAACTACAGTTGGGCGAATCTACTACATTTTTTAGGAATAGATGATGGTTTAGAGAGCTCCATGCAGTTCGTAATCTCATGTGAAGGATTTGTCCAATTCGAGTTCCTGAGTAATAATAAATAGGTTTCTTTATACATTTTGATTTATAATAGGATTTGAGAGATGAAGGAGACTTGCTATCTCTTATTGATGTGGGTTCGCTGTTCCATAATCTTACAGTAGAGGGTAGAAAATAATTATTATACAAGGTTGTTCTAGTACGTACTGGGGGGATACTTACGGCCTGTCTAGTGTTGTTACTCTTAGTATTCATTAAAGGGATTGTTGCCTTATCATTATTACATACATTTGTAATGCAATATACTTAACACGATTCTCATATGTGATTGAAAGTTTTCAATAAAGCATGAGGAAACAAATAAGGTAATAAAAATAAAATGAAAAACGAAAAATACCACACTGTCGGAACTATTCCAAAATCTTATTGAAAAATCGTAGAAACAGGGGTTAAATAGATTACCCTATCCCCCTGTCACACAAATACTTGACCGCTCACTTTCCTGACTTCGCTTAGGCACTTCAATAAACAGTGGTGGTGTTAAACTAGTTTTATGGGTCCAACGACACAAACTATTTAGTGTGATATCACAACCACACATAGCATAACATTATTCATCATAAGAACAGTTTGTAGATACCAAATGGGTAATCAGAATCGGTAAATCGAAGAAGTACAGACAACACAATGACCAAAAGAAAAAAGGACAAACAACGATCTACAAAACACTACACAGAAAACTACAGATCGAGCAACACGAACCCCACTCAAAACGTTTTAAAGTGGCAGCCAAAAATCGTTGACTCGGTTAACCACACCCCTTCCCTCATTTCTATATATTTTTATATTCTCGTCCTGAATACAGCTAAAATACTGCTAGATTGACGTTAAGCAATAACCAATCAATCAATCGTAATTAGAACTAGGATTTATCTCAATCAGACATACATAGCTATTTCATAGTTTGACTGTAGGTCTTTGATATTTCAGTGTTTTTCTGCCATTGAGTTTGGTTTTCGAACTGTTCGCAGACGAACACCTTCCAAAGAAGTAAAATACAGAAATGATCGTATTGGACATTAAATTAATTTTTGTATTTTTTTTTTAATATAGAATTTTACATGAAATGGGTAGATTAAAAATCCATGTAATTTTATAGAATAATGAACAATATATTTAGAGATTACAAGCGTCCATATTTTACTCATTCTACCGGTGTCTAGCATCACTGAAGTCGTGAGTTCGATTCCTCCTCATAGCTTACTGTAGGCGATACAAACTTATGTTGATAATTTGTGATTTCAATATCGTTGAAAGTGGCGTTAATTACTGATAGACATACCATATACTTACGGAATTACGGTGTACATACATAATTATTCATTTCAATATTTCTTAATAAAATATATTTTCAAACATGTACATACATACAATATAAACTAAAAAATTAAATTTATTATATATCTATATTACAGTATATCTATGACAGCAGTCTCTACTCTTCTAGCGATAGGTATGCTTCCGCTAAACTTGTTTATATACAGTCGGAGTTGGACAGACTCAGCATTGATAATTCCTTACCTTAACATTTTTAAATCCTTCGCCTTGATGATAGTACCAGCTGCCGTAGGAATCCTGGTAAAATGGAAGCTTCCAAAATTTGCAGAGATTTTAGTGAAGGTAAATATTGCTAAATATGTCATTTTTTGTTTGTTTGAAATAAAAACGTAGCTATCAAATTTAGTCCGCAGGACCTGTTTCTGGAATAACCTCCATAAGGTACACTCAAAGACAAATAATGTACAAATCTTGGGGAGCAAGGAAACCAAAGGCCCTAAACGGAATAACAAAAAAAAAAATAACAAAAAAATCGTTAACGTGTCACTTCATTATTGTCAGGTAAATATATAACGGAAATCAATGTACGATTCTTGATTGTGGTCGTTGCCCCTTCATATTTACCATATGTAATATACCTCGGTAATATTGCATTTTCATACACAATTTCGTTGTTCTTTTAAAATATTTAAACCTACTTTGTTGAATCACACATTTAAAATAAATGAATTTAAATGTAATGTTATATGCATTGCAGAAACAGTATGTTGTCAGACAACCATAACAACAAAATAACCGGAAGTAAAGTAAACGATCTAGCTTCACGGTCTTAAAACTTTTGAGCACAAGTTTGTACTCGTACTCGAACAAAAGCAGCCAATCAAAAACATAGTCGTGTCAAATAAATACTTTGATCTGATCGGACAATTTTGGAGTAAGAGTTCGAAACCCGCAATGCCAGAAAAAAAACCTATTGGAAAATACTAGGTGACCTATATACAATAAACACGAGGGATATATTGATTGATTGATTGTGCTTAACGCCAACTTTAGCGATATTTCAGCTACATCGTGACATACGACGGATAGAATAGTAAATAAAATGTCTAAAATCACATAAAGCGACTATATATATATATATATGGACAATATTAGTGCATGGTCTTGAAATATGAAGTCTATGTGTATGAGGCTTAACAACTGGAATAATGGCGAGGTTGACTTTCCCCGTTTTTGCGCCAAATACACATAAACTTTATATTTTAAGATTCTGCATTAATATTGTGTATATCCTGCAGAAAAAAAGAAATTAATCCATCGACTTTTATGCTTTGTATTGAATAATAAAATTATACAATTATCTCCTGATTGCCTCTTGATATTATCTGTCAACAGGAAGTGAACTGGATTTATAATTAGTTTTCCAAATCTCAACAGGTAATATGTGACAGGGGTACTAGAAAAGTTGTATTTCGGTCAGCGTTATATCTATAATGACAGGCCGTCGTGGTCTTGCTCGTATGATAGTTGGATTTATAACTACCTATGCAATCAGTGCCTATCGCCACTAATGTTGCGAGTTTGAATCCTGCTCATGGTGATGTGTACTCGATGCAACATTATGTGATAAAGTTTGTCAGTGACTTGCGGCAGGTGTGTGGTTTTCTCCGGATACTCCTGTTTCCTCCACCAGTAAAACTGACCGCAAACATGTAACTGAAATATTGTTGAAAGTGGCGTTAAGCACCATAGCCAATAACCCCTATATCTATAATGTATTTTCTATATCATATATTTCAGTGTGGATCGGTGGCTGGAGCTCTAAGTGTTGTACTTGTGTTATCACTTATAAGTGTTCGGTTCCCTTTCATGTATTATGCATCATGGAGAATTTACATCGGTGCAATTGTACTTCCGTTTGCTGGCTTCCTGTTTGGTTATATCGTTGCAAGGATATGTCGTCAAGATCACGTACGATGCAGAACCATCGCTCTAGAAACTGGAATACAGAATTTTCCCTTATGTATGACTTTACTGATCCTAACATTTCCTAAGGGCATGTTTGCACAAATTGCTTTATTTCCCCTCCTGTATGGTGTAACTTGTATCTTATGTAGCCTTGTATTTTTAGCAATATACCAAATAGTGCAGAAAGTTCAATCTCGTAGAGACAGGAAGAAACAATTCATAAGTGTATCTACTATTGAAGATGATAAACGTGGATGGAAAGGATGATTTATTGATGTAATTGTAACTTTATAAACGCTAAGTAATATTTATGCCACAATTTTCCGAGTTAAACGGTTACACAATCAGACACCAAGAGAGAAATTGTTTGACCGTTTAACTCGAAAAACCGTGGAATAAATGATTTGCAACATAAAGCAATGTAATATCACATTCAGGTCGTTGATTATTGCACGGCTCTTTGAGAGTAATACAACTACAGTCCAGATTTAAAGTGTGAAATATCTCGTATCTGCGTGGATTATTTCATAGTTCTTAGCTGTTGCTTACATTCTGGTAAATAAACCATAAAAAAATATAAAAGGAAAAGAATGCATTCATGTTCAAGTCTTTTTAATTGTCACAAATATGTGGAAAATAATTTTATGCTATAAAGAATGTTATTGTAGAGAGTCATGCTGATTTTCCCATTTGTACGTTACTTCCTGCGAACTACACTGATTGGATAGAACCAAAAACTTACAACGTACTAGATTCATGAATGTTTTTTTTCCATTTCATGTTTGCACTCACTACATACAATAATAATGTCATGGGTAGTGGTAGTTCGTGTAAGAAGAAACGGCAGTCATCTTAAACTTAGATATCTGTTGTATCTTTGTTTCTTTCGCAATATACTAACGTCTAACGACATGTTTATAAATCAATGGATACAGTACCAAAACAAGTCGGTCTATGTTCGCTGTTCCAAATGAAAAGGAGTTGAGTCCCCCCACTTTATTCTACATTGTCTCAACAGATTGTTTGATTTCTCCGCAAAATTCAATAGTGAAGCATCACTAGATTGCTGGTTGAATACATCATGCATATTCAAGACCAAGCAAATTAAAAAAGTACCCAAAACTGTACAAAAATGAGGGAGATACAAGACACCGACTAATGCAGCCAAACAAAATGTATTTACCTGTGTTTTACATGTATTTACCTGGATTTTAATACCTGCAAACATAATATAAAACACATTGAAATGTACAAATGTAAATTAAGGCAATATGGGTTATCTTTCTTTGTATAAGATCACAAAGCTAGTTATAACGGATGCTAAGAATTGATAAAAAATAAAATGAACACAACATTATTTTACAATAAGGGAAATAATAAATACCATGCGTTGTGATAAACCAATCGAACGGTCGATGAAAACATATTGCATATTCAAATAGTCTATCTTTAATGTATGTACTATGACTTAACATATTTTCCATGGATTGGTATTTTACTGAAACAATTAAACAGACAAAGGACTATTTCACTGGACTTCGTTTAATGGAGAAACACGACAACAAGAAATACAAATGACATTTTTCCGAAAATAAGAAATTATCAAACCGGTCAGTGTGATATGGGAAAAACGCTAACTGTAGGAATAAAAACGCAGATATCCAGCCCACTGCTTACAACACCTTCCGGAACAGCGTTCATCAGGTACGCTCAAAGTCAAGGATCAGAAAGCCAAATAATTTTACAATCGCGGGAGGTACACCACCAAAGGAACCAAACAGGACAGTAAAAATCGAACAAGGTTACATTATATAGGAACCGAAAATTTACTAGCATACAATCACATTCCGTCTAGAACAAGTAATACAAGTGAAACATGGAAACAATACAGTAACAAAAGTACATAATCACATATAGCAAGGAAAATCATTTAAACACGAAAACGTGCACATAGTCAAACACCATATGTAACGGGAGCGATACTGGAACCAAAGTAATGAAAGCTTGTTTTTGACGCAAAAACCTATTTATGTGCAATCTATGAAAAGTTAAAAAAAAATGATACGTATCAAACTGACACAATAAAAAATTGGTTTAAAATGTAGGAGTTTCCGGTACAATGACGGCTTCTGTCTTTATGGCCCAATAGCTCCATCAATGCTGGTTCTAAAAACCTGGAACACCAATATGCATTTCCCCATCCGGTAATAAACAAACATACCGGTGCTATTTGTAACCAAAGATGGTGGCTGTAATTTTGGTGCATAACTTTTTCAAGTTATGATATTGAATTAATTGGAAAAATAATCTTCTAGAAATGAATTGATACCAATATATTGAATTTGCACACCATACTGGCCGAGTCATAAGCTGTTAAAGACTAGTAGTAAATGCTATCATAGGTTTCAATACTTGTAACATAGACGTTTTATATTTTAAGTGCATTTCCGTTTTATCAGATGAGAAGCAATAATACAAAAATGACTGTTTTTTGTTGGGAAATCGGATTTTACGGAATTAAAAGTAAAATATGAAGAAAAACAAAATCCGTATGTCCTCACGGTTAGCAATAAAGTATCTTCCTAGAGATAATCAACAGCACATCTCCAAAATCCCCAAAAAGATCGAACTACGATTCCAGGAGAGGTGCACGCGGTGTGAACATATGTAAAGAAAAGAAAATATAATGCAAGTCAAAAAGGTTAGTGAACTTCTGTAGTACGTAAGCACAAGTTATTGTCACCCCCCTACAGTTATCTTATTTGTAACATAGATTTCCGTAATGTGTTAATTGGTTACCGGGAAGCACGGTGGTAACCGACCTCATTGTCATTAGATGTTTCTAATTATTTTAACGATGAATGCAGAGGAGTCCACTTGACTCCACGCTAGTGAAATAATCATATTATCATTGAAGATCTGGAGTATGATATATATAGATTATTACAACTCTTTTTTTTTCTTATCACATATAATATCAACCCGCTGTAATGATATCAGACCGAGACTTGTGTATTATGTATTTGACACAAGAAAGACACAATTGAATTTTAGATAATTGTTGGATTGTTTATTTTAGAAATAAATCATGGAAGCCAGAATGTGTTGGGAGTTTTAACATGGATTGGCGGATATTAGTATTTTATCCCGAGCGAGAAGCCGGGGCCGTCCTGGTCCTGATCGTATAGTAGTTGGGTTTATAACTACCTATGCAATCAGTGCCTATCACTACTAAAGTTGTGCTTTCGAATTCCGCTCATGGCGAGGTGTACTCGACACAACATGTGATAGTTTGTCAGTGACTTGCTGCAGGTCGGTGGGTTTCTCGCGGTACGACGGTTTCCTCCACCAATAAAACTGACCCCCACGATATAACTGAAATATTGTTGAAAGTGGCGTTAAACACCATAACCCCCTAATTTTATCCAAAATGTAATTGTATCTCGTTCAACTAGCCCCTGTCATGCTCTATAATACATAATCTGGATTCGAACAATTTATAGATTCGCTAATGATAGCTTAAAGATATAACGTGTTACCTATGTTATCAATATTTTAGACAGTTCCTCCACCAATCACAACTGACCGTCACGATATGTGACTGAAATATTCATGCAATGTGGCGTCATGCAGAGACGGATAACCATAACAACAAAATCATGCAATTTTATGTGAAATATTTTATCAGTTTCTTGGGGGCGGTACGGTGATTTTAGCACGCATCCGCAAACAGTAAACCTGACCTTCGTAATAACTTAATTATGATTGAAAGTAATGTTTTACGACCATTAACGTAACCCCTTTTCGGTTAAAAGAGTATGGTTCTAATATATCATAAATGTTTGATAGAAATCGTGTCAACAAATTTTTCCTCGACCAAAACACGCAGCCATGAGAGGTTTTTATTATCCGTAATAATAAAAAAGGTAATAATTTGCATTCTAACCTTGATATCTATTCTCTATAGTCGTAACATCCTGTTTATTAGATATATTTGTTTACAATTTACAGCTACTAAAAATGTAATCTATCACAGCAAAGGTCACACCCTCTAAAATGGTAACCTTAGCTGATTTTAGCTATCATGTTTAGGCCCTTTTGTTTACTTATTACTTTATTTGGATCTTTTGACTATGAACGTAAATGATTATGTGTTTATTCCAGAAATCCAGAAACGCGTCGTGTCCACTAAGTAATATACAATCAAACCTGCCCATGCGGTCACCTCTATTAAGCAGTCACATGTATTAAAAGGTCACCTTTTTCTTGTCCTATCATAGAATATTTCATATGAATTGAACCTCTTTTAAGAGGTCACCTGTCATATAAGCCACTTTTTCTTTGTCCACCAGGTGACCTCTTAATATAGGTTTGACTGTATATCCGTTTCAATTTGTAATGAACAAATTTGGAAGTCATTGAAATATAATTCCATCTTGTAACTGTAGCTTAGTGTTTAAAATATCCTATGGTTACATTAAATTCGATATTATGAATTACTAAGCACAATTCATATGACATGTTCACATTCCTGATGGAACCGCTTCTGAAAATAATAAAAGATATTATTAAATCGCAAGTATATGAATTGTGAAATAAATACGTTATCGCCTATTATGGACAAGAGCCAATGTGATACTTTATACATTAACAAAACGTCATGTTTTTATTGTTCTCGTCATTTATTTCTGATTTATATACACTGAAATTAAATTAACGGCTTCCAGTTATAGAGTGCGAAAAGAAATAATAAATCTATTAAGGCGAAATGACCTTTGAGAATTTGCTGAAATTGAAACACTTTTAACATAATAAAAAGAAAGAAAAATGAAGAAAAGAAATCGTGTCCTTGGTCGCTGAGTGATAAAAGTCGTTGACCTCAGACCACAGGGTAAGCACAATTACAGTTGACTTTACTTCATGTATCAGATACCCACCATTCAGTGCTAAGGTTTCCAGACACTCCAAGCCGGTTGTTTCCCTTACCGGTCTGTTGTACCTGTTCGGGCTTCGCACCTCCAATACGTCTGGGAGTCACGATACAGCTATAAAATTGATGAAACTCACGATAAACATCAATAAACCCTACACAAAACAAACTCCCTAACAATTTGCTCACATTGCAATATTACATATATGTATCTTTTATTATGTTGTTATTCTGAACACATCTGGAAATTCTTTATTACAATGAAGAAATGCAAGTACCCCCTGAAGTAATCAGTAAATTTAATTATAATAATCCATAACTAGGCTAACAAGTAATTAGGCAAAAACTAATTAACCTCTTGAATTGCTGAAAAAACATAATGTTTGTATTATGATTATTTTATTATTCTAGTATGAATACATTTGTAAAATGTTGCACATTGATGAAATTGTTGATGCTTTTTCGTTCTATGCAGTAATTTTCTAATAGATTTTTCTATGTTATTTGTATGTATTTACGTATTCTGATGTTCACTACGATACACATATCATTTGATGTTAGTGCCATTTAGCGGGAAAGAGTATTTGATCAGTAATTGCTTATTCGTTTCCGTTTTATTGAGTTAATGTTGCTAAACCTTTGTATTGCTGTGTAATGTGTCGTAGATCATTGTTTGCCTTTTTGGCCTTTGTATTGTCTGTCTGTCTGTCTGTCTGTCTTCGATTTATGGCTTATAATTACCCCTTTTGTCTCTTCAAACTTTTCTTTCAGAACTTAAAACTAATATAGAAATAGAAAAAAGCCCAAGGTTTATCCGTATTGGTAGTATAGGACACAGTCATAACAATATGTGTAAACTGGGGATTGCAATGGGGCTTCGGTGTGTTTAATTTACTTGGCATCAAACGCATCAAATGTTCTGCAGATTGCATGAAATGTGTTACTTAATTTGTATTAATTTGTATTCCCAAATTACAAGAGATATAAAATATATTAAAAGTATTGTCAACGCAGACACTTTCCTCTTCTATAGTCAAACACTGAGCTTATATCTACACTACATTATTTATTATTATCTTGACCAGATGCCGACACAAATTGGACAAATCTCTTGGAAATAAATAGTTTTCTTATAGTTGGAAGTCTGAACCAGATTGTTCAAGGAAGTCTAGAGAATATACTGGATATGCAGACATAAAATCAGAAGCTAGATGGTTTAGTTAATTACAGTTATCAGACAATCGTAATTTGAATGAGCTAACCCATCTTGGACATTATGATAGATCATTGTTTGTACTTTTGTGCTTTGGACATTGTGTTATGTGTCCTTCTTCGACTAGGGATTCTGATGACCATTTGATACCTTCCAACTCTTCATACAATGAACAATGCACACTGCAGCGATGTTTTGATGCATAAATAACACTACATTTAAATTTAGCTGCGGAAGTGTAATGGGATTTTTATTTTGTAACCAAAAGAGGAACGAATTTTACCCGTTTGTATACTTCTGGAATTCTGACTCCAACTTAGGTCGAACATTTCAGGTAGTACAGTCTCATTTGTCGAGTTAGTGCAATAAGTAAAATAGTACCGATCAGTTCAATAAACATTTTGCTACCAGCTTCCATGGTTAATTATATTTGACTATTTATAATTACATCTTAAATGGGATAAACGTTTATTGTTCTTAACTCCGCATTTGGTTACGCCATCTTAACGAGATAAGTATAGAAATATAGAATCGATTTCAGCAATCTGACAGTTTGTTCCATTCGAAGTCGACTCTATATTTCTATATATCTTATACACGTAACAAAAGTAAATTGTTTAACAAAAAATAATCACATCTTAAAAGGTTATAGTTATACAAACAATTTTTTTTTAGAATAAATTTGATTTCGATTCGATCCATCAAATTCTGAAATTTAAACATAACATGATGATTTATTAGTATATGTATCATCCCGTACGTGCATGATAAGTTAGCGTAAAATAGTTGTATGATGCAAAGAAATAAAAGAAGATTAAAGCATTAAATCTGAGAAAATCATAACTAACTCCGTAAATAATTAACACGTTGCATAATATATAAAAGAAGCTTTGAAAGTGAGATGATAAATTTTACATAACATTTGGATCCTATATTGTTTAATTGTATCTGTCGTATTTTTACTTTTCTAGGGTAAGGATTGGGTAAAGATAAGGAAAGCAACTTACTTTGTCAAGAAGCCACAAGGAAAATGTTATAAAACTACAACGTGAATTATTTGAAAATTTGGAATGAATCATTAAATACTATACATTTTTGCATTTGTATACGCTATCACAACAAATTTTACGATAGCGTCCGATTTCTTAAGGTAACTATATTTACAACTGCATAGTATTCTTCTGTTTATGATTATGGTAGCGATAGTAACGAGAATAACCCGGATTCCAACATGACCAAGTTATTGCTCGCATATCTACGGCATGCTTGTTAAGTTTGGTGGTCGGGTCATCCACTTGGCTATCGACATTTCTATAATAGAATATTGCTATCGTTTTCTCATATGGGCCGTCGTGGTTGTGATCGTATGGTAGTTAGATTAACAAATATATATGCAATTAGTCCATATTACAAACAACGCTGTGAGTTCGAATCCCACCAATGGCGAGGTGCACTCGAAACAACCTTATTTGGTAAAGTTTGTCAGTGGCTTGCGGCAGGTCGATAGTTTTCTCCGGTTGCATCCACCAATAAAACTGAAATATTGTTGAAAGAGGCGTTAAACACCATAGGCCTAAATATATGCCGAATTTCAAATGAGAACATCAGGTATAGGTAATCTTGACTGATTTTGGCTATCATGCTTAGACCCTTTGGTTTACAAATACTCTCAAAGAGTTTTAGAATATTTGGTTTTCCATGAGCGTACCCGGTGAAGGTTATTCATGTTAGGAACGCGTCGTGAAGACTAAACTAGATATCTATTTTTTTTTTACGAAGGATGATATGCGTTGCACAGAAGGATCTGATCATAACAATGCACCTGGTCGCGATTTTATGATAGAATCATTTATTTAAGCTTTAAAAATCCAAGCCAGTGTTCGTGTTATTAGTTCTAAGGTTGTTTTATTATTATTTTGATTTGTATTCCACTGATGTTATTTTATCTATCAAGGTCATTATTTGTTCCCTCTAATTACTTTTCTACCTTTATTTAAATGACCTTATAACCCTGCTTATCTGATGACAGGACAGTATTTTCCTTTATTATCCTGCATCATAATTCGCGTTAATGAAATTTCTAATCTTGCACAGAGAAATTGAGCAAACAAATTATCGCATAGATGATATCAGGTAAATCAAATCAATGTATTAAAGGATGAGGTGAAATGAACAGTGTGTTCTTTTTTTCCTTGGCAGCTAAAACCATTTACGTTCGAATTGGATGTTTTGACTGGTATATCATCACACAAACGGCTGCTTAATGTGCCCGTTAGTGTATATTTCTAAGGCATGTAAACATTTGTCTAATAAGACTGCTGTATCAAAATATGTTCTGAACTTTCACTACGGAGATTTAACATTATATCTTCTTCTTTATAGTTCAGCACCCCATCAACGCATACTAATGATAACGGGCCGGACACTTATGCCGCGCATGCGTTGAGTCTAATTTATATATACAGCCAAATATATACAAGAGATAAAATTTCAGAAGTTATTTCCTTTTATATGGCCAACATCTTTGTTTCTAATGAGACGCTGAGTTGTTTACCCTACACTTTCTATTTATGCTAAGCCATACGCAAGAAAAATATGACAATGTTGTCTTATACCGTCTGTCAATATGTCGGCTTCCATTTCCTTACAGGTTGACATTAAGATTAATTCAGAGGACATCCGACCAAACGTACGTATGTTACACTTCCGGTATAAACAATGACGAAAAGTCCATGGTAAATCTTCTATGACACGCGACAAAAACCCGTACATATTATTCCAACAAATGGTATGTTATTTTGTAGTTTTAGTTCAGCTCAAAAATATTAATTTTTTTCCAGATGTACTTCAGTTTGAAGCAAAAATGCAAGTAGTTTGCATTTCAATAGACCTGAAACTCGATGAAACAGAGCATAGACCTATCTGGTATGCCTCAGTAAAACAACTATGTTATTCTGGGATGCTTCAAATTAATTTTGTTAAGTACATCAAGGTTAGAAATCAAACATCTCTGAATCACTGATTTTTGAATAGGTAATTTCTTGGTTAAACAGTACTCTGACGTCATCATAGGCAATAACATGAACATATGGAACTGGTGTTAAAGATAACGGTTCCATTGGAAATGAATTAGGCTATGCAAAAGTTGATTATATTTATATTGCCATGGGATATGGGTGTAAATGATCACAAATCTTAGATCATGGCATTAACTAGAGTGCTATTCTAAAGTATTGTTATATTTTACTTGCTTGTATATTTATTTCCTAATAGATAGAAGATATTCCATCTATGCTTTAGGGGAAACACAGAGTTTGTTTTACTATGTCAGCGTTCGAAGTTGTGTGGATATTCTTACCAATAAACAAACACCTACATCCTTATTTTGTATTGGGTCGTTAGATTTTCCCTTTTTAGACCAATAGGAGTCCATTTTCTTTTTGCCCTTTTCCATGTTTCCACGATTTGTGACTGTGATAATAAAAATAACAAAATGGACATTCTTAAACGTTAAAATCATGATTCCATTATTGTGTCTGGAAAAGAATATTAACACGACAGAGCACATGGGTTTACTCCCAGTTGTTTTTGTAGAATTCATCTTGCACATCTTTTCAATGGTATGTGTTGTTTTTTTCTTGTGTGCGTCTTCGGTCTGTGTCAAGTTGCTTGTGTTTCTGCATAGTTCATTATTAATTTCCCCTCGATTTTTTTCTAACATCTATATTTTGTATTTGTTCATCCGTTGCTAGCCTTTTTAATTCTGCCATTTGAATGGTAGAAAGTATAGTTAGATAAAAAGATAGCAATATCATAGATTTGTCACAGTAGCATATTATGCGTTCAAATTAAGAGCAATCAAACAATGCACTTACATTACAATCAATTAAATGAAAAAGAAACAATGCCGGAACAGTTCCAAAATCCACTAGAAAAATCAATACACGACTGGCTTAGTACACGATTCATTTTCGTTACATATTCACCAGACTTTGGTACTTTGTTAATAAATCTGAGATAAACTTCATGACTTATTTCATGTAGTATAACTGTGGCGTCAGTAGCACCTACGTTCGCGTGAAATCCCGATATCCGATCATCCCTTTTATATGAGGAAACCTAGGACTTCAATTTGTTTACTGTCCAAATGCTGACTTCAGTTCAAAATATGGATACACTGAAATATACATATTTATTGAGAACTACAAGTTATATACATATGGGAGTTGTAGAAACATGAGTTAAAGATGTTATTGAGTTCCAGTTGAACAAGTTCAATTTAGAGTTGAAGTTAAAGTAGGCTTGTTGCAATGTTTACTTGTGTATGTTCACTATGACAATACAGTATATAACCTAGTTGCAAGTCAGTTTCAATGTTAACTGATTGGTTCTGCTATTACCAGATTTACAATTAAAAAAAACCAATTTGTCAGACATACACATTTAGAAAGCCAGTTAAGTTAATTTTCATCCTAGAACATGCTCTTAAATGCAACCTATAAGGGTAAGCGATTATATGATCATGTGAGACTTTGGGCTAATATTGCGTCTTGCTGGTCAAATTTTGGTTTCTTGCAACCAGTTGACACACCTGATATATTGATATCATATTCGCCCATCGCATGGGTCGTACCTCGCAGTGGAACAATGTGTCCTATTTATATTATTACAATTATATACAAACATCCTTTCAATATGTATTACCAATATCAGATGACAAACTGGAATATTATAATATTTTCAAGATATACAAGACCATAGAAATCGCAATATTGTGATGTTTGACCTTAGTCAACTCTTTCACAGCTTAAACAATAATATATCTTTCATTTAAAGCCAAGTTGTTGCCGATTATCTTTTGTGGAAACACAACAACCATATTGATTATTACGCTTAAGTTTTTTTAGTAGTAATTATAGTCTCAAATGTATTGGTTATTCTATTTGATGCTCATCAAAATAATCCACACGGACTGTGGGGTTAATGGAATAATAGAACGAGTGCCAAGGGAGCAACTTGGTGTATGTATCATCAGAGACAATAGCAGTGTCTAACAGATATGTATCTGTTATATTTCGTCTCAATGGCTCTGAATAAATTGGAAATAATCGCATAAGGAGAACTGCTATTATGTAATTTGAATTGTTAACCATCAAGATGAAATTGCTGTATGGAATACATAATCGTATTCAATTACTCTTAAGGGGTTATAGATCTTAGGGGAAATGCAATATAAATATAATAAGGAAACTATTGTCTTAATATAACATGCTAAGCAAGATTATATACTAAATGGTGATATAAAATAAGTGGCGCATGTATATCAGATCAAAATAAAATGAAAGAGTCTCGTCAATCATAATTTTTACCCGATTTTATTAAATATATAGTAAACATCAGTATACACGCACATCTATTACGTTTCTTTTCTTTGCTCAATTTATAATATATTTTAAATTGTACAATGGAATAACTAAAGTTGTGAGTTCGAATCCCGCTCAGGCGAGGCTTCATCGATACAGTTTGTCAGTGACTTGCGAGAGGTCGGTGGCTTTCTCCGGGTACTCTGGTTTCATCCACCAATAAAACTGACCGCTACGATATAACTGAAATATTGTTGAAAGTGGCGTTAAACACCATAAACCAACTTATACAATGAGATGTACCATGCTTTCAGAGATTCATATCAATAATGTTGTTTAATGGTGAAAGTACAAGATGTTTATTTTATCTAATTTATATATCCAGAATGCATGTACCACTTAATGCAATCTTATACCATTGTGCTTCTATGGTGAGTTAATTACTTTTGCAGTTTCATTGCTCTCTCGGTTACATAATCTTACTGTCGACTATTATATAATGTCAATTGTATGTTATAGTAGTTACACACGCATCTATTTAAAAAACTAAATGTCTTTCAAAAAGCCAATTATTTGAAATGACATTTTACCAGATTGTCTCATTAATTTACAACCATCTGTTGTCCCTTGCATGTTATTTATTTGTGTCAAGTGTTCGGCAGAACTCAATACAGTCAAAGCTCAATTAAGAGGTCACCTTTGGGACAAATAAAAAATAGTCTTTTAAATCATGTGACCTCTTAATAGCGATAACAATGAAAATTTAAAATATATCAGAATACATTATTATACACCATTTTATAGAGAATTTCAAGAGAAATCCAATGCAAAATAAATCATTGTGATATCTTTTAAGATAAAAGTAAGTTATGAGGGAAAACATTTTTCACAAAATTATGTTCTTTCTGTCATTTCTTTCTGTCGGCTAATACATGTAATAAGACCATCATACTTTAACTAATGAATGCAAATGTTTTTATCACCAAATGTTCATTCAAAATGTTTTCCTAGATTATAACAACAACACTTTTGACACTACTTTGTTCATTATCAAAATTTTCAAACTATAATTTCAACATCCCCAGATCTGTTGTTATCTAAAAGTTTATATGCATATAGTGCCTCGTCCTCATCAAACTTGACATTGAACCAACGTGGGTACCCAGGTACCTGAAATCAAAATTAAAACATTAATACTAAAACCTTTAAAAAAAATAGCATGATAAAAATAATAATAATAATTATTATGATAATAATTATAACAACAATGATATTCCTTAGTAAAAAGAAGAACTGTTTTGATTACTTTAAAATCATTACATTTTGAAATAATTTTATTCAATAACAAATAAATTTTCAACTAGTGCATATCCAGTACATTCAAATTGGTAGCAGATATTGTTTATTTATTACAACAATGTTTAGTGTTACATGAGTTAGTTACTTGCATATACATGTTCCACTCCTAGTTCTCATAAATTTGAGAAAATAATTTTTTAAAATCTAAAGTGTGCATGCTACATACTGTATTACCTACACATCTATTAAAATATGTGTGTGTGTGTTTTATATATATACAAATGTACAATATATATATATATAGGCAATGGAATGAATAAGGGTAATAACAAAATTACCGAACTCCGAACAATCTTACAAAGGGAAAGTCAAAACTCATAAGTATATAAACAGACAAAATCAGTCAACAACTGGAAAACTGTGAAAACCGTAATGACCCTGACTTGGTACAGGCATTTCTAAGCAAAGCAATATATGATAAGGATACTATTTCAGATTTGAAAATTACTAGATTAACTATCTGTGCTAGCAGTTACTGAATAGCAAATAGCAAAAAGCTTCAAAGAAATTCTGATAAATGAAAGTTTTATCTAAAAATGTGGGAGAAAAGCCATACCTATTTTTCTCAATTGTGTCACATAATTTTTGCAATTATAAGTCATTGCTGCTAACACAGACTAATAACTGCCCTGAAAAGAGTATATGTACCGTTGAAATGACATGACCAATCCAGGATGTCTTGACTGCACCGTCACTGCCTTCGAAGTACATTTTGATGTTTCTACCTACTAAAATAGGAACATCCTCCTCATCTGGATTATTACTACTGCTTGGAGTCAATGTCAATGCATGCTCTACAAGTTTTTTTTCACATTTGTGGTTAGCTCCTCAACAGTTAGATTCATTCGTCGTTTTCCTACTGATTTTGTAAAATTGAATACATCTTTGTCTTTGGGTCGCTGCATGAGAACATGAGAACATGCTTACAGAAATTTAGCTGTGCTTTCATTGCTGATATTTTGTCTGTTTTGGTTTTAAAGTCAGTTCCCATATGAAAATCAACCTGCACATCTGTTTGCCATAATCCCCAATCTTAGATGGCATTAGTATAGTCCTCTAACCTTTTTAACCTAGCTTTTTCTAATTCCTCTGCCTTTTTCATTTTGTCTTCTAAATTAGCTCTACGACGTCTCTCTATTTCTGAAATTCGAGTCATGAACTTGCAACGGGCAGACTTCACATCTTTTCTCGCATGACTTAATAACAACGATTTCTCTTGGTCAGTCTTCCCATTCAACCAATCGATAGTCTTGTTATGAACAAACACGATGTAAGCCTCACTGGCAATTAAAGATATGTTTGGTTTCTCCTTCATGATGCGGTCTAGATGTCCAAAGACTGTCTCTGAAAACTTATTATGTTTTGGTACACTGGTTAAGATTTCTCGCAAGTTTTTGTCATCCCTACAACTTTCCCACTTACCACCAACTAAATAGTCTGAAAACAACCGCCTAAAAAGTTGACATATTCCTGGTAAAATTACTCTCAATATAGCACTTACAACATTGTCATGCTCTGTTGAATAAGTCAGTGATTGAAATATAGTGTCATTGTACTATAGTCTGTCTATTACAGATGGACAAGAAAGACTTCCCCGACATAAATCTTCAACTGCAGATTCCATAAATTCTAAAATGTCTCTGTAATAAATAGAACTGTCCAATACATGGATGTTTTTGTTTTCTATCACTTGCCACAAGGGAACAGTAATTAGAAAAGCAATTAAACCAAGTGCCTTGCACCCTGCAATATATTCATGCTTATTGATGTCAAATTTAACAGATTTAAGTAGTCTGTTAGTGTCATTTCCCTGCAAAAATTCTTTCAGTTTTGATATTAAGAAGTATACACAAGCAGCATTGTTAAATAAAATATTAAATCGATTACCCTTAAACCTTTCGATTGGCAAACTGTGCAGTCCTTTCTCTTTCAAAAATGGTTTAACATATATACTGAAAGGGCCATGAGCTCCACTTTTTTCATCCCCTCCACATGAGAAAGCTTTACATACAGTTCGAATGAGACGAAGACATCCAGGTTCATTGATTTTTCTAAATGTTGCATGTGCAATGTGCGCAACTTTCAAAGAGACCTCGTTCTGCTTCGAGAAGGCAGGATGTTGCTGTATCTGCAGCATGTACAAGCACATGTAAGCCACAAAAGAAATTGTTTAGCTTGGTTACAGAAGATTTTTCAGCATCGCTCATCATATCCCATTGTTCACTAAGGTGTTCCTTTAAAATGTTTGCCCTGTAGTCTTCCAATAACTCATTGAATTTGATTTGTGTAGACGCCCTGTCTGACATTGTTGAAACTATGTTCAATAGTATACTTTTGCTACTTTCACGGTCAGAAAACTGACTTGCATCACTTATGTCACTAAGGATTTCTTTAAATGTTGTCATAGTGTCAGTTGCCCCTTTTGTTATTATATTCCTTAACCCTAACACCCATAGTTTCCTCTGCTTACCGGAAAGATGAAAACCTTCGAATATCTTTCCAAATTTAGAAGTTTCATCAGCAAGTTGATTCACATTCACTTAATTCTTCGGCTAACTGAGTCTGTGAAAGTAATAAACGCTGGACATTCATATTATTTACTGTTGATACAGATGGTACTTTATTAGGAGTAATATCAACAAGTTTCAAAGCAGTTTTTATGACATTACTTACACGACTTGTAGTGACATTGCTATGTAGTAACTCGTACACACATTCCTGTGTTTCTTTGGTGTACACCCTTGATTGTTCATCAAATAGATTGATTGATTGTGGCCGGTTATCTTGAATTAACAACCTTAAATATTCATTTTCCTCTCTTTCATCTTTCATTTTATCCCGCAACGATGCTAATTCGTTCTGCAAATTAACAATTTGATCCGATAATGCAATATTGTGAGTCATCCTTTCTTTCAATAAAGCACTCTGCTTAATGTTCTGAGATCTCAAATACACATTTTGGTATCTCACACCTTTTAACAACTTGTCTTTAGCTTCAATTCTAGATTTCAAATACCTATTTTTATTTTTTAGGCTAGTCACTTCACTGTGTTTTACCTTCAGTTTGTATCTTGCACTGCATCTTTTTTTCAATGAAGTT
Organism: Bathymodiolus brooksi; assembly: GCA_963680875.1. Taxonomy (NCBI): domain Eukaryota; kingdom Metazoa; phylum Mollusca; class Bivalvia; order Mytilida; family Modiolidae; genus Bathymodiolus; species Bathymodiolus brooksi. The sequence continues at coordinate 111,258,965 of OY804577.1, forward strand.
TTCAACTCGTCATTCTCTGCTTTCAAGTTTTTTCCTGTTCAATACTATTATTCAAATCATCAGCTAAATCAATAACAACATTAAGAGCACATGATTTATCTTCATTTAAGATATTTAAAACTGGGTCATGCTTTTGTCTGGAACAAGTCTGTGTGCTTTTCTGAACTGGGAAACTATACAATGGATTCTTATAATGTTCTATTTGTTCCTGCACATATGGACGAGATTTTGACTTATTCAATAGTCTATATGTTTTTATTACTAAAATAGAACTTCTGAGTGATGTACAATCCACATCCCGGTCAGAAACAGATTGAGGCCATTCAATACATGAAGAAATCCCAAATGTCTGTTCTTTCTCTATTATCTGACCAATTTTAATCATAGTAGAATTTGACATTTTTGCATGGATGTTAGTTCATTTAATAATAAAGGAGGGATATGTCAGTTGTCTTCTTACCAATTAAATGTATGTAACAATAGTTTGTACTGATTTGTCGTTTTCAAATCTGATTTGTCGTTTTCAAATGCTGAACATAATTCGTCAGTAAATATATTTTTGAGCCTAAATTCTAATTTCATAGGTAGTCTGTTGACTTGTACATAAGAGTTTGGTCAATGGTTTCCTGACAATATTGTTTGAGTAAAACGATCTTTTGGAAAGCCCTCTTCGAGCTCATCACCGGCCAATGTTGCCTCTTGTATCACTGATTCATTTTTAACCAGTTCTTCTGTATAATTCAATTGATAATACATCATGTTTTCATCAACTTCATGAGTTAGTATTGTTTGAGTTTGTTTCGAATTTATACTAGATGAATTAGCACAATCCATGCAATCGTGGATATTACTGGGACTGGATATGCTAGAATGCTGTAAAATGCAAGACAACATGCACTATACTACTGACAGACAGCCAACAAAAAACTTCATGGTTAAGAAATAATTCATGCAAACCACATTTTATTTTTAATTTCAAAATGGGTTGTAATTTTATTCAAAGCTATTTTGCCTTGAGCAATAGTGAGGGTTGGAATAACACATTTTTTTTACAATCCATGTTGAAATTGCAGTAAGGTTTGGTTTGAATGGATTATTCTGATTCTAAGGGAGCAACCATTTGAAAAGTTGGGGGAGGGGGGGGGGGGGGGGGGAGGGGCATGGATTTTACACCCAAGTCGAATTTGTTTGCAAAAAGCAAATAATTTTTTTCACGGCAAGTTGAATTATTTTTTTTTATTAACATACAATACAAACAATTAACACTTGATGTTAACTTTTTGTTTTTCTTTCACATAGTTGCAAACATTAATTTTTTTCAATTATTTGTAAGCAAACTATTTTTTGTATAAAATTCAAGTCCCCTCCCCCCCCCCCCCCCCCCCCCCAAGTCATATGGTAATTTAAATAAGAATACTGCAAGAAATCATGATTGCTTATTTTACATGGTGATAATATTATGGTAAAGGCATTAGTCATGCTAATATATGATTTGGTTAATGGATATGTATGTATTACACAGACAGAACAAAGTTAAAGAAGCTGAACAAGTCCATTGCAACCAGCTGAGTCTCTAGGTTATAGCCATAAACATGAGAAATGAGCAACATAATCTGTTCAAACCATGATGTTAAATGCAGCAAATTATGCAGTAATTTACCACAAGGAGATATTCTCTGAAAATAGCTGATATTGCTCTGCTCATGTTAAAGTTCAAGTTTAAGCAGTTAAAATAAAGACAGATGGTGATCAATATTAACAATTTCAGTCTAATATAGAGAGAGTGTGCTAGTGTAGTATAGTATAGTGTAGTATTGAAGCCAACAAAAAATGAGTGTCTACTGCCTTGAATGAAAATATTTATATGACCAAAAGTTTCTTAAGCAAATAATATAACTTTCAAATTATGGTATAGCTAATACTTGTTTGTAATCAACAGATATTTGTAAGTATAAACACAGTAAACACTAATATTCTACATACATATATGATTAAGTAAGTGTAGGTTACATGTAATTGATCTTTACTAGTCTACTAAGGTTAGAAAATATAAAACTCTTACTTTCGAAAAATATCTAGGAGCAGGAAGGCGTTTCGCATCAAGACTGGGGGTTGCAAATATTGAGTCTAGGAGTTTATGGTAATCTGAAATAAACAAGAATAGAAATGTGCAACACCCCCTTTTTCTGTGATCAATGAACCGTTAACTTTAAGTTGTTGTGTATGTGATGGGTTGGATTCTAGAATTTAATAATTCATACCCTGATGCTGCAATGCATATGTATACCAAGTTTCATATTAATATATCTCCTTCATGAAAAACAAACTTCAACCTGTAGGCAAAGTTGTCTAAAACTTTTACAGTTCTGTCAGTCAATTGGACTGACAGACTTGCTATTTCAGTCGGTCCCTAGCCATTTCTGCTGGTCCTCAAATTTTGTTGATATATAATAATTTTAATATGTAATCATTTTACTGGTTAATCGTGACCAGTTTATAACTGTTTTATAAAATGTAATTTAAGTGTTAAACAGGTAATCTTCTTACTGGCTTATAAATACAAGTTCATATCTATATTTTCTAGAGTGAGTGTTGTGTAATAAATACTGTATCCCAGTATAGATGGACTAGTATCGAGACTGTTATGAACTAATAGTAATACAAAATGTACTATCTCAGACTGTCTGTACTTATATTTACAGGGATGTTTATTTTTGTAGGTGGGTCATAAAAAACAGGTTGTGTCATGCATACTTGGAGGAGTTACATCAGTTTATGACCACATTATATAAGACAGTTGTGAAAAAAGTGGTCATTTTCATTTATGTGGCAATGTGGATTTTTTTTTCTAAATTTTAACATAATCAGAGAAAACCACAGGACTCATATATACGTACATCAGACAATGGTCTTAAACAGGGGCCTGGCATGTGTCATTTTCAACACAATCTTACATTAAAACCTTTGCATAATCTTTCAAATTTAACAGTATAGGCAAGAAAACTTGGTAAATTACTAAAACCGGAAGTAGGAAGGGAACGTAATTTTGCGGTAGAGCCAAATAAAAAAAATGATGCCCTAAAAAAAAGCCCTTGCGCCGATTTGCGCTGATGGGGATTAACAGTTGTTGACACAAATTGTATGATTCATTCATCAAATTGTCACATTACATCTACATATATGTTCTCCGGGGTTTCTTTTTGACATTAAATTCATTCAAAAGTTGCGTAATTGCAAACGTTTAGGTCATAAAACTAACAGTTTGAACACTACACATGTTCACTGTCGTCAAAGAGCTCCGGTCGGAAATGCTCTGTTATCTTCCGTACAAGTCAAATAGGCATATTTGACATACAGGCGACGACAAAAAGTAAGTATTATGATCATATAGTATTATTATATCTTGAATCCAGAAGATGTCGTTATCGGTCGATTATTTTTGCTTGTTTTTACCTATATATTACTGTAGTTATCTTTATCGATTACTCAGATATAGATAAAATGATGGACATAAACAATGAAAAATGCTAATAATGAGATTGAAATCATCAAATAAAGCTATAAAAAGTAGTTTATATGTGTAATTAAAGTACACAAACCCTTTGTAATGCTTATATACAGGATAGTTTGCACTGGCGTGCTACCATGAATAGTTTTAGACTTGCTACAGTGAAAAACACAATGATTATTTACGTATATTCGTTCCGGCTCTGTCAGCCACTACTTTCCGGTTGGGTCGCAAAAATTGTGTTTAAGTAGAACCGGTTTTGTCTATGTAAAAAATTGAAAGAATAGCGAAAACAGCTCAATATCACAATTATGTTTCTTCTGTAATTTATTTAAGGTTCATTATAACACTTGTCAAGGGTATGTTCGACTTGCAAATTGATAAAAAGAAAAAAAACAACAACAGTACATATTAAAAATATTTTACATGTGGATGTTTGTATAACATTAAAAGGAAGAAATACAAAACGGTTTGTGCAGAATTCGCATTCGCCAAGTCACCTTCGACAGAATGGTCATGATTTTGTATAGAACTTTTAATTATTTTTCTTTATTTGCTATGCAGTGTTTGATCAAAAGTAGGAACTCTCACTGTTTATATAGATATCAAGTAACTCTTATTGTTTTGGACTAATTTTTGTTTTCAAATAATATGTTGAAGGACAATAAAAAATATTTGATTAAAAAAATTAATAAAAATTAAATAAAAATAGGGAACCACATCGGTAGCGTAATGGTTAGCGTGCTCGCCTCGAGTGCGATAGATTGTGGGTACGAGCCGTGGTCTTGTCAAACAAAAGACTATACAATTGGTATTTGTTGCTTCTCCTCTAAGAACGCAGCATTAAGGAGAAATAGCAGAGACTAGTTAGCTCGGAATCAGAATAATGTGTCCGAGTGGAGCGACATATCTACCCAATGACTGTTATTAGCTCATCTTGCCAAAGACAATGTGAGCTTTTACCATCACTTAGCGCCCGTCGTCCGTCGTCTTTCGTCCATTAACTATTCACATTTTAATCTTCTCCTCTGAAACGCCTCAATCAAATGAAGTGGAGCTTAGTAGGAAGCATCAAGCGGTTCTTGTTTCTAATTTGTCTATTTTATCAAATCTTCTCCTCTCAAACTGCTTAGCCAAATGAATATGGGTAATAACAAAATTACCGAACTCCAAGCAATCTTCCAAAGGGAAAGTCAAAACTCATAAGTATATAAACAGACAAAATCTGTACACATTATTTCACTAAAGCTAGATACAATAAAAACCGAAACTTGGTAGGAAGCAACTATGGAAGGTCTTCTATAAAGATTGCTCATTTCATCCCGATCCGTTGACAAACATGGTCGCCACAGACTCCTCAACGCCTATTATACTGATAGGATTCATCTGTAAAGAAAATTTGATGTATAGCAGATACTAGTAAGTGAATGTTGAATGTAAAGATACACAAACATCTGTATGGCGCTCACAATATGATATAAATGTAGCAATCAAATTGTCTGAAGCTTATACAAATAAAATGAGGATAATCGCAAGATTGAAACATAAGATGTTTTAATAGTATTTCTTCGCTGCCCAGTTAATGTTATTGTTTTATCCCGCACTTGTTCTATTCGAGTAGTCACATTGCATTGACCAGATATTTTTTTGCTATACATTTGTATTTGGTTTCTGACCAAGATATCTTTTTCTGGTACTTGATTCATGTTGAGCGACGGTAAGAAACAGTAACAGGATTTATGCTTATAAACTTATAAGCGCGGACACAATCAAAAACGATAAGAACAACGCTTGTTTCTGCTCTTTTTAGACAATTTGACAGTTTCTTTGGGGCGATAGATACAATATACGTACATTGTCGGAAAATATATAATGCATTTCCACTCGCTACGAAACAGGTAAGAAAAACTCGTCAAAACTCGTATATATAAATTTTATATTTTCGACAATGTATATACTGTGAATTCATTTTTATTCGTGGTATACCAATTTTCGTGGCTTTCGTGGGTGCCAGCAAACCACGAATTTAAATGTTCGACGAAAAATGACCATTTGATTTCCGTTTGGCGGTAAGCAATGTTTTGGCAACACAAACGTTTGTAGCCATGTAGGTAATTCAGCATTGTTACATGATGTAATTGTAATGCATGTCTTGTGAATCTTAATTAAATGTACCTGTGTGTCATTTTGTGATTGATAAACATGTAAACTCTTGGAATAAATTGTTTATTATTGTGAGGTTTATGGAAAAAAATTGCGGTAATAACTTCCGGTATTTTTGTATTGTTTATTGAAGTGTTGATTAATAAAGATAAATAAAGGATAAATTAGTAAAAAAAAAAAAATGCTTGTACATATAACATCAATACAAATAAATACAAAACATTTTTGGTAAAATTTCAATCGATAATACTGACACTGACAAATTTTATCACATAATGTTGTATCGAGTACACCTCGTCTGAGCGGAATTCGAACTCACAACGTAATGGTACATTTTTATTCATTAAATTGCAATGCATATGTATATATAGATTCTCCTTCAGTTGCCCACGGGTTACGATATTTCTCCACTTAAAGGGATATTGTCTACCAGCTGCGTAATTTTTTCATACCCAAAATTATTGTCGATTTCCGTACTGACCTTCATAAAATGAAGATTAACACCGAGTTATGTTGCAAAAGATACGATTTTTTGACAAAAAAGACCCAAAAAAGAATTATTGTCCGGATGACAATATTCAAATCTATTCATATGGCCTTCTATACGAACACGTCTTGAGCATGCGCACTGTTTAGAAACAATAAACAACATGTGGTTCTTGGGCAAAAGAGAAACTGTCAACGCGTGGAAGAAAGCGGACTTTGACGGATTCAGAGATAAAGAGGAATAGAAGTGAAGTATCTTCCAAATGGAACAAATGCAGGATATATATAGGGGATCAGTTAGACCGTTGCCGTTGGATGGAGCGAACTCAAGGAAGTGCTTGATTATTGTTGATAGGTAAGCCGAGCATGTTGCCTTCTTTTCTCAATCGTTTTTCATATTTTATGAATTTATGATGATGTCTATGATCATTTTCGGTAGATATTAATCAATATATTTAATTTTGCACCTGGCAACAGCAAATTATTGTCAATGAGTAGTATAAAACGGCCGTATTTGCGAGGTAAACAAACACAAATTTTAAGAGGCCAACAAAGGGGAAATGGGAGTGCAAAAATGATATCAATGACAATGCAGTTTATTATTATCAATTTAAAAAGAAATATCGAATCAATTCATTTTTAATGCAAGTATTAAAACTGTACATGGCTTAATGAAAACCCTATAAAGTTCTTTTTATTCAAGCAAATTTATTTCTTTGATATACAACATATAATTAGGCTTTTAATTTTATCAAATTTCAACAACTTGGACAAGAAACTTAGTTTTGGGAACCAAAAGTATATACCTTACTTTCTGCGAATTATCACTATTATGGAAAATCAGTATGTATTTTTCAAATAAAAGCTTTCTATTTAAAGAAGCTTCATTTCAATTGCACTTTTAGTTTGGATCCTGTAAGTATAATATATAATTATAAACAAGGTTTTGAAGAAATGATATGAATATCCATTGAAATTTTCAAGTTTCAGAACTTTTTTTTATATATGACTACAAAATTTTACTGAAAATTTCAGAAATGTCCTAAAATACATATTTTAGACCATGGCTAAATGAAAATCATTTTAATTCCTTTATGCAAACAAGTTCATATCTTGGGTACTGGAAATACATTACATAAATAAGGTTAAAAGTACTTTCAAAAAGTTTGAACATAACACTTTGTTATGGGAGCCAAAATTATATCTTCCTGTCTGTGAATTATCACCATAGTGTAAAATCCGTATGTATCTTTTATATAAAAAGCTTTCCATTTAAATAAGTGTCATTTCAGTAGCATTTTTAGTTTGGATCCTGTAAGTATGATACATAAACAAGGTTTTTAAAAAATAATATGAAGATCCATAGAAATTTGCAAGTTTCAGAAACTTTTCTATATATGTGACTATAAAATGTCCTGAACTGCATATTTTAGACTATGACTAAATGAAAATCGTTTTCAATTTCCTTATGCAAACCAAGTTTATTTCTTGACTATTCTAAAAACAATACATTAACTAGTTTTTTACTACATTTCAACAATTTTGGACATAATTTTTAGTTCAGGGAGCCAAAATTATACTTTACTATCTTAGAATTATCAACATAGACATGATAGAGGGAAATCAATATGTATTTTTCATATAAAGGCTTTCTATTTAAAGAATTGTCATTTGAACTGCTTTTTATCCCCTCGCCAACGAAGTTGCGAAGGGATATAGTAACGCTACCGTCCGTCCGTCCGTCACATCCTTGTGAACACTCTAGAATCAACATCCTTCAATGGACTTTGATCAAACGTGGTACATACTTAGTCCTTAAGAGAATTTGAAACCCTATTGATTTTCAAGGTCAAAGGTCAAGGTCACAGGGTCAAATTTTTACTGCGTAACATCCTTGTGAACACTCTAGAATCAACATCCTTTAATGGATTTTGACCAAACTTGGTACATACTTAGTCCTTAAGAGAATCTGGAACCCTATTGATTTTCAAGGTCGTATGTCAAAGATCAAGGTCACAGGCTAAAATTTTTACCGCATAACATCCTTGTGAACACTAGAATCAACATCCTTCAATGGATTTTTGACAAAACTTGGTACATACTTAGTCCTTAAGATAGCCGAAACCCTATTGATTTTCAAGGTCATAGCCTTATAGGTCAAAGGTCAAGATAACCGGGTCAACATTTTACCTCGTAACATCCTTGTGAACTCTAGAATCAACATCCTTCAATGGATTTTGACCAAGCTTGGTACATACTTAGTCCTTAAGAGAATCTGGAACCCTATTGATTTTCAAAGTCAAAGGTCAAGGTCACCAGGTCAAATTTTTAGGCGAGGGGATACGCCACGCTTTGCCCTTGTTTAGTTTGGATCTTGTAAGTATGATTAATAAACAAGATTTTTAAGAAATAATGTGAAGATCCATAGCAATTTGCATGTTTCACAGTGTGTGAATTTAACAGTAGACCGATGGCCCATGTCTGTGTTAAAATCATGCAGGTTTTTGTAAAATTATCTAAATTTTTTAGGCAAATTACTACTAAAACTGGTAATTTCAGACAAATGTGATTTTGTAGTGATTGATATTTGTACTTTTGATTTAGATATTCTGACCAAGGTAATTCTAGAGTAGAAGAAATGAGCAGCCATCACATTTCAACGAAACGGATGAAACTGGAGAAATCGAGTTCATTTGTGAACCCATTTGAGTATGTTCATTTTGTTAAAGATTAGACATACATGTATTCTACATTATGTTTATAGGTAACATTGTCAATATTGTTCAACACAGTTTCCTATTAATTATTGTGGCTTGCATAGTGATACTACTAGTAGCTATATTATATATAGGGATCATGTTGGCTTCTGCGTCATCGTTACATTTTCATCAATCCACAAGCTGAAATGGCCAGTCCTCCTTAGCTACTTACGGGAATGAAACCAAACTGGGACAGAATTGACGCACGTCTGGTGCACCAAATTTTTTCCTGGAACTTTGATGTAATTTTGTCTCTTTATATTGTGTTGTGTAGATGTGTGCTGGATAGATGTATAAAGATTTAATATTATTTTGAAAAGCTTTTTCGTTATACAGCTGCACATCAGAACCATATAGCAAAATTTGTTTCGATATTATACACATACACTGTAATAAACAATTATTTTTTATTCTTACAGTCTCTCAATAGATATTACTGAAGAGGGCAGTGATGTTGGTGATGATTCTGACGATGGAGATTTTGAACCTAGCCTCAACTTCACTCTAAGGTTTGTCATGTTAATTTCATATGTTTCAGTTGTAACTTACATACTTGAAATTTTGTCCTAATAACAGAACCATGCATGATCATATGTCATAGGAGCTTTATTATACCCCCGCTCCACTGGAAAGGGGGAGGTATACTGTTTTACCTCTGTCCGTCCGTTTGTCCCAAGATGTTCATAACATTTTTCTCAGTAATTATTTATGGCAGCAATCTGATATTTGATCATAGGCTTCAGAAGGGTCAATCGAAAGTCGCAAACCCGCTGCGTTGTCCATGGTCAAGTCTGGTAGAAGTCCCATCCGATGAAGGGAAAGACATCAACAACAAATGAAGATCAGGTATGATTTGGGTAACAGACACCCTGTAACCATTGACCAGCTCGTGATGCCTGCCGTAGAACTTCTTGAGGGATGACCACAACCTAAAATCTGTCTACAAATCACTCAAATCCTTCATAAAGTGGACTTGTAATGATATGTTTAGTTACTCATTCACTATACATTCGAGATATTCATCTTGAATTGAAAGTTAGGGCTCCATAGATCATAATCTCTATTGTTTTATTCTTGTGAATTACATTGTATGTATTTTTCTACTTCAGGTGGCAGAGAAGTTACAACAAAAAGACAGCTAGATGGTCTGTGCAGCCTGTTAAAGCTGACAAGTCATATTCCTATGTTCCAAGACTATTAAGGGTCATCATTTGTATGAGACTGCAAGATAATGAAGGAATGAATTAACGTGTGCAGTTGGAAGTAGATGATCCCAGAAGAATCTCGGTCCATCTTGCACCAATTCCACAACCTCCAACTCGGGATGATATTGTAGCATCTCAGAAATCCAGATTTGAAGACCAAGACAAAACAATTGACTATATTGTCGCATAAAATAAATTTAGATTGTCACTCTTTGTTTTTCCTGGTCTGACAGAAGTTCTGCACATTTAGAGCAGAAAAGTACCCAAGTCAGGATAATGGGCATTACAAATTGTCCAATGCACAATAATGATAACACTCAGTGTGTTGGTCTAGTTAGTACAAACCAGGACAACTTTTTAGGACCTCACAAGAAACATCTCTGCCAAGTTTGGTTAAATTCTGTTCGGCTGTTCTCAAGAAGAAGATGAAAATGTTGTTTCCCATAGGGTTTCAATGCAAACTTTGACCTCCGCTGGTGGCCATTTTGAATTTTCAAATGGCGCAAACAGTAACAACACATGTTAAAGACATTCATAGGAACATATATACCAGATTCGCATTCAATCCCTTCAGCGGTTCTTGAGAAGAAGTTTCTTGAAAATCGACCAATCAGAATTTTCAGTCACATGGTGGCCATGTTTTTTGACGAATCTGCACAAAAGTAACAACTCTTGTGTAGGACCTCATAGAAAACATCTCTGCCAAGTTTGGTTTTGAATTATATAAAAGACTGTCAGTCCATTTTAGAAGAAGTTGTCAGTGCTGATAGAACAAAAAATAATAATAAGATGGCAAAACTTTCAAATTAAATTTACAATTCCAACTGACCAACTTGTGAAATTAACAACTCATTAGGGTTGATTTATTTTTTATTTTTGGTGTTTTAACGCCACTTTCAGCAATATTTCAGCTATATCATGGCGACCCGTTTTAGTGGTGGAGGAAACCAGAGTACCCAGACAACCACCGACCATAGGGAAGCAAGTGGTAAACTTTATCATTAGGGTATATGGGATAAAATACAAAATATTTCATGAACAAGTTTTAATTAAATCGTCTAGGAATGAAACCCTTGTATTGTCCATATAGATCAGGATATGTGTCCCTAATTTTCCAAGTACAACAGCTTGGGATCACACGTCTGACCCCAGCTCCAAGTCGGCCATGTGCCCAAATGGTATACTGGCGGTAGGCTGCATACCTATTGGATCTGTTGTAATCCTCGTCATGGGGCATTACTACAAGTTCCTCTCGAAACATTCTAGCAACCCCCAACACTTCCTCATCAAGGACAATCCGATCAAAGTCCTGTAATAAAGACAAGAGATTTAATAAAAACAGAGTAAAGACAGATGGTTATACATTCATCTAGAAAAATGAGCTTTATTTAAAAAAGAAATATAATTCATTATAAGTGAAATAGTTTGCACAAATTCAGTTTAGAGAAATAAAAAAAAGTCTTATTTTGGAAGGAAAGATTTTCTCGTGGGACTTTCTTATGACCAGTTTTATTTCGTTTTTTTGTTGGTATATGGGAGAACCATTTTGGTCTTGCAAATTTTTTTTTATCAATTTACCCCTCAAGCTATTCAATTTTAATTTTATGGTTTTTTTCCTAAAAAATATTTTGATTCTGAATCTTTGGCTGGACAGGAGAAAAAAATATATTCCGACTTGACATTTTCACAGTATAATCATATACTTGCCAATTTCACAGTATAATCGTATACAAAATTTTGAAGAAAAAAAAATTATTCCAGCACTTCGCCAATCCAATTAAAATTAGATCTACGCACTTGCTCCCTATTTTAGATCTAATTATACCCCCGCTCCCCGAAGGGGGAGGGGGGTATACTATTTTACCTCTGTCCGTCCGTCCTTCCAAAATATTTTTCGTCACATTTTTCTCAGCAACTATTGATGGCAGAAATCTGATATTTGGTCACAAGCTTCACATAGGTATGCCATATCGTGGGAAGCGTTTTTGGAACCATCAGATTCCTACTTCTTGTTTGCCGACTTAGTTGGTTTTTATCCACATTGAACATATATGCACATTTTTCTCAACAACTATTGATGGCAGAAATCTGGTATTTGGTCACAAGCTTCATATAGGTACCCCATATCATGGGAAGTGGCAGGGGTATCATAAGTGAGAATTAGATCACAGTTCACCTTGTTTTAATTAGATTGGCACTTCGACAGAAAATAAGAAAATATGATTTCTGTGGCGTCTGAAAAAAACATTTCTACGTGACATAGCCCCCTTCAAGGTAAATGGTCAGTTCCATATTATTTTGCAGCAACTGTCTTGTGGAACTAGAAGTAAGGTCTCTTTTGTTTCTAATCCAGCCCAAATTTCTCTGAAACATTCCAGTCAATTAACAAATAAAACAACACTGGCTACGTCATTCGTTTTTATCAGACATGTCAGTATTTCACTGTGTTCTACATGTATGTCTCTGTTTTCATATTGTCGGTAAACTGGCTAAAATAAATTAATTTAACACGTGTATCAAAATCTCGGGGAACAACTTCATAACTTATAAGAAGAAAAAAACTAATTTAGTTATTTTTAACGCCGGCAAAAATTTCCGATCGAAAATACGTAGTTGAGCTTGTCCCCATAGGGTGCCTCCTGGCATGTTTTCAATGGTTATCGTGGAAATATCGGCTGAATCTGTTAAGGCATGTAGTTTTCATCAAAGAAAATCTATTCCTGATAAAGAAATTATTTATTCTACGTCTTTTAGATACAATCGGTTCGCAAATAGCTTTTTTCCTCAACTTTTATAGAAACTTACCTCAATATCCATGCTGCAGCATCCGGGCTACTGACATAAAAATAGATAAATAAATAGAGTTGGCCTCGCCCAGGTCAGTGCATAATTAATTAGCTTCCGGTAACGATGGTCAGCTTTTTTAGTCGAAAAAACAACGTTTCGGAGCGTATTCATCAATAATTCAGTGTTTAATCTTCATTTTATGAAGGTCAGTACGGAAATCGACAATAATTTTGGGTATGAAAAAATTACGCAGCTGGTAGACAATATCCCTTTAAGAGAGTTAAATTTAAAAATTTAACCACAAGCCGTCAACTGAAGGAGAATTTGTTTCTCCCATTATTTAACACGAACTTTATTTCAAAATCCCTCAAAATTACCGATTTGACAGCATGCGGGAAAAGGCACCAGACATTTTAAACTTCTAGAGGATTACAGATTTTTTCCACCACTGCTTCAGCGGGGTTAAAACGCCGTAATAATGGGAGAAAAAATTATCCACTTTACCTTTGTACAAATATCTAGAATAAAGCTCGAATAAAGTTTGCATAACAAGTTACTAGTAAACAGGGCCGTAACTACCATTGAGGCAGACGAACTGCCTCATCTGATTTCCTGGGAAAAAAAGAAAAGAGAGATCATGACAGTTTTAACATTTTTCAGAAAAGTAAACGGCAGGTGTTCAAACTAGCAATTTTTCAAATCGTTTCAGCAGAGTTTGGTTTCGTTAATTTAGACCCCACTCTATTTTGGATTTGCTCCGATGTAGTGATGCTTCACATCCACCGTAATGATACTGTCGGGCAGTTTAATCCAGAAGCTGTTCTCAAAAGATGGGATTCGAGTGGCAATAGGAAAATCCATCCTCCAATCACCGACTGTCATTTGAAATTGTTCATTAAACTATTACTTTAAATATCAACGGTCGGTATACTGGTGATTTCAGATCAGGATTTTAATTTGTTGACACGTGATGTTTAGCTGCTGTGACATAAAATATCACACCTTTTTTCTTTACCGTTTAATGCAACTCTTTCCGTATCATTTATGGCATGTCATGTTCCCGGTAGAGTACAACGAATTATAATTTAAGTTTTGACTCCTAGTGTGAAGTTTAGCAAAAACATACCTTTTTGACGGATCAGGTAGTCCCGGCGTAACGGGAGCTTTCACCTTAACGCTACCAGACTTTAACCACTGTTGTAGAGACATTGTGTTATGAGAGAAACCATTTTTTCCCGGTATTTATGACAAATTGCTCAATGAGTAGATTCACGGCTTGGGATGCAAACATTGTATGCCCGCTTCTTATCTTTTGATCATCTTCCGATGATTACAAATTATTTCTGATTGGATGTTATTGATTGAATTTGTGGGCTTCTTCAAAGAAGTATTAATTATGCGATCAAATAATTATCAAAATTGTAACAAGCTGATAATGTACAACAATGATCCATATTTATTTGGCGTACTTGTAAATTTACTTAAAATGAACACTTTACCGTAGAATCGCAACACGCAAAATCTACGAATTTGAAGTGAAAATCCACGAATTTAAGTATTTCAAAACTTTTATTTTATTTTTTGTAATCGGCAATCCACGAATTTAACTATCCCACGAAATGCCTTTTTTTCCCAATCCACGAAAATTGGTACCAACGAAATTAAATGAATTCACAGTATATATTGTCTATTTTTTTCTCTCCTCAGAAAATATTTTTTTATTAACTAAAATAACGTAATATAAATAAGATTCGAGACAGTGTAGGATATTGCGTTCGTTACAAGATCGCATAGCATTTATTATAAATATATATCAACATAACAAATTCATTGAGTCTGTCATTTCTATTTCCCCTCCGAAAAAAAATGCAAAATATATACGAGTGATTGAAATTCTTTTGGCATTAATATTGGTGGATGGGCGGGTGTCTATAACATCCAAAGAACGAACTTTTGTCGTATTACAACTTGTAACGAACGTTGCATTAATCGAGTACACCTAACATTTTCTTTGTATACAAACTGCCAAAATCGTCCGTGCGGAAAGGAATTCAATACTACAGCCTTTGTTAATTTGCTTATCTGTAATGTTAATGTAAACATTATACTGTGAAGAAACTTAAATATCGTATCCATGAAGTTATTTCCACAGAGTGACTTACTTCGTTATCAACGAGTATAAAATCAAAATATTGCCTTATAAAAAAAATCTCCCACTACTCAATCGATGCGCCTGGACAACTACTTAAAGTGAGTGTAGCGTATTGAGTACCAACCGTGATGTCAGTGCCACAAAAAGCATAAAAAAAATCAAGTGTTCGCGACAGTAGCAATTTAACATAGAAATAACGATTTGTTTTATTGTACAAAGTAGCTGAAATTAGCAGCCATGGCAAATATTCATACTATTGATCAGTATTTATCGCCTTTGAGATATTTCCTAATCATAATTATCGTTAAATTGCAATATAATGCTCAATAACAATAAGATCAGTGGTATTTACATACTGACAACCCCGGCTATTTTTAAATGACCCAACCGGTTTGTATACATGTTTACATTTTGACCAATCCGGATTTCAAAAACATCTGTTGACATCATGTTTTATGGTATAACTAGTTACTAATTGACTTTTCATCAACAAAATAGTATTTTTAAGTAAAATCAATCATTCATCAATATTATTTTCTTTTTGGGCAACATTTAATTCATTCGTAAATGCAAGATATAGCGATATTTCAGTTGATTGTAATGATTTTGAAGCCGGATTCCTTATAAATTATAGAAAAATCTAATTTTACACTGCAAAAATAAATGATATTTGGACAAAAAATGAAATTAATAATAATAACAATCATAAAGCATCATAATTCAAAACATTATATACACAGTATATTCATAAATACTTACGATAATTATCTGTGTCTTCTTTAAAAATACCGCTTTAAAATATCCCGGATGTTGACCAAGCATTTTCGATCGGAGCTCTTTGACGACAGTGATGTTGCATACCATCATAATCTGCCATTTACCCTAGTTTTGACGATGTGCACATATGTGTTTTACGTCACAGGGTTAGTGTGTATCAGGTGATACAACATGTGACGTGATTTACAATTTTCAATATGGCAGACTTCATAATTTACCGGAAGTGAACGAATACCTTCAATTCAAACGACGAAAGTAAAAAATTCAATGGTTAAAATAATTGGAAAAACACTCGCATCTACAATTTAACATCTTGGAAGTTCTATCAAATAAATCAAATACGATACTTTATCAAATGATAATTTTACATACCTGTTTTAGTGCTGCCCATTTTCCTTTGACAGATCATTGAATCCAAAATGGCCGATCTATTGTTATCGCTACTCTTAAAAGAGGTTCAATTCATATGATATTTTTGTTATGACGGGACAAGAAAAGGGTGATATCTAAATACAGGTGGTTAATATGGGTGACCGTATGGACAGGTTTTACTGGGAAATAATTGTATCATATGATATCAGTATGATTTAGTAAATACAGTTTTGCCATCGGTAACAACTAAGATATATAGAAAGTCTAAAATGTGTACAACACCACAAAATTAAAATAATAAAAAGTACAATGACAACATTTAAAAACAATAGATATTTCGCATAACAGATAATGATGCTTTCTTAATTTTGTGTGCAATATATAGACCTGCATAATGCAAGTATCAATTTGACATCTTTTGTTTGTAAACATTTTGACAATGAGCTACAAATGTACATTGCAATCGTATTTGTTTTCTAATAATTTTTTGTTTGTTTGAAATTTTGCCTTGAATCGGGTCCCAGCAACCACTCTTAGCACAGGAACTATTATAAGTTGTATATTGTGTGTAAAATGAGAATGTTCCAATTAATGTAGGCTTAATGCTACAGGAGAAATACAGTCACATTAGTTTTGGGTTTCAAGGATAAACACACGTGAATGGCTATAGCGATTACAAGTGTCTTCATTTGTACGCATCAATATATATAATCATGACGAGGGTAAATATGAATTTATCAATACTTTTAATATGATATTTTATAACTTAAGAAATCATGTTCCAAAATAATATATAAAAATTATCTCATAAAATCGGAAGGGACGTAATAGGTTTTTATTTACACATGGGATCACACACCGTCTGTCACCACTAAGTATTCGTTCACTGTGAGATGTATTTGATACAATATAAGATAAGGAATTGCCCAGGATAATGTGGTCTGAACAAATTTTTCATCAACCTTATCAATATCCTACACCATAGATCTGCAAGAGCTATGTTTACACGTTGATTCAAAGATCAATCTGTTCCTATCTGGCCGTCGTGTTCGTGATCGTATGGTAGTTGGATTTACAACTAACTGTGCAATCAGTGCCTATCACCACTAAAATTGTGAGTTCGAAACCCGTTCATGGCGGTTGTACTCGATACAACATTTTGTGATAAAGTGTGTCAGTGAGTTGCGACAGGTCGGTGGTTTTCTCCGGGTACTCTATTTCCTTCAACAAAAAACATCTGACCACACGACATAGGTGAAATATTGTTGACATTGGTGCTAAGCACCATTAACCAAACCCAAACAAAGCGCAAACGTTGACTTGAGTACAGGTCAAAAGAACGAGACACCTAATGTTATTTCTGCCGTAGAACATCTATACTAATCGGTGAATCTTGTGTAATTGACATCCACTATCATAAACATTCAACAATAGCTGTGAAATTAAAAAATAAGATATTAAACTTATACAATTTCTGTGTAAAAATGCATTAGACAGTGACGTTAATAAGATAACCTTGAAGATATCAAAGGGGTAATCAGATTCCGTAAATCGAAAAAGGACAGATGACACAATGGCCAAAGACAAAGGATAGAAGAACAAACAACGATCTACAAAACATTAAACATCAAATTAAAGAGCGCACAGCACTAAAATGAGGGGTAAACTGATGTGATTCAGAAGGGTAAGCATTTCCTACTCTACTAGTGGCATCCGTCATGTTACTATAGTTACAAACCCGGTAAAAATGGCAAAAATTCTAAATATTAATTTGAAATAACAATTCCATAATGTTTATTTGCTATTGCTCGTTCTTTAGATAAACCTTGTGCACATTCCCGATTTGATCCTAAAATTATGCTTTTTAAAAAAACGAGTTGTTTCCCTAATGATTGGAAAAATGGTACCCGTTCTAGCAAGAGTAATAGAAAGGACAACTAATTTGATTCAAATTTTCTTATAAAATGTAAATATTAGAACCTTGAAAAAAATCAAATTTTACAGGAAAGTGAAAATTCACAAATTGTTGGATTGAAATCTTGTACATATAATGAAAACTATATTAATGTATTATTTTCATTGAAGTAAGACCCCTTAGCCCACATTAAAGGGAACAAACTCCTCTAAAACACAGAATTGTAAATTCAAGTCAAAACTCTACAAATAGCCTAATTGCAACATAGTTCGATACATTTTTTACCTAAGAAGGCTGAAACAATCTTAATCAGCAGTCTCAGTAAGCAAATCAAGTTATCTAGCTTTGAATGTTAAAAACTATAATGCAACATATAATAGACTTTGTGTTTTGACACCTACGAACAATAGTCCATGGTGAACGTGATTATTCGAGAGTTTCGCTATTGTTCGTTTATTTCGTTTGTTTGTATGTGTTTTGATAAGATATTTTAACACAGTCTGTCAGGACTAATGCTTATTCGGATCAATTTGTTCAACCAGTGTTTCAGTGATTACCCCTTTGGTATCTTCAAACTCTTCTTCGAATAACATTCCCAAATAGCATCATGAATCGTGCGGTTCTCATCTTGAACAAAAGTGTTTTAAAATCGCGTTCATATCGTAAATAAAGGTAATAACAAAATTACCGAACTCCGAACAATCTTACAAAGGGAAAGTCAAAACTCATAATTATATAAACAGACAAAATCAGTCAACAACCGGAAAACTGTGAAAACCGTAATGACCCTGACTTGGTACAGGCATTTCTAAAGAAATGGTGGGTTGAATCAGATTTTAAGGCGCCAAACCTCCCGCTCTCATTACGGTTCAAAGGTTCAAAGCGAAATAGCAATAATACTTAAAGGCTTTTTATATAAATATTCACTGCTATTTAAATATTCCATAGTGTTTCACATTATCCGCAGAGCATAACATTTTTTGTCTAGTCAATGTTAATTATACATTCTGTAATATATGCCATTTTGGACTATGAATGGAATATCAATATCAGGACTGATAGTAAATATTACAAATGATTGATTTATTGAACATGGGAAAAGATAAGACAATTTTAGAAAAATGTGAAGGAAAATAAATGGTGTCCAGATATATCACTAAGAGGTAGGGCTTGGGTCCAAAAAAACTACTTTAACCCCGCCACCTTTTATTGAAATGCATGTACCATGCCAGGGAAGTGTGCGGTCATATATTTGGGTGCTAGGGGTGTCAATTTTGCCACTTTTTATTATTTTTAGTGGATTTTGAGACTGTTCCGACAGTGTGGTACTACTTTTTGTTGACATATTCCATCGTGTTTCAAGTAAGTAATTACCGAAACAGAAGTTTGTTTGCATAGTAAATGGTAATTGTACATTCTGTATATATGCCATGTTGGACTATTAGCGGAATATCAATATCAAGAATAACAGTAAATATTACAAATAATTGATTTATTGAAGTTGTTTAACATTCGCACATGCTTATACACCATGGGAAAAGACAATTTCAGAAGAATGTGAAGGAAAATAAATGGTGTCCAAATATATCAAATTGAAAATTTATTAACAGTACACTCACTGCATGACGGTTAGTCATATGAATAAGTTTGAATATACCAAAGAGGTAATCAGAAGCCGTAAATATTTGAATGATTTATTTAAGACAGACATGTAATGTCGAACTTTTAAAGGGCATGTTAGTTATTACTTGATAGTATAGGTATGGTATATGGTAGTAGCTTGTTCACTCAGACTCTCCATCATGAATATGTTTGCAAAGAAAATCCGAGTGTTTAGTAAGACCAGACAATTCGGTTTGATAATTAATATTAAATACTCGATCTCTATGGCGAAATTCTAGCGTTTTACACAGAAATAGATTAGGGTGCGCTTAACTAGTTGAACCCCACCAATTTTTATTGAAGTACATGTACCATGCCAGGAAAGAGAGTGGTCATGCATTTGTGTGAGGGGTATCCATTTTACCTATAACTGCGATTTTTCTATTCGATTTTGGAACTGTTCCGAGTGTGCTATATTTGTGTTTTTCATTTTATTAGAAGGTCACAGTTAATTGATGTGCATTTGATTTCCCCCCGCACAATCAGTGAGGATGTACCCCTCGGCATAAATACTAGGCCAGAGGGTTTCCTATTTAATAAATTAAATATTTATATTAGATAAAATAGTAGAAATGAAGGAAAAGTTATGTTTAAAACATTATGCATATTGTTTTAATTCTCAACTTATCGGATGGTTACTCTTGATGTTACCAGGGTTTAAACCCACAGAGCCGCTCAGTGCATCTCCATGTGACGATAAGGGGTACCCTATCTATTGAAGGTTGGCAGGTTATAATACGCAAATGACCGTTGACTAAAGTGGACAGTATGTTTGAAGAGGGTCATGCTCCCTGCACGTTAAAGACCTTTTAGTAGAGTTCAGAGTTCACAAAAGGGTAAGAGCATTCCAGCCGCTAAAAAAGATTTGGTTTGGCCCTTACCCAACGTCGTTATCCAGGTTGACCAATCCCTCCTTCATTTAAAGATGCATTGTTGACCTTGATCTGAAATACTGTTTGCTGGATATCCAGCAATAACCAATCAATCAATAAATCAACCTATTCGTGGAAGCAGCTATTACAGGATCAAACAAAACAAGTTCCTGCATGACTGCATCATTTCACTAAAAAGGGAGGTTTGGGTTAATAAAATAAGTTTAAGCACGGCACATTTTTTAAGTGCTTCCACTAAGCCAGGATTGTGAGCGGCCATATATATTTTTTCGTTTTTTAATAACATAATACTTTTTTGTTTGACTCGCCTATTAACAAAACACGCGGTCATATATGTGTGTTACCTGTATCGATTTTGCTTCTGTTTCTGGACCTGTGGTAGTTTTATTATCATTTTATCAGTACATCTAGAAACGACAGTCTGTAGTACTATTAGTATATTCAGTCATCGCCAGACTATATATTCTCTAGTGTTTACTTAGCGCATATCTTTATACTATCACTTCCGCAAATAAAATTCATATTATCCCAAATCTTTTCCAACACATTATAACATCCCTAACAAAAACATAAAGCAATATATAAGAAAACTATTTCGAGATATAGAAATCAATTTGACTGGGTTGCTGGTTTCTGTAATTTCCTAGACTATCTCTGTAACTGTCTTTAGATTGCGATTTTACGATAAGTTAATCAAGTTAGTGTCACATAGATAAATTAGAACCATGGAAGAACTTGTAAAACTATATTAAAATATATTTACTTTCTTTGAAAGAATGAGAAACAATCACCATTAAAAGTTGATAAAAGGAATCAATATTTACTATTGTAGACAGTCGAACAAAGCTTAAGCTGCATAAAACAGGGGTTACGTGATGAATATACTTAACAGCAAGAACAATCAACTTTACAAAATGGAGCGAAGACTTGATATCAGTCTTCATCAACATTACATATTTCACCAAATTACGCGATTGATTGTTGTATCTCTCCCGACCAATGTATGTACGTCTTATTACTTCCTCGTTCAACCTTGAGACAAGATGTACATCATGTATTTAGATACCCGTACTCAGTTGTCTTACATATCTAATTATAAGAATATATCAACATTAAAAAGAAGAGAAAGAGAAAGAAGATAAATTAGAGATGTTCGACAATACGACAGATCGCAACGATAATAAAGAACCTCACTGCAGCAACAAATTTCTAGATCCTGACCGATTAATTTATATTCTTGAAAACAATATTTAAATTCTAGAAACAATGATTCGGTGCTGACAAAATTACTTTTACCGTTACCATTACTAATTTCTACCGATTCCAATGAGTGGTATGGTAAATATACGATTACAATGAGAGCGGTGCCGATCAGGAAATTAGTAGTTTATACACATCACCACGTTTGGCCATTTGTGGCTGTTTTTGTCTTTCTGTGAATTTCGTATTGCAATCTTCGCATTGTACAGAAAAAAAATCTTTTTACAATATACTGGATTGGATTTGTCTGAAAATATCACTACAGCATACAGCTGTGTAACTACAATGGATCAAACTGTACGTCTTCTTTTATTTGTTGTTTCAGAAGACAAATTAGTGTATGTGTCCCCAGTAAGACCGCACAGGGAGCGACCATTCCTTTTTCCGAAGAGGTTTTCTTTTTCTGGAAAAAATTACATTGTATCTGTCAAATTTTATTTTTACAAAAGTACATTTACCCGAAAGATGCAACATAATAATAAAAATAAAATAATTAAAAATAATACTATGACATTGAAGCTTTCAACGAGACTTTTTGTAATAAAACTTAAGAAAGGTTATTGATGTTTTATGTCCAAAAAATAAAAACAATCGGTGACAAACATAGCTTCCTCCCATTCCCGATAACAGTTAAATGGTCTGTCCCTTAGCATGCTCTCTTGGGAAGCGATAGACCGTATGAATTCCCGACAACAGTTAAATGGTCTGTCCCTTAGCATGCCCTCCTGGGAAGCGATAAACCGTAGGATCCTGTCAGGGTCGGATCAAACTAAAGACCATCAAATCGATATTTACTACTTTTCCACAAAACACACAGCATTAAGAAGAAAGAGCATATATTGGTTAGCATGGAATTAGGACAATCTATCCATGTAGCGACATGTCTACCCGTAAGTTGATGCTTCAGTTGATTAGCATTACAGAATCCAACTATCAGTGTTGGTCTAGTACTACGCGGATATCATAATCAACTTTGGCGTTTCAGTTATAAATATACAGTTTCCTGTGGAAAAACTTGGATGCATGCAAGAGTAGTCATGGAAACAGTATATAATATGTAATTTGAGTTAATATATACAGGTGGTAACATTCCTTATCCTATTCTTTTCTATATTTCAAAATCTTGAAAGTTGTAGCAGGAGTGGTAAAACAGGGTAAAATATCTCTTGTTGTCGACTGTTTACTGTAGAATCTCGTAGCAATATGTGTTTTAATATGTAGATGCGTTGCAATATTTACAGGGTATTGAGAAAACGGTAAATGAATAATATAAAACTTAATTAATATATACCTTTTACTTCAATATACAACTGCGAATACATTAACTTTATTATTATACTCTGCTAAAAAAGAAACGCAACATCATGTATCATTTTTGAAAAATAAGTTATTTTTTATTAGAGGTTAAATTAAGCGATTAAAGAGTTCTTCATGGTTCGATAGTTTGGTCAATCAACCGTGACGTTTCTGGTCACAATGTGGAGCGAAGGATGAAAATGACATTTGAGAAAAACTTAATGAGTTGCACGTGCAAAACGTGTTGAATTCTTTTGCGCGTAATGGGTGTATAAAATCGGGTTATTCGCCTAAGTAAATGCATTCGCTTAAATTGCATGCTGGTGCCAATATGCTATGCCGAGGTTGGACGTTGCCACTCGAAACATTGATATAGGACGACTAGAGGCAGACGAGTCCCTGAATGCAGTTAATAAAAATTGTGTCGTCGAAGTCGACAATTACGGCGGAGGAAGTGTAATGGTGTGAGGAGCCATATCTGATTCCAAGAAAACACAGTTAGGCCAATTCAGGGTAATTTAAATACAGCTCGTTATCGAGATGAAATTCTTCAGCCACACAAATTTTCCAGCAGGACAATGCCAGGCAACATACTGCACGTTTGACTATGGACTATCTGGAAATCAGAGCATTACTGTGATTCCATGGCGTTAAAATCGCCAACTTTAAATCCAATTGAACACCTATGGGATAAATTGGATCGGTGCATGCGTCAACGCTAACCACAACCGGAAACCCTTCAGGCGCTACAGCAGGCACTTCAGTATGTGTAGCATAGAATACCGCAAGTAAGAATTCATCGACTTATTGAGTCAATGTCGAGACGTGTACGAACTGTCTTCCAAATCAATGGTGGTCATAACAGGTATAGTCCGTTTGACCAGCCTAAAACAGGACTAAAAAGTTAATTAAAAATCAACAGTTCAACTTATTGATTTTTTTTCTTCACACATTTACTTGTATATCATCTACCTACTGGGACAAATAATTTCAGAATTTTGACACTATTTTCCAAAAAGTTGCCCATTAGGTCTCTATGTTAAATATTTGTACCAAATGTGGATATGTGCAGAGGGAGTTAGTATGCTTGTTGTAACCAACTTCTAGTGTAAACTATAACAACAACACCTGTGGTTTTATTTACATTTCACTGTCATGTGATTACTTTATTTGAATATGTTGCCAGAACCCAAGCATGCATGAGATGTTCATTTCACTTTCAAGTGACAATAGGTTATTCTATAAACAAACCCAAAGATTTTCACCCAAAGTCTAACTTTTTACATTTTATTGGAAATTATTTTAGAAATTTAAAAGTAAAAAGTATAAATGCAAGCCTTTGAATTTTAAATCTTTTTCTTTAAATTCTAAATAAAATCACTTTTGTTTTGGTGTTTTCTAAAGCCCAGTATGTGAACTCAAAGAACATGGTTATAAAGTCTATGTGTATTGACAAGATATACCATGTAAATAGCCCATGCTTTGCATGCTTTGTGTATACTTTTAGAAAATGAAAACAAGTTTTATGTATGTTATTTAAGCATAATAAAAAAAACAAGTAATTAATATATATTTTTTTTAAATATAATAGAAAAAATATAAAAAAAAGGTAGAAAAAAACAACATTTTTTTTGTCTTTTCATAAATTAATATTTACAAATTAAAAATTATCTACCCTTATTTAGAACTCTACCAATACTTATATAGAAAGGATGAAAAACAGGATTTAATACTAAAAGTGTTTGATTATTTTGAAGCCGAATCAAAATTGTCACTTGGTGAAAGTGAAATGAACATCTCATGCATGCTTGGGTTCTGGTGACATATTCAAATTAGGTAATCACATGACAGTGAAATGTAAATAAAACCACAGGTGTTGTTGTTATAGTTTAAACAGGAAGTTGGTTACAACAAGCATACTAACTCCCTCTGCACATATCCACATTTGGTACAAATATTTAACATAGAGACCTAATGGGCAACTTTTTGGAAAATAGTGTCAAAATTCTGAAATTATTTGTCCCAGTAGGTAGATGATATACAAGTAAATGTGTGAAGAAAAAAAATCAATAAGTTGAACTGTTGATTTTTAATTAATTTTTGAGTCCTGTTTTAGGCTGGCCAAACGGACTTTTTATACTGAATTTGACGTTGTATTAATGGACGCTTAAAATCACATGTGCCGTATTTCTCCAGTGAAATAAACAAAAACATTTTGACAATCACTGCCAAATTGCATTTTGATATGTTACATTTTTCAAGGTTAAATTTTATTTTGAAATGTATGAAATAAATGTTAAATTTGCCCATGTTGCGTTTCTTTTTTTGCGGAGTATATTTTTGCCCTTCGGTGATTCAGTGAGGTGAGGAAACTGGATTCACAAGACAAATAAGTGAATGGTGGTAGACAAAACTAAGCAATAATTAAATATCCGTATGATGTATTTTTATTGGTATGACAGTTTTCCCACCTTTGTCTGTATTAATTTTTCATTTCAGTGTAAAAAAACATTAGTAGCAATAACGGCAAAAAATAATGTTGTCGTGTCGCACTCTGTATAGACTGATAGACTGATACTGATTTAATAATAAACGTTAGAGAATACCGAAGGAGCAATCAAAAATAGACAGTCCAGAAAAACTGGCAACATAGAGTACACAAGACGATGAAAAACACAACGCGATATGAGTTGGACACCACTACACAAACTAATACAAATAACGCATATAAGACAAAAGCCCTCCTGCAACTTATTTAATGCGTGTAAGTATTACACTCCACGTCTACCGGGAGAATCTAGACGCTATATTTTACTGATTTGAAATGTGTTAGTGTTCTTGCACTTAACATCGATGCATTTAATATGATTTACGAGATAGGTTACTTAATTGTTCCTATATACTTGTCTTTTTGTCTTATCTTATTGAAATGATCGAATGATATATGGTCTAGAATCTAGATATTTAGTATCTAACTTCAATCTACTAATATTCAACACATGTTTAACATGCATAAATTACACTAAATAAACGTTAGAGAACAACACCGAAGTTGGGTGGCCATGTTGATCACATCTACCCCATTGTGATTGAAATAAAGGATAGCACGGATATAGCTAGTTCTGCTTCCTACATTGATATACTCATGGAAATTGACAGTGAGGGACGATTAAGAACGAAACCTTACGAAAAAGGAGATGATTTCTATTTTCCCATTGTGTACTTTCCATTTATATGTAGCAATATTCTAGCAGCACCTGCATAAGGAGTATATATATCTCAGTTGATCCGATATTCCAGAGCTTGTGGTTCCTATAATGATTTCATTGATAGAGTGTTGCTGCTAACAAGGTAGCTACTGAACCAAGAGTTCCCAGTGGTTAAGATGCAGTCATCACATCGAAAATGTTATGGTCGCCTCCATGACTTAGTTAACCGCAACAGAATACCTGTGTCCCCCAAATGACCACGGATATGTACTGTTTGTCGTAGTCACGATGCCGTGCTTTCCTTACGTATCACTTATCACCGCGGTGCTAACAAAAGTAACACGACGGGTGTCACATGTGGAGCAGAAACTGCCTACCTTTACGGAGCACATGAGTTCAGCATTGGTTTTTAGAGGGGTTAATGTTGTTCGATCTTTAATTTTCTTTGGATCTTTATTATTTCGTACATCGTTGTTTGTCCTTTTTCTTTTGGCCATTGCATTGTGTGTCCTTCGATATACGACTTTGATTACCATTTTGGTAACTGCAAATAAAGGGTTAAAACTGTAAACAATGCATAAAGCATCATGTCAAGGTGAAGTAAAAAAAAAAAGAGCGTTCCTGAAATACAGAAAAATATAATAAATAAACCCCACATTTGTATATGTTCCATGCAAGTTTGTTTAGGAAAAAAGCGGTGGTTTATGCATCGTCAACTACGGTATTTATCTAGTCAATTATGTATATGTTCAGATCAATTGTGGTATGGTGTCGATGTGACGAAAGTTGAATCTATTTGCGATATTATAAATATCTTATTGGGAGTTGCATTGTGTGTGTTTTTCAATAAATAATAATCAAATAGATTGACGGGACCACATTCAGTATATTCAAAATACTTGAAGAATGGAGAAATAGTAAATTATCTATGTTATCAATATTTATTACAGGGGTCAAAAGGTTAATTGTCTAGCTGATTATGCTCAATTATGACATTGAACTGGATATGAAGTCAATAAATGATAAATGAAGTGCTCAGTAGCACCAGCTATTTAAAGTTCTGCTGTCCCATGTGTGTACATGTATTATAGCCATTATATTATACCTTCATATATAGTTAACAACGAGCATTCATTGATCTCCCTTCTATTGCACTGTCCATGTTTATTTTGTCATTCATTTTTGTGATGGTACCTGGTCATTTTGAGCGAAAGCGTATCTGTGCAGGTTTTTTATCGCTTGTTTATATATGTATTGCCGTTGCCGATCCAGTTATCAAGAGGGGAGATTTGAGATTCCATTAACCGGTCTAACCCCACCCCATATGTGTTCCTGTCCCTAGACTATACCTGTATTTCTAACGTCATATGTCGTCGTCCCTTTTTGTGTTCAGTCAATTGAGGTGAGAGGTGACTGTTTGTGTTGTTGATATTGGGAGAATATTTACGCTTTCTTTTCATAATGCTAACTATTATAACAATGACACACATTCTGGCGTCCCATTCTTTCATAAAATATGTTCTATCATGGCATAAATTTGAAATGGAAACCAGTCCTTTGTCTATATAAGGTGTCGTTGTAAAATTTGAGAAAACATTATGTGAAAATATTTGTATGATTGTGTAATGTATTACCGGGATAGTAAAAGGGAAAACATGAAATGCTACTTACCATTCGAAGTCAACTGATCCAAACTTTTCCCTATGAATGCACTGTCATTAAGTGTTTTAACCACATAACTTTTGCTTTTCATTAATTAAATGTTTAAAGTTCCAATTTGATTATGTAAGCATCCTGCAAACTCCTCTGCCAGATGAACTGAATGTATTATCGGTGTATCGCAATGTTCCATTAAAAAATGCGGTAAAGTACGAGAATTCAGAATGAACAGGATACATATTCCAATAATTATGTACCAATTTGATAAGAATAATGAATAAAATAAAGACTTACCAGTAATCTCTGAATTTTTGAAAAATCTTTATGGTTGGTGATAGCTCGTTGTGTTGTCAACAAAACGTGATGACCTTTTACTGATGACGTCACGTCTCGTGCTCGAAAATGGGAAAATGCCGATATACACCGGAAATAGATTACACCGGTAATACATTACGATACCATACATGATATTCATGTTCTTATTATTAATTAATACTGACAGACAGGGTATCAGAGATTGATACGATTACTTAGTTTCTGATTATTTTTCATATTTCTGTTGTAAACAAACTTATAAAATATTAGGACATATCGTATAATGACCTCATGCAAATAGAGCGCATTGGTGGTATACTGGTTAAGGTACTCGACTCGAATGCGGTAGATCGTGGATTCGAACACGGGTCGGGTTAGACAAAAGACAATAAAATTGGTATTTGTTGTTTCTCCGGTAAACACGCAATACCAAGGAGTGAGAGAGCAAATACTGGTTGACACAGAGTTAGAATAATTTGTCCGAGTGGAGCCACATGTCTAGCCGTGGACTGTTGTTTCAGTGAGCTCGCACTGTAAAGATCCAACAATGCGTGTTGGTCTAGTACAAAGCGAATTCATTGAATGTAACTTGTTCTCGCCATGATATAGCTGACAAATTGTTCATTTGGCGTTAAACAAAATTCACTCTCTCTGTCTGTCGTCTGTAAATAATTACAAAAATTAAAAAAATGTCATACATTTGTTGTTGAATTATTTAGCATTTAATTGAAAATAAAAACATGACGTCAGTTATAATGGATATTTTGCATAGAGTCTCAACTGATGTGCAGCGAGACAAACATAATTAAATTAATGATATATGTTGTATGCTAGTATCTATATTGTCTGATCAAAGTCGTTTGTTAAACTATAAATGATAATGGTCTCTTCCCTTGATGATTTTATCATGCTTAACATTAAATATTAATACAAAATACATCTAAAAACAAACAAATATTGAATACACTACCTTTGGGACGAGATGTAACAAAACGTGCATTACATGGGTAACAACCATGCGAACAGAATATCATAGCTTATTCTATAGTGAAAGATGTTTGAATTATGCATGTATGACAGTGCATGTACAAAAATATACTAAGTTGAATAAAAAACTTGTGTCCGATCCTTTTGGCATGATTTAGACAATAAAATAT
The DNA here is from genome assembly GCA_963680875.1 of Bathymodiolus brooksi. Lineage (NCBI taxonomy): Eukaryota > Metazoa > Mollusca > Bivalvia > Mytilida > Modiolidae > Bathymodiolus > Bathymodiolus brooksi. Next base: position 111,288,540 of record OY804577.1, read on the forward strand.
GTTTAAATCAATCATTAATGTAATACAAACAGATCTCTAATCTGGTGCGCATGAAGCCTTTTCTGGAATAACCTTCATCAGGTACGCTTATAGTTAAAAGGATTTGGCAGGGGCATCGTGGTAGTGTTCGTATGGTAGTTGGATTTACAACTAAGACTGTGTAGTATTACTATTAATAATTGGTCACAAGTCGGCAATGCGAACAAGAAAGAACAATCAAAAACTGAAATAAATACTGATAAACGTACTCGTATTCCGTATTGTCAATTGAAATATAGACAGCATGTGGCCAAAAGTATTGCCACATGTAAAAAAAATTCCTATATAATCAACCAAAACCATATTTTTTCAAAAAAATATTGTGAAGTCATTTCTGGATAGATTTAACAAATTTCACACCAAATATTCAGAATTGTCTATATGTTGATTGTGTATTTGCTCATTATGTTTATATGAGTGGTTTTTATTTGTACATAATTTAAACAGGATTGTTAATTTTTAGGATTTATTTTTAGTTGAAATATATAGGAAAATCAAGGTCAATTTTATTTGTTATGTTTAAATTATGTACGAATAAAAACCACTCATATAAACATAATGAGCAAATAAACAGTCAACATATAGACAATTCTAAATGTTTTGGTGTAAAATTTGTTAAAATCTATCCAGAAATGACTTCACAATAATTTTGTGAAAAAATATGGTTTTGGTTGATTATACAGGGATTTTTTTTACATGTGGCAATACTTTTGGCCACATACTACATGTAATTATACAGTAATCGTTGTCTTTATCGTCAGACTATGTGTTTATGATTCTAGGTGTCTCGATATAATATGAATGATTTCTTTATCCGACTTCTACATTTGTCACTCGGCTAGTTCATGCACATTGTACATTGTTCGTCAATGACAGTAGCTGGTGCGAAATTGTTTTTATTGGATTTATTGAAAACTATTATTCAGAATATTGCTAATATTAATAATATATATAAATATAATCTGTGGAGGGATTCTCGTGGTTTATAGATATACGACCTTGTTGTCCGTCTATGTATAATAACCTCTCGTAAAGGGGCGTCTGTGGGATGTGCAGTAGGAATGAAGTACACAACTATGTGTGTTAGGGGGTCCATATTCGATATACCTCTGTTTCTATAATTTTTCGATTAGATTTTCCAACAGCGAGGTATATATTTTTTTCATCTTATTATTCATAAGACCGAAACGAATATAGCTACCAGGAAAATTTAACGGTACATGCACGTAAAAAAATCCCGACAGATTTTTTTTTTTTTACAATTTAGCAGCCGTCGTTGGAGAACAAACCTCTTAGACTATTAGCAATCATAGCATTCCTTCATAGGGCCATTTCAGTGCCATCATGTATCTGCTTTCTGATTTATCGTTTGTAATCTTCTTCCTGATATGAGTGTGTTTTTGACATTTACTTCACTGAATTTGGTACTGCTTTGACAAATAGTTTACCTATTTTGTTCCAGTGTTGTTATAAATACTGTTATAGTGACAGCCGGAACCTTTGAGCCGTAATGAAAGTGGGAGGTTTGGCGCTTTAAAATATGATTCAACCCACCATTTCTTTAGAAATATCATGTACCAAGTCAGGGTCATTACGGTTTTCACAGTTTTCCGGTTGTTGACTGATTTTGCCTGTTTATAATACAATGTACTTATGAGTTTTGACTTTCCCTTTGTAAGATTGTTCGGAGTTCGGTAATGTTGTTATTACCCTTATATAACCATAGAACATATATTGGTCACATGATGTAAATCAACAGCCATGGATGTAATGTTCGTATCCCGTGTCTTTCATCTAAACAAATAAATACAAATTCATATATCGGTTATGCTCCTGATGCATCAACTAAACCAGATTCATTCTTCATGAAGCGATCCAGACACCAAATCACGATATTCATATGAACTGTATACCAGAGAATGTAGTATCTATCTTTTAATTAAAGACTGTAATGTTTTCCATAGCTAAAGCTATCTGTACATTTTATGAAAATTGCAGGTTGATTTTATTCTTCACTATCAACTGTTCTATGATCCAGATAAAATCATGATCATTGTGAGCCGATAGGATATACAATTGATACGTAAGATGTATATTACTATAGTTATTTTCCAACAGGCTGTTTTCTCCTCATGGAAATAGGGTACATGTAAGAGACGGTTACTAACATGACACATTCCAAGCGCATAAAGGTTTCAAATTTCAAATGTATGAATACATTTGATCGCATCACCAAATACCATAAATTGCTTTCAGGTGTAAATTGATATTATTTACTAAAATTAATAATGATGATTTGTGAGAATATATATTATCAAGAGCTGAAATACTGCTGAAAGTGGCGTTAAACACTAACAATCAATCAATATATTATCAAGGTATAATTAGAAGTTCTAAACAGTGCCATAATTCAACTAACCACAACGAACAGATTATCCAGCTAATCAGCATATCTTAATAAATAAAGAAGACCACTTCCAGAAGATGGTGGAAATCTAGGTTTAGGTTGGAACAATAAATGTATTAGGGATAATAAGTCAACGTTAGAGAACAACGAAGGGGCAATCAAGAATGTACACAGGTTACATTGGACTCAATATACAATCCCCTCCTCCTCCCCCCCCCAAAAAAAAGCAAAAACAAAAGCAAAAACAAAAAACAAAATCAAAATAAAGCAAAAACACAGAAACAGGGGATGAACCGAGAGGTGCTCACGACGGGCTATCAATTCATATATCTTATGTTTCTCATTGTGAAGTCGGGTAAAAATCTTGTCTGTGATCGAGGAAAGAAACAAATCTACGTCAAAGGGAACAATTGGCATTAGAGTTATAGATATTTCGTAGCGGTCAATTGCTTTAACATAGAACCAGTAAAACAGTGTGCTGTGCACAAGCCTTAAACTAAAGTTATGATTTTTCATATGTAAACTTCATACGCTGATACTTCATAAATAGAGATTTTGTTTTCTAGTACCATTAAGACAAGGAAACTCTCTTTAAAGCATACAACGTTTCCTCCACAATATGAACTGGACAAAGTAAGCAGTGATTTGTACCATATATTATATTGATATAAACCCTATAAAAAAAGTTCAGGAAAGGTTTTATATTACACAAAGTGTTTTTTCTTGTTAATTGGCTTGAGGTTTAGCCCACGCAAGGAAATAGGATATGACACGTTGAGAAAATTCATCATATTCCAATATCGTATAATTTAGACATAACATTAACAACCACCAACTATATATCTGTTTTGAAATAACAAAAGTGTATACTTATAATAGTTATGTAGAGTTGCCAATATTGTTTTAGTGTATAAAATCAATAATCTGAGATATGATTCTTATCATGAGACTTATTTCCTTGTCACTCGTCTGCCCTTAGATATTTATCATATGTTTTAATAATACTGTTCCTTAGATTAATACAGTAAATTATATTATAACATCATCTTATAATTATAATAACACTTGTGCTATCAACAAGTGTAGGAGAGGATATAAAACATACATACAGGGCTTTAAAAACACCAAGAATGAAGCCAAACTACAGTTGTCACCCTCCTATAAGGTCCCCGTTTTTGTCATGCAATGATGGCCTTTTAATAGAGGTTGCCTTTCTGGAGGGTGGTTAGTAGTATTTTTCTATCTCCGTGCATCTGGAATCTAGAGGGTGGCCTTTGATCGGAATGGTTTTATATTTGTTTGTAATTTTGCCCTTTGTATTGTTTGTCCTTAATTTATGGCTTTTAATTACCCTTTTGTCATCTTCAATCTTTTCTTATAAGAGGGAGACTACTGTACCACAGGGGAATCATCATTTCAGAGAACGCATTGTGTGTAACGTGTGTAGCGTTAAATCATCTGATATGTGTGTGGGTTGACCAGAAGCACTACAGTTTCAACATGAACTTATATAACAAATTCACCTTGAAACTGATGAAAACACTCCTGTACATGACCTACAAAGATTAATGTAATTAATTAATCATTTCTATGCAGTCATTGAAAAATCGTAAAATTGGCAGTAAAACCCTTGGCCTGTTGTCACGGAATAGTCATAATATTTAATTACATGGTGAACAATATATCTATCAAGGGAATTGTCTTGTTTTAATATCGCACTAGATCAGGTCATGGCTTAAGCAACTGTTTATATATAATTCCAAGTGCACATTTTAGGCTCTTTGTGTTTATTGCTTCCATGGTTATTAGACTTTCCAATCTTTTGACTTTGAGCGTACCTGATGCAGGTTATATAAGGAACGCGTCGAGCGCTCTAAATTAGATATCCAAGTTTTTTATTTAATTTATAAAAAGGAACTTTTTTATGGAAAATTACGCATATTCTTTATAGATAACGTTAGACAAGGATAATCTAAATATGGGCAGTTAATCAACTTCGTCATCAATGGCGAAGAAACACACGAAGAAGCGATAACCTTATCTGCACAGCCGGTGCATAATTCCCGTTCCACGTTTTGCTCTCCCAATGGTATGGGGATCCTGAATTCCGTATTCAAATTGACGGAGTAAAACAGAATCTTTGTTCCGCGACCTTGAGATAGTGTTAAAAATTTCTGTTTTAATGGTTGTTACATAGGATCCATCAACATTACTGTCAACAACAACAAATGAACTGGTCGTGAACTGTACAGTAACAGTCCTTGAATCATGTGAATGTGTGGATCATTTAGCAATATCCCTTTGAGTAACTATTATGTATGCTATTCATTAGAATAATCTGAATGAAATCTACCTTGGCCATGCTATTTTGCCATAAATCATGTTAGATGAAAGCAATACGAGTGACACCATTTGTATTTATCACTGACCTAATGACCTTAGTCGACGTCACATTAGTTCCGAATTATTGCACGCGATGTTAATTGGAAACTGCAACACACAGCTGTTTTTCTTTTTTTGATATTGATAAAGTCTTAATTTCAATTGACTTGGATGTTTGGTAGCCGGTGGTAAAAGTTTTTCACTTTAAATATTAAAAGTAGGCCCCTACACCTGTTAAAAACCACACGAATCTTCATAATTTACAGATCATTTCCTCAACGTCTTGGGAAAGCGCCATGTTTACGCTTAACTTGTTGATCGCCATACGAAACCTATTAATAGATCAGGCCTCGGGATAAAATCGTTATCTACGTATATACCAGTGGATACTGATATAGTACCATCCTTCAGCACCTCTATGCATACTTCGTCTTCAAATGCACAGAATGCTTCAGAGTGGTACAATCTCAATATCGGGGATACACTTAAGAAACTGATAATGTTAGTGTAAGCATGCATATATGCTTGTAGCAACAGGTGTGGAATTGAAGATAAGATTACAAACACAAGGTGTAAAGAGAATGACTTAGAACAACTCGCCATGTTTACTGTTTACAAAATGGTTCATGAAAAGAAAGCGTAAACGCTGATATTGAACCATTCAACCATATCAACAAAACGAATAACCACCCCTCACAACAAATTAAAAAAAAAAACAAAAAAAACCCCATTTTTATAGCAGGCACAACATGATATTCATTCCGTGTACACAATTGTATGTAGTTTTGCTTTGCAAGAATATTAAGTACGTATACTATCAACATCATCTTCGAATTTGATAGCTATGTACTTACGTACATTAACACACACCTTTTCATGACAGGATACAATCTGGGCGGATCACACATCTGAAATATCTTCATAAACACATTGACAATAATTACTTAATAGGGATAGACATCAGAAGCATTTGGTTTAGTGGTATGAAAAGGTAGATACCCAATTTACTACTCACAACGCGTTTCTGGAGTAAAGCTCACCCGATACACTCTCATTCAACAGATTAGAAAGTAAAATCATTGATAAAAGTCTTTGGGATCATGTTTATCGAAGGGTCTAAACAGGATAGCTAAAATTCTGCTTATGTTACCTAGGTCTGAGGGAAATGTAAATTAGATTGAATAAATTCCATTATTTTGGAACTGTAAATTTCAAACAGGGCCTGTCGTGGTCGTGATCGTGATTGTATGGTAGTTGGATTTATGACTACCTATGCAATCGGTGCCTATCACCACCAAAGTTGTGAGTTCGAATCCTGCACATGGAGAAGTGTACTCGATACAACATTATATGATAAAGTTTGTCATAGACTTGCGGCAGATCGGTGTTCATGTACTCCGGTTTCCTCCACCAGAAGAACTGACCGCAATGATATAGCTGAAATAGTGTTGAAAGTGGCGTTAAACACCATAACCCTAACCCTCTAACCCTAAATTTCAAACATTGAAATATCTACTGATCCATGTCATTGTTTTGTGTTGTACCAAATAAGGACAAAATACCATTGATATTTAAAGATAGCATTATGTGTTAATTCAATTTGAAAATCATCACTACTGGAAATAACCATGTACAGGACGTATGCACATATTTGTAATTAATATTGTTTTGTGGTCATGCGAATCGCAATATGGGCAGTAAAGCACGATCCTGTTTGCCATTTTATGAGAAAATGTCCATTACACAATGAACAATATATCTATAAGCGGTATTATTTTGGGATTTAATTATTTTAATTTTATTTAAAGCAGGTCAATGCTAACATCTGCATGACAGTATTAGTCACGCATACCGTACGTAGCGAATGGTGTGGATTTGACGATGTGACCACAACAAATGCCTTGATAAGAAAATCTCGTAAGACAAGTTGTCTTATCATGATTTATGCTCACCTACTAAAGACGTAGCTATATAACTTAGTGAGCACGACGTGATTCTGGAATAACATTCATCGTGAACGCCCATAGTCCACAGATGGGAAGGAAGGTAATTTAAAGGTCTGTTGAAGCAAGAAAACCAAAGGGCCTAATCCAGGATAACATTATGGCTCATGGGGTTGACCGTAGTTTTAATAAATTACATTGTTTAGGGATTTCAAACATAAATATATCTTATATACCATGTCTGTTCTGAAACATTGACTACTGTACATATGATACCCTCGGATACTAATAGTCTACCAGTAGAGGTACCGACCCAATGCAGTAATATAAATGTAGATATCAAATTTAGTGCACACGACGCGTTTCTGATATCCGTTTAAGGTTACATATGTTTGCATTTGTTATGTGTTCAAGGTTAAGCAAAATAACAAATGCTTCATCCAATATATACATTTGAAATTGTAGAACGAAATAGACATGTTTGATGTATAAAGATAGAATTCCAAAGAAGAAATGAGTAGAGCTACTTGAAACGTGTCAAACACGATCGACTTTCCATTGATACACATATGTTGATATTATTTGTTTTCAAAGGGCATTAACTACATGTACGACAATCTTATTCCAGCTTGCTAGATGATTACGTATGAATGTAAGCCTTTCATCGTTTGAATGAAAACATACAGCATGGGAAGATCAGACATTCGTTACATCTTTATTACAACTTTGTCATATTTGCGATAACCAATTAACGGGGGCGGATATCTAAAGCATAGTTATTTGGTTTGATGTAATTTACTTTAACATCTTACTCTCTAATATTATTTATAAAGTAAATACAAGTCGCATTTGATTAGCACAAACATATTTTTTGGCGCTATTGTGAAAACATGTTGTATGAAGTTTCTAAATAAACGTTAGAGAATATCGAAAGGGCAATCCAAAATGGACAATCCAGAGAAACTGGCAACAAAGGGTACACAAAACGAGGACAAACAAAGCAAAATCACAACACAATATGCGTTGGACACCACTAACGTTACAAAAAAGGGTGCACTCGACATGCAGCCGCAAGTGATAAAGCTTACCAGTTGCTTGCCCATGGTCGGTGGTTCTCTCCGGGGACTCCGGCTTCTTCCACCACTAAAACTGGTCGTCATGATATAGCTGAAATATTGCTGACAGTGGCGTTAAGCACAACAAATCAATCAATCAATCACCACTAACGTAAATAAAACATGACCCTTCCTATTAACAACTGGAGGTAAAGACGAACCGAACTGAAGCTAATTCCCACGAAAGTAGCACACAATCTGCGCATAATCTATAACAAATTAAGAAAAGCTTTCCTACTACATCAATAGTTTTCATTTCCCGTTCGGTTTAGCTGATGCTTGTAAGGATGAACAGTATACATGCATATTTATGTAATTATTAATAAAACTAAGGTTATCCTCCCTCAGGCTTAGGTGACCTTAGCTGATTTTGGCTTTCTTGTTTAGGCCCTTAGGTTTTATTGATCCGAAAACTTTAAATCAATTGGCATTCCAATCTTCCTATTTTGAGCTTACTTGATGAAGGTTGTTCCAGAAACGCGTCGTGCGCACTAAATTTGATATCTACGTTTATATTATTATTGAAATTTACGGTTGATAAATAATGTAATTGTTATAAAAACTAACGTTCACCCCCTCAGGCACTGGTTCTATTGACGACAGTTGTAATTCTGCTCAGGATGCTGGGTTTTTATGCTCCCAGTGAGTTTTTAAAAATTAATTGAATCTCTAGATTTACCAATTTTCAGTGCACTAAATTAGATATGAATGTGTTTATTAATAACATACAAAAAACAGTCAACTTACGTGATATATAAAATTATGTTTCTATGGTTTTGTAATTGGATTTTGTTAGTATTCTTAAGGTGTGATATTTGTTTTCTCGTTGTATTCTTTAATTAAACTAACAATGGAAATTATGGTATTGCACCTTCTTGAGAAAGAGAGAGAAAATTATGGTGCTTCATGCAACTTTCAACAATTTTTCAGTTATATCTCGTGGTCAGTTTTATTGGTGGAGGAAACCGGAAAAAAACCACCGACCTGTCGCAAGTCGCTGACAAACTTTATAGCATAATGTTGTGTCGAGTACACCTAGCCTGAGCTGGATTCGAACTCACAACGTTAGTGGTGATAGGCACTAATTACATAGGTAGTTATAAATCCAACTACCACATGATCACAGCCACGACGACCCCTTGCACCTTCTTGAACACATGCCCATCCCTTGGTTTTAAATAAAAATAACAATTTATGACAGATATCATTTATTCAACGAAAAATAAATATTACCAACATGAATTCAATGAATGGGGTAATATGCAACCGGGTGATTACTGGCGAAAACCCTGGTGATTATGAAGCACATTATTTATAGAAAGTAGCTTAATTATTTAAGAGTATTAGACACCATCTTGTCTGTCTGATAAGGTCTTGGCACGGCTTGGTACTAATTAACCTTCAAGTGAATCCGTCTGTCTGAATGAAAGAGCTTGTACCAATAACATCTTAAAGGTTGAAATATTGAAAACGCAAGGTACATTTGTATTATAAAGGATAATCAGTTTGCTGTACGTTGTATTCTCTATATTAACTAATTTATCCAATAATTCACAATTTTTAATAATCCTTTTCTATCCTGTTTATGTCCTTTAGTATTATTGCTCCGAAAATTTTAAATTGCTTGGCTTTCCAATCTTTCGATTTTTAGCGTCACCCGATGAAGGTTATTCCTGAAATGCGTCGTGTGCACTAAATTTGATATTTACGTTTTTTTTCTTGATTGCAAAGTAGCTGGAAATTGAACAAAGTGTGATGCAATGGATTTGATTTTACGATATTTAATTGATTTAAGCGAAAAAGATTGTAAGCTAAATCAGTTATACCTTTATAAGTGATATTATCGCTAAATAATTTGTTTTGTAGCTGGATCTAATATGATTTGCTGAGTTACGCTAAGATACAACATTACTGATCAACTTCGGATTAAAAACCATCTCACAGACTTGGACAATATTGTGAATTATACTTTGATATTATTTTCTGTCCACTTACACTGAATCTCTGTTTATTTAAAAATGGCACCTGAATATAAAATGTTATACCAACACAACAAAATATACACAAACAAAAATGAAACTCGTAGCATTACACGTCAGCACATTATATTTTACCATAAACACATATTATCACTATTTGGTTTACTTTCCCTTTGATGTTTAAAATCAATATGTTTCATATCACGTAAGCGCTGAGAAGATTCAAATTATCGCTAATCGCTAAGCGTTGTCAAGAACGCGTCTTAATATCGCTGTTTTCTAATATGACGTTATAATGACGTCACATTACCAAATTCTTGATACACATACTATCATAGCGATAAAATAATTAGAGATGTTTTTAAAAAACACCATCGTTAATCACTTATTACAGGCATGTTTAGGATGATCTGAACAAATTCTGCAATATCTGAAAAATATACAGATATGAGGAAGGGATAGGAAATCTTGGGGCAACGACTTTTGACTTGAAAGATATAGACAATTTAGGGATAAACAATTTTGACTTTTGTAGCCGACACAATTGGCCTACTCTCTTTCGAAATCTACGATCGAGGTATTTATCGTATAGTGAGCGAGACACTCTTCAAACACTTTATCCACTATGGTGTACGGTCAGGCTTCTCATATGTATAATACATTTATCACCTCCCATCGAGTAGCACTTCCTATTCGTCACAAGTACTCTAAATAATTTCAAATGTAAAACCTCAGATACAGGTAATTCCTAGTATTTACAATTTTCGAGCAGGACTGTATAGACTGCATTTCAGGTGCGTCTGGTCACTGAGGCAAGGCGGCACATCCCCCGCGCTTTTGAAAGTGGGGGGGGGGGGGGAGCATTTTTATATATGCTAGTTGCCACTTTTGAAAGCTTGTCCATCCCCACCTTTCCGTCCGAAACAAACACCACTGGAACAGTTACATCAAATGACAACATGAACATGGCCATGCACTTTAAATCCAACACATGTTTCATCAATAATTATATTTAATAGAAGAGTGAAAACAATATTACGCTTGTAAATATTGTTTTCAGGTTAACATTGTTTATCAATTTATTTCTTCAGAAATGTTTATATCTATTCTTTGTTCCTTGTAAAAAATATATCATCTCGTACAATAACAAGATAGTACAGGAAAAAAAACATGTATCATTATCTATATACCGTTTAATATTTGTTTGTTTACACTGTTAAGAATGACAATTACATAATGCCAAGTGGAGCTGCAGACTATTAAGCAACAATAACGAAATGCACATATGTTGTAAAATCACTTATGAAATATTCATTCTGTCTTGTTATATACTTAAGACAAGATAAAAATGAGAAAAGCATGTGAAGAAAACACTACGGAAAATAATTATCTCTTAATTCATATACCACCCCTAGTGCTTGTTAACAAAGACTGGTAAAATGACAGTTTTGCACTGGATGTACAGCGTTGAAACATTAAAAATAACATTTACTTAAGGATACAAATGTTCAATGATCCCCTTTTCCTCTTTCCAGATGTATTAGTTGGAGTTAGACAGGGTCGGTTTATTTGAACTTAATTGTTTTCAGTACTATATATTACCGATCGCTTTGAATGTTTGTAGGGTTTCCTCTTCAAATGACAAACGCTATAATTATTTGATCTATCAGATCTTAGCAACGTGAACTGCACAACATGAAAATCATTTTTTGACAAATACATTAAGAGGGTAATCTCATTTTTGACCTGTGTCAGAAGCATTTTTCGCACCCAAACAATACTTGTTAACCCTACGAATGCAAATGATGCGGTTTGTCTAATAATATTGTAGTAAGTGCCTTTTTTAGGGGCATAAATGATAAACACAATCTTAGGGTCGAGGTTCTTTATTATTACCAAATCAATAATATATTGATATATAACACTGAAATAATAGTATAAACACATTATATAACATATCACAAAACTATCTCAGACTTAATTCTACAACTTATGATACAATAGTGTGTTATAATCGGTATTTATATATTTCAGTTTTTTAGAAATACTGTCTACTAATAAGTTTGTCAGCATAAGTTCTTGTTAAAACAATGCTGTTATAACTATGGTATAATATAACTTGTTAATATTATACCAATAAATTACAATTGTCTGGTAACAATATAACGGACATATTTCTAAATTATACCCTTCTAATTATAAAAACATGTATATAAGTATATAGCATTCTGTGTATGTATTGTAATATTCAATTAATTACAAACATTATTGATTTAATACACAAGTTTGGTATGTATTCCAGATTTGGTTACAATAGACAAATCTGTCAAGGGAGAATACTCTATTTGCATTCTACAAATATACTATATACAAGACAAAATCGTCTGTTCATAAAATACATAAACAATAAACGATGCTTACCACTTGTGGAGCGTGTTTTACTTAGTGGTAAAATAATGGTACAGGACTACATGTTTACAATCTATTCTTATACATTACACCAGTTATGCATCAAGTCCTGCAAACCAAAATTACACATTTATAATAATAGGACTAAATGCCAATATAAGTATACGAGTAGTATAAAAATACATACAAATATATTTCATATATTTGTGTTAATAAATATACAATATACTTTTAAAAATACAATAAACATATTAACGTAGCGAATTGAGCTACCGATTTGTTTATGCCATTAATAACATTTAAAAATACCTACCTAGATATAACTGAATTAAATACAATGCACTCATGTCTTTCACTCACTCAAATATTACGGACGTGCGACCAAAAAGGGGGGAGGTTTAATCTGAAAATGTGATATCGTTGTTAAATTTGTAAATGTGAATAAATAATTAGAAGCAGTTAAAAGAAGTGCAACTTACAGTTATTAAGTATTAATTCTGTCTCAGTTGGTCAATTGTGTGGACATTGTCAATGGTCTTCTGTCTTATTTTCTATATGACCAAACCGTCCAATGTCCTGTGTTCGTCTGTCTAGCCTTGCACGAGCAAATTAATATTTCCCGCCAGACGAAAACAACCAATGAAATCTGTTTCAAATATAACCCCCCATAATTATTGATATGAACTTTAGGGTAAAAGGTACTTACAGTAAAGTTATAAAAATACTCTGCAAAAGTTAATTAATAGTTTGTAAATACTAATTTTAATGCCAATTTTATTTATAAGAATAACAGACAATTAAATGTATACTAAATATAAATTTAATAAGTGATGAAAATATCACTCTGCTACATTCTCCCCTCTGTTGAAAAATGACTTCCATGTCATCTGAATGGTTCCCCCTCTTCTGAATCTGACGTCCTCGACAGTGCAATACTAGGCGGTTTCCTTCATTATTTCCATGATGGTTCTGGCTAATTCCATCTCTAGTCCCTTGAACGTTCCGTCCTTAGCTTCCTGCTTTAGCCAATTCACCTTCATCATCCATTCTGGCTGAGTGGTAGCCTGTTTGGATGTGACATAATCCGAGAGGTACTGAGGTGGTTGTCTGTTCCTCTGTGGTCTAGCCACTAATGAATCTGGTTGTTGTTGTGGTGGTGTTGGTAGAACACGACGTTCTCTTTGTCGTGGTGGTGGTGGTGTTCGTAACAATCTTGGAGTTGTGGGTACATCTGCCGGTTCCTCAAGTGATGTTTCCGTCAGCGCGCTGTCATCTGGTACATCAGAATTGTGTTCTTCTGTGTCCTGACCAACCGCTTCTACAGTTATACCATCATCACTGACAGGGGTTGATTCATCAGTATCATTCATGTCTGCTGAAGGTAGAGCGTCCTGTACAAAACTAGTGCCCTGTCCCCTATCAACTTCAACATGACCGTCATCAGTGAAGTTGATAGTTCTTGCCTGGTCACTATCCACATGATGTGAATCACTGTTGGTGTTGTTCTGTGGATCTTCATCAGGTCTATAAATCACATAATACTCCTGCTCCGACTCGTCATTAGATTCTAATTCAATTGTGTCTTCGTTGTTGTCGGGCTTCGTCGGTTTCATCCTGGGCTTTCCAAGTCGTTTCCGTTTAGGTGCAGGGTTTATCTCATTCGGTTTCTCCGAACTCTCATCTGCCGGCAGGAATCCGATTGGTAGAAGGAGGTTTCAGTGCAGTGTTCTCTTCCGTCCTTCTCCATTCTCTCGTTGGGGGGGGATAAAAAAAACCGAAATAAAAACGGAAAGAAACAGAACAAAAGAAATAAAAAGAAATAAAGAGCAAATAAGCAACAAACAAAAAGAATAAAACAAAAAGAAAACCAAATGAATGAGCAGCAACATAATGAATCAGCGCGAGTTGATGCGTAAACATCACGACTAAAAGCACATGCAAACTACTGTAAAATTATCTTCCCATCTATTCCCATCAGAAAATTTACAAGACACAAAATTTAAAAATGACATCGGCATTGTATTTTCATAGTATATATTAATTAGGGTCAACAGTACAAAACAACATCACAATTCGGGCAAACAGAAAACACAAGTTGAGATAACAACATATTTGTCATGTTAAGTTTGATATTTCTCCAACAACATCCGGTTGTCTAAAGTTTTGTTACTCATTGACTCTATCGTTGTCTGTACTTCTGGTATTTGCCTGATTTGTTTGATATTGTTTATATATTAAGGTAATTCGCGATAACATTATATATGATATAAGTTATAATAATCTGGAGCTTAGATATGCAAAATCTGCAATACAATTTTGCAGATTTGTTTTGGGTGCAATTCAATTAGTAGAGGTATTAAACCTCGTGTGTGTGAATTGTTCTATGAGTAAAATGAAGGATAAGATATAATACCCCATTAGAGCATTTTCAAAGGGTTCCTATGACGGAAGGATTCATTGTTGATTGGACTTCATGTTCTCAACGTGTACTTTGAATAAATGTTAGAGAAATCGAAAGGGCAATCGATAATGGATAATCCAGCGATACACACAACATTGGGCACAATACATAGAACGAAGACAAAGAAAATAAAGTACACAGAATATAAAACAAATGAGCACAACGGACCCATCAAAAACCCAGGATCAACCTTGGTGCTCGCGAATAGTATACAGTTTCTGTTTCTCATCCCGCCATGTTACTCATCGCCAAGTTCGGTAATAGTATTGTCGATGATACAGGAAAGTCTGTGAAAAATACGAACCGGTGTAAAACATTATTTTTTTTTGACAATATCTATAATGAAAATGTACATCGTAGCTGCAAAGTCTTATTAACATTAAATGTGCACGGTGACTGAAAGCACATGCAATTCTTTCTAAAGATCGTGGATGTGAAGGATTTCATATTATGGTTTCTGCGAATAAGTCAAGAGGGCCAACAACAAAGACATCATGTTATGCTAGAAACGTGCACATATAATTGATATATAGCTTTATTCGTCTTGAAATAGAATCAATACATTTTACCACACCAACTGAACTACAACAAAAGAAGAATAAAGTAAATACATGAACTATCAATGTTGTTGATACACCCATATGCAATTAAAACACAAAAGATTCCGAATCCATAAACATTGTTATTTCTTTGACAGAGCGCACTTAATTCTTGGTGGTATATGTTGCAGAGTATCATGGAAAAACATTCAGTATTTGAATTGAAATCGTAACGCGTATGCTGATTATCTCTGCGTGCCTTGGATGGTTGACCAGTAAGAAATGTTTGAAGACACCAAAGTGGTAATGAGAATCAGTAAATCGAAGGATAAGGGCCAAAGGACAAAGGTCCACAAAACACTACACAGACAAATAGAGATTGAGCGACACGGGCCGCACGAATGATCCGTACGGTAAACTGTACCCGCTCCACCGCTAATCATACGGTAATAAGCCATGATGAATTGGACGAGATTTGAGAAACGAAACATATCAGTTGCCATATGTGCACAACACATGCATTTCTGTAAGTTGTTGTTTAATCATTCTCCGTTTCGTTAATGTATTCTGATGCCAATACATTATGTTGCTTATTAACGATTTTGTTATTATTTTGAAGATGTTGCAGGATCTCAATATTGAGGAATTGAAGTCTAAGCCAATTTACTTATGATTTAGCAATCCTGCATATACCCCGACGGCACTTACGAATGAAGAAAGCCTTGACAATCATAGGCCTGTAAATTACGAGAGTGACATCACTGATTTCCAAATTCCAACATAAATCATATTTCAGGAAGGCTAAACAAAATTCAATCAATTTTGTATATTCTTCAAACCGGTAATTCCTTTCAAAATATGATTAAGATATGTGATAAAAGATAAATAATTGAGTAAGAAGAGTTTGAAAATACCAAAGGGGTAATCAGAATTCGTAAATCGAAGGACAGACAACACAATGGCCAAAAAGAAAAAGGACAAACAACGATCTACAAAACATACACATAAAACTAAAGATCGTGTAACACGAACCCCACTAAAAACTTAGTAAGAAAGGATATGAATGTAAATGAACATAAGAGACTGACTAACCTTACACATTAACACACAGTCTTCTAAAGAAACAGTATGTATTATCATGAATGTTAGACTTACTTTTTAGCATTTTTCATCATACATATCTTGAACTGTAAATAAGTACGTATTTCGACTCTACGGGTTATATAGTGTAGTGTTCACTTAAGATTCACAAAGAAAGTTATTCTTATTCATATTTTATCGATTTCGATTGATCTATCGTTTCTAAACATAGATATAAGTAAATAATCAGACAATGTTATTACAAAATCGCATGTGAAGCAAGAGTAAATGTCCAGTAGTAGATATTTACTACTATCACTCCCCAGTAATCAATGTTATAATATGTCAGTTCTGACAGACACGAGTCGAGAATACCTTTACGTAAAGGTCAACTCCTTTTCGTAATGAATATCGATCCAATAAAAGGTATTTGCGGACGATTACCATTAGTTCAATGAACTCTTTGAGCCAATTAGCAGGTTTGCGAATGCTACCTTGTACGTCACATGATTCTTGTTTAATAACACAAAAGGTTAATTAGGTGCGCATTTGTATGACAAACAAACAAAACTGTAGAATGCGCATTCACATGTACAAAGTATCCCCCTTCTGAATATGTCAAGAATCAAGAGTAGTGACTTGATATAAACATGTTACATGAAATAATTCTAGAATGTTTAAATCTGAAATAATACTCCGGTCATTCAATTTTAGCAGCCAGACAATAAACTTCTCATAATTTTTAGGGGCCGTCGTGATCGCATAATATTTGGATTTATAACTACCTGTGCTATCGGTACCTATGACCACTAAGGTTGTAAATTCTAATCCCGCTCAGGTGAGGTGTACTCGATACAACATTATTTGATAAAGTTTGTCAGTGACTTGTGACAGGTCGGTGGTTTTCTCTGGGTACTCCGGTTTCCTCCACGAACAAAATTGACCGAAATATTGGTGAAAGTAATGTTAAACACCACAACCCTAACCCACATATATTTTGTAAACCTTTGGTCACTTTACCGTAAATGCATAGACAATTTTCCAAATTCTTGTAGTTTTATATTTAATACTTTTCTGATATCATCTATTCTGTACACCCCCTTCCCATTTATTTAACTATGCCCATTAAATACATCAAAAATGAAACAAAAGGATATTATTTAATGAATGCCCTTTACAATATTTAATGGTTATTGTAATTAAAGACAATGGTATATGCACTTCTGGAACAAAATATATCGGTGTGTGGTCTGATAAGTAGATCAGTTATAGTCCCTAGTCCATGTTGAATACTTATTCCACAGATGTAAATGTGATACATTTGTAATACCATATCTATGTGTGGGTGGTTCAATCATTAAATCAAATCCTTTTTGTGTTTATTGTTCTCTCAGTTTTGTATCATTACATTTAATAATGAAATCTCACACGATAAATGTTTGTTTTGATGAATGAAGCGAAGGCAGACTATTGGTAAATAATAGAACGAAGACATTTATGAGGTAATAAGAGTGGTAAAATGTTAGATTGACCTCTAGTAGATGATGGTTTATTTGGAATCAAATATTCTTTCTGATGTCGTCCGATCAACCATGATTGGCATACAATGGAACGTAATGGGAGGAATCAAATATGGAGTTTTCAACTTAGGGCAATGGTATCTGAAGTGAGAAGGTCATTATTTTAAGTGTCTGTATCATGTGGCAACGGACTATATATACAACATTGGCATTTCACTTGTACATGTTATATTCAATGCGATGACTAGTGTTTTATTTAATATTGACATGGATAATAAACACAGATCAGTCCAGTGTTCACATTTATCACACTGATCCCACTTTACTATGACAAGATCTAAGCAGTTTGCTAAGTCTGCTGGAGAGTCTTTACCACCTACACAGCACGATTCAGATTCCTCATAAGATTCAAACAAATTACCGATTTCACGGTCACTTGAGTTTTGACTTTCCCTTTGTAAGATTGTTCGGAGTTCGGTAATTTTGTTATTACCCTTATTTGAAATATAATACGCTGCAAGTTTTTTTCCTTTCTTTGAATTAGGTTTTGCTATGATAACATCTTGTTTATTTTCAGGGTTTGATTTGGTTTCCTTTTTGTCTTTTTCCTAGAGGAATCCTCTGAATTTCTTGATTTTCCTTTTTGGGTTTACTTGTAGGTTTTGTTAGCTGCTTTTCAGCAAAAAAACTTTCTACTTTATTTTCAACAACACCTTGCTCATTTGTCTCATGAATATCACAGGTATTTTCTTCATGTCCAATTTCTTCATCAAGATTTTTATTTGTTTCATTTTCTACATTTACATGTGGATTATTTTCATTTGCATCTTGAATTCCGACCACAATCTCAAGGTTCTCCTCAGCATTATTGGCTATCTTAGCAAACACAGAATTTGACGCTGGCATAGCTTTGTCAACACCATCTTTATTATAGGAGACAACACCAGCCCTCCGAAATGCCGACCTAAGATTGTCAGGTGCAATTGCATGTGAATAACCCTTTCACAAACATTTATTCTACTAATTGTTTGATCAGGGTATTTTCTCATCTATTTTGCTCCCTGTTTGTTTTACGTTTCCTCAAGAGGCCAAGCCATCCTACATCCATAGGTTGTAGAATATGGGAACAATGAGGTAGGAATACAAACAAAATAATGCCCAGTTGCTTCGACCATTTTACAACATATAGTTACAGATGACTACCATGACCTTAAACGAAAGTATTACAGGGTGATTTGGTGATGCATGAACAAATTTCTGGAAATGTTCCATCAGGTAAGTTTCCGATACCCCCAACCAGTATTTGTGAGTGTTCCGGCAGTACCCTGTAAACCACCATTTAGTAATTCATCTCTCATCCTTTTCCCACTACATAATAGGGAGGGAGCTACATTTCCACGCCCAATAAAAGCAATGTTTGCAGTGGATGTTATTGCTTCTGTTGTCACCCCCTGTAGTCCAACAACATTTGGGGGAGGGACAATGTTTAGTGTTTTTTCCTTTCTCATCTAAATTGTAAATTTTTTCTGGCTGATCATTTAAGTTGCATTTTGTCAATATAGATTTAAGTTCAGAAAAGTACTTTTAACAATGTGTGGTGATGCACTTTCCGCCAGCGCTGGTGCATGACTTTTGGAAAATAGAGTTTTATTTAGGAAAAACTAAGTTCGTGGCTCATTATTCTCATTTCCATAAGTCGCATTCCGTTCCGAATTTATCGGCAAGGTCATATAAATTAATTTTACAGCCACATGTCATTTCATACGTGTCTTGATTGGTTTAAAAAATTGAGGTTATTTGTCAATGTACGGAATCGAAAAATAGACGTCGTTGTCAAGGCGTCGCGTGCCGTTGTCATCAGATGTTTTCTTTAAATGAGGCACCTTTGGGGTTATTTAAATTTATTTCCGATCATTTACTTTATTTTGAATATCATAAAAAAAAGTTTGAATTAATTTATAAGGATTGATCGAAATTATTTGTTCGGGTTACACGATGTGTACAACCTGATTGAGGTTATTTCTTCATGAATCGAACAAAAATTGCGATCAATCCTTAAATATTAAAATAACTTTTAAAAAGACGTATAATATAATTTAATTAATACAACATAGATAATTTCATACTACACCAGATCTCATGAAAGAAGCACACTCTTTAATACTATAGAGGGATGATAGTTAAATAAATATTCATGTTTATTTGTTAAAACTATTCACCCATAAAGAGTATATTATAAAAAAGAAAAAGTCATTAATCTTTAATTAATAGATCAGTAGCATACTAGGCACGGAACGAAGGAAAAGTGCAACAATGCATGGAAGCTTAACTTAAAAGTAATACAACATATTATTGTTGTATTGATTAACAATTCCATAACGTAAGATATAAAGACATAAAAAGGAATGTGTACATACGTAGTAGGAATAGTAAATTAGAGTTAAAATTATATAATAATTGAACAGACAATCATTAAAGTAACATTAGAGTATCTATGAATAATAAACGTTAGAGAAAACCGAATGGACGGTCCAGAGACGCAGGCAAAATTGGGAACAAGACATAAAACGAAGACAAACAAAAGGATTAGGGTTAGGTTAATGGTGCTCAATGCCACTTTCAACAATATTTCAGTCATATCGTGGAGGTCAGTTTTATTGGTGGAGGAAATCGGAATACCCGGAGAAAACCACTGACCTCTCACATGTCACTGATAAACTTGATCACATAAAGTTGCACCGAGTACACCTTACCATGAGCGATATTCTGGCTCAGAGAGTTAGTGGTGATATGCACTGATTACATAGGTAGTTGTAAATCCAACTTCTATACGATCACGACGACGACGGTCCCAAACAAACAAAAGATAACACAGACAACAAAATGATGATCATTTACTGCGATTTTACAATGTAATGTACAAAGGACCAGAAACCAATAGTTTATGAATGACGAGATAAATGCAAATAAGATAAAATATGCTCGTTTAATGCACATACAATATCTATATAATAATGTTGTGTTAGCAATGACTATGCCAATGTAGTGGTCAGGGTTGAAGACATAGTCATTGCTAATACAACATTATTATTATTATTATTATGCTGACTGTTATATGTAGACAAAATATATTGAGAACTATTACAATAAAGGAGGTCCTGATATTGGTGACTAACATATTGGTTCAGATAGTCTTGAAAGTGTGAGAATATTCTTTGTTTCATTTAAGGCTTTAAAAATATAAAGATTTTTGAAGTTTGAAATTTAATTAACAACAATAACACGTATTAAAAAACAGTAACATGAATAACAGACGACTATGATAGATTGACAGATTGGATCCGCCCCTTGTACGTGGACTAGCTATATATAGCTGGACAGACAGCTGAAAACCCAACCTTCCCCGCGTGAAACTGGCATAGTAGATGTACTATTTTCACATAGTATATCAACGCTATATAATTCTTTGTGATATATGCCAAAATATCGTATGAACTTATATTACAGAAGATATTTACAGAAAGCATACTAATTACTATTATAGAGTGTTTGCTTTTTCAGAAAAGAAACATCATCACTGGGTTTGGTACTAGAGTAACACAATGGGTGCCACTAGTTGGACATGAACTGCTCATCCTTCAGGGGCACCTGATATCACCTCCGGTTGTTAGTGGAGTTCATGTTACTCGATCTATGGTTTTATATTTATGTTTTATAGATCTTTGTTTGTCCTTTTGGACATTGTGTTTTCTGTCATCTGATATACGAATTCTGATTACCCATTTGGTGTCCGTAAGCTCTTCTAAATGCAACAAAAGATGTTCACGAAGACATATCATGAACAACCTATTTGAACGTAATAATACAGATCAGCCAGATTATTATACTACATGTACCAGTAGTAACATTTGTGGTAAGAGGAATAAACCAGAAAATAACAACAAAGTGTTTGGGAACAAGTAAATCAAAGTCTATCAATTAGATGAACAAAAAGCATACATGTAACCTTGATTGTTTAGACATTTCTCTTGAAGCACAAACAACCATGGAAATGAGGAATCAACTATGGACACATATAATACAGCATCAATAAAACGCATTCGTACAGAATCGCAACATAGCATTTTCAAAAATTTAAACAAACCCGTGAATAGTAAATCTTCTTTGAAAAGCACATTCATGGAATTTGTTCTTTCTCAATACAATCAGGTAGTAAATTTACACCGCAATGTCGATATCTGACAACTATGCACTCAGGGCTTGTTATTTGTTCTCTGACCACTTTGAGGAATGTGCCATACCTTTGTGTATGTTTATAAGATAGAGACAAAATGGCTGATTGAAAACATTCTTGTCTTAATATTCAATATAATTAATATTACAAGGGATACATGTTCGTTTTATAAAATAGTGATACATAGCAATTTACAAAGAAAACCTACAACTAAGCATAATTGAATAGATAATTGTGATTTTGAAGAAAATGAGTCAACGATATATAATCACGGGGGAAATTTAAAAGGCAGTTTACCAAAGCTTTATGGTGACGACATGAATAATTAACCACCGAGTAAAAAACACAGAGACTGAATATAGCTCATAGGATAGCCAATGTAAGCAGCAAGCACAAATGCTAAAAATAGAATGTGGTTTATATAATTAACGTTGATCTTAATGAGTTCATGTTGTGGTGTTTTGTGGATCATTGTTTGTCCTTATTTTTTTATTTACAACTACATACGCAACCAGTGCCTATCATTACTGAAGTTTTGAGTTCGAATCCTCGTCATGGCGATGCGTACTCGATACAGCATTATGCTATGAAGTTTGTCAGTGACTTGCGGTAGGTCGGTGGTTTTCTCCTGGAACTCCGGTTTCCTCCACCAATGAAACTGACCGCCACGATATAGCTGAAATATTGTTCAAAGAGGTACTAAATACCAAACCCTAACAATTTTCTTTGGGTCATTGTATTGTCTGTCCTTGAATTTGTAGCCTCTGATTACCCCTTCGGTATCTTCAAACTTTTCAATATGTTGACTATGAGCGTTTATAAACGTTAGAGAATACCGAAGAGGCGATCAAAAATGGACAATCCAGAGAAACTGGCAACATAGGGTACACAAGACGACGAATAACAAAACAAAAACACACCACAATATGCGTTGGACACCATTATACATATATGATGAAGGTTATTTCCGAAACTCGTCATTCTCCACGCCAAGCTAGGTATCTAAGACTTTGTTACAATAATACATATGATCATTACTGTACATCTTAATGGAGTATCTAAATAAACTTCCATTTTGTATGCATTCACCTTGTACTCCGTGTTAAACTCTCAGGGGGGGGGGGGAATACATTCCCCATGTGTGGGTGGCAATACATGTTTCTTTGCTACAACCTCTAAAGATTTAAAGTGATGTTTCGCATCAAAGTTACTCTCCGTTTGATTGTTAAATTGGTAATTTTAATTCCTCAAGTCGGAAAGATATCGGGTAAATAATGATGAAAAGTGTGATTTCATTATCCCCGATGTATGTCTTTATGAGAAAATAACTTAAAAGTGATCGTTTTATTAGTTAGATTTCACCTCGTTTGTTTCAATTCACTTCAAGACTATTCATTAATTTGGACAACGTGTTAAACGTGCTTATCTTACTCCATCTATATAACTTTAAGTATTATTATTACTAGCATAAATCCATTTATTTTTACAATAAGTTGTCAATATAGCATAATTATTATGACAATGGATTTGTTCACACGGTTAGCATCTAATTTTTTATAGATGCATGCATTTTATCCTATGTTTTGCACGGTTTGTAAATAGAAAAACAGACATATAAGATATTATCATTACAGTAACTCGGAACCATGGTCCTGTAGCTTCACAGCGGTGTAAAGCAATCCGCTGTGGTCACCTAAATGTTTTAATTAATACCCTTTGGCCTTATGGCGGTTTAAACCATGATCATTTGATTTCATAAAGGTTAAACCAAAGCAATTTGATCTCACAAAGGTTAAAACCAAGATCTTTGGCCTCATTGTGGTGTGAACCAAATTCATGTGGTATTATACTAGTTAAAACTGAGATCATGTGGTTTCATAGCGATTTAAGCCAACAACATTTGGTCTCATAAAAGTTTAGAGCAATACCATTTATTCTCAGTGGCGTAAACAAATACCATTTGATTTCATAGCGGTTTAAATCAAGGTATACCATGACGGCAGTGGTCTTCAACATAATATGTATTTCTATCAAGTTACATCAATATATTTACCATTCGATCGAGTAACAATGTTTTATCACATCTTTATTTTATGGTATTATAATCAGATTTCAAGATAACGATACCCTGATAATCTACTCAACGTGTCGTACATCGTCTTAAAGAAGTTGTTAAATTTGAATTTCATCCCCCCAAAATATCTCAATTACGTGTGATTAATAGCCAATAGAAGATTTTTATTAGTAAAATATCTGTAAAATCGATACATTTGTACAGTTTTATTGTTATCATATGTTTCTATGACCACCAGAGATCCCACTTAAAGACAGACCAATTTATCGTCAAGAATTAACTGTCATATATAACAAGTTGGAGATGATTCAATTTCACTTACTAAAATATACTGAAATGTGATTTTGTAAAACACGTTCCAGTTTTTGGTTGCAGTCATATTTATTACTAAAAGCAACTTCATCTATTCTATTACACATTGATATATATTAATTAATTGAAGAAAATGTTTTTTTAATGTGTTTTACTTCCCACATTCAAACGATTTGCATGCATGATTCATAACAAACTAACGTGCTAATGACCAAATAATCACATACATTGGTAACATTATACATCCTAATGTAAATACACAAACACTAGTATTGAAATGAAACAGTTTCTTATTCTCACCCATCAAAGAGGAACAGCTTGAGATTGATGAATATTTATTTTCCGAATACAGTCTTGAACAGAAATGTTTATTATGAAAGAAAGTTTAACAGTGATGGTCAATAATGCCACCACTATCAACAGAACGAACACTCACCCTGTACCTCAAGATGATTTATTTGTATAAACATATATTGGCAAATCAAAAATAAGTACAAATACACTAACATATAAACACACTATCTTGTGGTGTTAAATGATATTATCTCAATCATCAGATATGACACACTGCAATCAAGATCACATGTGTACATTCAGAACATTAGGGATATATCAATTCCAGTCTACATGTGTTAAATACTTATCTGGCATGTTGAGATCTTATTTTAATAGAACATCATATGCCTATTAAACAAGTTCAAACATTTATGCATTTTATCAAATAATAATAATTAAAAAAAAACCATTTATGTCGTATGTTCAATTCATAAGTAACTGCTTACCGTTCGCAAGCACTTCGGTTCAGCTCTATTTTTTTGGTTGGGTCCTTGTTGCTCATCTATTTAGTTTTCTATGTTGCGGTTTGTTTGTCTTCGTCCTGTGGTTATGTCCAATGTCGCCTTTGTCTCTATATTGTCAATTCATGATTACCCCTTCGTTTTTCTCTAACATTGATATACTGCTGACTTATTTTCACATTTCTACCAATAATCTAAAAATAATCTCGCTACTTAGATAACGACGAGAAGTACGATTTAATGGAATCTCGGTAAAATAGTATATTGGTGTGTACTCTTTTCAAAAATCAATTTTAAATGTTTGATAATAGTTGTCATATTGTTATCACTCAATTTACTTGTTATAAGAATATATAAATACTAGATTTGTAGAGTAGATTCTTTAAGTCAAAGCCTTAGCAGATTTTGAATATACTGTTCAATAAAGGTAATAACAAAATTACCGAACTCCGAACAATCTTACAAAGGGAAAGTCAAAACTCATAAGTATATAAACAGACAAAAATCAATCAACAACCGGAAAACTGTGAAAACCGTAATGACCCTGACTTGGTACATGCATTTCTAAAAATCAGATTTTAAAGCGCCAAACCTCCCGCTTTCATTACGACTCAAAGGTTCCGGCTGTCACTATAACAGTATGTATAACAATACTGGAACAAAATAGGTAAAATAGTTGTCAAAGCAGTACCAAATTCAGTGAAGTAAATGTCAAAAACACTTTGACTGGCATGCTCCCAAAGACTTACATTATTTGCCTTTCAAATCTTTTGAATATGGTCGCAGGTGATGAATGTTATTCCAGAACGCGTCGTGTAGATTACGTTTATATGTTTGCTATTTTGAAACGCTATTACATATCTTTTTGCTTAGTCGGTATTTGTACACCATAACTTCATATTGTTTTTATGTTTTCTTGTATATTTCTGATGATTTACTGATCAAAAAGGCAGGAACCAGGCCAGGACCTGACTCTTATTCTTGTAATCCGCTTTCGCATTCAACAGTTTCACGTGTTGTATATTTTACATAAATTCATGACCCTATCAACAAATATGATTTCTGATTGGATCTATGGCATGACTAGCATGACTAGTGGAGCAGAATCTGCTTACCCTTAACTATGATGGGGGCCTTGAACTTTAGTGATGACTTCAAATGAACAACTAGCACCATTGGTTGAGTAGTTTCCTTGTTAGCATGACATTCTGTTAATAATCACACGTTCTGGATGATCATATCAACTGATAGATATATACTCCATATACAGGTGCTGCGCAATGCTACAAAGAAATGGACATTTCACAATGAGAAAATTGATCTCATCTCATTAGTCGAAAGGCTTCGTTCTTTATCGGTCGTCATTGTTAATTTCTAATTGTAGGTCAATGTATGATGAAGTTCTATCTGTATATGTGATGTCATTTATGTCACGTTCAATGGGATGGATGCCAACAACATGGCAACCAAACTTGGAAATATTTAGTGAAAGGACATTTATATGTCTGGACGTGAAATTAAGGGACAAGACCAGTGTCTTTTCGTTTATCTGTATAATCCTGAGAAACACAATATGAATAAAAGAACATGTCGACGAGAGTAGGAGCAGCTAGTACCGATATGAATACAGACTGTTTGTTGATAATTACAACCACCAATCATAACAACCATACCTCCAGCATTAAGATGATGTTAGCTTCCGGGAACATGTTTGCTAAAATCAGAGAAAAGCAAAGATGTGTCCTATTTGTATCTACGTTTACCATTCGCTTTATTTTTGTATTTTGTTTTTGTTTTATAAAAGTTGAACTTATTTAGTTCAGAGTGGGAATATTTGTGTAAAGAG
Source organism: Bathymodiolus brooksi (assembly GCA_963680875.1). Lineage (NCBI taxonomy): Eukaryota > Metazoa > Mollusca > Bivalvia > Mytilida > Modiolidae > Bathymodiolus > Bathymodiolus brooksi. The sequence continues at coordinate 111,315,677 of OY804577.1, forward strand.
TGGAACAGTCAAATGCTGAAGGAAAGTTATTTTACAGATCTTCCGAGTTTTACAGAATCGACATCTGATTCATACCAAAATGAAGTTGCTAGTGATTTCCAGAAGATCTCCAAAACAATTTAAATGCTAAGCAAAAAAAAAATTTACATTTCGACCTGTACAAATGTATTTATCTAGATCAGGAACTACTTTCTGTTTTTATACTGAGTTACTGTGCCTATTGTCTGTATTATAATTCGATCGATCCTCATTTTTTTTTATCATTTGTATGCACAGGTAGAAATTAAGAATCCTTTGAAATAAGTATAATTTATTAATGATAGTAATCTACTTAAGCTGTGTTTAAATTAAAAATTGGGAATAGAATATTTACAGCCAACTCTGCATGAAATTAAAAGATTAGCAAATCTTATACAAATATCATTCCCCACAGACATAGAGTGAGATCGGGTACCCTGAAAGGAACGGATATATTTAATACTTTAAATAAATACCACACCGTCCAAACAGTTTCAAAATTTTCTCTCAAAATCGTAGAAAAAGGGACAAAATCGATTGATACCTCTAACACGCATATACATGACCGATCATTTTTCTGGCTTGGTACGTATATGCACTTCAATAAAAAGCGGCGGGGCTAAGCTCGTTTTATTGGCTCAGTATATAAACCGAACAACAGCAGACAGAAGTAAAAAAAAAAAATCTTATACAAAATGAACTCCGACAAATTTTGATATGTATCTATTAGAATTGAAGAACAGTTTGTTTGTTTGGCTTTTATATTTGTTCTCTTTAGCGATGCACCTCTTATGCTTCTTACCGTGACCTTCACCTCGAAATCGACAACGGAGGAAGAAAACAAAACTCTACGACAAACGTGATGTCATCTAATAGTCACGTGCTACTCATCTTTTTAGTTTTTTGTTTGTATTGAGTTTTTTGTTTTGTTTGTCTTCGTTCTGTATCTTATGAGCAAGGTTGCATGTGTCACTGAATTGTCTATTCGTGATTGTCCCTTCGTTTTTCTGCAATTGTTATATATACTATATAAGCTGCAGATAATAATTATTATCTGTCATTATAATGTTACTTTGTTGTCCTGTAGCTCTTTTCACAAAAATTCTTACGATAAAAAATTGTCGAAAGTGTAAGACTAAGATTAAAAAGAGTTTCACAAAAATACTTACGATAATCTTAAGTGTAAAAATAGTCCTAACTTTACGTGTAAAACTATCCTGTCCTAAGTGTAAAATGTTGATCGTAAGAGAAACTTTTGTCTTATCTTTTATGGTAAGTGAAAAAAAATAGAAAAAAAGATGGACGATGTATTGGCGCTTCGACTTGAAAATAAGAGAGCAATTCATCGTTAGCGCATTTTCTCTGACCGTATGACAAACATATTTACACATATTGATAAATGTTTATTGAAATAAATATGGTTTAATACAAACAGACGCTACAAATGGCATTGTTGTTTACTTCTTTTTCTGGCGTGACTAATAACAGAGTCTATAACGATGCATTCCGTACATTTACCTTTTCAATGCAGCAGTGTATCGTTTACATGACCAAAAAAAATCAGGATAATTCTCAATAATTTTAGATTTCAAATTGGGAACGATCGACAATCGAAAAGACTACTTTCAAACTTAGGGAGAATTAATTTTTTTTCATTTTTTGTTGGATAAAAACAGGAATACGGGATTTTCTTCTAGACATCTACTTCGCTTAAGGTCCGTTGTCACTATCAAAGTTTTCCATCAAAAACTTTGTCAAAGAAAACTTGGACAAAGTGTCAGTTGTCACTATCAAAGTTTTTTGATCATCTTTGTCAAAGAATTGGAGGGAATAATTGGAGGAAAATCACAAATTATGAAAACATTGCTGTCACTTTATGTCTAATGAGCATTGCAATCCTTAGAAGGAGACTCCGGGACCGTGCAAGGGTGAGAAGGAGGGTAACTAGATCTTGGTTGCTGAGAAGGAAACAAAGAAGCGCATACAATACACCTCTTAAAAAATTGCACACTAAAGACCCGATCGAGTTCCGAAATTATTTTAGAATGGACAAAACAACAATTCAATCAATTCTTCTATGATTTCATTTGTCCATATTAATTTCTTACTCATCTTGCTGATTTTCACTTCCCCGTCTTTTTTATTAGCATGTGCTTTTGTTTTGTAAACATCATCTCATCATTCCAAAACAGTATTCTGATTGGTTGATTTCCATCAAAGTCCATCAAAGTTTGAAGAAAAATAGGATGGAGTTCTATTCCATCAAAGTTGGTCAATGTTTTTGATCAAAGATTTCTTTTACCGTTGTCGCTATCAAAGTTTCATCAAAAACTTTGTCAAAGTTTTCTTTGACAAAGAAAACTTTGATAGTGACCACGGGCCTTTACAAAAGTTTTGTATGAACAGCTGCTTTAGGACTGGAATTTTCTGGATCCAATGATATCGTTTTGATTTTGCCTTTATATTAGTAATATAATTTATTAATTTCTGGCAACTTCGATGATCATCGAACACTCTGGCAATACATAAACTTGTGTACATTCTTCTGTTATATTAATATTAATATATAACAGGGATATTTATTCGTCTTCATGATTGATAGATGATAAACACATCTTAATTTGGGTTATCTCAGAAAAATCGGGATAAATTTTCATCAGTAAAAGAACAAGCGTTTAATTTTATGTAGGATGGGATTAATTGGAAAAAAAGGGGTAAATATTTTGCTGACAAATAACCGATAAAATGAATTATATGAATAGGGTTTTTTTCCACACTCCAGATGCACTCCCTTAAAAAATACTTCTACCAAAAGTAACCACGCGTGAATGATGACGCACAACTTCAAGTAATGATAATTATTATAGATCATTTTAATTTACATGCATCATACCCGTTCATATTTTGTGCAGTTATTGGTGATCGATTCATATACATTTTTTTGTATTAGATAAAAATTCAATATAAACATACAACCACATCATAGCATAAAAACTGCTTATAAATTAGTGCCGGGGATATTTTATAGAATAATTTTATTAAAAAAATGCTTTGTTGTGCTATGGAAATGAAACTAGGTTGCTAAGGAAGATGGTTTATGGTGTTTAACGCCCCTTTCAACAATATATCGGTCAGTTTTGTTGGTGGAGAAAAATGGAGTACTCGGAGAAAACCATTGACCTGTCGCAAATCACTGACAAACTTTATCACATAATGTTGTATCGAGTACACCTAAGGAAGATTTTTTTTTATCGTAAGTGTAATTTTAGTCGTAGGATTAAAATTTGTCGTAAGATAATCTTTGTGAAAAGGACTACAGGTTTGTATTATTTATTTCAGCCCCTATGAAGAATTCAGATCTGTATATATACATTCAATAACAAGAAGGGATATGAAGTTACCAAGGAATAATCAGAAGCCGTAAATCGAAGAAGGACAGACAATATAAATGCCAAAAGTAAAATAAAACAAAAGAACAAACAATAATCTGCTAAGCACTATGCAAAACAAAAAAGAAAATATCGAGCAACACGTACCCAACCAAAACCGATGGTGAACTCAGGTGTTCCGGAAGGGTGAGAATATCCAGCTTCACTAGTGGCACCTGTAGTGTTACTCGTTTAATAAAACCGGTGATATGTCATGAATGAGGAAAGGACGGGTTTGGGATTACGACAAACGGAAGATATCCGCAGTCGTTTGTGACACAGATTTTCCGTAATGGTGACGACCGTAAAAAGTGATGACTTCAACCTAACCACCAGGAACCCTTGATTCAGTAGCTCTTTCGTTATCAACAAGTTTCTATCGAGGAAATCATGATAGGAACCACAAGCTCTGGAACATCGGAACAATTCAACTTTACTCCTTACCATTAGTAAAATGTAGTTATCATACTAATGGGTACATTAACATTACGTATATCATAAGAAGCTGAAATTTGTATAATATCATATTAATTAATTTATTTTGTTGAATATCAATTTGAAAATTCAAGAGCACTGCAAGCTATCAAACAATAATTCAATTATTGTGTAGATGCTAACAGAAAAGTGAATCAAATAGGTCGTATATCGGTATTTATATTTTGTTCATGGGAGGTTGTATGTATTAAATAATTCAAACTTTTCGTCTTGTTGTGATAGTTACGGACTGTTGTCCCAGATAAATAACAATTACGAATGATAATATAAGCTTAAAGTAGATTGTTTTGGATGTTCTCGCGTGGCCTATAGACATTATTACATTCAGATTTTAGACAGAACAAATAATGTAATATAAGATTACATCTGTAGAATGAGAATGTAGATTTGAGGTCGCACGGAAACAAAAAAGGCATACGCAGGATAGCTAAATTTAGCTGAGGGAATTGAATTTTGGTTCTAATTGAAATTTACAATTACAATCTTTAGAAGTATGGATTTAAATTGTAAACACTTCCTATAAATCATGTCGGTGCCAGAGCACTGAATACTGTGCGAATGATACCATCGGGGATTAATAACATATGTGATGTTTCCATTAAGATGCTGCACTCTTTAAAATTATGTTGTTATTTTCGTTATCGTTCACGAATATGACCATTTTCCTTTATGTCATTATTCGGGACTTGAATAAACCATATTCGAGAGGGGAAGGGTTAGGATCCCATTCATCGGTTTAACCCCGACACATTTTTATGCCTGTCATAAGCCAGGGCGTGGATTTCCAACGCTATTTGTCGTGATCATTTTTGTGTTCAATAATTTAGGTGAGAGGTGATTGTACGTTTTGTTGGAATTGCCATGCCATCCCTGTTTAAGCTTTCTTTTAGTATATATATAGATGATAGTCTAGACAAGACACTCGATATACATTTTATATCCAACCCAACAGAACAAAGCCATACATCTTTCTCGGGTCACGTGAATATCATAGACTTAACCATCAATGAACATATCGAATTGGTTTAGTTGGTTTATGGTGATTAACGCCACTTTCAACAATATTTCAGTTATATCGTGGAGGTCAGTTATTGGTGGAGGACACCGGAGAATACCACCGACCTGTCGCAAGTTATTGACAAACTTTATCACATAATGTTATATGTCGCCGTGAGCGGGGTTTGAACTCACGACTTTAGTCGTGATAGGCACTGATTGCTCAGGTAGTTGTAAATCAAGCTACCATACGAACACGACGGACCCATATCGAATTGCAATTTATTGTAGGAGGTTTATCTAGTGTAGTATCATAAGTTGCCGTATTTTGACTTTTTTCTATAAAAACCACTATGGATATTTGTAACTTTTTAATAAAAACAGTAGGGAAAAATAACAATTGAAACAATAACATGAAAAATCGAAATTAATATTTTAAACATTGTTTTTACAGTGTACTATAATAAATAAGATTAATAAAGCTATTTTATATAGTAAAACAAATCAACATTCTCATTAAATGTCAAATAAATCCTTTATTTCATATTAAAAGAGGCGAAAAAAATGTATTTGTATAGGAAATATCTACTTGGCATTCCTAGGATAATGTAGAATGTTCTGTCGAACATTTAAGAACGACGGACGTATCACACCACATACCACATGACAATCTTGATATGTGTTAATCCATTTCTTCCTAATGAAACAGAAATGATGAATTCTTATAAAATGAGCTAGTTTGTATCTATGAGGTTTTCTACAAAAATGCCAAAAAGCAGATGGTGTTACATATTACATTGGTTTAGAAGTATAAATAACACCTAAATATAACGAAACGACTTATTGCAGTGTTTATTATCACTCAATCTGTCCATTCATACATGTGTAATCCGTGAAATACATTTGCTCCCTGCCGAATCAGATGGTCAAACCTGCAGGTTTTTTTTTTTATAGTATGTTCATTTAAAAGGTTTTTTTCCTGGTTTCGTTGTGTCTTCATTTAGATGTTTTGTCTTAAGATTTTGTATTATTGTAATGGTCTAAAATTGTGCAAGATCAGAATGCAGAGTATAAATTCTGTTTGATACCATAGTAAAATTATTGCCTTAAAATTGATATATACATGTAGATTCAATTGTCGATAGCATTTTTTCACGTATGACGTTCACGTGTCAAATATTTGTTTTTTTCATTAAAACATATTGTTCCATGAATACGTGCAATGCAGTGTGCCTGTTTGCATGCATAATTATGAAAATACAATAAGAATTATGGGCTGATGAAGAAAATGACAAATTAATGATGTTCTCACTCTATGACTATACATGAAAAGAAATATTCACGAAACCATGTTCGTCGTTGCAGATGATATTGCGATATGAAAACATCAATGTACAGTCATCGTGATGCATAAATAAAAAATGTTAATTACAACCACTACACTGTTTTCTCTCGCACACTATAATATAAAAAAAGAATGTACAATGTAAGGGTGCTATGATCAAAATGGTAGCACTGAAAGCATTGGGCATATTATATACATGATACAATTTTAGTGATATAAATAAGTTCAGTCAGACTTATATATAAAGGGCACTAAAGAGAACCTGAAAATGTACCCTCTTATGTATAGCAGTTACCCGTTCTTTTCAGAATAACATTATATGCTCTATTCATTAAATGGAGAAAACCATAACTGCCCTGTATAGACAGTGATTTATTAGATACCTAGGTACCTCTTAAAGCAGGTTTGACTGTACTCTTTCTTGGGAAATGGCTGATGTATTGAAATTTCAAACTGATCATAAAATGTCAAAATGGTTGTATATCTATATATGTAAAACTGATAACGAATAGACAAAAATAAATGAAAGAAGGATGCTCATTATGTCAATGGAATATGCTAGATTTATGATTTCAAAATGAAATGTATGCAATTATAACAAGTGTACATTTTCATGTCACAAACTGACACCATGTTTTACTTGTCTCTGTAAGTAATACAGTACTATCGTACGATCACACCATTTAGCTTATAATAGGCAACAATAATAAATATTATTAAAGGTAATTTTCACTTTTTATAAAATATTAAAAATCCCCACATCTAGGCATAGCAAAATCAGAAGATGTAGTGTTACTTTCACATGCACTAATTGTTCTTTCTTCGTGCTCTAATTGTTCCTTCCTAATGCCCAACATTGTTCCTTCTGCATGCCCCAATAGTTCCTTCCCATTTCTTAAAATGTCCATATATTTATATACTATGTACATCAAACATTATACATTATTATAGTTCGTGTAAGTTTCTGTAGTAATATTTGGTACTGTAATATTTTGGCATATTACCTGGACAATTAGACACTCAGTATGATAATGATATTAATGTGGTCTTGTCCAAGTAATATTTACAGATTAATACATGGGCATTTCCATATTGGCCTGGTTATCATCCTGAGACCCCCATATTGGCCCGAGACGCAGTCGAGGGATGATAACCAGGCCAATATGGAAATGCCAATGTATTAAACTATTTATTACATACTTCCGACATCTAGAAAAGAGACACCCATATTGGCCTGAGACGAAGTCGAGGACCATATTGGCCCGGGCCAATATGGGCCTCGATATGGAAATGATTTTACAGTAATCCAATAACCGGTTATTTTCCCGGGGTGCGAACATATGGACAGTTTACTTCCGGTCATGTTGGTCATACAAAAATGCCTTTTTTTAACTAAGTATGTAATAAGCCAAAATATTACCCAGGTCGGGTAATATGTCTCTCAGACCTGGGTAATATTTTGGCATATTACCTGGACAAGACCACATTATTATATGAATATCACATATCAATGGCATTTAAAGCTTATACCTTTGAGCATACACATATCACTTTTTACAACCGAATCTTTCTGATGCCATGTATCATATGATCACAATTGCAAGCTAGTAAAAACATAGGTATATTTATATACTTCTGTCTTTGATTTCCACAACCATTATTTTTCTAAAACGTATTTAAAAGACATACGAACGCATGTATGTTCGTTGGAAAACAAACTACATTTCTAAGAATAAAGAAGCATGCGAGATCCTTTTCTGCATTGCATTGACATGTACAAACAAGAAACCCGTGTCTATGAATGAGTTTGGAGACATTGTTGTGTATTATCATCTCCAATAGCATGTATCACAATAAAGAAACATAATGTAAAATCATTTGAAATACAATAAGGGAACATATCAATCCAGCTGTTGAGTTTAGAAATCTAGCAGCGTCATGAGAATCAGCATTCTCTGGTCGGGTGGAATCATTGAGAGTACCTATGAATAAATTAATAAATGTAATATAAGATATGCTTTGTAGTAAATAAGGGTAATAACAAAATTACCGAACTCCGAACAATCTTACAAAGGGAAAGTCAAAACTCATAAGTATATAAACAGACAAAATCAGTCAACAACCGGAAAACTGTGAAAACCGTAATGACCCTGACGCCATTTTGTAGTAACTGTCATTGATCTCACTTGACATAACGACAGAAAACAAAAGATTGAGCAACGCGAACACCGCTTAAAACCGGGAGTGAACTCCGGTGCTCCGGAAGGGAAATCAGTTCCTGTTCCGCGTGTGACATCAGTCGTGCTATTCATCTCACAAATCCGGTGGATGATGAATGAGGGAAGTATCGGATAGTGATCAACAAATGGAACGTATCCATGGGCATTTGAAACACGGATAATTCCTACCGGTTAATCACGTCATGGTAGCGATTGATTTGATTAATTGACATAAAATATCTGCAAATTAAACATTAATGTTATCAATAGTTCGTGGTTCACACAGCCGTTACGGTTAAATCCGAGTAAGGTTTAAAGCTGGGTTTGGCTGTATCTTTGATTGGGCTTAGATGTGGCTTTAACTACAGGTTTCGATTTAGCTATATGCCTGGCTGTGGGTTTAGCTATATGTTTGAATGTCAGTTGTTGTCATGACAGTAGGATTTGATATTTTTAGCAATTTTCTTTCAATGTGTGGCATCTATGTTTCACTTTCCAATTGCTTTATTGTTTTAGAGCCAATGTGGAAGTCAGGCACAACAATCCTCACCTATTTTACTAAATTTATACTGGTATCGTATAATTATATATCCTTTTTTTTTACATGGAAACAGCGATTAACATTTCATTTTACTCAAAACCATTCAAGTGACTCCACTACTGTTAAGTGACTGAATGGAATTATAATTCACGTTTAGTAGATACAAATATATATAAGCTTTAAATAATTACCTCTTTTTGCATAGTTGGAGCCAGCTGTAAAATAGAAATTAAATATCATCAAAAGATATGTTGCAATAGATAACTCCAATGACAAACAATATTTTATGACCCCTCCCCCCACAATCTCATCGTATAAATGTTCATATCCTCGTACTACTCAACCCATGATTCGCACAGTAGATGCTGAACATTTGAAACACATGTCCTCAATTCGGTATACATGCGGTATTTCATGTGTTCTGGTATTTTGTCTATTTGCATAATTTAGGATTTATGTTTGACCGTTATTGTTTTGTCTATCACTATTATGCTTATTTGTAATGTTCCATCTAATTGATTGGTTGATTACTGTATACACCATCTCTGTTCATTAAGAAATCACATTTACAAACAATAAACATTATCAGTAAAAGAAGGTAGCTATTGGGTCGTGACAGCCGACGAACGCATGTTTTGATAACAACATTAAAAAGGGGATAATGGAAAACGAACCAATTCTCCAAATACAATACACTCATTTATTAGTAGTCTTTTTTGATTGGTTCCGAGCATCCAGCCAGTGGGATCGGTGATGCATTTTAACCTGAAGCGTAATACACCGTGTCCTATTTTCATATCCCGAGTTCCCCCGGGGACTTTAATTGGTATTTTAAAATTAATTTTGACTAAAATAACGAGATAACCATCGACTAACGTTTCGTGGTACTGTACATAAATCTAATTGGAAATAAATAATTTATGTATATATCTACACAGAATGGTTGTAATGTTTCAATTTATATGACAGTCTTGTTGCTTAGCAACAATAAGATACGATACTTCACATGTCTCCCAACATACAAAGACAACGGACGAAAATGTTGATAAACAATACTCAATACTGATCACAGTATATTAAAAGGAGTAATGTTTTCTGCTTTTCGCTCATAATTTATTGTGCATATTAAAACACTGATAAATCATATATTATTAAACAATATACTAATATGTAAAGTGATTGAGTGAGTGATTGTTGTTTAACGCCAAGTTAGCATTTTACCAGCTATATCATGGCGAGAACAAGTTACATTTCGATGAGATAAAAATAATGTTCGCTTTGTACCAGAATAACACGATTAGCTGGTTGACGGTTATTCCAGAAACACGTCGTGCGCACCAAATTGTATATCTACGTTTTTATTTCATAGTTTTAGCTCACTGAAACAACAGTCCAACGGGTAGACATATCGCTCCACTCAGACATATTATCCTGATTCCGAACCATACAGTCTTTCTGTTTATTCTTTACTGCTGCGTGCTTAGCGGAGAAGGAACAAATAAATATCAAGTTTACAGTGTTGCTTAGACCCGACTTTGGATCGAATCAACGATGTACCATGTTCGAGACAAGTATGCTAACCATTACATCACTGAAGCTATTCTAATAAGTAAAGGGAACTTCAAAAGCAGTTACTTAAATTGATGCTCTACAGACCTATCTATGAAGGAAAATGTAGTATTGACTATTGTTCCATTTATTTACTAAAACAAATATTTCAAATATCCAACAATTACTAAAATTATACATACCACTTAAAACGCTAACAATCATACGAGTTGTTTTAGGTTCGTCATTATGACTTGTTGCCCTACAAATATATGTCCCATTGTCTTCTGGTTTTGCATTTTTAATTTCTAAAGAACTTGTTAATACACCTGCATTTTGAGCCACATGGTCTTTGATATATATTTTATCAAATGAAGTAAGTCTTTCTCCATTTTTGTACCACTCAATAGCATCTGGTGGATATTTTTTACCTTTTGCGTTGCATAAAAGAAATATTGAACTTCCCTTTTCTGGGAACTCTGTACCAGTTATTGTTATTTCTGGAATGAGAAAAATAGTGTCAAGTAGTCTTAGACCAATTATGATGTGCATTGCATTAAAAACGTAGATATCAAATTTTGTGCGCCCGATGCGTTTCTGGAATAACCTTCATCAGGTACGCTCAAAATTGAAACATTGGAAAGCCAAATAACTTAAAGTTTTGGGAGCTATCAAACCAATTGACCTAAACAGGATAGCCAACATCGACTAAGGTCACCTATGTCTTATGTAAATATCATGTTGTTTTTCCTCGAAAATTTATTATTTCCGCACGGAATTCGAGAAAATTGATTGATTTGCTACTTAGCGTCATGTGCTGAGGGATATTACAGTCTATTGAGAGCTATATTTCCAAAGAAGTATATCCAGTGAAATGACTTTTTCTATTCAAACACTACAGCGAGCAACTAGTGAAGTAGGAAATTGTAACCCTTCCAGAACACCTTAGTTCACTCTATGTTGTTCAATATTTAGTTAATTGTCTTTATAGTATGTATATATCATTCGCTGTCCTTTTCTTTTTGGCCATTGCATTATCTTCCTCGATTTACAGTTTATGATTACCCCTTTGTTATATTGTATATTCAGACTTCGAGTTAATAATATGTTTAAGAGTAGAACATTTTTCGATAAACTAGGTTAATATATAACAAGGGGTATTAGTGTTTCGGAAACAATTCTTACTTTTGTTCTTTGTGTAAGATTTAGCTAAGCTACTTTTCTATATATCATTAGCTTGTTGTTCTTGTATTGTATTCGGATTTACCATTGTGTCAAATAACACGTGAATTTGAATTTTCTGCATCAATTGGTGTCTGGAATTTTGAAGTGAAAAGTTAAAATGACGCTGTTGAAATATAACTCAATGTAGGGTTACAATGAGTATTAAAATGTATAAAAATGCTATAAAGCATACCTGCTTTTCTTTCTAAAACAGCATCTGGAAAACAAGAATAATATGAGTTTATTGTTACATACATACATGTATACATGTACATATATCAGTATTATTTATCTTTATATATTACTAGTGATCGTGATCAGCAGTGTAAAGCGGTGTTCCGTCTATTAAAACCACTATAGTATCTTCAATGGTGTAAAGATACATGCCCAATAGCACATAAGGAGATATGCTAACGTTGTATTCTTTCAATGAATATGTTCTCTGGGAAATCCTACTTTCTCTACCATAAATTTCTTCTCCACAATATAGCTAATAATGCAAATATGCATTGAATTGAGAAAGTTTGCCAGTTTGTCATTTAATGTTCACTTTACAATCATATTGGACGTGATTTGTTTTTTAATGCTTCAAGTTTACGAAGATATTTGATCTTGTAAAGATAAATTAGGAGAAGAGCCGCATGCATTGTTCTGTCCATGACTATATCAAACACACGCATCGTTTCGACTGACTTCAACATATTTGTATATTGATTTTCTTCCCCAAGTTGTGTTTTTTCAATTATTCTAAATATCATCAATTCATTGTGTCCTTACTTTTATTATTATGCTTACTACAAAATATCCATGTTTATGCTGCTGTCATTTTAATTCATGTTGAAGAGAAACGGCCTTATTAGGGTGCAATAACGTGTGCCCGATTTCAATATGCCTTGATATTATGCCAATAAAATATGTTTAATTGAAATATGTTTTAGACGGCTGAATTACAGTGCCATCTATGCATCTGTAGTATATTTACGATGTGTCTAATCAATCTATATCACTTGCTTTCTTTTACTGATATGTCGTGACGTATGAGATATGACGGAACCACATTATGGGTCACATGTGAGTGACCAAAGGTCGTGATCTTTACCGTTCATTGATAATAGCGCTTTGGAAAATATGAAAGCGCTATAATTTAAAATCAAACTGCTTTGTTTGCTACGAGCAATCTGATTTGTCACAAACGGCCATAAGCTGTATTTATCATATTTAAATATTCATGACATAGGATGACTCGCATGTGAACCATAATGCAGTTCGCTAAACACTACACGCTTCACATATCAGTAAAGGGAAGCAAGTGAGAGATGTGATTATGGTCAGAATGGCGTTTAGCTAAAACCATGTTAACCTATCACAGTTAATGTTATATTTTTCTAGTTAAAACTATGCTAACCTATCGCAGTTAATGTTTTATTTTGTCTAGTTAAAACTATGCTAACCTATCACAGTTAATGTTATATTTTGTCTAGATAAAACTATACTAACCTATCGCAGTTAATGTTTTATTTTGACTAGTTAACACTATACTTACCTATCACAGTTAATGTTATATTTTGTCTCAGCGATTTCCCTCGTGTTCCCACCTGACATTCATAAATACCAGCATCGTGCATCTGTACATTTTTTATGCTTAGATTCCACTGATTTTTCCACGGGACATGAACGGCTTCAAATCTAGGATCTTGAGCAAACAATAATTCTCCTGTGGTAATTGGAGTTATGTATGGAAGTTTTCTCCACGTGACCTGTTATATACAAACATGTTAGATTACCATAACATTTCTATTTTATCTTGTTCAGAACCATTAATAACAAAATGAAAAAAAGTTTCAAAATCTAATCGAAAAATCGTAAAATAGAGGCAAAATTGATACTCATCAGGCATAGAAATAACAGCTCAATATTCTGCCATGGAACAGGCACTTCAATAAAAAGTAGCGGCGTTCGGCTAGTTCTGCGGGCCCAAACAGAATAACCTCTATAGATTCAAATCATGGATAAATGAATGTCAGTTTCTTCGATACTATGCATTATTTACTATTCGTTGTATTAAAATTGAGGTTTCAACGAATATTTATCATTTATATGTACAGACTACAGTATTGGATCCATGAATTTACGTAACTCTGAAAATATTGTCCTCATACCACGAAAACTGTTATCCACGAATTTAAATGAATTCTCGGTAACTCGAATCATTTCGTCCAAATCATACATTGCCCCGATAAATCGAATTCAACTTCAAACTAAAATAGTATGTTCCTTTATAAAACAGCAATATTGCACTGTAATGCCATAATATACAATAGTAGCCCTCTATTAAGACCGCTCCCACCAAATCAGGCCATATTTGAGATGCATTGAGATTGTAAAATACTAGTAGTTTTTCCTCAAGAGAGGCTGATAGTAGCCAAACACTAAGTGGACAATATATGTAGCTGTATCGGGACGAAAACAAATTACTTTTTTTAGTATGAAAGGATGATGGGTGCTTTCTTTCTATTATCATTATATCGTAGACCAACACGCTGAGCTGGTTGTTTGTAATGTTAGTTGATTCAAAGAATTATATGTTTTTAAATGTTGCTCCACCCGGAAATTTTTCCAGACTCCGATTCAACCAGTCTTTGCTTTCACTCCTGAATGTTGTGTACATTCCCCCGAAACAGCAAATATCAATTTAAAAGCATTTTGTTTAACCCATTCATGATCTTCTAACCATTACACTACCGAGAAATTCCGATGATGGCGAGGTGCACTCAATACAACATTTTGTGTTAAGGTTTGTAAGTGACTTGCGGCAGGTCGGTGGTTTTTGCCGGATACTCCGGTTTCTGCCACAAATAAAACTGACCACCTCGATATAACTGAAATATTGTTGAAAGTGGCGTTAAACACTATAATCCTAACCCCACTACCGAGAATATTTCATGATGTACATGTTCTAGATGTGTGATAAGATAACAAAAGGCCTACTTACAGTTTTAGTACCAAGATTCAGTACCGTGCATGGCAATAAAGCTACTTCTCCTTTATTAAATGTCAGGTGCGTTTGGACAGGTAAAAATGTAGGATGTTGTGAGATGCCCCTTGAACCTCCTGAAATTAAAGGAGTGAAACCATGAATTGCTTATTTATCATTTGGTTAATATGTTCATTATATTTCATAACATTTATATATTATCCATTTTATTAAAATTATTTATAAATATATATATATATATTGTCTTTGGTGTGTGCACGGATATATAATATATATTCTGAAGAACGAAAAATAGATTCGTTTGACATTTTTATTATATTCGTCTTATAATGTCAACTAGATATGAAAAGGGAGCTAAAGTTATTTTAGATTTACATGTAATAGTTATGATGATATTGCCTGAAATGGATCAGGGACGAATTCTGTATTTTTCTTTGACATGTTAGCATGGTCCATAAGTGCATTTTGCCAATGTAAATGAAAATCTAATTATAGATACGGAAACAACAAAGTTTCCACAAACTCGATGCACGTAATCCGATAAAGTTAAATACATAAATACATGGTTCGTCTTGATTATTTCCGTGTCACAATAGACACTAGACACTATGTTAAAAGTCTTTGTGATCAAGTAAACCATAAGGGTTAAACAGAATGGATAGACAAATTCAGATAAGGTTACCAATACACGAGGAAGATTGACCTTTGTTTTAATAAATTACATCATGTATCAATTCAATGAAAACAGCACAACATGATATTGACACTGACTTCAGATAGAGACTAACGTTGAATGATAAATAACTCCATAACAACAACATTGCATTATCCATTATTGTCAAAATGTCATAGGATACAAACTAATTAAAACTAGTTTAAACCCGCTACATTTTTGAAGTACACGTGGGAAGCCAGGTAAGTGCATTTCCGTGTTGGTGTATCGGTTTTACCTCTTTCTGCGATCTTTCTATAGCATTTTGGAACTGTTCTGAGTGTTGTATGTCTTTTATCATTCATTTTATAAATTATTGGTGCTGAACATCATTTTCAATAATATTACAGATATCTAGAAGTTATTTTTCCGTAGGAAATCGGAATATCCGGAACATACCATATATCTTCCGGAAATCCCTAATAAACTTAAGATGCTATCTAGAACAACTCTCAGCCTTAGTGGTGATAAGAACTGAGATACGGATGTTAAAAGCTTAGATATTTAATAGTGCGCGCAACGCGTGTTTGGAATACCCTTCATCGGACAACAAAAATGGGAAGCCAAATAGCCTTACAAGGCTTAAATAGGGTAGCACAATTCGGTAAGATTACCTTTGTTTAAAAGATATCAACCTTAATTTTAACTCATTACATTATTTAGGAACTGTAGATTTCAAATATAGATATAACTTATAAATCAAGTCAGTGCAGAAGCACTGATTACTGGGCACATGCTACCATCCATCATATATATTTACCCAGTGATAGTAGTAATAATAGATATATAATTTTGTGCGCACGACGCGTTTCTGGAATACCTACCTGCATCACATAAAAATGGTATGCGAAATATGACGACCAGTGAGTAACCCATATAACATTATTCAGGCTGATGACCTGAGCCCAGTAATTTTAGCACATACCAGGAAGAAATTGATCAGCATGTTTGCTACTGTTTTAATCATATATCTCATTGCATGTCATCAGTGGAACTTTCGGACCGATACAATTATTATTGGTCTCTTGGTAATAGTTGGGGTTGATACGGGAAGTCATGCATTAATTCCGTGGACTTTTATGAGGAATTGTTTTGTTGTCCATGAAATGAGTGTTACATTACCGAATACATGTACAGCCTCCAAATCTACTTTTCTGTCAATTATCATGTAAAAACCGTGTTTTATTTGTTGATGTGTGTGTGTGCGTGTTCGTGTTCTTATGAATCAAATACGAGTAGCAATTTTATCATAAAACTAGCTTAACCCCGCCACCTTTTATCTTTTTATCAAAATACCTGTACCAAGTCAGGAAAGTGAATGGTCATATATATATGTATGTTAGTGAGATCAATTTTGTCTCATTCTACGATCTATCTATTGGATATGTTTTTGCTTTTCATATTTTATGAAACAAATACTATTAAAATTTTATCATAGTATTTTTCTATCGTTTATTTAATGAATTATAATTTGTAAATTGAACATGATAAATGCATGTTCTCATACAATTATTTTACTTTAACAAATATATTTTATATAATTTTCAATTAATCATTTTAAAACACTTTTAACAATTACAAATAATAAAGAAAACAAAGCTCATCAAATTAAAATAATCAACTTCTGAACGACGAACATGTAATAAAAAAGGATTATTCACGGATTGTACAAGTCACGATTTGCTACGTTGAAACGGAACAGCTAACATGTATACATGACCTTTTTACAATATTGCTATACAAATATCCATATTATTTAATTGATTTCTTTACTCTTGCTCATAAATATGGAATATTTTTATTTTTCTTTCTTAAATTATATAAAATAAAATCATCATACTAATGGTTAATTTATTGTATGTAGTGACTTCAAACCGGTTACATTTTTTACTTATCGATTTTTCTGAACAAACTACACGGGCGTTTTGAAGATAGGTTTTATGTTCGTTTACAGCTGTACACTTGAAAGGTTTGAATTTTGATGATATACATTATCCAGCTGTTCCTAGGTACAAAGGCCAATGCCACCAAGAAATCCAGAGCACATAGGATGGCAAATAGTAGGCTTGCGCGCCGGTTTCACTCAAAATGAAATTTCCCATGACCTCAACATACGGCAAGATACTGTGTCCAAAATCCTCAGACGTCACTCTCAGAGACGTACTGTTAAGCCTAAGGCATCGTCCGGTCGGCCACGAAAGACGTTAGCACGAGATGATCGCATTTTGTATCGCATTTGTCGAAGTAACCGAATGAAATCAGCATCAGTTCTCCGACAGCTGTGGCAAAACAGAATTAATATTAAACTTTCACGAGCAACTGTAAACAGACGTTTGCTCAGCCGGGGCCTTAAGGTATGCAGACCCGTTCAACGACCTCTGCTTAATGATTTGCGGAAACAGAGACAGTGTTTGTGGGCACAACAGCATCGTCGCTATGGCTTAAGACATTGGCGCCATGTAATCTACACCGATGAGTCCAGGTTTTTGCTTCATCGCTCTGATGGAAGAGTCCGTGTGAGGCGACAGCAAGGTGAACGGTTCCGGGAGGACTGTTTTGTTGGTACTGTCATGGCAGGTGGGGGTTCTGTTCATGTTTGGGGCGGAATTCATCATGGGGGAAAAACTGACTTGGTAGTGCTACAAAATGCTGTCAACGACGACAGATATCGACAACTGTTGCAAACAGAGCTTATCCCATATGCTAGACAATGGTTCAGAAGAAATATTCTGCTTCAGCATGATAACGCTCCGCCACATCGTGCGCGCGTAGTGTAGAACTTTCTCCAGCAACAACAAATAGACCAGTTGCCATGGCCAGCATATTCGCCCGATTGCAACCCTATAGAGCATGCGTGGGATGCTCTCGACCGAGCTGTCCGAAGTCGCGACGTCCAACCATCAAAGCTTGATGAACTTGCCACAGCACTACAGGAGGAATGGCGTAATATCGGTCAGCGGAGCATTAACAAGCTAGTTGAAAGTATGCCTAGACGTATACAGGCCGTGATTCACAGTCGAGGGGGATACACCAAATACTGATGACTTTTCGCCATATTGTTGTACCAATAAAATTGATAAAAGGTGATAAACATGTTTGATTTATTGTTTTCGTGAATTTCGAATATGGTTCTAAAGCTGCAATTTTCCTAACTTTTCATCAACATGAAAAAATACGATTTTAGGAAATTTCAAGGCCTTTAGAAAAAAATTAGTGTCGTAGATTGTTGCATTTGTTTACACAAATGTATTAGTTAGTGTACATTTTTGCAGCAAAAAGCTATCTTTGCGCAAATAATGTCATAATTATTGATTGAGAATCTTGAAAAAATATATTCCATATTTATGATCAAGAGTATATATGTTAATTTAGCGTATTACATAAGTTTGTCCATGACCACCATTCATAAGTTTTATTCTTTAAAACCATCCATAGCTTTACATAAAATCAAGGGTACCTTTAATATTTCCATGTCTGTACAGATCATACAATTTTATGTTAATAAGTTACTTTTTATTATTAATCACTGAAATACCCTTTCAATAACACAATTGTGACTTAAATGTATAGGTTCTGATAGAGAAAATTGGAAAAGAATGTTGAGCATCTGATGGAGAACATTGAGGAAAAACAAGACTTTAAATCATAAACAGTTGCATTAATGTATATATTTGGAGAGGAAAAAACAGAACTTATATAAAAATGACTTTCAAAGAATGAACATGATTTTTTCTGTCTTTGTACTTTTTATTACAATAACTTTCATAGTACACTCTAATGTATGTATAGTCCTTTATCGTTCATGTAGATTTTATCCAATTTATAAATTACATTTGTATAAAGCATATACTAGAAATATATAATGCATGATGTACGATTAAATGGGTGTGTGTATGTGTGTTGTTATTTTGTAGAGAAAGAACTATATTAAGAAAAAACAATTGTCGCCTTTTCAAACCTTTAAAATGTTTTCTATGCAACTTAAACGCCAGATTACCTCATGTATTTACATTCTTTGCAATTGTATGTTATGTGGTGAACAAGCAGAAATATCATTATTTGCAATTCATATGAACGACATTCTGGAAGGCTTAGCTCTTCATTCAGTTTATGCATTTGTACTCCCACACCATTAACTTCTTTGAAGATCCTCATTGTGTTCTTAAAAGTATACAGAAACATACTAATATCTATTAAAGAAGCTTTTGATCTAAATGTTCAATCAGACACATTTGCCAAGTAAACTGCATTGAAAACCTACCCTATAGTTACAGTTATACACGAAAACCTACCCTATAGTTACAGTTATACACGAAAACCTACCCTATAGTTACAGTTATACACCAAAACCTACCCTATAGTTACAGCTATACACGAAAATAAAATGAAAAACAACAAATATCAAACTGTTGGAAAGTTCCAAAATCCAACCGAAAAATCGTAGAAAGAGAACAAATCGATACTCCTACCACACATATACATGCCCTCTCACTTTCCAGGCTTGCTACAGGTAAATCAGATAACAATACATTCAAAACTATTCTCAGGATTCAAACTTATATATAAATATAGATTATAACATGGCATTTTCCATATCGGTCCTGGTATCATCTGAGATTTTCTTTAATTTTATGAATAAAGATAAATTCGTCTATTCATTTATTTCTAATTTATTTCAGTCATGGTTAAATATGTGATAAACAGATTATAACATGGCATTTTCCATATAGGCCCTGGTATCATCCCTCAACCCATATCAGCCCAAGGGATGATACCAGAACCGATATGGAAAAGGCCATGTTGTAATAATGACACGTGACAATTTTTAAAATCAGATTACAGACGCTGATGAAGCTTGTCGGTCAAGCGAAATATCCGTCCATTTGATTACAATTATAGACTTTTTGTAGACGTCTAGTTATTTTTGTTAAATTTTAATATCTTTTTGTATGTTGTTGTGCTACATTTTAGACGTTTATATATATATATATCATTTGTTATTCAGTGCCATCTTAGTCAAAATGTCCACCATACCGTGACATTACATTTTAAGTAAACACATAAAAAATTAAACAAAATATGATTAAAACAGTTGTATGTAAAAATATAAAGTTATATCTACACATAAAAATGCTTAATAAAAAGGATAGAATAAAATATGGTTCCTCAAAGGGAATATATATAGTCTATCGAATGCAATAGACATTGATTTGGTGCATAAAAAAGAAAAAAAAAGAAAAAGAAAAACAAACTAACAGACAAACAAAAAACACAAACCAACTGAAGACCCCCGAACAATTCTACCCCTTCACCGCCTGTAGACGTATGCCTTAGATAATTGACTGCAAAAGAATGTCCAATAATATATTTCAACATAAGCGTTTACAATATATGAATTATTTGAGCAGAAACTGGACCGGAAGTACTTCCAAAAGGATAGTCAAAATTAATTCGAAGAGGGACAACAATACAATCTCCAAATAAGGGATGGAAAAAACCCACTGGTCGACTAAAACCTCCACGAGATACATGAACAACAGTAAAACATACAGGGGATAACTCAGTTGCCGCGGAAGGATAGTTTTCCCTGTAGTCTCTGTGCATGATAAAAGTTAGGGGTATAAATATTCAACTCTACATTCAGAAATATTTCATATGAATCATTACGGGAACTGACCTGTCTCAAGTCATATGCAAACTATCATATTATGAATTTACAAACTATCATATTATGGTGTACCCAGTACACCTGCCAATGGCGTTCATCTCGCCATGAAATAGACCTCGCCATGAAGTACACCTCGCCATGTAGTTCATCTGGCAATTTTACTGTCTAAATTTAATGAACACTTTTATTTTCAATACCCTTCCTACACGATTTTACTAAGATTAAATACGAAATCCAATTGCATGATGTCATGAAAAGGATTTTAATTGACGTTAGAAGTGAGAAATAATGCACGTCCATATCACGATAGACAAGTCATGACAGTTACTTTAAATAAATCTGCAAACATTTCACACAACATTTGTAGAAGTTGTATCTAATCAAATTACAAGCGTAAACATTTATCAACCTCAATTAACCAAAAACACCATTTCCTTGACAATTTTATTGGTTCCATGCATTGCCAATTTAAAACAAATTATCCAAATTCCTACGAGCTTACAAGTTTATTAATCCAATAACCGTGTCACGTCTACTACAATTTGGTAAAAGAACATAGATATGTAACGTTTAAAAAAAACATGGTATGGTCTGCATGGTTGGGTTCTTGTCATTAGAAAGAAAGAATATGGATGTAAATGAATGTGAAAATTATATAACTTCACACTCGTTCGGACACAAATTAAAGTATTTTTGACCTGTCCGTACTTGATGAAGGTGATTCAGAAACGCATCGTGCGCACTGAATTTGATATCTACATTTTAATCACAGCCAACACACAGCACTTGTCATATACCTAAGCATTATTAGCATTCACAAAAGAACCACATACTATAATGTATTCAAATGCTTTAGCAAGTTTCGAATCAGTAGAAAAAGAACATAGATACGTTACGGTATATATATACTTCGTTTCTAGTAATTTGAAAGAAAGGATATGAATGTAAATTAATATGTGGATATAAATGAATATGAGAAACTATTCAGCTTTACACTTGGACATAAAGCACTATTGCAATAGATTAAAACATTTTATAATAACAAACGAAATAACCATACTTTTTAAACCTTAGGACAAGATGTATGCGCTATGATTGACCTTCACCTTGTTATGTTATTTTATTTTCACTTCAGACAGAATTTGACATGAAGCCATGACATCTATAATTACTTGTAGACCTTTTTTGGAACAATCTGACTTCGGGTATGTTTAATGTCAGTGGATAACCAAAAACTCTTGACGCACTACTAGTTAAACTTTATTGATATGAAGCATTTTAGAGATTGTTATGAAATCCTCTTATCATCATTAGTATGGTATATTAACATTCTTTCATCATCAGCCTCGATATGAAGCATCACTTGGGTGATTAGAAATAACCAATTATTTGCTTTGATAAGAATAGCTAAGATTGCTTTATGTATCTGTCAGATATTTCACATGCCATTTCTATTAAGATCTGTTTTGTTGACATATTTGATAATTCATAAGTACATAATTTACCCATTCCCCTGATCAATGGTTAATTGTATTGACTAGAAACTAAAAAAAATAAACTATAATAAATGAGAAACAAAAGATCATATTGTCGGAACAGTTTCAAAATTCAATAGAAAAATCGCAAAGAGAGGCGAAATCAATACCCCCTAACACACAAGTACATTACAGCTGACTTTCCTGATTTGATACAGGCATCTCAATGAACAGTGGTGGGGTTAAAATGGTTGTATCGGCCCAAACCTCCCCGCTAAGTAAAATGATGGTGTCATGCGTGTACGTTTCAGAACCGTGACACTTGATAGGAAGAGATACAGACGTTTCAACTGATCATTTGTTCATCAAGGTCGCGAGTTTGGTAAGATAATAATTATAGCGTTTAGGCCTGACTGCTATCAATAACCGCTATTAAATACCATCGCCAACACCAATAGGAATCATTAGCTAATAAGCATCAGATGTTGTGAAAGGATACAACAATAGTTGAGCAAGTCTCAGATTGTCAATGTGTGACGTAAAAATATTTTTGACATTTACGTCACCGAATATGGTACTGCTTTGACAACTATTTTACCTATTTTGTTCCTGTATTTAAATACTGTTACAGTGACAGCCGGAACCTTTGAACCGTAATGAGAGCGGGAGGTTTGGCGCCTTAAAATCTGATTCAACCCACCATTTCTTTAGAAATGCCTGTGCCAAGTCAGGGTCATTACGGTTTTCACAGTTTTCCGGTTGTTGACTGATTTTGTCTGTTTATATAATTATGAGTTTTGACTTTCCCTTTGTAAGATTGTTCGGAGTTCGGTAATTTTGTTATTACCTTTATTGTGATTAAAGGTTGTCTATAAAGTGATGTGGTGATTGTTGTTTGACGGCAAATGACCAATTTTCACCAACATCATGGCGAGAACAAGTAATATTCGATGGAAAGATGATGGTGTCTGCTTTGTACTAGAGCAACACACTCAGTTGGATTTTCATTGTGACTTAGCTAACTAATAGCAATAGTCCGTAGATACACATGTCGCTCCAGTAGGACACATTACCTTCATTCCGATCTAACTAGTCCTTGGTCTTATTCCGTTATGGCTGCATGCTTAGCAGAGAAGCGCAACAAATACCAATTTCATTGTCTGGTTTGACTAGACCAGGACACGAACCCAAGATCTACCGCACTCGAATTGAGCACAATAACTATTACACCACGGATACTGTGAAATTTGAATGGTCAAAGAAGAACTAGGATGAAAAGACAAACTAAATAGATAAATAAAACTGAAGCTTTATGCTTTCCGAAGGTTAGTACAAAGCATATCTTTTCAAATTATATGATTTAGAGACTCATTTGTTTTATTTGTAGTAACTTAAAGCAGTTAATTTGGCATAAAAAGTCATTAATTTCCAGCCAATGAAGATGATTGATGATTCTAGCTAATTACTGGTGGCGACTTGTAAAAATAAACAATGTATTAAAAGATCATACGTGTGTCATTAGTGGAAGAAATAGGTAAACTTTAGATGTTTTCTCCAGCAATGCATGAGGATTTTTCATTAATAAGTATTATTTCATTAACGATAATATCATTCGCTTATTATCACTGGTTTTGCACATAAGGAATTAAAATTAAGGTATGAAAAAATTATGTGTTTTTCGACTTTAGTACATTTGTAAGGTTGTTTGACCGTGTATTTGATGGATGGTTTAGGGGTATCATCATTATATGCATAATGTATATGATTTATGTAAACAATGGGTAATTGCTTAACCGGTTAATAGGATCCCAACCCTTCTAACGTCAATGTATCTATATAATAAAGAAATATAAAAAACCACCACCATTCCCCTTCTACTAAAAAAGAAGGAGAACGTATACATGGACAGCACAATGGAAGGGTCAATGAATGGTCGTGAATGATTAGGACTTTTCGAGATCATTGGTATTGTTGTATAAGTTTTGTATATCAAAGTGTCTTTGAATTATGAAAATATCAGAAGTACTATCAAACATGTCTGTGTGAAGAAGCAGTAAACCGTTGCATGCATAGCCTCCAGAAAATAAATGACACATTGCTCTTGACTATTCATTTATCGTTTATCACCATAATAGTCTAGCAGACAAAACATAAGTTATGGCATGAGGCATTGTCACATACGGCTAATGGATCAACTGATATAATACGGATTTGTTTATCTCTTTGGTTTTCTGCGTTGTGTTTTTGTGTTTTGTTTGTCTTCGTCATGTGCCTTGTGTGCTCGATGTTGTTAGTGTATCTGGATTTTCCATTGTGTATTGCCTCTTCGGGTTTCTCTAACTCTTATCGAGCCTATGTTGTGAGTGAAATGAAATAAACACACACACTGCATCTGAACCATTTCAAGATCGCTAGATTTTACTTCCGCATAATGTATTGTCCACGTGTTTTGCTATTTGGTTCGTTGTAGCTTTCCGTGTGTATTTCTGTTTACTCTAAGCATATTACACTTATGACGTAGATAATCTGAGGTTGCCGTGATGGGATATATTTACGTACATTGCCCTACGGAGCAAACAGGTCAAACACATTGTAATTTACCGTGTACAGTGGCTACAAGCACACAAATCAAATTGAAAACTACTTGTGTTTGTCTTGAAACAATTCTTGCGGACATGATAAATTCGTTTAAGTGTAATATATCCTCAGAAATATAAGTAAAGATGCGTAATAATTAGTATAATGTAACCACTGGTTGTCTTCAATCAATCATTTTTTCTTGGCCTTGAGATGTGATATACGTAAACTAATTGAATGAGATGTTGAATTATGCATATAGGTAGCTATTGTGAGTGCGTGTCAGAAGTCAAAAGATTCAAGAAGATATTGGAAAAACAAGTTCTTAGAATAGATTGATCACTTCAGAAAATCATTGAATAGGGCTAAGTTGAAATTACGGTATACATTGTCTGCTTTATAATATTATTTATCATATACTTGGCATTAATATGATAGTTTTTGCATATGCGAAACGACCGGAAGTAAGTCAATACACGCTTCTATCAATAGACATTTAACGGAAAAAACGAAACTTAAGATGAACATTTTGACTGATAAAGACTTTCAGTATTCAAGGGGTGTTCTGTCTTAGAAAAAGCAAACTGCTTCACGGGCTGATATGGAGATCTCTGGATGATATATGGGCCGATATGGAAAAGGTCATGTATTAATCTATATATATACATTGTTTTCCTATTAAATTGAGTTGCAAAGAGATGCTCTAGCAAGAACAACATAATAATATCAACAGTATAAGCCAGATACGCCCGGATATTTTCATGGTGGATGTTATTCGGAAATTAACGCCAACAGCAATGTAATCCCATGTTCAATTCCACAACACGAAGGTTCACTGAAATATGGAAATATTAAATCAATAATCAGATGACGATTATAGAATATCAGACAAGAGGCATAAATGTTGATAATCAAGAAAGGAAAATTTACTATTGGCAAGGTTAAAAGAAGACTAGCTTGTATAATAGATATTGGAATGCATTTGCCCTACAATGTAATTTAATTATCAGTATTATCTGCAATTTCGATTCAATGGGCCAGTAGAGATGTTATCAAAAGTCAATCTAACTCACAATATGAATCAAGACACAAATCCGAATATGTCATGATGCTCGAATATTTTCACCTGAATTTCCGCAATTCGTCCGTTGTTTCAATTTACCCAGGCTAAGTGATCATCGAAGGCAGGGATTCTGATGAAAGATTGTTGATTAGTATTGACGATATAAAGTGTTAGTATGTAGAACAATGCTCCTCCTGTCTTTGACATTTTCTTCACTGAGCTTGGTGCTGCTTTGACAACTGTTTTACCTGTTTTGTTCAAGTAGTGTTATACATACTGTTATAGTGACAGCCGGAAACTTTGAGCCGTAATGAAAGCGGGAGGTTTGGCGCTTTAAAATCTGATTCAACCCACCATTTCTTTAGAAATGCCTGTACCAAGTCAGGGTCATTACGGTTTTCACAGTTTTCCGGTTGTTGACTGATTTTGTCTGTTTATATACTTATGAGTTTTGACTTTCCCTTTGTAAGATTGTTCGGAGTTTGGTAATTTTGTTATTACCCTTATTTGATATCATCAAATTACAACCGAGAAGTAATACAAAAAGGCAATCTTACATTATCATGAGAGACTGCTAACCCATGGTGGTGTGATTTGACAAATACTAGAATTTTATACAGCAATGAAGGAACTGACACTATCCCAATCCGGATTACCACGATAAAGTCAGGGAAAAACTGCAATGCAAAAAAGAACTAACCGACTAGAATTCGAATAATTGGTGCTTTCAACATTGATGACAAAATTAGAGTAAAGAAAGCAACCTTTTGACCTTTTAGCACACTGACGTAATGTGTATCTATTGATCTACAGTTGCAATGCTCGAAGATAATCCAGTTCCAAGAAAGAAAAAAAAATGCCATGTATAAATATTCAGCAAAATGAAAACACAATTTTCAGAAAGTCATTAATTGGAAATTTGAGCTAGATTCAACAGAACTCTGGGTGATCTACATCTGTCGCATCAGCTGCCTTTTAGTTATGCCCAAACAAAATTTTCATATATCTGAGCTATTTGATAGCATGTTGTACATTAAGTCAACAGTTATTCATAATATGGCGTTCTATCTCTACTGAGACTCTAATTACAATCATAAACAGAAGTATTAGTATTGACATGTTGTATTTACATGGTGGCCAATGTAGATATTCTGTAAGAAGGATATCAATAAAAAAAAACATGACACGTTCATGAACAACCTTCACCACGTACGCTCAAAATCGAAAGATCATAGGTATTACTATTGACATGCTGTATTTACGTTGTGGCCAATATAGATATTCTGCTAGAAGGATATCAATTATACAACTAAATTATTGTTGTAGATGTTATCAGAAAGATCGATAGTCAATAAGACCAATTTGTTTATAATTTGAACATTTAGTTAAGTGAATACCAGTAGTATTGTACATTTTTGCAAACCTAAGGATTAA
The DNA here is from genome assembly GCA_963680875.1 of Bathymodiolus brooksi. Classification (NCBI taxonomy): domain Eukaryota; kingdom Metazoa; phylum Mollusca; class Bivalvia; order Mytilida; family Modiolidae; genus Bathymodiolus; species Bathymodiolus brooksi. The sequence continues at coordinate 111,343,415 of OY804577.1, forward strand.
GTGACCCTTTCAATTGCTATGCTGAACCTACGAATACGTTGTAGAAAATCGCTAAAGGGTAGCACACTAGTGATAATATGGAAATGTTAAATTTAGTTGGGTTAAGAAGAGTTTAAAGATACAAACGGGTAATCAAAATCCGTATATCGAAGAAGAACAGACAAAACAATGGCCAAAAGAAAAAGCACAAAAGGACAATCAACGATCTACAAAGCATACATATAAAACTAAAGATCGAGTAAAACAAATCCTACTAAAAACCGGAGGTGAACTCGGGTGCTCCGGAAGGGTAAGCAGTTCCTGATCCACTAGTGGCACCCGTCTTGTTAATCTAGTTGCAAACCCGGTGATAAGTTGGGCTAAGTGATGAAAAAACCCGGGTGAACTCAAGTGGTCTGGAATAATAAGCAGATTTTCTTAAATAAGGATGAAAGATGATAGAAGGGATAGAGAAAGTGTGAATTACAAACTCCACTCTTAACAAGCTGTAGCTGTTTGCTAGTACCGTGGCATTCTCCAAACATATGGCACTGGCTTACGTCCCGTCCGCAGGGCAAGTTATGTACTAGTATGTATCTGATTCACCCTTCATTTGTAGACCTCCAATTTTGGAGAAATCAGGTCATATTTCTGTTCCCCCAGAAGCATATCAGGTGTATTTTTTTTCACGTACAAATGAAGTGTTAAATCAATCGGTTTGACTCACGAATTTTGCCTTAAATTAATAATATAGACAAAACCTACATAATCTAAAATTTAATATGCATGCCACTAATATTGTGTAATGCATTGGGATCGTGATTTTCACTTTTTCCGCGAATGGATATTGTACGAATTGTTGAACAAACACATAAACCGTCAAAGATAACAAAGATGAGATAAACTATCACAACATATAAAACATATTTAAATTTTTTTTTTAATAATTTTTCGTTATTTTGTATTTCGCACCACATAACAGTAACTATCGCCGACAAGTTGAGAACACTAACAACCTTACATATCTACTCATAATAGGAAACGATATAAAGTTGATGGACGCTACACTGACCGTTACTTAGGGTTTACATCAACAATAATTGCTAATAATACTGGCAATATTCTTAAACGAACTTGTCATAACGTTCATAAAGATTGACAATCCATGATATGCTTTTTTAGGCTGAATTAAAAGTGACTAGGAAACGGACATTACAGTTCCTTATACAGAAATACAAAGTTCACCTTTCAACATGCATTTATTATTATTATATATATATATAAATATGATAGACTCAGATCTGCGTCCACTCCTCAAATCGGCACCCACTGACGTTATTATCTCAAATCGCGGTCCGATTGAAGGATATTGTCAAATCATCATCCTTTCCAAATTCTTAGATCTATGGCATATTTATTGGTTAGGGTTAGAGTTAGGGCATACGTCAGTGACGTCATTTGAAGTCGATTTGAGAAAGGGAGGAATGGCCATAGATTTGAGATCTGAGGTACAGATGTCTGTGACGTAGAAATCGGACATGGATTTGGATTGGACGTCGATCTGAGTCTTACATATATAATCTTGTTAATTGTGTTTTTATGGATTTTCTCAGTAAAACTGTTTAATAATTGCATCATAATTTACTTTTATTGTCAGACAAGACGAATTCTGTGTAACATTTTACAGCAACAGTAGAAAAGAGACTATGTCTTAGATAACAAAGTCAAGAACTATTATAGAGTTATCAATCATGTGAATGATGCCTTTGGGATTTTTTTCACTGTATTTCATTAATGCAGCTATCTTTTAGGATCACCCCGATGAACACCAAACAGAATAAACAATACCGTCGAGTGACGTAAACAAATAATTCCGTGTCAACATTTTTTTTGTTACTCACGACAATATAGCAATTGTATATACATCGTGACTAAGATATGGTGGGAGCTCAATAACGTTTGGTCTCTATTATATTTTAATAAGATCCTGACACATATTTGGGACAGGAAATGTGTACAAATAATTATGATGATATGCGTTGTGTATTTGTATAAAAATCCCCTTTACCCAGCTATTGTAAAAGTGGCCTTTAATTTTCTAAGACGCATATGCACGGCTGCTTATCGCTCTCTTTCACCACAAAATGGTATGACGAGAAAATCATGAGATCGACTTCCCGTGGTGAATAAGAGCGACATATATTCCTGGTCACCGTGCAAAGGTAAGGACTTTCATAGCATATATTTCAGTATAATGACAATGTGGCAATGTGATTCTGTGGCCAAGACTATATATATCGAACCATACTTAGCTTTTATATCGAACCATACTTACTGATTTTCCTAAAAACGATTTGTGCCAGTTCCTGACAAAGGAAATCGGCAAAAATTTAACCAGTGTTCGTTGTTCTCGGCATTTTTAAGCAAACCAACAGTGTGAAATAATTTTATTTTATTACTTGCATTAGTCGGATATGGAATAAATCGTCAAAATGCATTTATCTTCCTATACGTGTTCCTCCAAATAAATCAGCCGTGTTATTATTACACGAGTGATTGTATTCTTGAGATTATTGTAGCCCATGCAATATTATAAGTTATTTACGTTCCTATCCGTAGATATGGAGATTTTAACACCCTGAAGTAACCAATTACATCCTGAGGCACAGCCGAAGGGTGTACAGGCTACTGAAGGGTGTTAAAATCTCCATATATACGGATAGGAACGTAAATAACGCATTTATCCCCAGTTATAGTAAAAAATAAGAAATTTTGGACCCCGGCGGCCCTCGCAAAAGTGACGTTTTCTTTGTTTTTGGAAAGAATAAATAAAAAATATGAAAGTTTCGAGTGTTTTGGTAGAACCCTACAGTTGATCAAAGTAACAGCTTTATATTCAATATATAGCCAAAATTAACTAAATTTGATTTTGGAGCGCAACGTCGCGAGTTTTAACGTCATATTATCCCTGTTTTGAAAATTATAACAACATTTGATTGGTTAAATGGCTAGTTACACCCGGTAATATGGCCTAGCAACACCCGGGAATATTGGTTTTTCATACCCGGGGTTTTAACCAATCAAAAGTTGTTATAATTTTCAAACCGGGAATAATGCCTGATATCAGATTGAAGTGAATATACAGTGGGTAATCAATGATATGTTATAAAAGCGGCGTATTTAGGTGATTTCCTAGACATTTCATTTATATCACAGAGAATATTATTGTTAAACTGTATACGCAATTTGTCATTGCATAGTGCCACTGTACTATTTCCTTTTATGAATAAAATCTTAAAGAAAGTTATTAAATTTTACAAAAGCGCAATTTTATTGTTAACTTTGTAAAAGTCAGATACAGTACATTAATGAAAAAAAAGGTGGTAAACAATGAAACATAGAGTATATATTTTTCAATCAAACCTTAATCAAGTGTATATAACAAGCTTCTAATGCTCAATACAGGCCACTTCTTTTGTTTTAAAAGTTAATGTATCTATAACATATATCATATAACGTTTCTCCGCCACGATATTACTGAAATATTGTTGAAAGTGGTGTTAATTACCATAACCCTGTTTCAATTTTTCCAGACAATACAACAATCTCGGTTATAGTCAGCCGATCAGACAACTTAGCATGTTTAAAGCGTTTAAACACTCTCTAGTAATAGATAAATATGGAAAAAGCACCAAAAGGTTAAACTTGTAAATTAGTACATAGAAATGCAATTCACTCTTTAAGTGGTATTATTCAGAAATATACAATGTTGCGCCAATTTCTCGTTACATGACATTTTCCCATTATATTGTATTCATTTGAGCGATATCGATCATAAATGTTTCACGTCCTGTTTTGAAAATTACAAGAAAATGACTAGACGTTATTTTCAATTTTGCCCGATTCAATTGCAAGATCATTTGTACACATCATTTCTTTCTTGTGTTGTCTTAGTCAAATTTGCTTCATGTATAACGTGGTGACCATAGAAGACGGTCCTCTGAAATTTCCAAAACATGAAACAATGGATCCTGACCTGGGAGGTTAGTTCATTAATGCTTATTGGTTTGCAGACCATTTTAATGATCTACACTGGAATATGAAGACATTAATCCAGGCGGATTTAAGATGACAAATGTTTATCGTTCATTTAATTTTCAAGCTTTAATTTTAACCTGTCCGACATGCACTTATGTGGCATGTAAGCATAATGTATTCTCCCGGAAGTTTCACGTTTTGTTTATTCCTTACTTATTCTGAATTCACATATACATTGTATTACATTAATAAAAACGTAAATATATAATTTAGTGCGCATGTCAATTGTCTGCAATAACTTACATCATAGTCATAAGATTGGAAAGCGCAATAATTTGTTTGGGAGCAAGTAAACCAAAAATAAAAACATAAACTACCTTAGCCAAATATCAACTAATGTCAATTATGCCTGAGGGGAGATTGTAATTAATTTTAATAAACTCTATATTTAATCGACATATTGAATAGGAACGGATATATGAACATTTACAGTATCATTATATGTGTTAACACCAGATCGATATCTTTAAACACTTTAAATTTATCTTAAATTTAAGTCCATAATATATGATTTAATGTATGACATCTCGGGCCGTCGTACTAGTGATCGTATGGTTGTTGGATTTACAACAACCTGTGCAATCAGTGCCTATTACCACTTAAGTTTTGAGTTCGAACCGCGTTCATGGCAAGGTGTACTCGATACAACTTTATGTGATAATGTTGTCAGTGACTTGTCACAGGTCGATTGTTTTCTCCGAGTACTCCGGATATCTCTACCAATAAAACTGACCGCCACGATATAACTGAAATATTGTTGAAAGTGCCGTTAAACACCATAAACCAGACCATCCAGACATCACCATGAAAAGACATATACCGCAGATATTACAATTGCATTAATTCTAGTGCATATACACAGTATCAAATAGTATTACATGGCTAAGGTACAATACATTAGACAAGCTAGATTGGTATGATTATCTTTACACAATCTAACGTAATTAACGTCTGCATTACCTCATAATTCACCTCAGAAATTATAGTCTTGTTTTTTCGTTATATTTACATGCATTCCCTAGATTAACTTAGTCATGGTTTATGAACCATTTAGTTGCGCAAATGAGTCATCAATAACTGTTAGTAGTGGTCTTCTGTGATAATAGAAACGCTGATTCAGTGTTCACGACGCGCTTTCGGAATAACCGTCATCTTCATCGTGTCCGCTAACAGTATAAACTTTGGAAAGACAAATAATTTAGTAACCTTTGAGGGCAAGTAACCCAAACGGCCTAAACAGGAAAGCGAAAATAGGCACAGTTGTCGATGGTCACAATGGAAATGAATTTTCGGTATTGGTGAAAGATTGGGTGTTTACATGTGACTAATAAAATGAACATCCGACCACGATGAATGCTTTAGGGTAATAATTTCATTAAACAGTGTCTTATGTTTAAAATATATGATGAAGAGTTTATGCGATTGTTTATGTTAAGATCGACCCAAAAAATGTTTGATCTGATGTGCTTCCATTGAATTGTTTGATTGATTGATTGATTGGTGTTAAATGCCAATTTAGCAGCTTAGATCCCATTGAATGCACATCAATATGTAAGAATGAATACACATACAACTACCTTGAACATTAAATATTATTTCAATAGATATTGGCTGTATGAATAAATAGTATTTCTTGTCTTGAAATCACTTATGAAATAGGCAAGGAGATACAATACAGATGTTATTATGATAACAATTTATCATATTTACTGACAGAATTATTATTTTTGTCCATACGGTAAAAATATTGTAAATATTAAAATAAACATGAAAGGGAAGTAATTAGTGTACCGAATGATTAATTTTACATTTTATTTGTTTTCAATGTTTCAAGTTTGCTGACATTTTATAATATGATTATTTTTTATGTGTATTGCATTACATATATCTATTAGACATGCATGTAAAGCAAACTAATAACGAGGGTGTCCATCAAATTCATACTCGCATCATATGTGATAAATAAATCAAGAAATAATCGGATTTTACGGATTTGACGTCGTGCATGCACTTGCAAAACCGCACAAGAAATAAATCAAAATATCTTCTAACAATAAACATCATAGATTAATCGAAATTTGAAAGACGTATTTGCTGCAAATACTCTTTTTTTATGGAAATTGATGCATTTTGTGAATTTCGTTAATATCTTTTCAATATTTTCTGGATTTTTATATAAAATTCTTCAGTTTGGTTTATTAATCATAAAGATATTACAGAATTGTCCTGTTGTCGAATACACGTTAGAAAATACCGAGGGGCAATCAAAAATGGACAATCCAGAGAAACTGGCAACATATGGTACACAAGACGAAGAAAAACAAAACAAAAACACACAATATGTGTTGGACATCACTATACGCAAGCAAACACAAATAACGTAAATAAGACATGAACCTTGTCCTACAAACAACCGGAGGTAAAGACGAACCGAACATCGTTTGTATGCGGAAACCGTATCAGACATCTCATAACGGACCTATGAACATAAAGACATATGATAGGACAAATACGACATGAGCTCTCCTACAAACAACTGGAGACGAACCGAACATCGTTTTTATGCGGAAATCGTAACGGACATCACAGCACAAAACTCAAAACGTGCTTCGTAATACAATCGTAGCTATCCTATTTAATGCGCACGGAGCGTTTCTGAAATGATATTCTTTAGATGTACTCATAGTTAACACACTGGAAAACCAAACAAATTGTAAGGCTTTTAAGCAATGTAATCGAAGGGACAGCCAAAAGGTACTCGGGGTACCCGTTCATGGGTGAGGAGAATATTAGACTTGTACATTACATTTTTAGGAACTGTATATTTCAGACATAAATATGTCTTATAATAAACCATGCCAGAGACGTAACATTGACTAATGGGTGGATGACACCTTCGGGGACTAATAATCCACCAGTAGAGGATGTCGACCCACTGATGTATTCATTACAAGCTTATATAGTAGGTGGATGACACCTTCGGGGACTAATAATCCACCAGTAGAGGGTGTTGACCTACTGATGTATTCATTACAAGCTTATACAGTAGGTGGATGACACCTTCGGGGACTAATAATCCACCAGTAGAGGGTGTCGACCCACTGATGTATTCATTACAAGCTTATATTGTAATTACAGAATTGGTTTGTTGTCTAGGTTACTTGAATAGTTAGTTATACGTCTTATTAAATTGGTAATTACACAAATAAATAGACTACATAAACATGTTAATTACATAATTGAAACACTAATGATTTATTCAAAGAAAGATTAAACAGACTGAGTGATTGTCAATTATTCCACCAATATCAACAAAACGAACAATCACTTCTCACCTCAAATCATTGAACACAAAAAATAATACAACATATGACGTTAGAAATGCAAGTGCTAGTTTGGGACAGGCACAATAAGGTCGCCGAGTAAATGTGATCCCAAACCCTTATCCTCGTGATAATTGGATCTGTAACAAAAAAGATAAAATAATTTAAAAACAGAATAGAGAACATGCGTAGATTCGCTTTTACTCATGTTTCCATTTTTGAGGGAAATGATATTTATCACACAGTCGTTCATTAGATTGTATTATTAATTTAATAACTTCATTACATTTCAATACATTTCTTCAGATGGGAAGGCTTGTCCCCATCAGGCTAGTTTCACTCCTTCACATTTTATTGGAGTACCTGCACCGAGCCCGGAAAGTGAGGTGTTAGCAGCACAAAAACACATATATCTAACCATTGATATTTTAACCAGATCGACAATCAATTTCAGCGACAAATCTGCAACATATATAATGCCACAAAGTGACTAACATAGAACACAGCAATGAAAATGGATATCGTTCAGCTTAGTCAGTTTGTTAGATATATTGTTCCGTGCCAAGGAAACCAAATTAGATCTATCGATATATAGCTTTTGTTGAGTAAGTCGATACAATTCTCTGACAACGAATTGTGATTTCTTATTAACTACCAAACTTTGTTCTGATGTCAGCTCTCACAACAACAGAAATCAAGTGTGTATATCTTTGGAGCAAACACAAATCCATGTTGTTCTTTTGCTTTTATGCGAATGTCCTTAACACAATTTACTGGCACACATAAACAAGTTAATCAAATACATCTTACCTACTGACATTCTTTGGCATTTAGCAAAACTTCATGCTAATTCATTTGGATTTATATAATAGAGATAGAAGGCACCATGCACGTTGTTTTTCCTAACCTTTTTTTAATTTTCTCACCACGACTGTAAAAAGTGAAACTCATCGACGCCTGTTATCCTCTGACATGCATGGAATTAATTATCAGCCCCAATTTTGTAATGACCTTTCTAATCAAGTTTGAGGGGGTTTATATACCCTATATGCAATAGGTCGAGCGAGTTTATATATTATTAATACACTTTACTTCATAGATTTGGAAGACATGAATCCTGACGACAAGAGAGGTGATATAAATGTTTTGATTGTGAGCTTTCCATGGTGTAGAATATATATATATCTCTCAGTTGAAAGGATACTCCAAAGGATTGCAGCTAGCAATGAAGCTACATGGTCCCTCATAGTAAAGTTGAAACCATCAATTCACACGATGTACGGTCGCCATCATGACATTGTTCTCGGATATGCAATGTCACAGAAGACCACATATGTATGTTCCGTTTGTCGTAGTCGAAAACTGTCCTTTCCCCGTTCATTATTTATCATCTGATTTTGAACATTGGTAACACGACGGTCATCACTAGTGGAGCAGAATGTGCTTACTCTTCCGGTTTAAGTATTATCGTTTTATATAAAAATCTCGATCGGCATTTATATTACAATGTGTTTATTAATCGGATCATATTCGAAGTGTGTAAAAAGAGGTGGATATTACGAGTGTGTACAAATTTAAGTTAGTGTGTATGTGCCTTGTTTTTGACGGATACACATAGAAAGCATATCTATGTACAATGAGCTCCAGTTTCTTAATCGTCAAAATATGTTTCACCTTAAGCAAATAAATATCGGTTTCATGTTCACATCGACTGTATTGTAGATTAAGCCTATACATGTACTTCCATGGAAATTTCGGGACACCAGTTTCCTAATCTAGTGCACACGACGCGTTTTTGGAATATACTATTAGTCAAAGTTTATATAATTGTATTTCATCGCAACAGAGAAAATGCTGTCGATTGCTTTTCTATATTTTTAAATACCAAATAGTAAATATGTAAATTAAACTCGGCGTTAAACATGTTTTACGAGTCTATATTTTTGTGTATTTACATTTCATATATAATGCCATCAAGCGATATGTTTAGAAAAGAAGTCATCCTCAAACACTGTAGTAGTTCAGGCCTGGTTTTATTATATTAAATTATTAAATTGTAAATTAAAACACACAACATGGGAAAAAAAGTGACGTCTCATGTTGTGCTATATTATACCACTAAGGTGGACATACCTAAATCAAGAAATTGATTGGAGTCGTTAAGTTGTATGCTTAGGGTAGCTTCATCTTTAAATAATTTTACTCTTCGTCTTGAAGGAGACATTCATTTTTGAAAAAAAAGAAGACAGTGTAGATATAAAAACATAGATATCAAATTTAGTGCGCACCACGAAATAACCTTCATGAGGTAGAAATGCACGCTTAAAATCGAAAGATTGGAAAGCCAAATAATTTAAAGTTTTGGGAGAAATAAAACCAAAGGACCTAAAAAGGAAAGTCAAAATCGGTTATGCTCAATTATACCAGAGGCAGAAGAACCTTAGTTTTATTAATAATTACAACATTTTAGGAAGTATAAATGTCAGTAATAAATATATTATGCAACACAAGCTCTGTTCTTGATATTACTGCAGAAGTCTTATACACCACACATGGGTACGCTAAACTAAACAAGTTAATTCATCCCAGAATCATTGTCTTTTTCGCACTGCTGTTGATATTTTCCATACATTGTTACGTTCATTAAGATCCTTTCAAGAAATTATAACGATTGGTTCATACAATAGTGTCAAACTTGATATGATTCAGACCATTGAAATCAAATATTATTACAAATTACGCAACAGAAAATCCCAAAATTTTATAGATTTAAACCGTCACATACCATCGATCGTGACGTTTGTACTATTCTTCCATTCTCTGTTCTATTATCTGCATCTCCTTGAACTGTTGATTATGTGCTTCAAGGAAGTAATTGGACAAGAGCATAACATGCGTAAATCTGTTTCAAATGAAACAAAAGCACATGGTTCCTATACCCACTAACCGGCATTATATTAGTGATAATAACGTCAATTTAAAATGTCGATCAAGTTTTAAAAATAGTATGTAGGTTTCAATCACTAAAAATTCAAATGGGGGTTAATTGTGTTTTAGTCATTTACATTTGACTACAAATTATGATAGTAAATAGGGTACGTTATATGATTATGGTTCATTTAGGTCATATGCTCAACCACCAATCTTACAAAACATACAAGTAATTCTTTTTGTTAATCTTATCTATTACAATTTACAAATATTCGTAATAGAAATATAGAAAATGACAGAAAGATGTCGAGACGCTATAAATATATATATTTTAGCAAAGTGATCAAATAATTAATTTGAAATTTATTTCAGTTTGACAATCCTTGTGAGTTATTTCTTGATCCCAAACTGAATTTTGACTCACTTGAAAATAATAATTAAGTTTAATAACAAAAAAGTTGACGTCGTACTGTAGTGTACATTGTTTCTATTTGTTGTAAACATTATACTTCTTTCATTGTGCAAGGTTTTCACATAAATACTGAAAACTGAATTTTATATTGTTTTGCTTAAACACTACAAGCCAATTTAGAAACACGTAGTTGACATCAAATACAGATGGACCAAACTCTGATGTTACCCTCGAAGACTAATAGTCCATCAGTAGAGGTATCGGTTTGTTGTTACATGCATATCAACACCAATTTAAGAAAATGTAAGCCTGAGTAAGTGAGAACTTAATCTTAATAATCTTACATTACGAATTTAGTTTGTTACACATATTTTCATTGGTTCTTCAACCCTGAATGTCAGCATATATTCGGAAAACAGATGGGGGTATATATTTCAGTCCCCAAAAACGATTAAAACATGGACGACAAAACATTACGCTTCACTGAATCAATGGTATAATACGGAATAATAAATGTATTTTTACCAAATTAAATGCTGTTTTTATACTCAAAACGGCTGCATGAACAAACAAATATTACAACGGTTAATTCCGTCACAAATACCAGATCGATTCAGCAAACTCCTATGTTCCACGGCTATACCATAACAAGTAAACAAAACGTTCAGCCTTGAAAACTTTCGACGTCATGGGGCCACACCAAGGTTTTATTTACATGTAGTTAACATTTAAATTATTGAAACTGTTTCGCAAACCCGTTGTTTTGTTATGTGATATATTAATGCTATATTTATAAAGTTTATAAAATTTACTACATATGAAACTGTATTGATTTAGAAAATTAGTACAGCATTTTCCTTCATGAGACACCCTATACATGAAATATGACGTGACAGATATTTTGAGGTCATTGAAGAATGACGTCAAAGGTACGGAAACGGACATCTAGAGATACGAAAAATTAAAATAAAAGAGGCAAATTTATTTAATACACTTTGGATGTTGTATTTAAAAAAAACCAATGGTTAAATCCGTAATATATCTGTTATTCAGCTATCAGACAGGGTATATAATGTGACATTATATACCCTGTCTGATAGCTGAATAACATATAATATATATATATATTACGGATTTAGTTTGCTACACAAATTATCATTGGTCGTTCAACCATGAATGTCAGCATATATTCGGAAAACAGACGGGGTATATATTTCAGTCTCCTAAAACGATAACAACATGGACGACAAAAAATTGCGCTTCACTGAATCAATAGAATAATACGGAATAATACATATATTTTTAACGAATTAAATGCTATTTTTAAACTCTAAACGGCTGTATAAACAAAACAAATATTACAACAGATAATTCCGTCACAAATACCTGATCGATTCAGCAAGCTCATATGTTCCACGGTTGTACCATAACGTGATGAACATCAAAATAAACAAAACGTAGAGGCTTGAAAGATTTCGACGTCATGGGGCTACGTGCACACCTAGGTTTTATTTACATGTTGTTAACATTTGAATCATTGAAACTGTTTCGCAAACCCGTTGTTTTGTTATGTGATATATTAATGTTATATTTATAAAGTTTATGAAATTTACTGCATACAGTATATGCAATTGTATTGATTTAGAAATTTAGTACAGTATTTTCCCTCATGAGACACCCCATACATGAAATATGACGTGACACATATTTTGACGTTATTGAAGAATGACGTCAAATGTACGGAAAGAGACACTAGAAATGCGAAAATGAAAATAAAAGACGCAAATTTATTTAATACAGTTGGATTTTGTATTTAAAAAAAACAATGGTTACATCCGTAATATATCTGTTATTCAGCTATCAGACAGGGTATATAATGTGACATTCCCGGCTTATGATATATATTCCCTCCGGCTGCGCCTCATGGAATATAGATCCTAAGCCGGAAATGTCACATTATATACCCTGTCTGATAGCTGAATAACATATAATAATCACATGTTGTAGGGACTAGGTCAGCATTGTAAATTTGTCATATTTATTTGATAGGAACATTATCTTGTTACTCGGTCTTTAGTTTAATGTGTATGTTTTGTAGATCGTTATTTGTCCTTTTGTACTTTTTCTTTTGGCCATTGTGTTGTCTGTTCTCCGATATACGGATTCTGATTTCCCCTGTGGTATCTTCAATCTCTTCTTATAGTCTAGCTATCTCTGTTCTATTTTGGAGTTATATTATTTGCCTTTTTTTTTTAAATGTTTTTACACACGGAAGTAAAATGTGCACATGTTTATAAAGTTTGTACTGTTTAATGATGAAAATCTAACAGTGATTTGACCCAACTATTATCACCATAGACACAATACCTGTTTTAACTATCTAAAATCGGATACTTGAATTGTAATTAAATAGTATTTGATTTTCTTGCTTTAAAAATGATCAATTATCAGCCACCAGCTGATGGAGTAATGAAGGTTGATGAGTCGTGTCCTATTAAAGCTTATCACAGCTGCCTTATGGCGATATATATGTGCAAAATGCAGCTAATTATATGAACAATATCAGAACCCTTTTTGAAAAATATTTTCACATTGAAAATATTTTTGCACTTTAAATTTCTAACATTATGAGTTCACGGGTATATGTTTTCGCTTTATCATGTGACATGCTTCGTCATAGTCGAAATCGTACCTTTATCATCAGTATCCCGTCCCTTCCTCCAATATGGTTCGAAGGGTTGGTTGTAGTAAAAATGTCTTGAAAATATTTTCAGCCAGAAAATCAAAACTAAGACACAATCGACACAGATTGTCTATGCCTGAGGAACATTGACCTCTTACGGAAATGGTAGACAATTTTAAAATTTTGACCCCTTACTTAAGCTTTAGGTTGATTTTTTCATGTTCATACTTGCTAAGGTTATTAAAATACATTTGGTATTTTATCTGAATTAAAATAAACATGCATACATGTATATATTATATGAAGCATTTTGTGTTTTTACTCCGGGTACTCCGGTTTCCTCCACCAATAAATCAGACCGCCATGATATATCTGAAGTATTTTTGAAAGTGGCGTTAAACACCATCAACCAAAGCCACACCACACAATTAGAAATATATTTGAAGTACGTGTAATTAATAATCTCTGAAATAAATCAAAAGATGTTGACATTATAAAAGTGTTATATAGCGTATAATCAATAGTGCCTGTGTCATCTGATGAAAACGTAAACAATAATTAAACATTTGAATATAATTAAGTCTAGACGGTTTGTTTTATAAGAGTACATCCCCATATACAATGGAAAAAAAACACGACACCGACAAAACAGTTCTAAAATCCAATCGCAACTAGTTGAAGCCGAGACAAAATGTATACCTCTACATTGTAGCACACATATAAATGACATCTTACTCTCCATACAATAGGATTAGAATTTCATTAATAATTTGAGCCTTGTAATATGTTTTCCTTATATTGCAATGTAACCACAAAACTTTGTCAATTTCATTAAAAGCGATATTTTGCAGATTATTTTGGTCTCCTAACTTTCGTCAAGGTCAGCGAAATAAAGTGAAGAATCTAATTTTCGGTATTGATTGTCTTCAAGTTACATACAGCAATGCTCCATTATACCGAGGATATTGCAAAGTGTAGTATTAGTAATTATCATCCTTCCCTCCCGCTATATCTACCTGCTGACTCCATAAGCAAAACTGGTATCAAAGTTTTCACCAAATTCTCCCAACATTTAAACGATAATTCCTGTGAAGATGACAAAAGTAAATAAAATTCAGCAACACCATTAGCTAGTTAAAATTGTATTCTTTAAACATATATCAAATGAGGAACTGTCGTGTCAGCAATATCAACAAACATCGTCCTACAAAAATGTACTTGTCACAATTCTTGATAACCCCTGCTGAGACGTCATAATTTTTACGTGATAAGCGAGGTCGTGACCTTTATGTTTTCTAAAACGTTCCGGAACGGCATTGGTAAACAAAACCGGTGAATTGCCGACTTTGATGTTTGTAATAAAAAAAACCCCAATGAATATCACCATTAAAGGAAAAATTCAACAATCTTAACATTTATGTAAACCTGTAAAAATGAATGATATATTTGCAAACTACTTATGAACTATACTTTTGGGGAAGCGTATTTTGAATATTATGAATCATGTGATTTTTCCCGCGAAAATACAAATATAGATGTATCCGTGTTTATGTTTGATTTAAGGATGATAAACATGTCATCTGAATGTGAATATGATTGATACTGAAAAATATCAGCCTGCTCGACAGAATATGAAGTTTGTGACTCGTTCGCTTCGCTCATTCGCCACCAAATTTCATATTCTGGCTCGGCAAGCTGATATTTTCGGAATCAATCAATTCACATCCAGATAACATATACATATCCTTTGCAGGTTGCGAGTTACCATCACTGAGATAGTGATTGTTCGCCACTGGTTTAGGGAATCGGAACATGCTCGGTTCTCTCCGTCAATATCGCAGACGGGTAATAAAAGGATTCGGTCAGACAAGTTACATATAATCTGATGTTGTAACACTTAACAATATTCATATAGAAATCGTTTGATTGAGAGTTGATTTAAACGTACACGTGTTGGCTTATTTCACTTGATGAAATTAAAATCATCATGAAAATAGGATGCATACTGTCGTGTATTGTCATGCATGTGGTTAGATTGCTAATTGTCAGAAATAATCACAAATTACAAACTCGGAAAACACCACGTCTGTCTATGTCCCCATACGTCTGATTTAGATAGCATCTTCAATTGTTATTGTAACTGTATATCATCAGTGAATGTTTTGTTCAATTTCATCGAACACTCATAACGACCTGTATTTATAAGGTAAATTTCAACATATTGGAATATTTTGTAAAGGGTCGCGATAGATAAGACATTATTACGAAGAATGAAAGAGGTCATTATTTAAAACATATGTTAAACTATTATGTGTACAAGTTAAAATAAACGTTAAAGACTACCGAAAGGGCAATTAAAAATGGATAATCCAGAGACACTGACAACATTGGGTACACAAGACACAGGACGAAGACAAACAAAACACAAAAACACAACACACAGAGCTAAAAGGATGAGTAACACAGGCCCCAACAAACACCGGGGGGTGAGGGAGAACCCAGGTACACGAAGGGTAAATTAATAAATGTATTTACAATGTGATTATTTAATACTGTCTTGACAATATGGTATTTTTTTCTTGCATCTGCCGTTTTTCTCCAAACGATTATCATAATACATATGCACTCTAAATTCAATTATAACACCGGAAAGCAATATTTTTTGTTGAACTCGTTAAATAAGTGTTTAGTGGTACTAAGTAAATATGTACTAAATAAACGATTGTTTTTGTCCAATAATTTTTTATGTGTGAATTAACGTTAAGACGTGATATATCATGACTGTATAATAATTCAAGAAGTTACTCAAATGAAATCTCATGTTACCCGTAACAACTTGCATTATTACTTACAATATACAATGTATTTGTGGAAATATATAGAACACAAAAATTCGTAGATAGCCCCCAACAAGCTGTTAAAAGGTAGTATACAAATTAACTAAGTATCAAGATCGTAACTACTTGACAATCAATGGTATACCATTTCTAATTTGGTTTCAGATACATTTATAATGTAAATTACCTCTGTAGTTGTTAATAAGCTATTAACATGTACTTATTTAAGTATGAAATTAAATTATATTTGAAAATAAGTATGTTTGAATAGAAGGTTTGTGTTGCTTTTTGTCTGTTACAATGGTATCCTAATTTAAATATTAATTAAAGTTTCGGTGTCCACTACGACCATGAATCTCTGAAAATGTTAGTCGTAATTTCTTAGGCTAGTAGGCAACCTCATTATAATCTATGAATTAAGGAAAGGTGATTATTTTTCAGCATTTTGAAACGAGTGCTTGTATAGTATATGCTTATGACCTTTTTTCTTTTAAATTCTCAAGCAATTGTACCCGACATTTTTTTAACAGGACACTGGGTATTTATAGTCAACATGTCTTTAATGGCACCTTTATGTAGCAGTATCATTGTCTTTAAAGGGCAGTTTCGAATTCTCCCTTTAATAAATACTGCATATGTGTTGAACATGTATATAACGGGCAACTGCTCATAAATGCCACATGTTCATGTTCTCATCAGTGCCCTTTATATACAGGTTTTTACTTAGTGGCCCTAAATGTTACACTAGTCGTAAACACGTTCCGGTCCAGTCCTCATTCATGACTTATCACCAGCTTTGTAACTAGAGTAACACGACGGGTGCCACTAGTGGAACAGAAACTGCATACCCGTCCGTAGCACCTGAGTTCAACCGCGGTTTTTCGTGGGGTTCGTGTTACTCAATCTTTAGTTTTATGTGTAATGTTGTTTGTCCTTTTATCATTTTTCCTGTTGGTCATTTTATTTTCTGTACTTCTTCGATTTACGGATTCTGATTACCCGCTTTGGTATCTTCAAGCGTTTTCTTTCAGTAGCTTTGCGGTTTTAAATGATTAACATTATAAATGATTAAGATATTAGTACAATCCTTTGTAGACAACGGCGAATCGATATTGTTACACGCGTTAGACAGCATATTACAATTTAACTTTGCTATTGAGCACTTATTACAGTGCAGTGATTTACGGACGTTTCCTTACACCATTCAGTATGCATATGTAATAATAACGACAATTCAGTCGATCTGAAGATAGCTATAGTATATTACTTTAGCTTGTATCATACAGATGACACGATAGCCTCCAACACCTTTATAGCCAACCCCTTGTCTTTGAATTAAGGTACATGTAACGGCAATAAAAATGAATATGGACTGCGCGAGCACCTGAATTCACCTCGGTTTGTTTTTTGGTCCGTGTTGCTCGTCTTTTTAGTTGTTTCCGTTGTCCTATTATGCGTCTTTACATTATGAGGTCCGTGTTATGATGTCCGAAACGATTTCCGAATAAAAATCGTTTTTATTTTCGGTTCGTCTTTACCTTTAGTTGTTTGTAGAAAGGTTCATGTCTTATTTACTTTATTTGTGTTTGTTTTCCATATGGTGGTGTCCAACACATATTGTGTTGTGTTTTTGGGTTGTTTGTCGTCGTTGTCAGTTTTTCTTGATTGTCAATTTCTGATATCCCCTTCGATGTTATCTAGCGTTTATGTATTACAGCGAGTACCACAAATTCATATAATATCGATTCATTAACAATACATAGTAAGATTACATCAAAATTACAACAATATTACGTTTGCAGTGAAAGATTTTCTGCTTGTTATTGAAATGTGACACAAAGTAAAAATGAAAAAGAAATTGTAATCTACTTCATTTACTGTGTTGCACAACAATAATGGCGAAATGGAGAAAGACACGTTTCTTGCTTGCATGATTTCCCCAGATGCCTAAAAATTAATTTCTTCTGAGAATAATATAAACGCATACGCATGCTATAGTATTCTCCTTTATTTTGTTCTACTATTGAGTGAAATTTTGCATGTTTTGAAATGTGATTTATAGCATGATATCCATAATTACTCCCTTTTTTGTATAATTTGTAACAATCCACCGCATTGTGTATGACTTCAACATTTTCTTTACAGTTCCTATGAATGAGTAGGATATGATTATGTATGTTGTGCACCAGAATTTTGCTGCAATAAAAATGTCCTAAGATTAAATGTTCATGTCAACGATAATCTTGCCTCATTCACTTTGACCAGTAGAAAAGTTTGAATATACCAAAGGGTAATCAGAGGACGCGAATCGAAGGACACAACAGAATAAAGACAATTGGACAAAAAAAAATTCTACAATGCACTACACAGAAAACTTAAGATTGAATAAAACAAACCCCAAAAATGTACGTCAATATATATGTAATAATAAAGTCCATTCAAACTGAAGATTGTATTATGAAGTCACGCGAGCTTGTATAATACAGATGACACGCTTAACCTCCAACACTTATAATCGACCTCTTGTCCTCCATTAAGATACAATTGACCATATTAAAGATTTAATACGGACTTATTGAGTACCATAAATGCATGCTCGATAATATTATAATAGATCTGTTTCAATAATGTACATATTTAACATAGTGTGAACGACGAATTTCTAAACCAAAACTGCGTGAGGTACGCTCAAGGACGACAGATTGGAAAGCTACATAATTTAAAAGTGTTTGGTCACTATAAAGCGTATAATGTTACGTATGGCTGAGAGAGATAAACTTTAGTTTTTAATAATAACTACATTATTGTGGAACTGTACATTTCAATAATAATTAAATCTAATATTACTTGTCAATGTCGACAAACTAACGACTGGCCAGATGATACCCCCGAGAACTAATTGTCCACCAGCATAGGTATAAACCCAATGATAGTAATACCAATGTTTCAAGCTTTAAATCATTTATATAGTTCAATAATTAATATTGCATATTGATAGAGACATATTTTTTATCTTTTGTTGAAAGTGGAGTTAGAAACCATAACCCTTATCTTTTGTTATCATGGAATGCAATAAGCATATCTAAATACCATTCTGGTAGTGTCATTGAAAATGCAATAGTATATTGTATTACCGCTGTGTTTGGTAACGTCATTTAAAATGAAATATCATAGCGTATTAACGTCAATCTGTTATCGATCTAATCCTTACACATATTTCTTAAATACAATAACAAATTAAAATATTTTCCATTATTGAATAATATTACCGAACATTTTCCTTATCAAAATTAATTACCAAATTTTTACAATAAAAAATCAAAAAATTCGTTCTAATATAATACAACCGGACATCAAGCTTAATTACCTAATTATTACAATATTTACTAATATTATATACTTACCTATAACTTGTGTCAAACAAGGCAGAAGTATCCAACAGAAATGTGTCAGGTCGATAAGAAATTCCGTTTGCAACCAAAATCCCATTGTAAAATTTGTTAACGAAAAAATAATCCAGTTCAAACTAAGTCATTTTGGAAGTTTCTCGTACGTCTGTTTCTACATAAAAATTGTACACATCTATGATTTCTAAATAGATTTAAATATCATAATTATTATCACATTGTTATATTTTCAACAAATACATATTATTTTGTATTATATTATATTATATTACTATAAATTCCTAGAATCACTGAGTTGCTCGAATTCACATTAAGAAAATACAACTGATTAATATTTGATCACGTTGCAATTAGGACCGTAACCGTTCATTCGTTTTATCCAATAAGATGAATTTCAATCAGAAATAAACATCCCAAATGAGAAATAATAAAGATAAATATTAACGAGTTACAATATTTAATAATTTCTCTTATGGTGACACCGTGAAATATTTAATATCCGATATATAACTTTGATACGCCTCTGTGATTAAGCTTTATTGAACAACTGTGAAAAACTCTTATCATGCCGGTTCTTCAAATGATATCCTATTGTGTCATTGATACATTTCTCTTATGTGCAGTCAAGTAGACTTTTTCCTCATTATACATCAGATATAGTACCGTAAAAATAATTAGAAACATCCACTGAAAAGACAGTAAAGTGACTGTACATGCCAATAAGCCATTTGGAAATGGCAGAGAAATTGACTCTGTGGACGAAATAGATGTTTAATTTACTTATGTATTATTAATAACGATATCCTCAGAGTATATAGCGCTATGGGCAATATTTATGTCAGTTCCCTCCTTGTTATAAGACGGTGATGCCAAAAGATATGTAGCAGTGCTGTTCTACGTTAATGTAACATCAATACATTACATCTATATCAGTTGTCCTACTATTGTCTCATTTCATTATTGCTGTAATTTACATTTTGCTGATAATTGAAAAAGGCAACTTCAGTCAGTGACCATTGTTTATGAACGCAAAGTTCAAAATATTAATTTTCGTAAATGATAGTTTCGAAGAATTTTTTTTAAATGAAATGAGATATGCTTCTCCAATAAGAGAAAGCTTAACTGATGGATAATAATTTGCATAGCAAACTTTTGTATTTGTTTGTCTGATATCATTTCTTGTCATGTACATATGATTATGAATGAAAATAACATTTTCAATGACCATTGTTGAAGAACACAAAGTTCAAAGAAATTAATTGTTTCGTAAATGATAATTGCGAGAGAAAAAAAAAGTAAAAAAGACACAAATGAAGGAGAATTATCTTTCCATCATACAACAACACTTAAAAGATTGTTGAATGAAAATGAAAAGAAAAAAACATACATCACTGTCTAATAACAAATCTAATAATTGCTTTACCACATCCCGTGTATTAATTTAACGTTATATTTTTGATATAGAATAAAATGTAAATTCTGCGAAGATATCATGTCTCTCTCCTAAGTTTTTACTTTTTAAAAAAGTAATGCATGGGTGTCGATATATGGGATGAGTTCCGTTATTATATGTATAGCATACAGTACTATAGAAACAATAGAAGTGGCCCGTATTGGATATAACGGATTTTTTCCGCATCAGTACTCAGGTGAAGTCCTTGGTGCGTTTCATATTAGAGGCCGCATTTTCAATAGCATTGATAAGGGTATTATTGTACAAATATGATTAAAGCATAAAACGACTGTATTAAAATATAGCAATGTTAATTAATATATATCTTTTTCGCTATGATTTGGTGCAACAACCACAAAAATCTGATTATCGTTGGGGTTTTTGTTTTTTGAAGTATCATGGAGCACATTTTCATCATTTACAATATTAACGTTAATTATGTCAACAACACTGGAGATACACTAACACAACAATAATAACAAACTCTCACTAATGAGACATATCACTCTCAATATTACACGAATCATCTCTTTGGCAACTTCAACATCTTCTTCATAACACAGAAGTATTGCTATACATTAGACTATCCCGTTCTTGTCTGTATATACAATTGTTCTTGATTGACATCAGATTTTAACTTCCAGTCATTTTTGTTGTTTACATAAAATATGGTAATCCATGAAAGGTTAATTATGTGTGTTCACGTTCGACTAACACGTTCTTGTATGTATGTATTATTGTGCTTGCTTGACATAAATTTTAAACCTTTATGTCATTTTTGTTGTTTGAATAAAATATGGTAATACATGAAAGGTTAATCATTTGTGTTCACGTTCGTATAAATTAACAAAAAATAAATGTTTGACACCAACAAAGAATAGTAAAATATGTGTTTTCCTCCAAAAGTTGTAAAATCAATTAACTTAAAAAGAATTAAATCATTAAATTTATGCATGCAAATTAAAATTTATAGATTTACTTTAATTTGTGACAAGCATATATGTTAGTATATTTTACATTGTCAGAGGAGCATTGCTAACAGGCAAAGTTGAAAAATTAAGACGTGACCTTGAACTATCAAAATATGACCTTGAGATATTTAAAAGTTATGATGACTAATGGAAAAGACTCGAAGTCACTGCGACAGACGAGTTGTCTTCATCGTCACTTTCTTAGCACTTTTATATAATAACATTGTATATAATTGCACACGATATAATGGTTGCTGTAAATAACTGCATATAACGATATATGCAATATATTGTTAGAAAACATATTGATTTGGTGTCAGCTAAGCGTTCAAATGAGCAGCATGTCATATCAGCTATATTTATGAGGAGAGCACGTTTATAAATAATATATCAAACATGTCGATTTAAACGATGGAATGGGAAATCTAGGAGATGCTATGTCCATTTACCATAATGGACGGCGTTTCTGGAACTCGTAATTGTTTATCATTTGATATCAATCGGGTCTTTACAGATAAGAAAATTGTTACAAGGTTCATTCCTCGGTCTTGCCACCAGTAGGGAAGAAGGGAAATTATATTTCTATTATTATTTGGATATCATCATAGTTTTGAATGCGTATTGTATGCAGCGTTATTGGGATCGCATTAACCATATTTCTGTGCCTGTCCAAGCCATAATATGGATTTTGAACGACAGATGTTGTGATATGATGTATGTTCAAAAGTATGGGGCGAGGGGTGGTTGCTCGGTTGATTAATAATGGTGGAACTAATGACCATCACTGTTTTAACTTTATTTTCATACTTTGACCTGTAGCATAATGAAGACATGTCATTTACATGTACATGATGTAAACAAGTTTTCTAAAACAAAATACTTACATGCATTAGCCATGTAGATTGCTGACGCTAATTGACGAAGGTAGATTGCACAACGTTACTGCTTACTAAAGTTCTGAATGTTGTCACGAATACTAATAATAGAATGCACTGATTGTCGAAATATTTGAAGCTGAAATTTATTCAGTGTAAATATAAATAGAATAACGTTAGTTATGAAAGTCGAGACATATATTACCTCTAGTATCATAGGGAGTCCGATAGCGCAATACCAGTGACAAGATATGTTGTGATCTTCAAAATAGACGTTAATGTTTTATCGATAACGCCATAATACACTTGATGTCACACTGACCGATAATTTTCAGCATTAGAGTCAGTTCGTTTATACTGAAAATATCACTTAAGGAGATTAAATCAACGAAAATGTCAAACTTACCGATAAGTTAATGTATTTCTCCTTGCTGATGGTATATTTTCAATTTTGTACACATTCTGGTCTTTTCAACATTTAGGAAGAACATGTTTTATGTTAGTGTCTGTAGTGATATTTGTACTGATGATAAACGCTAGAGAAAACAGAAGGAGCAATCAAGAGTGAACAATCCAGAGACACCTATCAACATTGAATACACAAGACACAGACTGGACACAAACAAAACGTAACAACACAACACAGAAAACTAAAACGATGAGCCACGCGGATCCCGCCACAAACCAGGGGTGTACCCATGTGCTCGAGAAATGTAAGCAGATCTTGCTTCTTATAATACACCGTCGTGTTACTCATATATGATGTTTTGTATATTTTTAAAGATTTCTTCATAGAACGATGGTCAATACCACACATTCCATGGGAAATATGAGAATATAAGTCTACCTCTGACCATGAACTGTGATGTCATGTCGTAGAACCCATGCAGTATAATAATTACAAGTATGGTCAATTCTGAATCTCCTGTCACCTGTACGCAAGTGACATAATACTTTTCAACAAGATCTTGATATAGACCGAAAAACCGTTGAAAAGGATATTATGAATGTATTTCCCTTATGTTGGCATTACAATAAATGATAGCGAGGACATGCGTAAAATACCTAAAACTAAATATTGAGCAACATCAATTTACAAAAAAAAACGGATGTTCCGAGAGGCTAAAAAGTTCATGTGCTGCTAGCAATGCTAATCGCTTTACTCTTGTTACAAACACAATGACAATGCACGAATAAGGAAACTAAGAGATTGTGATTACGACAAAGGAACTTATCCATGGTGATAAATATTCCCAACCAATTAACCAAGTCATGGTGGCGAGCGTAAAACTTTCAACGTGATGACTTCCACTTAACCACTAGGAACCCTTGGTTCCATAGATTCCTTGTAAGCAGCCGCCACCCTCTGACAGGAAGATCATGAAAGGAATCACAAGCCCTGGATTATTGCTTAAACTGAGGGATGCATACGCCATATACAAGTTACTAATAAATTAATAAAGGTATAATTACTCGATAATTCTGTATTGGTCTTGTAATTGGTCCATGGCCAGCTACTTTTGGCATTAGGCCTTGCATCACTCCAATTCAGCTAGCCTCGAACCAACAACAAGACCAATACAAATTATCAGGCAATAATATCATAATATGAAGATAAGTATGCCTATGACCAATATGTCAATGTACATTTAAGAAATAATTCATGGAATTCATAGTTTGTATCCAGTTTTAACATGGGTAAAATTATGTTCGTAAAATTTCTATCCCGAGCGACAGCGAATGGAACATAATGCTACCCATGTTTTCTAGTGCCAAGTATATGATAAAAAGATCATAGCATGTTTTTTGCCATATCAGATTCCACATCAGTCATCGAACATACCGGCTCTCTGGCTGACATATCAGAACCTAGAGTTAAAAAGAGATCTGATATGAAAAAGGCCATGCGATGATCTCTATATATTTGTAAACACAATAGCTAGGTAATTTCGTTTTGTCGTGAGCAGAGCACATCATATTATGTGATATACCTTTTGAAATCTGTTTTCACTAGATCTGCAGTTGAATAATGGAGTGCTGCGTAACAACCGCAATATACATGTCGATATACGAAGATACCTTATTATGAAAAAATGAGGATATCAAAGGAGTAATCGTAAATTGACGGAGGACAGTCATTATACTGGTCAAAAGACAAAAGACAAACAATGATCTGCAAGACACTAAACATTAAAACTAAAAACTGAGACTCAAACCTCGCTAAAAACTGGGGATGATCTCAGGCGTTCCAGAAGGGTAATTAATTTAAAGAGAATATCATGGGAAGCTAAACAGTCAGGTAAAACATGTTCTATAATAATTAAGGTGAGGTGAGGTTGTTCGTTTTGTTGATATATATTTGTTGAAATGTTGATCACTGTTTAAACGCTCTTTTCATAATAATACTCTCCGGGTGATTCAATGAAATAACAAGAGTATATATAACTACATTAAATCATCTGTAGACATAAATATTAACATGCTAATTGATCAACCCTGCATTAATTTCATATAGTTGCTTTGGATGTACATGCATAATTTGTCCTGAAACCTGATTTATGTAATACCACATTTGACGAAATAACATACATATTTCATATTGTACTGGGAGATAATGTGTCTGTCTGCATACATTTCTCTTGCTATCTGTGTATTATTATTTGCATCAAGTTATCGGAATAACATGCATAGATACAGGTAACGTGAGCTGTGCCTACCACAGAGGGAAGTTATTGGCAAGACAATAAAACGATAAAGAGAGGTTGTGATCCCACCACATTTAACCCCCTATATGCGTGTGCTTGTTCTAAGCCACGACATGGATTTCCAACGCAATATATCGTCGTCATATTTTGTTTTCAATGGTTTTAGGTGAGAGGCTGTTGTTCGTTTTGTTTTGTTTTTTATTGGTCAGATTGTTGACCATTACTGTTTTGACTTACTTTTCATGCTAATTCCTCGAGAAGAGAACGTTCACCAAAATACATAATTTATTTATTACCTATCATTTAATATCACAGTCCATCACAATAATAAAAGTTACTATACGAGATGGGATAGGAAGAAAAAACGCAGAAGCTAAGCACATTGTAAATATTATGAAATGATTTGTTGTACTCTTTCATGTTCATTTCAAGTCGTCGTATATGAAGTTACAAAACGATATGTTCTGTTGATTATGATACATATATTTTGTTTGTTCAACCGAAAGCTTTCGGAGTTATCCCGACTGTTTCTTTTATTAGTTATCTATTTAACCTGATTATCAGCCAATCAAAATCCGTTTTCCTGACAACACCCATATTTACATAACTTTGGACAAGAACACAGTGTAATTTTACGAAGAGGAAACTTTAGAAATTACCTGCACCTCCCCACCACCGCCTTGTTCATAGCTTTTTGTTTGCTACTTAATTGGGTATCAGAATATAATGGGTTAACTTTTGTGGGGCGTTTTTTCTAGGCCCCACCTTTGCTCTGTATAGAATTTACATATCTAGTGCTTTGCTTATCAGTAGTGTCATAATTTTTTACTGTTTATTTTATAACATCATTTGTTACCAATATTGTGTTCACTTGTGTTATTTTATTCTTTTACTGCTATATTGGCATTTTATTAAATGCTCATTTTCGATAGTATTATCTTTGTTATTATTCAGAGCAAACATAGCCCCATTTGCCCTTTACTCCTGGTTTACTTTATTTCATTGAAGGGAGCATAAAAAGCTTAAAATAAATTCTTGAATATTTAATATAAAGGTTTTTATTCTACTATTTGTAAAGAGAAAACTTACCAATATGTATTTGAAGAGTTTTGTTTAAATAAATATATACTTTATTATTTGTATTATGTAGCTATATAAAACAACAGTGAATATTTATTCTAGTCTTCACTTTACACGATGATATAGACGTTTAAACATTTTATTGAAATATTGATATTTTCTAGCATTTTGTGAATAAATGTCTTGTGCATTTGCTTTTAATTGTATCAAATATATTATACATTTTAGGTCAAGCTCAAATAGATGAAAAATAACAAAATCCATTAGCATTTAGAAGAAATACTATTTCTTTGTGATGAAAATATAAATAACAAACCATACACAAACGACATGTAAATATGTCTGTAGCTTTCGCTTAAATTTTCAAAATAATATAATTTTCTTGTACATTTGTATGAAAGCAATTTATTTTTGTAAATGAAAGCATAACAATTTAATATAACATGGCATCACACACTTGGTTGTGTCATCTTATTTAATGACAAAAGTTCACATGGCCTTTGGCTAGGTGAGCTAAAAACACACTGAACATGCCTTGTATTAAATATAGTCCAGACATAAACAAGCAAGTCATTCTAATCATAATAACAAGCTACAAAAAAGCAGTGCTTAATTGACCAGCTAATAACCCATGAAACTGATATCCTTTGATTCGCATTAAGGATAAACAAACACAGGTCAGCATCTTAATATTTATTACATATTTACCAATCCTCCATCCTCAAGGAAAACATACACTGTCTGCATACCATACATGCCCCAATAATAGGAAGGGGTCAGACATAGCAGTTTTGCGGAAGTATCAGCGATCTAGAGTTTTGTTCTCTGTCATTACCACGTTTGTATTTATAAGAATAAAACTAAGTATTACACTTGCCGCTTATGATATACATAAGTGATTTTTGTTCAAAGTCAACATAGTCTTTTAACTTAAATAAAGAGGTAATAACAGGTTACAGCTTTTCTTTATTTTGTTCATAGATTACTCCTCTGAGCATAAGTTGTTAAGACTACACTTGTGTAAATAACCTTTTTAACCTCTGTAACAAGGTAGAAATTTTTTTTATTATCAAAGCCACTGTGGTACATTAACAATGTTTAAAGGAAGGGGTCATGTATGAATGCACTTAAGAAAGCCATGTAATTTACTGGAAGATCGGTAACCTTACTCATTAAACATATATTCCACCATTTAATACACGCATTTTTGAATTCCCCTCAATCGTAAGTAACGCTACAATATAGCTGAAATAATGCACAAGTTGTCGCTGAACACCATTCAATCATTCAATGCTACAGCATGAAAAACAAAATTTGATATCGTATCCATGTATTTGCTTCTTTAAACATTGTATATGGATGGTATCAAGCTTACTTCTATGTTCAACTTGTCAACTTACATGTTATGATTTTCATGTTTAGTCATATTTCCTAATTGTGTTTTATTGAACATTAAAAGGGTATATAGGGAAATATATAAATTGTCTTTATTGACAAAGGGTGAATTCACTTGTTTATACAACACACAGGAAGATAAAAAGGTTTACAACATAACATTACTTGCATTACTTGTATTGTTTTTTTAATTCCTTGAATGTTAACATGCACACCACAACATCACAATCATGTAGTGGCCGATACTAATAAAACGTAGATATCAAATTAAGTATGCACGAGACAGATTTATAAAAGCAATAATTGCGTGTTTCTGAAACCTTAGATTCAATAATAATAACATTGTTTAGAAACTAACTATTTTCTTGTTTTATTTGCATGCTATAATGCACCAGTCAAAACTCAATAAAATATTGCTTAATTAAATGCCATGTATCTGAAGATGTTTCGCTTGTGACGGATTATTTTACATGATTTAATTGTAATTGTGTTATGTTCATTACACAGTTAACAATTGACAAGATATTATCGACTCCAATTACTGGAGTTGACAGTTGTCATATTTAACAACACCATAATATAGGAAATTAAATGTTGTACACATGATTGAAAGAGAACACAATCTTATACTGTAGTACTAGGATATTTATATAACCGAGATCATTACAAATATTGTTTTTTTAAACAGTGCGTTGCTGTCATCCACGGTCACATCTACTTGTTGAGTTTGGCAGTTGCTCTAAATGGTTTAATGTAGACAAATGTATTAAACATTAAGCGGATTGGTGGTATATTGGTTCGCGTGCTCACCTCGAGTGCGGTAGATCGTGGGTTCGAGACACGCTCGGGTAAAACCAAAAGCTATAAAGGTTGGTATGTGCTGCCTCTCTGAGGGTCGGAATCAGGTTAGTGTGTCTGAGTGGGGTGATATGCCTACCAGCGGACTCTTATTTTGACTTCTATAATTCTTCAGAAAAATATCTTAGAAATCCAGTTTTCAAATCAACATTTATTTTTCTAAATGTATATTAATATATGATATATACGAACTCTAACCATTAATTTCAAAATTTTTGGTGCATTATTAAAAACGTTATCCATTAGGTCTCTATGTTAATTATATTTTCTGAAGTGTACAAATCACATAGGAGTGAGTACAATTAATGGACTGTACCATGTGACATGATACATTTAAATATTAAAGGTTGACTATCACCTTAATGGTAAGTTATTGAGTAGCCTTTTAATATTTAATTGTCCTATGTCACATGGTACAATGAAATATACAAAATGTACATTGAAAGCATATGTCTGTAATTTTGTTTTGATGGTTGGACTCTTACACTATTTGTACTCACTCCATGCAAATTTTTACAGTTCAGAAAATATAATTAACATAGAGACCTAATGGGTAACCTTTTTAATAATGGACCAACATTTTTAAAATAATTGTCAGAGTTCCTATCACATATTAATATATATCTAGAAAAAGAAATGTTGATTTGAAAACTGGATTTTTAAGAATTTTTTCCTGAAGATTTATACAGTGAGCTAGCACAAAGCTGATATCACTATCTCATTGTTCTCGCTATGATAAAGCTGCAAAATTGCTCATTTGGCGTTTAATAAGAATCACTCACTCAAGTAACAGTGAGTTACAGTAATTCAAGGACACGCCTACTTATATAATTTGTGTGCTTTACAATACTAATATTACCA
Source organism: Bathymodiolus brooksi (assembly GCA_963680875.1). Lineage (NCBI taxonomy): Eukaryota > Metazoa > Mollusca > Bivalvia > Mytilida > Modiolidae > Bathymodiolus > Bathymodiolus brooksi. The sequence continues at coordinate 111,373,283 of OY804577.1, forward strand.
GTATTGCTGGATGAAGAATACTAGAGTTTCCAGTATTGTGTGCTTTACAATACTAGTAATACCAGTATTGTTGGATGAAGAATACTGGAGCTTCCGGTATTATGTATAGATCAATGATTCTGGTATTCCAGTATTGTAAATGCACGATACTGGTACATCCAGTATTGTATATATACGATACTGGATTTCCGGTATTGTAACATTACAATACTGGTATTTCTAGTATTGTACAGTGTTACAATACTGGTATTACCAGTAAATAAATATTACAATACTGGTAATAACAGTATCGCGGCCGGCTGCTTCATATTATCCCTTTTTTCCTTTTTGTTCATTCTAATGTTTGTTCTTCGATTTATGGCTTCTTGTTTTCACGTTGGTATCGTAATTTGTTTTTGGTCATTGTATTGTCTTGTCTTTCGATTTATCCGTTTGGTCCAAACACATATCTCCAAACATTTGGTCATTGCATTGTCTGTCTGTCCTTTCGACTTATGGCTTCTGATTATCCGTTTGGTATCATCGAACCTTTAGTCATTATATTGTATGTCCTTTCAATGTCTGACTTACGATTATCCGTTTGGTATCATCGAACCTTTTGTCATTGCTAATCTGTTTTTTTTCGATTTATGGCTTCTGATTATCCGTATGGTATCTCCAAACGATTTGTCATTGTATTGCACGTCCTTTCGATTTCTGGCTTCTGATTTTCCGTTTGGTATCTGCAAACGTTTTGTCATTGCATTGTCTGTCCTTTCGATGTTTTGGCTTATGATCATCAAACTTTTCATATATTTTACACTATGCCCTACTGCTAGCTAATCATTATTTATTTAACAGACAAGAAATCAAATCAATTGTAGGTCATTGACAGGAGTGTAGACGTAATCAGGGAGTTCTTATTAAGAATTAAGGCTCAAGATCAAAGTTAACGTATTCAATCAAACATAAATGCGCCATTTCATTGATGTTAATGTTTTATTGTGCTGTCATTGAGACCTATCACGCAATGATACAAACCTCATTCCGAAATCTATGATAATTACAGCACATGTCGATAGCAAAGCTGGAAAAAATGTCTATCAAAGACATTCTACACTCTATAATGACAAAAATCATTCACAGTCCTTCATCATTTCTGTAAGCGTCAAAATTGTTCTTTATGACGTAAATTAGAAATTAAATTAAATCATACAGGTCTCCCTGTATATTTACATTCTTTGTTACAGAGTATCGCATTCCTGTTACTTGCTGTCTTTCGATTACGCACTATATATATTTGCGTACATTACAAAATACGCTTACAGATACATGTATTCCGTGATACAACATAATTATACCTGTACCCTGAAATATTGTTGAACGTGGTGCTAAGCACCATAAACCAAACTATGCATGTACCCATTTCAGTCTTACATGTACGGTACTAGGCTTAGTGGTTAATAAGTAAGGAACCACCACTCTAATAACTGCGATGGAAGATGCTTAAAAAGAATTTGAAGATACCAAAGGGGTAATCAGAATCCATAATTCAAGGAAGAGCGGACAACACAATGACCAACTGAAAAAGGACAAACAACAATTTACAAAACACCACACAAATCAATTGCATAGTCTTTAATTTGACCTGACCGGGGTTCAAACCCACGATATACCACACTCTAGGTGAGCATGCAACCATAACATCACCGATGCACTTAGTTTACCTTTGGATTTTGAGCGTGACCTGATGAAGGTTATTCCAGAAACACGTCGTGCCCAATAAAGTTGATATATTGTGAACGTATTATAATCCACGGAGTGCCAAATTTCGTGGATTTAGTGCTTCATTAAAACCACGAAATATAATGTACAACGGAATACATATTTGCCATATTATCATTTTGTGCCAATTATGAAACCACGAATATAAAGAACCCACGATCCTAGGAAGTTTACTCGAACCACGAAATTTGGCATCCACGAATATAAGTACTTTCACAGAATGCGTTTTTACAATTAATTTGAATAGAAACATTTTTTCATCGTACCAGTTATTTTTTCTTTTATGTTATTGATAGATTTTTCCCGTGGTTTATTTTAATTTTCTGATGTATTTTGTCGTTATATTAGTAAGTTATCTAAACTATCCCCCAAAAGTATACGACAGTTGCGTGCAGACAAAACAAACAAACCATTTAACATTTGAAAAAACAATTTAAACAATTGATCACTGAAGTTACGAATGTTTATCACGTTTACAATATCTACTGAAAACAATTTGTTAACTGACATTTAACGCAATTTATGTTTGAATGTTTACTTATAGCTGATAATTATTTTTTCACAATGACTATATTTCAAGAATGCCTTGTGTGAAATCATCTCAGAAAGTATGCATCAGTCAGTATCATGTAATAAGTCATACATAGACGGATATTGTAGCATGGCATTGAAACTTGTCATCTTGTCATTATTGTCCAATATCCACCTACAACAAATATTCTCATTAACTTGACTAAGGATACGGTTTTGATTAAATTTCTTTATTCAAATATACATGTTTTGTGTATGTGACAAAAGCATCGCAAAAAACGCGATAAAAGATATTGTTTTATTTTGTAAGGTAATGTTTACACGCGTATTAAGACCACCCACGTACTGAAGAAAGCGTAAGAGATAATAATTCTTCTAAATGAATAGTACTTACTATTTACAGAAAAGACAGCATATATCTGAAATGTTGATGAATGACCGTTCTTGTAATGGGAAACCATGTTTTGGGATCAAAATCCACTGTTTATGTCTCTCGTGTGAATACTATATATATATATTTGATCTTTTTGGAATTGTAGACTGTCGCTTTCATTCTAGAAATAGAGTTTTGGTATCTACCGAGTTGGATTTGATGATCGATGATGACTGCAGTTTGTGTATTTACGATGAAGCACCATACGACAGATAGTTGGTGTGCAAATCTGCGAGTTATGTGTACTAGTTATTTCCATAGATGATTTATTTCGTCATTGCGAGGTGTACTCGATACAACTTTATGTGATAATCAGGTTGGTGGTTTCCTTTGGTACTCTGGTTTCCGCCACCAATAAAGCTGACCGCCACGATATAGCTAAAATATTGTTGAAAGTGGCGTTGAACACCATAACAAATTTGTCTGTGCAAATGTTTAATAAACATAGGTGCATTTACTGAACCCATAGGCATTCCCTTAACTTAAAGGCATTTCTTGAATTTAAAGACATTCATTGAACATAGAGTCGTTCCATGAACCTAGATGCTTTCCCTTGACATATAAGCTTTCTAAGAACTCTACAGAAGTTCCCTAAATATAGACATGTTCATTGACAATACTTCATACATGTATCGTTGACGAAATTTGATAATATAGTTGTTTCAAAATGTAAAGCCAACAAATATAACGGATTTCTCCTTTATTTCTAATCAAATATCAATACTACATTTCTGGTCCGTTGAGAGGGTCGAAAATAGTCGGTATTGCATATATTCAACATTAATCTTACTTAAACCTGTTTAAGGGTTTTAGCACTATAAACACTTCAAAAGATGTACACAGTTGATATAAATTTCACAGGTAAGACATCAGGACAAAGAGAAATTTTATTTATTGCTATTTGCAGCACTAATGTGTATCTGACATGTGTGTAAAATATGATTAACAGTTCCTTTCAAAGAATATTAAGCAGACAAAAACACTCTGCTGTGGTTATAAACAGTATAATCATCTTCTTTCGTCGAAACTTGTATCGGATTTGACTATAAATTCATTGAAAAAATATATAATCCGTGTATATAGAAACAAATGTTGCTTTCACATATCTTAATATATAATATATTTGAATTTTATCAAATTGATGAATTGAAAATATAAGATTATAGATTAGACGTTCAAGCAGATGTTTGCATAAAAACGGAACATTAAAAAAAAGAATTAATCAACGCAAACACAATATAAAGCTAAAATATAAATGTAAAATACAAAGAATATTGACTTTTACGAAGTGTTTTAGATCACATTTTAGTGGAATTTACCATTCGTCCACATATAGCAAGTTAGTAATTGGGAACAATTTAAGATATCTTTTGAACATGTATTATAGTGTATCACACATACTAAATTTGATAGTATTTTGTTGTCGACATCTTGAAGATGAAAAATAAACGTATTGCCTGATTTGTTGCAAGCGGGCAATACAACAAGCCATGTAGTACTGTAATATTAACATTTTCACCTTTTGCACTACACACGCAATAATAAGGAGAAAGAGCAAATACCGGTTTGCGCGGAGTCAGGTAAATGTGTTGTGTCAATGACCTAACATTATTAAAATCATCCAACTACGCGTACACATGTTGATCTAGGACACAGCAGACACAACCATAATTTTCTCGTCAAAGTGTAACTTGTTCTCGTCATGATATAGCTTAATACTTGCTCACTTAACGTTGAACACAATCTCTCTCACTAACTCAGTTAAAAGAAACCGAAGGGGTAGCAACGTATGGACAATCCAGAGACACGTATTATAGTTGCGAGATCAGTTTTAGAAATAATATGCATTGTATAGCACAACGATCGTGTTGACTGCTTGTAAGAAATGCTAGAGGGATAGCAACTAAATTGATATGCATTCTATTAAGACCACGAACGTCCTCAGAGGATGATTGACTGATACATGGGTTTTCATTTAGTATTCTATGCTACTATAAAATTCTGCGATTTATGCCATTCATATTTAGTAAAATATTATGTTTATGTATATACATGCAATGATCCTATAACTTAATTGTGAAAGGCACTTGTATGGCAGCATCATTTCACTTAGAGGAAAGATTAGGGCCCATAAAACTAGTTTAACCCCGCAACTGTTTATTGAAGTACCTGTAGCAAACAAGGAAAGTGAGTTGTCATGTATTTGTGTGTTCAGGGTGTCGATTTTGCCTTTTACTACAATTTGATATTTGGTTTTGGAATTGTTTCGCCAGTGTTATATTTTTGTGTTTTTCATTTTATTGCAAACTTTTATAATTCTGCATCCTAAATTCCACTACATGCACATTGGATGTTCATATCAGCGTGGTTTTAATTCATTTATTTTCTTTAAAATTGTGGACATTTCATGACTCACAACGATACTTGATGGAAATATTGCGGTATCGACTTTACATACAATCTAATTCCAGATGATTCTTGCTCTCACCACGTGAAAATCATATTATTTTAGTTACACAATTATTTATCATGACCTTTTCTGCATTTTATGCTGTCTTCTAATTACAAATTCGACCATGATTTTAATTGAATGACTATTTCCTGTTTATTTAAAGATTTTGTTGTTTCTGCTTTATGGTGCAGGCTGATTGAAGAAGTCTTAAATACCAATTATATAGTTTTTAGGTACGCCAAGCCTTGCATCCAATCCTCAATTAAAAAAAAATCCAGGCGAGCGAGCTAACCATTGTTCCACCGAGACGGATTTCAATAAAGGTATACAAGAACAAAAAATAAACGCAAGTTCGGTTACCGTAGTTCGGAGTTCGGTAATTTTGTTATTACCCTTATATAGCATTTTATTCGTGTGCCAACTGTATTTTAATTTTACATCTGTCGACTTCGGCATGCTGAATTGATGATTGGACAGACATAGGAGCGTTCGTTATCAACAATAAGTTGCCGACGAGGTATGATATAATACTAAAACTGAAATTTAGCATGGAACATTTTTGATAATATGCTTTAATCATAGGTTTGCTTCTGTGCATTTTGTCTTAATTTCCCTCCTAGATTTCGTACGAAATAAAGATAATTAAATTGTTCTCTTCATAGTCAGATTTTATGTCACCAATCATAGGATTACCTACCCCTTGTTCGTTACTAATAGGACTGGAGATCATTGCAGCTGATAACTTGACATTTATTATAAAATTAGGTCACATGCGTTATCTCTATTCAATAATTTAAGAAGAAACTACATTATACTTATTTTGTAACAAAGTCCAATCCTTTGCTGACTTATTTGTACGATAGTACCCAATCATTTCTGGTGTTGTTAATGCAGTTTATTATTAAAGATAAGGAATAGTATTGTCAGTCAAATTATAGTCAAATATTATAATTTCAAAGTGTCTGGTCACCTATTTTCGCTGGTAATAGTATATTTTAACGTTACCATGTGTTAACATATATGACTGATTGGCCTTGCATTTTATACAACTGTACTAATATTATTATTTAGTTGGAGATATAATCAAAATATTTTTCAGCTATACATTCTGGTCATAAGAATGCTGAGAGTATCAGGTATCTTATAATCGAGGATATGTGTAGATTATTTTTATTTACCTTTCTATTACATAAATCATTTCCATAAAATGGAAAGCTTTGGTCCACAAAATCACTTTCTATTGAAGTTAATGTAAAAATCTAGGGAGGTAAGCTGCCATGTATAATGCGCCTTAGTGTATCGATTTTGTCCCTTTCTTAAATTATACTATTGAGTATTGGGAATATTCCGACAGTGTGGTATTTGGTGTTTTTCATTTTAATGTTTTAAGATAGATGCTCATTGAAGAAACATTAAGTAATCAGTTTCATTGTTTTGGTTTGGCGGACCTTGGATCTAGCACTCAATCTTCGAAAGTCTAGTCAAGCAAGTTAACCATTGCACAACAGAGGAGAATTTTGATACTAGAGCAAAAAAACAAACAAAAACAAATCCAAACAAAAAAACAAAAACTCAAAAACAAAAGAAAAAAGAGAAGTTCAGCTACCGTAATAAAGCATGTTATCCGTATGCCAAATATATGTTAATTTGACATCTGTCGACTTCGTTGTACTGGATTGATGAGTGGACAAATATAGGAGCGTTCGTTTTCAACCATATATTACCGACAATGTATTATATAATATTAAAACTGTAATTTTAGCATTGAACATATTTGATAATATACTTTTATCATAGGTTTGCTTCTGTGCATTTTGCATATATTTCCTTCTAGATAATTTAATTTTATTCGCCATTATCATATTTTATGTCACCAATCACAGGATTACCTATCCTGTTGTTCGTTACTAATAGAACTGGAAATCATTGCTACTTTATAATTTGACATTTATTATAAAATTAGGTTACATGTGTTATCTCTATTCAATAATTGCAGATCAATCTACTTACGTCTGACAAAGTTTAATCATGTGCTGAACTATCTTTACTAAAGCACTCAATCAGCTTTGGTTCTGTTAATGTAGTTACTGGTTAAGTTTGGTAATAGGTTTGTTAAATATATAGTAAGCATGTGTTTCGTCTAATGTCCTGATTGTGAATAGTACATATTAGCTTTAGTTGGAGTTATAATCCAAATATGTTTCATCTATACATTCTGGTGATAATTATGATAAGCGTCCCTATTCTCTTATAACCGAGGATATTTGTAGATTATTTCAATTTACCTTTCTACCTAAAGCATAGGTAACCTTAGCAGCTTTTGGTTATCACTGGGTCTAACACTCTCTCGGTGGACTACATGTATTAGTTCTCGAGGGAGTCATTGCATCGGGACTGTTATGATTTACTAAGGATATTTACAATGTATGCTTAAAATTGACTGTCACCGACGGAAACGTAGATATCAAACTTAATATAATTTATTAAAGCTAAGATCAAACTCCCTCATGCATGTATGTAACCATAACAGTCTGTAGCTATCTTGTTTGGACCATTTGCTTTGCTTCCTTTCAAAAACTTTTAAATGATTTTTTAATCTTTTGACAGTGAGCGTACATGAGGAAAGTGATTTTTCCAAAAACACGTCGTACACACTGAATGAGATACATACGTTCTTATTACTAATAGTCCCCAATAATATGACCCCCAGTAGTCACATCGTTAAATGATATATCTACGTTCTTATAATTGGGAATTTTACTTTGACTACCGGGCCACATTGCATAGTTTAGATAATAACTATTATCGATTTGTTTTAATAACCATTATGATATTTTTGGCCACTTTCGGGGAATTTTGCTATTTTATTTCAGTTGGCAAACATCTGAATATATTAACCTATTTTATCACAACGAATTATTTCTATTCTATCAAATTACTCAATGACGTCACTGATCGCATGATTCATAGATACCCATACAAGATGGACGACATTACCATAGAGACAGACAAGTGCAACATTTCTGAAACGGTTTATTCGCTGAAGATATATCTCGGATGTTAATGGGTCTTTAAGAGAATATATTTTCACATATAATCTATAATCCTATGTTAACTTTATCATTAAAACTTAAGAGGTTAATTGGTCTTTGTAACAAGCATTTGATAGATTTGTGCTATTTTTGCTGCTTTATCTTGATAATATGTTTTTTGTACAGAGACGAATGTTCAATTTCTATATTTATACATCAAACAAGAAAGAGAAACCAGTAACCAACTTTAGCACTTGTAAGGCATTTCATTATCAGCATATTGATATTAGCTAGTATCTTTGTCATGCATATAACGTGCCTCGTTAGGTTTGCTATTGATTGAAGTATGTTACTTATTTTAAAGGCAATATTGCATAGTTATGATTGTATATATATATATGTGCTTTGTATGAAAATCCAGACGGACCATTCGAGATTCAAAGTCGAGATTGGCTTAGATTTAGGTTTGTGGTTTTTAACGCCACTTTCAATAATGTTTCAGTTGTATTGTGGCGGTCAGTTTTATTGGTATAACCGAAATACTGTTGAAAGTGGCGTTAAACACCGAAAACCAAACATCCACAATACTATAAATTTAAGGATATTGACATAATGGTAGCTTGCGTCAGCATTCTGAAGAAGCACATCTGTTTTTAGAAATATTTATTGTATATTTTTATTACACATTGTAATTTAATTATCGTTTATTATATATTTTGTTCTGGCCGGTATCGTTATAATTCGATCTAACACCAACATAAGGATGATTGGTGACTAGTACTAATATTATAAATATACAGGTCTGAAAATAATTGAACCCAACAGTGTTAGAATTAGATATACAAGTATAAAGAGGTTGTTTGTTTCTACTTCCTATTATGTATGAATCTCCAATGGTAATTTTATATTCAATAATATTTGTCTACTTTGTGTTTACATTCAATAAAGTGTTCATATGTAACGCTTTGTATTATCATTATTTTTAAGTAAAGAAAGTGTTTTGCCAATAACAAAATGTGATTTAGTAACATTCAGTTAAATGTCTTAACTGATTAATTGTTTCAAATATTTTAGTATTAAATTCTATGTAGGCATAATCTTTCTCACTCGACCAATTCATGATGTTGTGTCTGAGTGCGATGACGGAAAATGTGTTTTAATGTTTCTATATTTATAACAACATATTAAGAATAAACTGGTAGAACGTGCTAAAGTGGGTCACGGATCACTGTAAGTAGCATGTGTAGTCACGTGACTTGTCTCATTGGTAATCGGGCGGCTTATCGAGAAACAGATACGGTGTTGAAAAAACTGTTGATACTCATAAAATATTGATAAATGCAATAAAGGTTTTTGTTTGTCTTCAAGAAATATGATAGACAAAACCATGTGTGAAGTTTTATGACGAAATATCTCCGATTTCTATATAAATTTATGAGTTGAAGTGGGGAAACACCCACAGGTAATTTTAGCGATGTATTTTTATCTCGGACAAGAATAATGAGCGTCCTGATTGGATGACCGATTTAAAACACACTGACTCAGCATGGTTTAGCAAGGTTACTCAGGTCAATAGTTTATACATATAGAATCTTTCCAACCATGTAAGTAGTTTTGCTCTACGGCGAGGAAAAGCATATTACTGAGTGAATTAAAGGTTAAAATGTTATTATTTTTTAAATATAATTATTTGTTAAAAAGAAAAACAGCTATAAATGTGTTCTTTGGTTCATATAGGAAAGGAAAATACCGGACTTTTAACATTGAAACGGAACCATTTTACGCGGAAATCCACCGAAAACACCTACCCCCACTTGAATTTGATGAATGTTAGCCATTTTCTTGATATGATAATGTAAAACAAAAATATGCATGTAAAAGAAATCTATGTTATATTTATTGATTTGTTTGATTCTGGAATATTGTTGATCATTGATTTAAACAAGAAGAAAGGAAAAAAAGGGGGGGGGGGGTGAATTTTATTTGTGAATTTTACAGTTAAATAAATGTTATGTTTCGACAGTTTAAAGAGAAAGATAAAAATTTGTTGCGACTAAAGCTTAAATCAGCGTTAAAAATTGAACAAATATCAGTGGTTTCGTAAATGAGATTTATTTTAAATAGAAAATCTGAATTTATTATTTATTAATTTATTATTAATGATACAATTTTATATCCATTGGGAGGAGGAGGGAGGCTATGATGAAAATATGAAATAAAAACACAGGACCGACTTTAAGCAACAATAACAATCCAGGATTAGTTTTTTAATAAAAAAAATATCCAGGACCCCTGTGTCCATTTTTTTTTTTTTTAAAGTTAATAATATGTTAGGTTTTGTTTCAAAATTCTGTTTACAAAGACAAATTGCATGAAATCGACATGTAATAATTTAGAAATGTATTTAGTTTAACCTTGAAAGGAAGTTACATTAACTGACATGTTTTAATGACACTTTAAAACGTGAAATTAATTCTCTTGGTATGTCCTGTCTTGTTTATTTCTTTTCAAATTTAGTTTATTGGTATGTTTTAGACACTTTTCATTCCCAGATGTAACCACTGTAATATTGGTTTAGACAACTGCTTTACGATGTATGTATTCTATTAAACATTTTATAATAGTCGCTTCCATTTGGACAAATTTAATCCATAAAAAGCAATTTAACTCTGAAACATAGCTGTGTAGCATTTTAAATGAAACACCGAATCAAATACCCTTTGAAACACCGTTATTAACTAGTGATAAAAAGTTATTCTAATAGAATAAAGCGATTGTCTAGAGTTAACGGTGAATTGAAAAAAACCCAACTAAAGCTACCCATCCATCCAATTTAATAGGAGATTATATCATTGAACAGACATTAAAAGTAAGTACATCTCAACAAAAACAAAACGATCATTATAAAAGGAGTAACGATGTGATGGACATATTCTACATTACACTTAAATTTGTTCTCCTCATCAGTATTTCATCCATACAAGACATACATAGACGTTAGACAGACTGTAGGGTCAAACACAAATGGACAATCCATAGACACATGCAATATTGACACAGAACGAAGACAAATAAAGCACAATACACAAGACAGAAAACTTAAAAGATAAGAAATACGTCGTCCGCACTCAATTAGATATCTACGTTTTCATTACTATCACTGGGTCTATTCGTCTATAATGAAATATTAGTACCCGAGGGTATCATCCATCCGCCCAGTAGTCAGTGTTTCGGCTCTCACATTGTTTATTAGATATATTTATTACTGAAATTTACCGTTCCTAACTAATTTATTTTTGTAATTATTAATAAAACTCAGGTTCCCCTCCCTCAGGCATAGGTGCCGTAGCTGAATTTGGCTCTTCTGTATAGGTCCTTTGGTTTTATTACTCCGAAACTTTAGATAATTTGCCTTTGCAATCGTTCCATTTTGAGCGTACTTGATATCTACGATTTTATTACTAGCACTTAGTCGATACCTCTGCTGGTAGACTATTAGTCCCAGAGAGTATCATCCTCCCATTAGTCAGTGCTTCGGCACTGACATGCCTTATTATATATATGTATTACTGAAATTTACACTTCCTAAATAATATAATCATCAATATTAATCAAACCTAAGGTTCTCCTCCCTCAGATATAGTTGACCCTAGCAGATTTTGGCTATCACATTTAGGCCCTTTTGCTTTATTACACTTTTAGATTATTTGACTTTGCAATCTTTCGATTTTAAGCGTACCTAATAAAGGTTTTCCCAGAAACGAGTCGTGCGCACATGATGTTATAGCATCTACCAAATAGTACTTACTAATTAAACAATGGACAATACACTGTCTAAAGATTCCAATGGAAGAGGTCTACTGTTACATACAAAATTTTACATTTTCGTTGCCAAGCATCAATAAATTGTTGTTTAACACCAAATACTATTCTTTGCATTTGTATCATGGCGACAACAATGAGATGCTGTCCCGTTTTGTATTAGATCAACACGCTTACATGTAGTGTGGTGTTTATTGTGATAGTTCCCTGAATCATCAATTAGTGGATAGATATGTCGCTCTACTCGGACACATTATTATGATTCCGAGCAAACCAATCTTTGCTCTTTCTTTTTGATCACGCGTGCTTTGCGGAGAGGCAGCTGATACCAATGTCATAGTCGTTGGTTTGAACTGACCAGGGTTTGAACCCATGATCTCCCGCACTCGGAACGAGCACGCTACCACCGGTGAGGTCTAAGAACGTTCTTGAAGTAAAAGTTTTAATAACAACCAAGTACAGTACATGATACCTTAAATAATGTCATGAGTTCATCTCCCAGACAAAGAAATAATAAATCAAGCCATCCGCATCTAAACATACCCTAATAAACTTGTCATGGTTTTCCTCAGATGGACACTAAATTAACTTGAAGTGAAACAGTCGCATGCAAATCGATAGGTAGACGTCTCCTTTAGCGCGGATATGACGATAATGTCATGAATTTGGATCTAAATTTATATGATTTTCATTACTTCCGATCTATCAAACAACCATTAATTGTTTTGCTTTGTATTATATAATTACCGTAACACTATTAATGTCGGCTGATTGTGTAGGCTGACCCTAAATTTAAGGAAAGAGTTAACTTGGTGTTTACAGGAAATTGACTTGTAATTTATTATCGTTTAAAACAATAAACGTTTTCTCTTAGGAATAGATGATTTTTATATGGTGATCACCTGGGTAATCCGAATGGATGGTTGTGTCTCAATGATTACCATAGGGAATGATTTTAAACACTATTAAATTTTCAACTTCGTGGGGTTTTTTGGCATCGTTTTTTCTTTTCGCAGGTCATATTCCATTGGTTCAAGTGCCATATACATGGCAAGTTGTTTGAAAGGGAGAACGTATATTTCATTTTCAACTTGTCGTAGGAGCAAGTTGACATTGCAACCATATGCCAAACCCTGTACTGTGATACATAGTAAGATTAAAGATATCCAAGAGAGACGTGAAACATTAATCAAATGCTTTAATCATTATGAATAAAAAATGTGCTGTTACTTAGCAATTATTTATTCTGATAATATTTGTTTTATCTATCCCAATAAAATGAAGAAAAGCAAATCACACCTTCAGGACAGTGCCAGAATAAAATAGGAATATCGTAGAAATTGAAGCACAATCGATACCTCTAGCACACATATACATGACTGCCCACTCTCTTGACTTGGTGAAGGCACTTCAATAAAATGTGGCGGGATTAAACTCCTTTTCGGGGCCCAAATGATACAAAAGATACCACTACATATAGCTTAGACAAAACTTTACACACATTCAAATTTGAATTGATAAATCCGTCGTATGATTAAATATTGACTACTACTGCCTTAGTCTATTACTATTGCAACTGTGTTGCTATCCTAATTGTAAATTTCTACTACGCTATCTTTAAAATGAATGCATGTATCCCAATCTAAGCGATATTCTAGAACATATTTGTCTGTATCGAGGATGCTTAAAATGAGATTAACTATTGTCTGGAAAATAACCGAATAAATCTAGGTGAAATCTTGTCTTGAGTATTTAGGTAACGCTTAAATTATTCTACCATCTCCATCATGGTGGATTCATTCAGTTTCCCATCCCGATTGCAGAAAGGTGTTCATAAGGAACATGTGAATCTGTGTTTCGTTAAATGTTAATGACAGAAAAGTCTTAAGTGTCAAAGGGTTAATCAGAAGCCGTAATTTGAAGAAGGATAGACACTATAATGGCCAAAAGAAAAACAACTGTCGATACAATACTGTTAAGAAAACTGAAGATTCGGCAACACGAATCCCACAGAGAAAAACGGGCGTGAATGCAAGTACTCCACCAGGATAACCAGTTCCTGTTTCACTAGAAATAAATAGGGCAGGAGATGGTAACTCTCCTTTAGTATGTGGTATAATTTCTGCTTCTTGTAGAAGCTACTGTCGTCTAAGTTATCATTCTCTTATTTAGTCCTACATAAGGGTACACAAATGTGTATGTGGATGCTGTACTTTCGTATTAGTACTGCTTTGACAATTATTTTACCTATTTTGCTCCAGTATTGTTATGAATACTGTTATAGTTACAGCCGGAACCTTTGAGCCGTAATGAAAGCGGGAGGTTTGGCGCTTTAAAATCCGATTCAACCCACCATTTCTTTAGAAATGACTTTACCAAGTCAGGGCATTACGGTTTTCACAGTTTTCCGGTTGTTAACTGATTTGTCTGTTTATATACTTTTGAGTTTTGACTTTCCCCTTGTAAGATTGTTCGGAGTTCGGTAATTTTGTTATTACTCTTATTAGTAACTCGACAAGAAAAGTTTGAAGATATCAAAGGCGTTATCAGAAACCGCAAATCGAAGGACATACAATACTATATATTTATTTATCGTGCTAAGTTGCTTATATTAGCTTCAAGTAATATGCGCTATAATAATCCTATATACCTTTCTGAACACGTGCATCGTGTATTTATAAACTACTCGTAGATTTATATGCTATTTTAAGCAGCAGTTAAATAATCCGAGCTCACCGTTTTGAAATGTATTGATATTGATTTTGTCTGTAATGTATTTATTATCTGTTAGATTGGCTCCTAAAATGCCGTGTACTCTTCATGTACATTTCAAAAATAGATTACTACTCATTACCAGAATCCATAATAAATGGTAATACATACAAATGTACACCTATAATGAAATTAAAACTACATTAGTTAAGGAGCAATAATAAGTTCGACTGGTCTATTATGTCATGTAATGGATTGGGGCATAAACAAGATTAATTTTCGTTTCTATTTTATGTTTATTGAACTATTAAGATTTGGAACTCAGAACATCGTAAATATAGGTTGATTTAGTTTATAAACAAAGGAATATATAACTGAAATATTGTTGACAGTGCCGTTAAACACCATAACCTTTTCCCTTAGTTTAGTATCTGAGAGTATCACCATCAGCCCAATAGCCTCCACCTTATTAATTACACGAAATTTATTGAAATTATTTCAGAAATTTCATAAATCATAGTAATCATATTATATCAAAGTGTTATCTCTCTAATACAGTGGTATCTTTTTGGGGTTTTCCATGGACTTAAAAGCATAGTAGGTTACAGCGATGATATAGATGCTCATTAATTTGTGCTTGTCATAATTGAAATGTATGAACATTGGTAATTTGCTATAATTTCCTTTTCTTTCTTTCAGATGATGAAGAAATAAGATTACTTAAAACTAGGACCAATTAGATGAGATGGATGTTTTAATTACTTTATATGATTGTATTGGTACTATATATGAAGCAGGAGACACATATCATTCGACACACTTGATCTCACTCCCAATTTTCATATATGTAATGAATTATGTTGTTGGTTTTTTGTCTTTCTGGTTTTTTTTTTGCTATCTCTCTGATAAAGTGTTCTTTAACCATTTCCCTTTTTTTCGGCCATTGTTTGATAAGAAAGAACATATACTCTTTTTATTCTCAACTCAGCAGCGAGTGCCAACAGTAAAATACTTTGAGAATTTGCTGATCTGCAACGAGATATATCAAATATTCTATAGATAGTACACTCAAACAGAAGAATTTATGACGGACGCACGCTACATTCCAGTGGTCAATCGACCACCTGACAAAATACCCCAAAATAATACATGATAGACATATCACTGACCCTCGTCTCCCATAGACATCAAATTTACCCATGTTATTTGGAGCAAAAGATACATATTTCCGTCAGTGACACATGCACTCGAGCCAAATAATTACAACAAACAGATTCATATATTAAACAAGACATAACTGGCATGTCAGCCATCATGACCACTAATAAAATTCAAATCACACCTCGTGCGGGTAAAACTAGATAGAACAGTGCATGCATAATTGTTGTGTCTTCAACATGCATTATATAGAACACATTTATATTAAGCCAAAGTAATCCTAAGATATAGATAGAACATTGAAGATGCATTGAAGCGTTATTATTGAATGTATTGCGTTACACGTTATCTGCTTCAGAAATCAGTGAGGAATGAAGAGGGCATAAAAGGGCGCTAACTCAATTATTTTCCATTGCGTGTTGAGCAAATGACAACAAATCATTATCTGAATTAGTTAATAATTCTTGACGAAAATTACACAGTTGATATATAAAAACCATCCCAAAGCGACTTATAATGTCTTATTCCGATTTCAGTAACACGTTTTCCTTTTTCTTTTTCTTTTTGGTGTAAACATATACAATTTATGTAAAACTACATATATATATTCCGTTTATGAAGAAAAGCATATATCAACTTTGTTTTTCTAATAAAAAAAGCAATAATTGACATATCCAGTAGGCGGCTATTAACAGACAAATAATAAATGGGTTCTTGAAACGGAAGGGTGATTTTCATAGCCGACGATATTTCCATGATTATGGCAATGTCCGAATAATACCGAAGGTAAGTGTCAGAATTTCGATATAAGCTAGAGAAAATCGCATGGTTATTGTCGCAATTGTACGAACGATCGTGCAACAACAACCTGTTTTTTGTGGCGAAATGTCTATCCGCGTACAGTTGTTTCAGTGAACTAGCACTATAAAAATCCATCTAAGTTTGTTGGTCTTGTACAAAGCGGACCTCAACAGCATCATATCATTGAAAATTAACTTGTTCTCGTCATGATATTTTGTTAGCTGAAAAACTGCTGAGTTGGCATTAAGCAACGATCACTTACTCACTCAAATTATTCTCATGCGTTTATGGCGGTTTGCACAGCACCTCTGGGTTGCAATCGTGTGATGCCTTAGACGCATTTAGGATCTAAGGCTGTCTACATACCACTAGCGTGTCAGTTGTGCACTCTAACATATAATTATGCATCAATTAATTATTGGTTCTCATGAGAAAGCTAAAACAAAGAAATTTATATGAGAATAATTTAATACCAAGCGACGCGACTGAAATTATAGATAACAATAAGTTATCAGATGGGGATATGGGCCCATCAAATTAGTTTAACCGCCTCTTTTTTTTATTGAAATGTCTGTACAAAGCCAGGAAAGTCTTTCTGTTATATTTCCATTGGATTTTGTTCCGACAGTGTGGTATTCCCCCCCCCCCCCTCCTCCCCTTCATTTTATTAATCGTTCGATATTTAAAAAGGAAAATGTACACCGTGTTGGTCGACAGTGCCACGAAAACATCAATATATGGTTCTCCCAAGCATGTTAAATTATATTTTCACCCGCTTTTCAAAAAATAAAAGGAAGTGAGTTACGCGTACAAGGATATGGTTACTATGGGAACAATATCCCAAGAGGAAGGATTCAATGATCCCTTCATGTAATGGATGGAATGAATTCTACAAACATATAAAGAATAAATCAGATCGAAGCAAAATGTTTTAACAAATTATAAGGTACGATTATTACAGCATAAACCTATTTCATACTCAAATAGATTCAATATTTTCTGCTAATAAATAATATGAACAATATTGATAAGATTTGATTTATACCTAATCCTTAATACATGATGAAGTAAAATCCTTTTGCTGTCGTTCTTGGAGTTAATAGCCAGTAAGTATATGTGAGCAAATGCATATTTACTGCGATAAACCTAGAAAATGTCAAATATATTATGTTACTCTCTACAATATAGCTATTGACAACAAAAATTTAACTAGTTTCGGTATTAATACAAAGTGACTTGCGACAGATCGGTGGTTTTCTCCGGTTTCCTCTACCAATAAAATTGACCGCCACGATATAACTGAAATATTGTTGACAGTGGTGTTAAACACCATAACCCTAACGCTAACCCAATAACATATGCTGTTTCAATTTTAATATTTATGACAATAAAAATGTTAAAAAAATATTCATGTATTATATAATGGGCATATTTGGTCCGATCATTATCCAGGGTTTTGACACAATTTATATTTATGGTATCAAATTGGTGTTTAATTGATGCGCCTTATATATTTGATTAATGTAGATAGAATCTAGAAAAAGCATCAAGATATTACATAAATCAGCTAATTACAAAAACACTTAACTTCGTTGTTTGTTCATTTTTAGCTTTGATGTAGGTGAATGATGATGAGAGAAATTACTTAGTTAGATTACTCTTTATTAAAAGATCGTTTGTGACACAGCTGTTAATTAATTAATGTGTTATGTTATTTGTAGATAGCAATATAAATAGATGAGTAACTATCGCAATGTACTTTTTATCTATGTAATGTTTAAATATACAAAAGAGGGTACTCAGAAACGTAATTGGAAGGACAGACAAAGCAACTGTCAAACCGAAAAAGGACAAACAGATAAAAATGTCGACAACATTAAAGTGTGAGCAACACGAACCCTACTGAAAACGAGCATAGGTGTAATCTGTTCATGCTTCACTTATGGCACCCGTCGTCTTACTCTTGTTAGAAATCCACTAAAATGAAAGGACATGACACACGGAATACATACATGTTGTTTTTTTTGACACAGATATTCCGTAACAGTTAATCTAAGTTCAACATATATGTCTTTTATTTGAAAATCGTGTTAAATGTGTCACAAATGACCACGGATATGTTCCACTTGTCGTAAGCACTTCCCTTTCCTATCGTCATTCACGACTTGTCACCGGATTTGTAACTAGATTAACACAACGGGTGCCACTAATGGAACAGGAACTGCTTAACCTTCCGGAGCACCTGAGTTCATCCACGGCTTTTAGTAGTGTTCGTGTTACTCGATCTTTAGTTTTATGTGTATGTTTTGTAGATCGTTGGTTGTCCTTTTGCACTTTTTTCTTTTGCTCTTCTTTGATATACGGATACTGATTACCCCTTAGGTATCTTCAAACTCTTCTTAACAAGTGAGTTCATTTCTCTTTGTTGTACTTTTAATAAAATAACGGATAAAATGGCATCAGAAAAATGTGTCATAAAGCGTAGATATCTAACTTAGTGTGCACGGCGTGTTTCTGGAATAACTTTCATCACGAATGCTCATAGTCTACAGATTGGAAGGTTAAATAATTGAAAAGTCTTTGGGGGAAGTAATTCAAGGTGTCTAAACATGATAGCCAAGGGATAGGGTTAGGATATGGTGTCTAACGCCACTTTCAAAAATATTTCAATTATATCGTGGTGGTCAGTTTTACTGGTGGATGAAACCGGAGTATCCGGAGAAAACCACCGTCCTGCCGCAAGTCACTGACAAACTTTATCACATAATGTTTTATCGAGTTCACCTCACCATGAGCGGGAGTATAACTCTTACTTTATAGTGGTGATAGGCATTGATTGCACAGGTGGTCATAATGCCAACTACCATACGATCACGACCAGACATAATAGCCAAAATCGGTTAAGGTTACCTGTACTTGAGGAAATTTACCTTAGACTTAATAAACTACATTACTTAGGAACTGTAAATTTCAAACGGAATTGTTTCTAATAATGTATCACATACAAAACACTAGAAGGTAGCAACTAATTACAAAAACATTTAACTTCGTTGTTTGTTCATTTTTAGCTTTGATGTAGGTGAATGATGATGAGAGAAATTACTTAGTTAGATTACTCTTTATTAAAAGATCGTTTGTGACACAGCTGTTAATTAATTAATGTGTTATGTTATTTGTAGATAGCAATATAAATAGATGTGTTACATTATATATATGTAATATGTACTTTTATCTATGTAACGTTTTATTTACCATACAGGTCTATTATATATTTCATTTATTTGAAAATCGTTTGAAATAAAAACAAATATAGTAGAGATTTCTCTAGAAGGAGAGATACCAAAGGGGTAATCGGAATCCGTAAATCGAAGAAGAACAGACAACACAATTGCCAACCGAAAAAGTACAAAAGGACAGAGATCTACAAAACACTACACAGAAAACTGAATATGTAGCAACACGAACCCCGCTAACAACTGGGGGTGAACATTGATGCTCCGGAATGGAATGCAGTTTTTATCATAATTTCATGCTAAATGAGTACATTAATCCACTTCTCTCTGATATTACATATATTGCAAACTGCAATTAGTGTTGTTGTTTTTATCTTGTATAAACGTGTATTCGAATGCATAATTATGGGTTATATACGTAAACCATGGTAGCAGCTGGAATCTCTTTTTCACCATAATGACAGCATCCATACTATTCAAGAAAGGAGCAGTTATTCAACCAATCAGACCTCAAGACATTTGTAATTGCATAGTCCTTTTGTTTTTAAAAGAGTTCCTTCTTCGTTGCTGTATTTTAAGCAAAATATGATAAAATTGCATAATAAAAACGTATATATCTACTTAAGTGCGCACAACACTTTCTGGAACAATCTTTATCAGATCCGCTAATAGTCAAAAGATTGGAATGCTAAATAGTATAAAAGATTCTAGGAGCAAGTAAACTAAAGGGCCTAAATAAGGTAGCCACAAAATTGGCGAATGTTACCAATAGCTGAAGGGGATACACCTTAGTTTTAATATATACGCTATTTACGAACCGTAGGTATCAATAATAACTATATCTAATAAACCATGTTAGTGTTGAAGCACTGGGTGGATGATACCCTCGGGGATTAATAGTCCAACAGCAGAGATATCGACCTTGTGATAATAATAAAAACGTAGATACATGGTATGTTGATATAAAAGGGCATTTTTATGGATATAGTAATACTTTTATACCGTATATCACCAATAAATACAGAATACTTTTTAAAAGTATGCTACACCATGGAAGCCTGTATTTTCATTGCAATATTTTAAAGCTGTGATGATATACTGACGTAACAATTCAGAATATATATGGTGTCAAAAAGGCCAATTTGTATTTGCCTGTCCCTTTTAGTTGACCTGTTTTTCTGTTCAATTAACATATTTTGATTACCCCTTTGGTATATTCAACGTAATAGTCAGATAGTCTACACACAATTGAGTAGAACATGTTACAGACATTAATTATTGTTTTCACACCTTTTTGTCGATAAATCGGTTTTGATAACGTTTTAATATCAAGTTTCAGAAAAGAATTAACAATAATTTAATAAAAAAAGAAACCAAGAAGTTATAATTCGATATTCTTTGTGGTCAATTTGTGAGTGTGACAGAACGGCTAGAGTTCTCTGTCTTGTTTACTGGTATTTACTAAATGTATTGTTTGAACTTGGTTTTTAAGTGTATTCGATATATGTATATCATTTATATTTCACACACATTAGAATTTACTTTGCTAGTTACATGTTTTTGGAGTTTAGCAATAGAACAAAAAACAAAAATACTACACTGTCGAGTAAAGATCTTACTCACAGTATACTCACAGTTTCCTATTCTGAACGCTTGCCTATGCCACTGTATTCAGTTCTAGTAGTTCTTCTTGACTTTATTCGGTTCCGGTTCCGGCGTCTGTTTTGAAGTTGTACTTCATCTCAAGGTTGTTCCAATATTTATCCAGACGATTTTCGAATGATTGCATGGTTGGTGCATTAACAATACTATCTGATAGTTGGTTCCATGTTGTAACAATACGCTGAGTAAAGAAATTGGCACGAATGTTCTTATTGCATCTCTGTTGGGATAATTTTTTGTTATGTCCTCTCATTCTTGTGTCTTTATTGTAATGTAGAAGGTTTGGTAATGTGCTATCATATATTCCTGATGTTAGTTTATATGTTTCAATCATATCGCCTCGTAAACGCCTGTATGTAAGTGTTGGTAGTTTGAGTTTTCGTAGTCTGTCTTCATATTCAAGATTCTTCAATGATGGTACTAGTTTTGTTGCTCTCCTTTGTACGTTTTCTATTGCTGTTATATCCTTGATCTTGTATGGGCTCCAGAGTGCATTAGCGTACTCTAAATGTGGTCTAACTAGTGCTTTGTACAATAACAGGAAAATGTCTTCGTCTAGACATGTAAAAATTCTCATTGTACTATTTGCTTTATTAATCTTTTCGTTCATGTGATGTTCAAATGTTAGTTTGCTATCAATGGTGACTCCTATATCCTTTTCTTTATCAACATGTTCTAGGGTAGTGTTACTCAAGATGTAATCGTAGTTTTGTCGTTCTACTTTACCTGCTGTTACAACTTTGCATTTGTCTGGGTGAAACCTAAGTAACCATGTGGCTGACCAATCTCCGCGTTTCTTAACATCATGTCAGTCAACCGGGTCATGACCGCTGTTTGACGATGAAAGTTCGAATCATCGAGAAGATTTACCATCATACAAACAGTTCAATACTTAGTACACCTTACCGTACCGATAGAGAGTTGTTTTGGATTAAAGAGTTAGGTACTGCAATGCCTTACGTTTGCAATGATAACATCAAAGGAGTGGGAAATTTGTCAAGTCCTGGATGCAGCGAAATCAACGTGATGAGCCTTTTTAATACTATTCCAAGAACTAAACGTAGCCATGGTCATAAAAGAATTCAATATCCTTATGTTAAAAAGTCCTATAAACCAAGAACGTTACAAGATACTTTTAATGATTTACTTTATAATATACAGAAACCTCTTGGAATTCATCACATTCGTACAATCTTATTTTCACTACCTGTAAACTACCTCAAAGATTTTGGACTTGACAAAGGAGGCGTAGATCCTTTTTCTCCTAAGTACAGATTATCTAGTATTATATGTGACGTAGCGTCCTTTCGTCTTTTCAAACCAGTTCGATCTGAACCTCTTCATAATAACAACAGAAATTTCCTCCATATTCCGTTTGCTAACAAAGGAATCGATGCTATTAACATCAGCAACATTCTTAATAGAAAAGATGTCGTAAAAGAAATTCCACCATATTTCAAAAATCAATCTGTTCCCATTGTCTCCTATACAATCATCAATTTTCCAAATATGTGCAGCAATATACCAGCTTCTCCTGTATATGGTGTTTACCTCTCGCAATTGATTCGTTATGCAAGGGCCAGTAGCAATTATTCTGATTTCCTGAAACGTCATCTTTATCTGAGAAACAGGTTACTGGACCAGGGCTATAAAAAGATTCGCCTTATTCGATCTCTTAAAAAGTTTATATTCCGATACCAAGATCTTGTCGAAATATATTCCGTCTCTGCAGAGACGATAATAAACGATGGATTTTCACATAGTGAAAATGTATAAAGATAAGGAAGTAAAAAAAAATGTCAAAAATATTTTTTATCAATGTGTGACGTAAAAGTGTCTTTGACATTTATTTCACTGAATTTTGTACTGCTTAGACAACTATTTTACCTATTTTGTTCCAGTATTGTTATAAATACTGTTATAGTGACAGCCGAAATCTTTGAGCCGTAATGAAAGAGGGAGGTTTGGCGCTTTAAAATCTGATTCAACCCACCATTTCTTTAGAAATGCCTGTACCAAGTCAGGATCGTTACGGTTTTCACAGTTTTCCGGTTGTTGACTGATTTTGTCTGTTTATATATTTATGAGTTTTGACTTTCCCTTTGTAAGATTGTTCGGAGTTCGGTAATTTTGTTATTACCCTTATCACTCTGTAGTATATCGTTGTCACTTATCGATGCTATTTGACGGAATATTTTCGTGTCATATGCAAACATGTAGCAATCTGATTCCAACTTATCGGGGGAGATCGTTTATGTAGATGACGAACAGTATTGGTTCAAGGACACTACCCTGAGGTATTCCTCTGATGACTTGTTGAAAATCAGAACAGCTGCCGTTGACCCGTACTCTTTGTCTTCTGTCAGTGAGGAACGATTTAACCCATTCTATTAGATCTTTTGATATTCCATGTCTTTCTCGTTTTCCAATTAATCCTTTATGAGGGATGGTGTCGAATGCTTTCATAAAATCAAAGTAAATAGCATCTAATGATCCTCCATTGTCTAGTATTTCTGTCCATCTTTCCAAGACATATAGTAATTGTAGAGTTGTTGACCTACCCGACAGGAAAGCATACTGTCTGATACTAAATAAACCATTCTTTTTCATGTGACTGACGATGTGGTCTCTAACATCTTTATTTGTTTAGACGTTCCAATGTCTTAGGCTTACCAGTAAGTTATACTTTCCATGAAGGTCAGTAATCAGAACAGTTGTGGTGTTTACTGTCTCATGGACCTATATTTCAACAATGAATTTAGTAAATGCCAAAAAACAAGAAAGATAACTCTAGTAGTTTCAACACAATGTCAAAGAATTACATTTTTTGTAATATCAAAACTCAGGAGTGCAATACCTCCTCTTTTTCCTTGCAAAGCAGAGGGAAAATATTAGTGTTGTAAAACCTAAAATGCAAAAATCACATTTTTCATGTCTTTGAGCTGCTTTAATAGAGTACAAATAATGAAACATTACGGTAAAAAACATACCTTTTGGCGAAAATGACCTGAAGTCGAAAATCGACAAAGACCCATGAAAGTGACAGATAAACAGGTGAGACTCACATCTGTATAAAAGTCGGACACATTCAGAACAGCTTCTGTTGTTACATGCAACGTTTTTAACAGGCCACTCGTTATTGGTCTACAGAATCCACTGACATTTTGTTACTCATCTCATTTCCCCCTATATAATCAACAACGCTTTTGCCGCACTTGACTAAGAGTAACATGGCGAATGTTTTCTTAAGAAGTATTATTGCTAACTCCCCGCGAGAAAATGGGTTAATTTCTTGTTTTTCGTTGTGGTCCGTATAGCTTACCATTTTAGTTTTCTGTATTGAGTTTTTGTTTTGTTGTTTTCCTTTTTTTGTCTGGTGCCTAGTGTTGCCTGTATCCCTAGATTGTCCATTCTTGACGTTTATTATTTTTCATAATCAACCATATTATGTTCTCGTTTAAAGCATTGTATTCTAGTGTGCATTATAAAACAATTATATTATAATCATTATTTGCAAGCAGTCATTATCTATCAAAATAGTAAGTTCATCGATAGATGACAATTTCATGCATTGAATCGACTTCCGCAGATCTATTCGTCAGATAACAGATAATTGACTGTTTGATCATTTTATATAGATTCCAGTTAAATCGATTTCTGTTTTATGAAAATCGTATAATCAATAATCGAAAATCGTATACATTTTGTAGTTTGATTGATTAGCATTTTACCTCAGATTCTTTAATAATGGTCTTTTACATGGAATAATTGTCTTGATTGGAAGACTGTGAAGTATTTCAGCTATATTCGTGTTAAGAACAAGCTATGCAAACAATAAATCTCGTTGGTTAAATAATGGCATTCCGATTGGCTCATATATTAGGGTTAGGATTATGCTGTTTTACGCCACTTTCAACAATATTTCAGTTATGTCGTGGTGGTAAGTTTTATTGGTGGAGGAAACCGGTGTACTCGGAGAAATTCACCGACATATCGCAAGTCACTGACAAACTTTATCTCATAATACTGTAACGAGTGTACTTCTTCATGAGCTGGATTCGAACTCACAACGTTAGTGTTGATAAGTAGCTGGAAATCCAGATACCATGCGATCGCTACCACAACAGTTCATGAAACGAGATCACCACAGGAAAAAATAGCATGTGATGGAGATGATGTAATGGTTAGTTCGTTCAAGTACATGTATCATCAAATGATGCATCATGGATGTATATTGCCAGCTAGTGTCACATTGTACTTATTATCTCATCATACACACAGATGTTGTATTAATGATACATAAAAATATATATGTAGGACACATTTATGAGAGACATCTCCCCAATAATGAACCTTCTATGATAATATACCATGTGACAAACACTTTAGAATCGTAATATTTTATAGTGCGGTATATGTATGTCGAACACATTTCTTGTTGGATTCTGAAATTCCACGCGGAAGGCCAAAGACAGATATTTCTGAAGCTCACCACAGTTAATATGACCCTTTTCTGTATGCAGTCTTGAATATTGACCAATAATAGCCTATATCATCTACAGATGGCCATCAAATTGATTCATAATGAATGGTATATGGAACAAACTGTGCTTTACGCGAATATTCGATCATTAAATAAAAACGTAGATATCTAATTTAGTGCATACAATGCGTTTCTGAAATAACCTTAACGTATGTAAGAAATACTAGAAACAAATACGTTAAACAATAGGTACGTGTAGAGTACTAAAGATAACTTTAAAAAATATTGGATTTCAATGACAACTTCCATGGTTTTTGCCTTTTGATTGATTGCTGTTTGATGGTTTATGTACCTATAATAGATGACAATAAAGTAGGTGTGACGGACGGATGTTTTCATTGTCACAGGGAAATTTCCGATGATAAGAACTTAAAACATGCAGCAAGTTGTCTGTAATATGGCACAAGTGGGAATTATGCAACCACGAAATCCTCATTTGCGATGAGTTTTGAATCACCAACCCGCTTCTTCTTCCAGAGCATCCCATATAGATCCCCCTTTTTACTTGAGTTCGTGGTGTTCCCTTTTCAAATTACAAGTCTGCAACTTTTTATTACCATGTTACGCTGTTTGCTGTGATTTCTGTGCAAACACCATGTTCGTTTATCTTTTCTCCCATTTGGTTTGTAGGGACGTTCGTGTTTTACTTATGTTATTTACTTACGTATACGGTTGTAGACGCGATATCACTTGATGTTTATAAATCGTTAAATGGCACCACAACGCGGACGCCACTAATTGAGCAGAAACTGCATTTCATCCCTGAGTACCATAGTTCACCCCAGTAATTTCGTAATGTTTACCTTTCTGTGTACTATTTTATATTCCATTGCTTGACTTTCCGTTTTCTTTCTTTTTGTTATTGAAGTGTCTGTCCATCATCGATTTACGGGTTCTGCATACCCCTTTTGGTATCTTTAAACATTTCTTACCAGAAAACAGAATACTAACACAATTGTGTGCGATTGGATTTTAAGATATTGCATAATTTTAAATGACAGACATTAATAAATTGTATAATGCCGAAGTAAATAAGAAAAACTAATGTTTCATATGTTTTATGGCGACAAAAGACATTATATTATATTAAACTGATATTTCTAGTATAATCCAACTTTCAGTCAAAATATGCAGATAATGCCTCATTCACAATAGATGTCATTTATATTATTTAATTTATAAAAATTTGTGATCGAACCGCCACATGTTCCAGTCCTTTCAGCTGACCCCTATCCATTGCTCCAAAAGTATTATGTAAATTATTAATATGAAGATGGTGATGGGTTTTTGTGTTATGCAATCGTTCCTGCTGTAATTATTAAAAATAATTATATTTTCTTACTTTTTCCTCAAATAAATCAGCATGTTTTAGTTGAGAACATATACTTTGGCTTATAGAACTTCATGATGTGAGATGCATACAAATATAACATTAAAAGAATTGAGGCAAACGATATTATAACAAAAGTGTTTTCCTTCGCTGCACTTAATCGTTCAAATATAATAAACAATGCATACAGTACTTATAAAATGTACCTTTACGAAACACCACTCCGTGGATGAGTGGAAATATTTTTAAAAGCAATGTCAATCGTAATATCAATTAATCAAACATAAAGATTATGGAATACTTTAAAAATAATCTGCATTTCTGTCATCAATGGCAATCACATTGTTACTAAAATGATTATGTAAATCACACTGTTTTGTCAACATACACTCGACACACTTAACCAGAAATGGAGTATACCAACTGCAATCTATTACTGATATTGCTTGTTTAATACGTACTGTGCCACCTACTGACTGTAACTGAAACGAAATATACGTTACACGTTATATGTAGTAGATTATAATGTATATCAATATTCTAGAGCAAAAATCATGTCGGTGTTCGTCTCGAACGGAGTATATCGTGGGTTCTAGCCAGGTCAGGTTAAACCAATGACTACACAGTTGGTATTTGTTGATTCTCCCCTAAATGAGCAGTATGAGGGAGTAACAACTGACTGTTTTGCTCGGAATCGGGATAGCATATCCGGATGGATCGACATATCTACCCGTAAACTGAAGATTCAGTGCAATAACTAAGTATGTTGGTCTAGTACAAAGCACATATCACCATCATATCATCGAATTTACAAATGTAGCTTGTACTCACCAAGATATATCTGCAAAAACGGCTCAGTTGACGTTAAGCAATAAACATTCACTCTACGCACAAAACCTCGTCTAAAGCTAAACATTTTTAAAACTGATCTTGGAAATAACATGCAATCGTTAATATTGCATTGATATGTAATTTATATTGTACGATGTTGCATTTATTTTACGATCTATGATTGGATAAAATCATTCCTAAAAATAACGATAGAAGACAGAGCCATATATTGAAATCTAGAGAATGAGATTAATACGCTTTACTGGCCAGTGGAAAATTCCATTCCTAAAAATAACGGTAGAAGGTGTGCAATTACGAAACGATGCAGACGGAAAATTGCAGAAGGTCAGTGGGCGGTGCTTAATTTTGTCTAGTGACCATTACGTCTTTAGCCTTAGAACTTCCAAGAAAGTCCGTCAAACATAGTTCGTGGAAGAAACTTAGCTACTGTTTCAAGTTATAGATCAGCAACATCGTACAAAAATGTTCTAAGCTCCCGTGACCGATTATGATTATTTAGACGGTCAGTAAATTGTTGAAGGGTGAGCGCTTAACCCTTCAACAATTTACTGACCGTCTAAATAATCATAGTCGGTCACTACGGAGCTTAGAACTTATAGTATAAAGCCGGTATTTTTCTGAATTACCCAATACAACATATCCTCAATAGAAGGGTTAAAGCAGTAACTTGATGAATTATATGACTCAAAGAATAATACACTTCTAATCTCGCTAAATATCACATTATTCACCAATGTCCAAATGTAGTAAAATCTTGTATTATATATTATTACATAAGGCTTTATTTTACTGTTTTTCTATTGGCCAGAAGCAATACACGTGACATTCCATTTTCTAACATATTGATTAGCAAGAAGCAATTTCTGTGCAATAAATAATCATATTGCACTCTCGTGCAAAATGAATGAATGAAATTACGTGGCACGAGAGTGCAATATGGTTTTTTATTGCACAGAAATTGCTTTTTGCTAATCAATGTTAGAAAATTTCATAAAATTTTAAAATCATAAAATAAGAAAAAAGAAAATTTTTTTTTTTAAAAATTAAAAATTTTCAAAAAATTTCATACTATTTCAAAAAAGTTCAAAATGATAAAATTTTCAAAAAGTTTAAAAAATTTCATAGTTTTCATAAAATTTCAAAATTAAGAGTAAAATAGAGCCGTATGTAATAAAACAATTACTACACTTGAACTTGATCAATATGAGGTTTTATGGAGCAGAGTACAACAATATTGAACTCGCATTCGCCTCGTTCAATATTGTTGTACTCTGCTCCATAAAACCTCATATTGATCTCGTTCAAGTGCAGTAATTGTATATTATTACACAATGACTGTAAATATCCGTACTTTAGCTAAGTAAAGTCTAGAAGTCAATAATAGAATTTAATTAATAATAAAAATTAAATTCGGTTATTGTCATTTGAAATAAATTATATCGAGTCTTTCATCAATATTGATTCATTTGCCCACTATTTGTGTACCCCTTGATATTCGTATGCTAATGAGTGTGGCCCGCGAAAACACGATCCGTGCATTTCGCCTCTGCTACAAATGACCAGTCTGAAGAAAGGTTTTGACCAGGCAACACGTTTTTAAAATCATTTAAAGTCAACACGTGTAAATTTTCGTAGATTATCGTTGCAAAACTGCAGATAAGTATTATTTTCTTGTTTACTTCTTTTATTGTGTAATCATGGATAATTTTGTTGAATTTTTAAGCATGGACTGAGAAAACGTAAAGAAAAATCAATAGATAATGTTTATTTCCTTACAAAGATGTGAATTATATTTACAAAGGTTGAAAATCGATAAATTTGATGAAATTACAGAGAAGTGACAATTATTTCAACTGGTATAATCATAACTTTTAAAGCAGAGCGTAGCGAAAAAGACGCACATTGTGAAAAACTTAGGTTCTACATTCGGCCAACACATATATTGTTTATTTGCAATTTTACACTAAGCGAATTGACTATTGTCAACCTTACGAATATTTATCTCACAGTGTACATGTACAAGAAAACGTAAACAACTGTTACAAATATAAATACAGGCATATTAAATAATACAGGTACGTATATAAAAAACAAATTATACAAATCTACTAGACCGTGACATGAATACACAACCGAACTGTACTCGTCATCTGATTGATTGATAAATAATGTGTGAATCAAATTATTGATTGAATTGTTGTTGCTGTGCCAATATTTACCGTTTATGTAAATAAGTATATTAAATTATTATCTAATTTATTATTGGTGAATGTGATGGGATGTTTATTTCGAATGAATACATGTACTTAACATTAGAATATTATTAAAATAATGCTGCTTAATGGCCGACACATACACTGTTCATTTATTATAAACGGTTAATTCGTGTTATTAATAATGTCTCTTTTATTTACATATGCCTAGAGGAAAAGGTAGAAAGGTTTTACCATACCGGAATGCAGCGGCGGGGAGACGACCGCCTCCAGTAGCACCACGTCAGGTGGAATGCCAGAATCTTAGAAGGAGAAGACCACGGGCACAGTTAGAGCAAGCGGAAGACCATGGGGTCCCTGTTCAAGTTCAACAGCCCAATGATAATGACCCCCAACCTGCCTATCAGCCTGCTCCTGCTCAGAACCCCCAACCTGCCTATCAGCCTGCTCCTGCTCAGGAACATCACAATGAAAATGCTCCTCTACCACATATACTTCTTGCACTCCAAGTTGTACAACCGGTGCCACAGATTGAAAATGGTGAGGCTTTAATTATACCTACAAAGAGTGATATTGATGTTTTTGTATCACAAAAAATGTCTAATCAAATATGGAATTTAGAATATATTGATTTGGCACATCTACTTTATAAAAAATTTGTTAGCAATATTGATAAACCGAAAAAAGTACTTGGTTTTGATGAAGATGGTGATATCTTAATTGAACGCAGCAAGTACTCGAAGGTAAAATCTATCACAAATATTGAAGAGTGGTCGGAGGGCTTTTTGAATTATATAAAAATTTTGCTAAAAAGATTTCCGCCACTTGCCAATGATTTAATCAGTTACATGTCTATAAGAAATGCCGTTCCGGATGTACCATTTGAAAAAATGTACAAATATGACCAACAGTTCCGTCTAAGAAGGGCAAGGGACCACAGGCGATCATGGGCCACAATTGATGGTCAGTTGTGGTTACAGTTTGTAGCAACTGGTGGGCACAGTGTAACACAAAACACACCACGTATGTCATATACTGTAAATAGGCCGTGTTATGACTATAATTTCAAAAGTTATTGTACACGTATAAATTGTATATATAATCATACATGTATCCGTTGTGGTAAATTTCACCCATCGGTTTATTGTCAACAGTCATTTAATAATTTTCGCAATCCTGGTGCCTATACAGTTAGACCACCAAACATTGCACATAGATATTCACCAAATATGCGGATGGAAAGCCCGTCTGTACAACCAGCTTATCGCAATTCTTATGCCCCGAGAGCTAGGCAAAACTTTGATTTTCGTTTTAAGCCAAACATTGCCAGATTTCCTGGACAGCAACTCAGTTTACACAAAATGCAAAATTAAAATGTTTTTGAAATGAATTGTATTTTTGCAGGAAGGGACAGGCATTTGGACATATTGTGTATGGGGTATTCTGCAATTAATCTTCATATTTTGTCAAAATTGTTATCTGTTTATCCTGACCGAGAGGCAGCAGATATTTTATACAATGGCTTTAGATATGGTTTTCGTATAAATTATGCAGGACCGAGAGTACCTTATGAATCAAGAAATTTAAAATCAGTTTTGAATAACCCTGCAATAGCGTGGGAAAAGGTAATGAATGAAGTAAATGCTGGTAGAATTGCAGGGCCGTTTTCCTATCGTCCAATTTCAAATTTGAGAGTGTCTCCCATTGGACTGGTCCCCAAAAAGACTGGCGGAATTCACTTAATTACAAACTTGTCGTCACCAATTAATGGAAGTGTTAATGATTTTATTGATACAAGTTACACATCAGTTCAGTATTCATCTTTTGATAGAGCAGTTGTTATGATTAAAAAACTTGGTTTTAAAGCACAGTGTTCAAAAATGGACGTAAAATCTGCATTTAGATTATTGCCAATGTATCAAGGAGAATTTGATTTGCTAGGATTCAAAATTGGTAATTGGTACTTTATTGACAAATGTCTACCCATGGGCTGTTCGGTTTCGTGTAGTCATTTTGAACGGTTTTCTTCTTTTTTTGCATTGGGTTACGAAAATGGAATCGGGTTTACATGAAATTGATCACTATCTTGATGATTTTTTATTTGCTGGTGCAGATAAAACTAGTAATTGTTCAAAGTTAATGAATACCTTCACCGAAGTTTGTTCACAATTAGGTGTTCCAATAGCTGATGATAAAACGGAAGGTTCATCAACAAGGATAACTTATTTGGGCCTTTTAATTGACACTGAAAAGATGTTAATTCAAATTCCTGATGAAAAGGTGCAAGAGCTATTATATTTTTTAAACGAAGCAAATAAACGAAAAAAGATAACATTACGACAACATCAGTCATTATGTGGTTCAGTAGCATTTTGTGCGAGAGCTTTACCAGCCGGCCGTGCATTTAGTAGGCGCTTGTATTTAGCATGTGCCAGGGCCAGGAAGCCTCACCATTTGATAAGAATAACAAAAGCTATGCAGAGTGATATATTAACATGGAAAATGTTTTTAGAAAATTTTAACGGTTTTTCTTATATTTTGGATGACTCGTGGGTCTCCAATTCAGTATTAAGACTT
Source organism: Bathymodiolus brooksi (assembly GCA_963680875.1). Taxonomy (NCBI): domain Eukaryota; kingdom Metazoa; phylum Mollusca; class Bivalvia; order Mytilida; family Modiolidae; genus Bathymodiolus; species Bathymodiolus brooksi. The sequence goes on from OY804577.1 coordinate 111,406,398, forward strand.
TTCACAGACAGTGATGGGGATGTTTCTAAAGGTTGTGGTATTTATTTTGACGGTAAATGGGCATGTTTGAATTGGCCCTCTGAATGGGACAGGGGAATATTTTGAAGGATATTACATATTTAGAATTAATACCCATTGCTTTATCAGTGTATCTATGGGGAAATCAATGGCATGGAAAGAAAATATTATTCCACTCTGACAATCAGTCTGTTGTAGAGATTTTGAACTCTTGCACATCAAAATCAGAGAGGGTTATGCCACTTGTTAGGCATATTGTGTTTTGGTCTTTATTAGGAAACTTCCATATAAAAGCACAATTTATACCTGGCTTTACCAACGTTTTCGTTGACTTAATTTCTCGTGGTAATTTTCAGAAATTCAAGAAATTGGCACCATTGGCGGATATTTTTCCGACATCAGTTCCAGAGACGTTTTGGAAACTATTAGACCACAATGTGTGAAGTTATTAGAAGCGTCCAATTCAGATAATACTTGGATAACTTATCGTAATGGCTTGTCATCTTTTCAGAAATTTAGACAAAATCATGGTTTGAATAATGTTTGGCCATGTCCTATAACTCATATAGTTAATTATGTAGCATTCATGTTCAAACAAGGTTATTCCCCCTCAACGGTCAAAGCATATTTGTCAGGAATTAGCTATTACATTAAGAGTAACGGCCTTGCAGACGTTACACAGTCCTTCATAATTCAAAAGATGATGAGAGGAATGTTTCGTTTAGACAAAAGGCATGACTGCCGTAAACCTATCACGATAAAAATACTGATTGAGCTTACAGAAGCGTTGAACAAAGTTTGCTTTTCTGTTTATGAATCCGTTTTATTCAGTTGTGCATTTTCAATTGCCTTTTTCGGGTATTTACGGGTTGGTGAAATAGCCATGTCAAACTTGAATAGTAATCATATTGTAAAGATATCTGATGTAGCGTTTGATTCTTTACGTAACAATTCCATTTTCAAAGACTGACCAGTTAGGGCATAAAACTACTTTAATACTGAAACGAAGTGTTCACACTTCAGTGTGTCCTGTTAATTTAATGTTGAATTATTTTTGAATGAGGCCAAATGTGGAAGGGCCATTGTTTTGTCACATGAATAACAAAAATCTCACTCGTTATCAATTTTCAAAAATGTTGAGAAATGCTTTGGCGTTCACTGGCTATAGTCCAGATGAATTTAATACCCATTCATTGCGTATAGGTGCTGCAACACAATAGTTTTTAAATGGCATGGACGAAAAAACTATTATGGCAAATGGTCGCTGGAAGTCGTCATGCTACAAACGGTATATTCGGTTGAATATGTTACATTAAATTTTGTTTTCAGGCATTAACAAAGATATATGGGTGGTTGGTTCTTCAATAATTCAAAGAGCTGGTGAGCACTCAAAAATTAGACCAACAGGTACATTTTTAGGTTTACAAAAACTTGGATGCCAATTAGTGTGGGTTGGAATGCCTGGTATGAGATGGGAAAACGTTGTTCCTTTGATTCACAGTTTGATAAATTACAGGGGCATTCCGTTTGCAGTAATTATACATTGCGGAGGTAATGATATTGGTCTTGTTCCCTGTGGAGAATTACTTTTTCACATTAAGTTTACTATCGCTATTCTTTCAAGTATGTTACCTGGTACATCTCTTGTATGGTCAAGTATCCTACCTAGAATGAAATGGAGGTATTCCGAAAATATAAGAAATATGGAAATAACCAGAAAGAGGGTGAATAGAGGCGTCCGTTCTTACTTATTAAAGATAGGCGGATATGTTATACGACATCTGGATTTCGATGACAAACACCCCGCTTTGTTTAAAAAGGACGGTGTGCATTTGTCGTTTATTGCCAATGACATTTGTCTAAACCAAATACAAGGTGCTCTCGAAACATTTTTGAAAAACCCTCATTGTTTGGTTTATCCTTTTAACTGAGATAAGCAAATGTTGAAATGAATGCTTTGTATTGTTGTTGCCTTTGTTAAAGATGTTTACTCCATTTCATGGAGCCAATTTGAAATATGGATAATTAGATTGTTTACCATGTTGATTGTCATGTTTTTCTGAAGCTTGAGTTGTAATTTTGACAAATCTAAAGTGTGTTGAATTTGACAATTTATTAAATTTTGAATTTTTACATAAGACTTTTCGTCAATGTTGTTTGTAAATGATGCAGAAGACTGCCTAATTTGTCATTGGGTAAATTTTTTGGCGGATTTACAGTTTACTGTTGTAGAACTGTAAATTATGGCCGAATTTACCTTCTGCTGCTATGGTGTACCCAGCAGCTGGTTATAAACTTACCTTACTGTTGGCTCGCCCTTCAGTACATTGAAGAATCGTCATCATTTATTGATTGACAATTTGATTGTTTGTTTATTTGTTTGATGTTTAAAAAAAGTTTGAATAAATGCCATGACAAATTAGCAGCCAAACACATAGTTTTGTTTTGTTTAGCCTCAAATAAGAACTCAATCACTATGCTACACAACTGTTCTTCTACAAACCGTAAATCATGTTCTCATAAGGTTTTCGTGGGATACAAGCTAATATGCAATACATAATGGTAATGCTGAAAGTGATATTCACCGGATGACGTCATAAGCCTAATAGTATATGTAATAAAACAATTACAGACTTTTGTATCAGTGAATATGAATTTTTATTGACCTGCAAAACCAATATTATTTTACAGGTCAATAACAACTCATATTCACTTCTACAAAAGTCTGTCATTGTATAACATTGGATAAAATGTAGTTAGAATTTCACATGCCAAAACACAAAATGTTAACAACTGTACTAGTATTGCGTGTACTTGAGAAAATATCATGATATTCAGGCATATGTGACGTTAGCCGAATTAGGCTATCCTGTTTAGGCCCTTTGGTTTTATTGCTCTCAATGCTTTAATTTTTTTGGCTTTCCAATCTTTCCAATCTGAGAGTACCTGATGGAGATTATTCCAGATACGCGTCGTATACACTAAATTTGATATCTACGTTTTCATTATCATAAAATTCTAAAACCGTTTATTATAATGTCGCGTTTTGCTTCGTATTATCAGCGTGGGTGTTAAATACCACATTAAAAATACTCGAAAGTTTTATTGGTGATGAAAATCGGAGTGATCGGAAAAAAACACGAATAAGTTATTAACGAATGTTATTTTAATAGATAACCTTGTAAAGCTTACCCAATAGTCGTAGCTCGAACTGACAAACATTAATATACTTTTTGCACATAGCTTCTTTATGCAAGTTATTTCTCCTACGTATCTGTCATGGAGGTGAGACATGTGTTTAGCAACATTTGGGGCCTTACAGATCGATGTTGAGTGAGTTCTCATTGACCCATTGAGTTTTTAAAATATGTTAATTGGTACAATTAGTCGACTCTGCAAAAAATATCATTGGAGTAACCATTCGTCAGAATTTTGCCACGTAATTTGATTGTCCCTTCATAAAAATAAAGACAATATGGGTTATAGTTATAGTGTTGAACGCAATTTTCGACACTATTTCAGATATATCGTGGCGGTCAGAATTATTGGTGGAGGAATCCGGTGTACCCAGAGAAAACCACCAACCTGCCACAAGTTACTGACAAACTTTATCGAATACACCTCGTCATGAACAGGATTCGAACTCACAACTTTAGTGATGATAGACACTGGCTGCATAGGTAGTTGTAAATCCAACTACAATACGATCACGAGCACGACGCTCCCAAAATAAATACAATATACATGTATAACACAAATGACTAAATTATGGCGTTAAATATACATACCTCAAATGTGGGACATGTTGGAAGTTCTATCCTACCTCGAATTCATTGGGTTCAATGGAATTGAGAAAATGGTATCGGAATGCTGACATAATGAATACAAGATACTAATGTTGTGTATGTCCAATTATGTGTAGAGATGAATAAATTCAAAATGGAAATGCGAATGGATATTTACAATGTAATATGATCATGGATGGAAGGACGGACGTGGATCCATATAATATAGTTCAAGATGATATAACCCGTTTAGTAATTGCTATAGTATATGCATTGTCTAGTTGTGATATGTCTTGTCACAATTATCACGTTAAAAACACAATATGTAAAATCACTTGTATGAGGACTAGAAAAGAGATAAGTCCGACTGTAGAGTTTAGTAATCTCGCTGCATCGTGGGATTCTATACTTTCTGGTTTTGCTGTGTGGTTTATTGTACCTGAAATAATAGGAATAGTGATAAATCTTTTACAAAACAGCCTTTATAAAGCAGAAACGACACATATAACATATATATCGGTCGGTCTTAAAAGATGCAGTGCAATGCGGAAAATATGCGTTCAACTTATATTATCAAAACACAGTACAGGATGATCTTATGTCCTGTGTTTCTACTTCTTTTCGTGCGTTTGTAGAAATATTCGTAACTGTTACAGTTAAATGAATAAATGTATTACGATAAAATCAATTATAATCAGTTACCAAAGAAATAAGATGCATAATGAGAAGAATGAAAGTACATGTACACTTGTCCTACAAATCAGAATGATGCATCCACCTTTAAAATTCCATATAATTTGGTGCGTACGACACCATACTAATAATTATGGTAATGCTGGTGGCAGAGCAATAGAACCCTGAATTTTTAACTACATCCGATTTTGATTGATTAATTGTTATAGTATTTTAGAGAATAAAGCTAAAATGTGAAAAGCTATTGAACGTAAAGTGACAGCAAAATATAATGCTATATAAGGTTTAATATCGCAGCCAACCAAGATATGTAATATCATTAGATCGAACAAGGCCTTATTTGATGTTTGAAATTTGTTCAAGTTGTGAACCCGCCAATATTAATATTTAATGCATATTTATTGTTTAACGATCCTTTATTCACGGAAATATATGAAGACTGATGATATCATAATAAAATATATTTACCTCTTTTTGCATAGTTCGAACCAGCTGAAAAAAACCCAAACATAAACTATTACTTTAAAGAACTAATTAATTAGTCACAAGCTATTAACGCTTTCAGCACTCATTTCTGTAATGCCATCTGCAACTAAAGATGCATGTCAATATAATCATATATCAATCGTTTGTGTTAGTCAACATGGTTTGTTTAACTGCAATGGTTTCCTCTTTAGAAATGTTTATTACTTAAACATAACTTATATGATACGATCAGAAACGAGAAAACCTTTCTAAACGTTTGTTGAGACATGCGGATGTACACACGATATAATATTCCTACTTAAAAATGCATCTGATTACTTGCAGTTTTCTAATTTGTTGATTTTCATTTCTTGTATATATCTGCAGAACATATTTGTTTGCCATTAGACATAAATATAGAACATGCATTTGGCTTTAACGAGATTTCTTCAGCCGTTCTGAAGATTTAGTATGATCTTTTCTTACCCGTTATTGAAGTTTTTTGCTACATAGATAGATCAATACGAAATATGAATTATGTTTATCGTAAATGATTAATACGGAGGGTAATATCTATTAATGTCCATCTTAATATACCTGGAATTTGGTTTAAAAAAGCATTATACGATATTCCCTTGATAAATTTAGAATTATATATAATGAAATACACATATAATTTATGAACTCTTTCACTGTGTGCTCTGATCTGTCTAATGTATAATGGACCTGTGTGATCGAGTTTGAACGGATATTGACTGAGATTTTTACATATATTGTGTTCTGTTTTTGTTTTGTTTTTCTTCGTCTTGCGTACCCTATGTTGTCAGTGTCCATTTTGATTTCCCCTTCAGTATTATCTAACGTTTATTTGTATTTCTAGTTATCATGATAGCTGAAATTTGTTGAATAGTACGATAAACACAAATAACCTTAATGAACAGAAAAAACCCAACTATTTATATTATATATACATTAAAGCAGATAAGGCACAATTCTCATTTAAGTATAGTTAATTATTATACAATTACTGCACTTGAAGTAGTAATTGTTTTATTACATAATATTCTTGAAAATTTTCGAAATTTTATGAAATTTTTGAAATTTTGAAATAAACTTGTTGAAAATTTTAAATTTTGAATCTTTTGAAAATTTTGGAATTTTTTGAACATTTTGACTTTTTTTTTGTATTATTGTATGGGTGTTACTAAATGAGAGGGTGACAGTAATTTCATTCATTGATTTTGCACGAGAGTGCAATATGATTTTTTATTCAACAGAAATTGCTTTTTGCTAATCAATATGTTAGAATATGGAATGCCACGTGTATTGCTTCTGGCCAATAGAAAAACAGTAAAATAGAGCCTTACGTAATAATATATATTATTATACTTTATGCAAATTTCTTACATTATCCATTCATTTCATTGGACAAGCGGCATTTGTTAATTTTCACTACTCTTTCATAAGCCCCGCCCATCTCTAGCAACATGTGATAATATCAGCAACGGGTGTTAATGCCTACAATTAACACCCGCTGAGCCCGAAGTTTGCCGTTTCGGAAAAAATAACACCCGCTCCGGTCGAGGTTTACCGATTCCTATTTCCTCATCATTTCCGTTATCACCAGACTACAACAAACCATCAAACGCTCGTCATGGCGTTTGTTGACATTACGGAGGATAATATCTCTGAATTAATGAAATCAAAAGATAGCAAATCTACACAAAGAGCTGTAACACGGAGCATTAAGCTTTTCCGGGACTTCCTCATTCAAAACAATGAACCTGGAGAATTTGAAACATACACAAAACAAAAATTGGATGAGATGTTGAGACATTTTTATGCATCAATCAGAAAAAAAGATAGTGAAATGATGAAAAAAAGTTCAGTAAATTTACTAATGTATGGACTGGCTAAGCATTTAAAGGATTTATTATCTTGTTAAATTTGTTGCTATTTGATGTTTTGTTGTTGGTAATGTAAGTAAACTATCTTGATTTATGACTTTTTATATTTTTACCAATTGTCCTTCTAATAACATAATGCACACTTGAATCATTAGGCATTCAGTATAATAAAAAAAACATACTGCTCTTGGATGAAGGTGTTAAGGTGATTAACACACTGTGTGCAAAAATTATCACCCTCGACTTCGTCTCGGGTGATAATTTTTTCCCTCGTGTGTTAATCTACCCTAACACCTTCATCCAAGGGCAGTATGTTTATATTATTATACCTCATATATTAATAACCATAAATAGATTAATTTGATTGGACAATGGGTAAAAATCAGAACACGTGATCACACAGGTCAAAAATCATATTTCGTAAAATAAATATGATATTCCACCCCTTCGGAAGCCTCGCGAGTTTTCCGCGCCAGAGTTATCGTTCTTTGACAGGAAAACGTCAGAGGCATTCGGAACGCATCACTTGCAAGCGACCATTACAATGTTGTGGTGGGTGTGGTATTTAAATGTCTGAGACAACGTTCCAATGGACTTAAAATATGCTTGCCAGCAGTATTTTACATGTATGTGTTTTCTTGATTTCATTCGGTATATTAAAACGTACATAATATAGATTAGTATCTACCTACCACTTAGAACATTAACATTCATTCTTGTTATCATAGGTTCGTCTGTAAGACTCGTTGCCCTACAAATATATGTTCCGTTGTCTTCTAATTTTGCATTAATTATTTCTAATGAACTTGTCAATACACCTGCATTTTGAGCTACATGTTCTCGTATGTATATTCTTGACTCAGTAAAAAGTCTTTCTCCATCTTTGTACCACTCTATATTATCTGGTGGGTATTTCTTTCCCGTTGCATTACATAAAAGAAATACAGAGCCTCCCTTCTCTGGGAATTCTGTTCCTGAAATTCTAATTTCTGAAATATAAGAGACAACATGTTCGATCCAAACATTTTTCATCATTCACAATATGTTTTGGAATGTGGTCAATCATACAATAATTGTCGGCTTTATCCTTTGTGGTCGTCATACGTGTCAAATGTGTGTTCCAGATGACGTGTTTCATATCCACAATGTGGCTTTATGTGTGGCAAAATTAGAGTGCATGTATCAATTCATCATTGAACTGTAATAGCTGTTAATGTTGCTAATATTACACTGGAAAAAAGAATACATTTTAGTATATATGCCATGGTCATTTGTGTGTTCAATATCTTGAGGTGAGGGGTGGTTGTTCGTTTTGTTGATATGTATTTGTAGAAATTTTGTCAATCACTGTTTATACTTTATTTCCAGAATGTTTCATTATTTGGAAACACAGATTGCTACTGGGATGGAACTAATAAACTGTTCAATGACAATAGAAGATAATGAAGCGGATTAATTAGCAAGGTTTTCATCTGTTGATTTATTTCTCCCAATTTGCAGTCCATGTTGTGTAGACTCTGGCAACAATTCTCTAAAGCAAAGAAGACATTATCCTGAATCTGAGCAGCTTAACGGAGAAACAACAAATGCCAATTTTATAGTTTTTCGGGTAATCGTACAGAGGCTCGAACCCACGATCTACCGCACTGGATGCGAGCATTCTAGTCATTGCACCACCGATACTGTCGCGTCAGTATTGATGACCGGATATAAATGTAAAGAACTGAAATTATAAAATCGACCGTAGATGACACAGTTTAGATATAGCTTGCATACCAGGCGATCAAAATAACAAGATATTATATATAGATTCTCCGTCAGTTGGCCGTGGGTTACGATATTTCTCCACTCGAAAGAGTTAAATTTAAAAATTGAATCACAAGCCGTCAGGAGAGTGGTTAAAATTTGTAATTTAACTCTCGAGAGTGGAGAAATATCGTAACCCACATGGGCAACTGAAGGGGAATTTGTTTCTCCTATTATTTAAACTTTTTCTAGTCAATTACCGATTTGACAACATGCGGCGAAAGGCACGAGACATTTTAATCCTCTAGAGGATTACAAATTTTTCCACCACTGGTTCAGCGGGGTTAGAACGCCGTAATAATGGGAGAAATAATAAAACATATCTACTTACCTGGTTTTCTCGTTAGCACAACATCTAAAATAATAAAATAATATTTATTACACGATATTCTAATATGACGTCTATAAAAGGGCACACTACGTTTGAGCGCATTTTTAATTTTAGGTGTGTTACGTTTGAGCGCAAATTTATCCTACGTTTGAGCGCATTTTACCTATGGTTTACCTGGGGAATTTAATATCTAAAAATGTGAAAAATAGAAATAAAAATATATATACTTTATTATAAAAGATTACAACACTAAAAAACACACCATAAAAACATCATAGGATTTATTTAAAATGTTTTATGAAATAGATTTAAGAATGTTTAAAAATGTCTATAAAAGTAGCAAATCGGTTCTTGCGGAAAATTTCAACCCCATTTACTTCATGTAAGTTGCTCTAGAAATTTCTCCTGTCTCTAACCTACGGTATTGTTCTAACGCAAGTTTTCCCTTCTCGGTGCGCATGACTGTAGCGGGATTGTCAAGACCTCGAATTGTTTCATTATCAAAATAATTTTTAATAATTTTTTAAAGATCATTTTTATAATAATTTTTTAAAGATCATTTTTATAATAATTTTTTTTCATTATCAAAATCATTTTTAATAATTTTTTAAAGATCATTTTTATAATAATTTCTTAAAAGTTTTATAATTTTAATTTTTTTCCCCATGTAAATAGCTAAGGTAAAATGCGCTCAATCGTGGATTTTTTTGCGCTCAAACGTAGGATTTTTTCCACTCAAATGTAGGACCAATGCGCTCAAACGTCGTGCAACGCTATAAAACGGCACACACGATAATACTCAACAACTCTATATTTAGCGCAAGTGCAGTACACAACAAATCTGGCTGTTCCATGTGTTTCCCGCTGAGAAATTACCGTGACGACCGAGTGTAAACAAACAAAACACCGGCATATAATGTATTTTCAAAGTCCTTAAAATAAAAATTTCCCCTCAGTTATAAATAAATATTCTGTAACTAAGTATTTATTTATCATTTGTTTTGAAAATTTACATTTGGGGATCCCCAGTACGCACACATACATTCCATTGATACGCGTCGGCCATGAAAAACCGGAAATGCACTAACCTTCATGTTTTCCTAGGTATACATTGATAACTGGACGGTGATGTAATTAAGTTACTGATATTTTCCAATTTGATGGCATTTTGAATTTTGCTACTCAAACAAGTAAAATGTTCACAAAATTGTAAAATAAATCAGTAACCAGCTTGTGTCAATCAGCGTTCCTTGTAAACAACGTCACAGGATGACGATATTACAAAAGTCAAAGTCGAAGTCGATAGATGGTTGTCTTTAGTATTTATTCCGGAATTTTTTTTTATGTCAACAATACAAGCTTTGTTTTCCATTGGCATTTATTTTTTTAATTTTATTCATAAAGCTTTTAGTCATAGAAACTATGGCTCAAAATTTGTTGTGTTAGGCTACAATTCCACATATTTTTCAAACAAAATTCAAAAAGGTAAAACATGCTACTCCGAGGAACAAGTGATCAGTATACTGGAGTTCCTCATCGATAACACATTTGTCTCCTTTGGAGGGACACTGTTTCAGCAGGTCGTTGGCATACCAATGGGTACGAATTGTGCCCCTCTTCTAGCCGATTTATTTTTATACTCATATGAGTCAGAGTTTCTTCAAAAGCTTGTAAAAGATAAGAAGATTCATGAGGCTAGAGCCTTTAATTTCACATACAGGTATATTGATGACGTTTTATCTATCAATAATTCTAGATTTGTAGAATTTCTTCCATTGATATATCCTCTAGAGCTGGAAGTTAAAGAGACCACAGATACAGCTTCGTCCGCATCATGTTTGGAATTATACCTCGAATTTGACGACAGTGGTCAACTCAGTACTAAAATTTATGATAAACGGGACGACTTCAATTTTAAAATCATAAATTTTCCAAACATGTGCAGCAATAGACCAGCTTCTCCTGCATATGGTGTTTACATCTCGCAATTGATTCGCTATGCAAGGGCCAGTTGCAATTATTCTGATTTCCTGAAACGTCATCTTCATCTGAGAAACAGGCTACTGGACCAGGGCTATTAAAAGATTCGCCTTATTCGATCTCTTAAAAAGTTTATATTCCGATACCAAGATCTTGTCGAAATATATTCCGTCTCTGCAGAAACGATTATAAGCGATGCATTTTCACATAGTGAAAATGTATAAAGATAAAAAAGTCAAGAAAAATGTCAAAACTATTTTGTTATCAATGTGTGACGTAAAAATATTTTTGACATTTACGTCACCGAATATGGTACTGCTTTGACAACTATTTGACCTCTTTTGTTCCTGTATTTAAATACTGTTATAGTGACAGCCGGAACCTTTGAACCGTAATGAGAGCGGGAGGTTTGGCGCTTTAAAATCTGATTCAACCCACCATTTCTTTAGAAATGTCTGTACCAAGTCAGGATCATTACGGTTTTCACAGTTTTCCGGTTGTTGACTGATTTTGTTTGTTTATATAATTATGAGTTTTGACTTTCCCTTTGTAAGATTGTTCGGAGTTCGGTAATTTTGTTATTACCCTTATCTAACAATAATTGTTGATTATTAACAACTGTTCAAGTGTTCAATATTATGTTTGACAACTCCGCTCCGCCATCTTGTTGGCGCACGAAATGATGAACGAATGAACTCCGACTTTTTTTAAAATATTTTTACGCAGGAATTGTTCAATCGAATCTATGTTGGAAAATACACAATAAATATGTTTTTCATGTTAACATCCATATCTTTGTTTTAAAATATCTCGTTCAAATACAAATAATTCAAAATCAATTCAAAATTTCAGAAGGAGGTAAATGGAACAGCCACCAAATGCCGTGTGTACACAGTTCACGAATGGTTAAAAATTACCGTATTTGTCCTATTAGAATCGAAATAATTCATGGCAGGCATAGAGTTGTGGAAATGTACACATGGGCTGGGCCTTTATATTCGAATTTTACCCCGAGCGAAAGCGAGTGGTAAAATCTAAGAATATAAAGACCCAGCCCATGTGTACATTTCCACAACTCTATGCCTACCATGAATTATTTCTTAAATGATACAGAACCATCGTAAACGATACAGAACAAGTAGTGTATAATTAAGTATCACTCTATGCAAATTCTATTAAGTATATGCTATTGCGACACACATACACGTTAGAAGGCTTCTGCATTTTTTTACTTTAGACAACAAATCAAATTGCATAAAATCCTTGAATCCATTGTCGTGGATTTTGAAATGTAAAAGTCATTTTGTTTTATATACATAATGACTAAATGTTTTATTTCTTTTCAATAATTGTCTGAAACTACCCGTTGTTTCTATTGACAATATCGCATAGTGTATGACATTTACATATAGAAGGCATATAAATGTTCTTACTGCTTGTATGTTCCAAGAATTATATGACTTAAAACTTCCTACGCTAATATTGGTAATGAAATTTCTACATTATGCTGATCATTGTTAGGCAACGCAAAGTGCGTTAGTCCAAAAAAAGTGACGAAGCAAGAACAACATTACGAACAATGTGTGAAAGAGAACAACATTACGAACATACATGTGAAAAAGAACAACATTTATGTCACTAGGATCTTGTATATGTCACAAAATAAACGATGACTATATTGTATTGGGAAGAAACTAACATTTGACGAAATATTAACTTTAAATGACTAATGCTAATATTCAGAAAATGATTATGCAATTACTTCATAAGACTTGGATTCCAAAAAAGATGACCTGTGTAAGTGTATGCATACGATGAATGCTATCCTATTTTTCATTTTGTTCGCACGTGAAAATAATTATCATCAAATTTATACCTACCTATCACAGTTAATGTTATATTTTGTCTAAGTTTTTTTCCTCGTGTTCCCACTTGACATTCATATATACCAGCATCTTGCACCTGTACATTTTTTATACTTAAATTCCACTGATCTTTCCATGGTATATGAACTGCTTCAAATCTAGAATCTTGAGCAAAAAGTTTTCCTCCAGCAGTGATTGGAGTTATATATGGAAGTTTTCTCCAGGTTATCTGTAATACAAGTATCATGTATTATTAACCAATGACTTAAAATACAATGGAAATTGACCATTTAATATGATAGAACGTTCTTTAACCTGACATTTATACAGAACCAATACAGATTTATTCAGGGCATATGCCCTGTATTAATTTGTATTGTAAACTTCCGGCTCCTGAAATAGACTATATATGCAAACTTGACTGAACTTGTGAAATTTTCAAAATATTCCAAAAATTCCAAATTTCTAAAATTTCAGTTTTCATAAAATTTCAAAATTTTAATATTTAAATAATAATATTGAAAAAACATATGTAATATAAAAAATAAGGTCTTTTTACTCTGTCAATATGTTATATATGGACCTGTTAGGATTAATACAACCTGTATTAAGTCATCATACAGTCGTATCAGGTCTTGATCAGCTGTATAGTTATGACCACAACGAAAAAATAAGACAAATACTGTAATTTTAAGTCATTGGTTAATAAAGGTGTCATAAAATGGGTATTTTCATATAAAGCCTGTAATATGTCCTCGTACAGTCGTATTGGGCCTCGATCAGCTGCATAGGCCCTCGGCGTTGCCTCGGGCCTATCAAGCTGACCTCGACCCAATACGACTGCCTCGGACATAATACAGGCTTTATATGAAAATACCCATTTAATAACACTATATTATGAAGGCTTTGCATAGTATATATATATATAGCATATTTGGGGGATTTGCGCCCATAAAAACTAATTTAACCACGTCATTTATTTTTACTAAACTGCATGTACCAAGGCAGGAAAGTAAGCGGTCATTTATATGTGTGTGTTTTTCATTTTATTTAGACATATATGTAATATATATACTATCTGAAAATGGAATACTTTTGTATTTTGATCAAACAACTGGTTTGCTCATTTTTATTCTGAGGTTTGCAACGGCTACAACAATGTAATGCTTGGGGAACCAGATGAATGTTATTCCAAAAGCGCGTCGTGTGCACTAAATTAGATATCTAGATTTTTATTAGGTTTGTATAGTCTTGATATGCTTCTGTATTACTATTAACGTTTTTGTTGTATTTACCTATATTTCTAATTTGGCTGATATGAATATATTTATTCAAGCAATCAGCCAATTAAAGTAATGAATCTATGAAATTCTAGGCCAAATATTTAATTATGCTTTTTACTTGATATTAGATCGATATTTGCTGTGCTTGACTACTGTAGAACGTATTTAATATTATAGCAACACAGTAAATTCCTTGATATAAAACTTTATAATTGGAATTAGAGTGGTGCAAATAGGTGACAAAGATATTTTATATCACTAAAGATAATGACGTGCCACGTGAGACGCATCAATTATCGTGTTCGCTATTATGCCACTTAATATTGCATTAGTGCACTTTTAAAATACAAAAAAAAAAATGTAATGTGTGCTATCGCTATAATACTTACAAAAATTTTTATAGCTACATTTTAAATTGAATAGTTTTTCATTGCTATTTGAACATTTTAGCAACAGGGTTATGGTGTTTAACGCCACTTTCAACAATATTTTAGTTATATCGTGGCGGCCAGTTTTATTGGTGGGGGAAACCGCAGTACCTGAAGAAAACCATCGACCTGTCGCAAGTCATTGACAAACTTTATCACATAATGTTGTATCGAGTACACCTCGCCAGAGCGGGATTCGTATTTACAACGTTACTGGTAATAGACACTGATTGCATAGGTAGTTGTAAATCTAACTACCATACGATCACGACCACAACGGCCCCGTTTTAGCAACATATTTTTGTTTTTATAGAAACGTTTTATCTATGAACTTAAATGCTTTGTATGATGAAAGGAGATGCTCGTATTGCTTTTAATTAGTCTTTACTAATGTATGATTAATTTAATATTTACAGCATAAACATATGACGAAATGCAGTTGCATTGCGTGTCAATAGTTCATATATATGATTATTGTTTGAAGCATGAGTTTGGACACTCCAAATCTTGAGGGGGTCGCCGTGGTCGTGATCATGTGATAGTCTTATTTACAACTACTTGTACAAACAGTGCATATTACCGCTAAAGGTGCGCGTTCGAACCCCGTTCATGGCGAGATGCACTCGATACAACATGAACTGATACAATTTGTCAGTGACTTGCGACAGGTCGGTGGTTTTTTCCGGGTACTCCGGTTTCCCCAATCAATAAAACTTACCGCCACGATAAACTGAATTTTGTTGAAAGTTGCGTTAAGCACCTTAAATCAAACAAAACCAACCAAAACCTGAGAGGATACGCAATGTACCTTACGAGAACGTAATTTGCTTTTCTGATTGTTCCATTTCGCTGCTATTATCTTGATCATATGTGCCAAGTATCAATAAATTACTTATTTGTTTTAATTTATTTTTTAGGAAAAACCCTTTTCATCAACAATACATGAGCTGTAAAATTGAATTGATACAGTTATGTAATTTTCTACATTTAGCGTAATTCCCTTGATGTGTAATTCGATAAACAAATGAAGACATTGAATTAAGCAAAACAATATCTGACATTTCTACAGAATAATCTCATCAAAACTATCGGTCATTTGAAAATAGAAGATCTTTGTAAAAGCATATTTCATATGCAATGCAATGCTCTTGCTAGTAGAAAAAGCACTCCTTATTGTAACATCGGTGTCACAATGTAAAAGAATCTGTCACAGAACATGGTCATTACTCGTGGAAAATGTGCCATCGATTGTCAAATATTGCGTAAAAACAAGAATTTATATTTAAGTAAGAAAGGAATAATGCAATACACGTTCTATAAAAATGCATGTAATTCACATATTCATTTTGTCGTTTAATCCGCATGACGTAGTGTTAAAGGGATATTGTCTACCAGCTGCGTAATTTTTTCATACCCAAAATTATTGTCGATTTCCGTACTGACCTTCATAAAATGAAGATTAACACCGAGTTATGTTGCAAAAGATACGATTTATTGACAAAAAAGACCCAAAAAAGAATTATTGTCCGGATGACAATATTCAAATCTATTCATATGGCCTTCTATGCGAACACGTCTTGAGCATGCGCACTGTTTAGAAACAATAAACAACATGTGGTTCTTGGGCAAAAGAGAAACTGTCAACGCGTGGAAGAAAGCGGACTTTGACGGATTCAGAGATAAAGAGGAATAGAAGTGAGGTATCTTCCAAATGGAACAAATGCAGGATATATGTAGGGGATCAGTTGGACCGTTGCCGTTGGATGGAGCGAACTCAAGGAAGTGCTTGATTATTGTTGATAGGTAAGCCGAGCATGTTGCCTTCTTTTCTCAATCGTTTTTCATATTTTAAGAATTTATGATGATGCCTATGATCATTTTCGGTAGATATTAATCAATATATGTAAATTTGCACCTGGCAACAGCAAATTATTGTCAATGAGTAGCATAAAACGGCCGTATTTGCGAGGTAAACAAACACAAATTTTAAGAGGCCAGCAAAGGGGAAATGGGAGTGCAAAAATGATATCAATGACAATGCAGTTTATTATTATCAATTTAAAAAGAAATATCGAATCAATTCATTTTTAATGCAAGAATTAAAACTGTACATGGCTTAATGAAAACCCTATAAAGTTCTTTTTATTCAAGCAAATTTATTTCTTTGATATACAACATATAATTAGGCTTTTAATTTTATCAAATTTCAACAACTTGGACAAGAAACTTAGTGTTGGGAACCAAAAGTATATACCTTACTTTCTGCGAATTATCACTATAATGGAAAATCAGTATGTATTTTTCAAATAAAAGCTTTCTATTTAAAGAAGCTTCATTTCAATTGCACTTTTAGTTTGGATCCTGTAAGTATAATATATAATTATAAACAAGGTTTTGAAGAAATGATATGAATATCAATTGAAATTTTCAAGTTTCAGAACTTTTTTTATATATGACTACAAAATTTTACTGAAAATTTCAGAAATGTCCTAAAATGCATATTTTAGACCATGGCTAAATGAAAATCATTTTAATTCCTTTATGCAAACAAGTTCATATCTTGGGTACTGGAAATACATTACATAAATAAGGTTAAAAGTACTTTCAACAAGTTTGAACATAACACTTTGTTATGGGAGCCAAAATTATATCTTCCTGTCTGTGAATTATTACCATAGTGGAAAATCCGTATGTATCTTTTATATAAAAAGCTTTCCATTTAAATAAGTGTCATTTCAGTACCATTTTTAGTTTGGATCCTGTAAGTATGATACATAAACAAGGTTTTTAAAAAATAATATGAAGATCCATAGAACTTTGCAAGTTTCAGAAACTTTTCTATATATGTGACTATAAAATTTTACTGAAATGTCCTGAACTGCATATTTTAGACTATGACTAAATGAAAATCGTTTTCAATTTCCTTATGCAAACCAAGTTTATTTCTTGACTATTCTAAAAACATTACATTAACTAGTTTTTTACTACATTTCAACAATTTTGGACATAATTTTTAGTTCAGGGAGCCAAAATTATACTTTACTATCTTAGAATTATCAACATAGACATGATAGAGGGAAATCAATATGTATTTTTCATATAAAGGCTTTCTATTTAAAGAATTGTCATTTGAACTGCTTTTTATCCCCTCGCCAACGAAGTTGCGAAGGGATATAGTAACGCTACCGTCCGTCCGTCACATCCTTGTGAACACTCTAGAATCAACATCCTTCAATAGATTTTGACCAAACGTGGTACATACTTAGTCCTTAAGAGAATTTGAAACCCTATTGATTTTCAAGGTCAAAGGTCAAGGTCACAGGGTCAAATTTTTACCGCGTAATATCCTTGTGAACACTAGAATCAACATCCTTCAATGGATTTTTGACAAAACTTGGTACATACCTAGTCCTTAAGATAGCCGAAACCCTATTGATTTTCAAGGTCATAGCCTTATAGGTCAAAGGTCAAGATAACCGGGTCAAAATTTTACCGCGTAACATCCTTGTGAACACTCTAGAATCAACATCCTTCAATGGATTTTGACCAAGCTTGGTACATACTTAGTCCTTAAGAGAATCTGGAACCCTATTGATTTTCAAAGTCAAAGGTCAAGGTCACCAGGTCAAAATTTTAGGCGAGGGGATATGCCACACTTTGTCCTTGTTTAGTTTGGATCTTGTAAGTATGATTAATAAACAAGATTTTTAAGAAATAATGTGAAGATCCATAGCAATTTGCATGTTTCACAGTGTGTGAATTTAACAGTAGACCGATGGCCCATGTCTGTGTTAAAATCATGCAGGTTTTTGTAAAATTATCTAAATTTTTTAGGCAAATTACTACTAAAACTGGTAATTTCAGACAAATGTGATTTTGTAGTGATTGATATTTGTACTTTTGATTTAGATATTCTGACCAAGGTAATTCTAGAGTAGAAGAAATGAGCAGCCATCACATTTCAACGAAACGGATGAAACTGGAGAAATCGAGTTCATTTGTGAACCCATTTGAGTATGTTCATTTTGTTAAAGATTAGACATACATGTATTCTACATTATGTTTATAGGTAACATTGTCAATATTGTTCAACACAGTCACTTGTATAACAGTTTCCTATTAATTATTGTGGCTTGCATAGTGATACTACTAGTAGCTATATTATATAGGGATCATGTTGGCTTCTGCGTCATCGTTACATTTTCATCAATCCACAAGCTGAAATGGCCAGTCCCCCTTAGCTACTTACGGGAATGAAACCAAACTGGGACAGAATTGACGCACGTCTGGTGCACCAAATTTTTTCCTGGAACTTTGATGTAATTTTGTCTCTTTATATTGTGTTGTGTAGATGTGTGCTGCATAGATGTATAAAGATTTAATATTATTTTGAAAAGCTTTTTCGTTATACAGCTGCACATCAGAACCATATAGCAAAATTTGTTTCGATATTATACACATACACTGTAATAAAGAATTATTTTTTATTCTTACAGTCTCTCAATAGATATTACTGAAGAGGGCAGTGATGTTGGTGATGATTCTGACGATGGAGATTTTGAACCTAGCCTCAACTTCACTCTAAGGTTTGTCATGTTAATTTCATGTTTCAGTTGTAACTTACATACTTGAAATTTTGTCCTAATAACAGAACCATGAATGATCATATGTCATAGGAGCTTTATTATACCCCCGCTCCACTGGAAAGGGGGAGGTATACTGTTTTACCTCTGTCCGTCCGTTTGTCCCAAGATGTTCATAACATTTTTCTCAGTAATTATTTATGGCAGCAATCTGATATTTGATCAATCGAAAGTCGCAAACCTGCTGCGTTGTCCATGGTCAAGTCTGGTAGAAGTCCCATCCGATGAAGGGAAAGACATCAACAACAAATGAAGATCAGGTCTGATTTGGGTAACAGACACCCTGTAACCATTGACCAGCTCGTGATGCCTGCCATAGAACTTCTTGAGGGATGACCACAACCTAAAATCTGTCTACAAATCACTCAAATCCTTCATAAAGTGGACTTGTAATGATATGTTTAGTTGCTCATTCACTATACATTCGAGATATTCATCTTGAATTGAAAGTTAGGGCTCCATAGATCATAATCTCTATTGTTTTATTCTTGTGAATTACATTGTATGTATTGTTCTACTTCAGGTGGCAGAGAAGTTACAACAAAAAGACAGCTAGATGGTCTGTGCAGCCTGTTAAAGCTGACAAGTCATATTCCTATGTTCCAAGACTATTAAGGGTCATCATTTGTATGAGACTGCAAGATAATGAAGGAATGAATTAACGTGTGCAGTTGGAAGTAGATGATCCCAGAAGAATCTCGGTCCATCTTGCACCAATTCCACAACCTCCAACTCGGGATGATATTGTAGCATCTCAGAAATCCAGATTTGAAGACCAAGACAAAACAATTGACTATATTGTCGCATAAAATAAATTTAGATTGTCACTCTTTGTTTTACCTGGTCTGACAGAAGTTCTGCACATTTAGAGCAGAAAATTACCCAAGTCAGGATAATGGGCATTACAAATTGTCCAATGCACAATAATGATAGCACTCAGTGTGTTGGTCTAGTTAGTACAAACCAGGACAACTTTTTAGGACCTCACAAGAAACATTTCTGCCAAGTTTGGTTAAATTCTGTTCGGCTGTTCTCAAGAAGAAGATGAAAATGTTGTTTCCCATAGGGTTTCAATGTAAACTTTGACCTCCGCTGGTGGCTATTTTGAATTTTCAAATGGCGCAAACAGTAACAACACATGTTAAAGACATTCATAGGAACATATATACCAGATTTCAATTCAATCCCTTCAGCGGTTCTTGAGAAGAAGTTTCTTGAAAATCGACCAATCAGAATTTTCAAAGTCACATGGTGGCCATGTTTTTTGACGAATCTGCACAAAAGTAACAACTCGTGTGTAGGACCTCATAGAAAACATATCTGCCAAGTTTGGTTTTGAATTATATAAAAGACTGTCAGTCCATTTTAGAAGAAGTTGTCAGTGCTGATAGAACAAAAAATAATAATAAGATGGCAAAACTTTCAAATTAAATTTACAATTCCAACTGACCAACTTGTGAAATTAACAACTCATTATGGTTGATTTATTTTTTATTTTTGGTGTTTTAACACCACTTTCAGCAATATTTCAGCTATATCATGGCGACCAGTTTTAGTGGTGGAGGAAACCAGAGTACCCAGACAACCACCGACCATAGGGAAGCAAGTGGTAAACTTTATCATTAGGGTATATGGGATAAAATACAAAATATTTCATGAACAAGTTTTAATTAAATCGTCTAGGAATGAAACCCTTGTATTGTCCATATAGATCAGGATATTTGTCCCTAATTTTCCAAGTACAACAGCTTGGGATCACACGTCTGACCCCAGCTCCAAGTCGGCCATGTGCCCAAATGGTATACTGGCGGAAGGCTGCATACCTATTGGATCTGTTGTAATCCTCGTCATGGGGCATTACTACAAGTTCCTCTCGAAACATTCTAGCAACCCCCAACACTTCCTCATCAAGGACAATCCGATCAAAGTCCTGTAATAAAGACAAGAGATTTAATAAAAACAGAGTAAAGACAGATGGTTCTACATTCATCTAGAAAAATGAGCTTTATTTAAAAAAGAAATATAATTCATTATAAGTGAAATAATTTGCACAAATTCAGTTTAGAGAAATAAAAAAGTCTTATTTTGGAAGGAAAGATTTTCTCGTGGGACTTTCTTATGACCACAGTTTTATTTCCTTTTTTTGTTGGTATATGGGAGAACCATTTTGGTCTTGCAATTTTTTTTTTATCAATTTACCCCTCAAGCTATTCAATTTTAATTTTGTGGTTTTTTTCCTAAAAATTATTTTGATTCTGAATCTTGAAGAAAAAAATTTGGCTGGACAGGAGAAAAAATATATTCCGACTTGACATTTTCACAGTATAATCATATACTTACCATTTTCACAGTATAATCGTATACAAAATTTTGAAGAAAAAAAAATTATTCCAGCACTTCGCCAATCCAATTAAAATTAGATCTACGCACTTGCTCCCTATTTTAGATCTAATTATACCCCCGCTCCCCGAAGGGGGAGGGGGGTATACTGTTTTACCTCTGTCCGTCCGTCCTTCCAAAATATTTTTCGTCACATTTTTCTCAGCAACTATTGATGGCAGAAATCTGATATTTGGTCACAAGCTTCACATAGGTATGCCATATCGTGGGAAGCGTTTTTGGAACCATCAGATTCCTACTTCCTGTTTGCCGACTTAGTTGGTTTTTATCCACATTGAACATATATGCACATTTTTCTCAACAACTATTGATGGCAGAAATCTGGTATTTCGTCAAAAGCTTCAAATAGGTACCCCATATCATGGGAAGTGGCAGGGGTATCATAAGTGAGAATTAGATCACAGTTTACCTTGTTTTAATTAGATTGGCACTTCGCCGGAAAATAAGAAAATATGATTTCTGTGGCGTCTGAAAAAAACATTTCTACGTGACATAGCCCCCTTCAAGGTAAATGGTCAGTCCCATATTATTTTGCAGCAACTGTCTTGTGGAACTAGAAGTAAGGTCTCTTTTGTTTCTAATCCAGCCCAAATTTCTCTGAAACATTCCAGTCAATTAACAAATAAAACAGTAAACTGGCTAAAATAAATTAATTTAACACGTGTATCAAAATCTCGGGGAACAACTTCATAACTTATAAGAAGAAAAAAACTAATTTAGTTATTTTTAACGCCGGCAAAAATTTCCGATCGAAAATACGTAGTTGAGCTTGTCCCCGTAGGGTGCCTCCTGGCATGTTTTCAATGGTTATCGTAGAAATATCGGCTGAATCTGTTAAGGCATGTAGTTTTCATCAAAGAAAATCTATTCCTGATACAGAAATTATTTATTCTACGTCTTTTAGATACAATCGGTTCGCAAATAGCTTTTTTCCTCAACTTTTATAGAAACTTACCTCAATATCCATGCTGCAGCATCCGGGCTACTGACATAAAAATAGATAAATAAATAGAGTTGGCCTCGCCCAGGTGAGTGCATAATTAATTAGCTTCCGGTAACGATGGTCAGCTTTTTTAGTCGAAAAAACAACGTTTCGGAGCGTATTCATCAATAATTCGGTGTTTAATCTTCATTTTATGAAGGTCAGTACGGAAATCGACAATAATTTTGGGTATGAAAAAATTACGCAGCTGGTAGACAATATCCCTTTAAATTGTATCTGTTGTACAGTGCTGTACCATAATTTACCGGCAAAATCCAATATGGCACCGGTCAAGCGTAACGGGTGTCACAATACATTACACTGTTGTATTTCATCCTGAAGAATAAATAAACATCTATTTTAAGACAATGTATTTTCAAACCTTCTATTTTTAAAATAAGACCGGAAATAAACCTGTCGTCTGCTATGCTAGGGCAAAAAGTTGATATTTTCATCATGGCTGGAAAACGTAGACAGTTGTCAAATGACATCAACAATGTGATCGTAGAAATGCGTAAGAGTGGTCATAAACTACAGGAGATTGCAGACACCTTGAATATTCCTAGAGGAAAGGTTTCGGATGTAGTTGTTCGCTTTAAGCGCAGAGGATCAGTGGAGAACAAGCCTCATACAGGACGTGATCGTTTACTGGACGAGAGAGACACAAGGGTGCTTGCTAGGCTAGTTCGTAGCGATCGTGAGTCCCATTAAAGGACGTGACAAGATTTAAAGACAATAGAGGGACTCAGGTGTCTAAAAGAACAGTTCAGCGTTCCTTGTATCAAGAAGGATACAACAGGCGAGTTGTAAAGAAGAAAGTCAGGATCAGAGAGTTTAACAGGAAAAAGCGTGTGAAATGGGCCCGAGAAAAGCTTCATTGGAGAATTGAAGGTCGGCGAGACAGAGTTATATTTTCAGACGAAAGTCAGGTGGTCGTTGGAAACAATAATCGGATTTATATTTGGCGGAAAAAGGACGAGGCCGAGTCCAGAGATTGTCCACCGCCCAGAGAAAACTTTCGGTCATGATATGGGGATGCATATCACACTACGGTGTGGGGACAATTACGACAGTGAATGGCACTATAAATAGACATAAATACATTGAAATTCTCGAGGACAACTTATGGCCTGTGATTGTGAGACATTTCCCAGAGCAGGACTGTTTATTTCAGGACGACAACGCTCCCATACATCGGGCAAACGACGTTAAAACCTATAATGAAGAGAACCATATAAATTGCCTCGAGTGGCCTGCAGAGTCACCCGACTTAAACGTAATCGAGAACGTGTGGCTAAAACTGAAAATACGATTGCAGCAGAGAGTTGAAATATTGAACACTGCCGATGAATTGTCAGCGGCCATCAAAGACATTTGGGGAAATTTCAGTGTGGACTACATTGAAGGACTTTATCACTTGATTCAAAAGCATTTACGCAAAGTATTGAAGGTGAAGGGAGAAATGACAAAGTATTGAGTAAAGGTAAGCACCTTTTTCATAAATTTAATGTTTTTCATTAATGCAAAACTTGATGCTTGAGTGTCGCCATCTTGGATTTTGCCGGTAAATTATGGAACATCACTGTATATTCTATTATAAAATCGTAGAGATCAAATTTAGTGCACACGACGCGTTGTTTTGGAATAACCTTCATCAGGTACGCTCCAAGTCGAAAGAGTGGATAGTTAAATAATATGAGCATTACTGTGGTGGGAAAATGATCATAATAATAAACAGGACAATGACAATCAAAATTTTAATTTAAATCAGGGGAAGTCGTGATATAACTGAAATATTGTTGAGAGTGGCGTTAAATACCATAACCCCTAATCCTTGAATTTAGATCAATATTTGCATTTATTTCATTCTGACATGACTATTAATTGACAGACATGTCCGTAGCGGTTTCTTCATGCGTGGTCATCTAAACCTTGAATTAAGCTTGTTTTACTTTACTTCTCATCTACTTTCGCGGTTAAGACTCTTGCTCAAAAACTTATGTTTATTTCCCAACAGGAAATATATTAAAGCAAATTTAATTAACTTTATCAAGACATCTAATTGTCATCCCTCTCAATATAGCGACATTTCAATCGCATTCACATTAAAATGATATCTCAAATAATTATTAAATCTATTTCACCATTGTATGGTATTAATTCTAAATTACTTACAGTTTTAGTACCCAGGTTTTTTACAGTACAAGTTAATAACGCTGTTTCTCCTCTATTAAATGTAAGATGTGGAGGTGAGGACAAGAAACGTGGATGTATGGACGATCCTCTGTTACCTGAAATTAAATTAAATTGAAATATTTATTTGGGTAAAATTTTATTTCTCAAATATATGATACACAAATTTAGATCTTTTAAACAGAAGTGTTAAGGTTATATCAAAATTACTGCCCGTTGTAGCGAAGACTACATGGTAAGACTAAGAGGTCATGACTTTGTTAACCGCTACGGAATATCTGTGTCACAAATGTAGTCACAATACCACATTCCTTTCCTCTTTCGGGTAACACGACGGATGTCCCTAGGAGTAAATATTATAAATGAACGTCGATATTAAATTTACTGCGCACGACGCGTTTCTGGAATAACCTTCATCAGGTACGTTCAAAATCGTAGGTAGAACAGGAATAGCTTATTTTTTCCGGGGTTCATGTTGTGTCTTTTTTCTTCGGGCCATTGTAGTATCTACCTTTGTTCGATACACGGCTTCTGTTTACCACTTGGGTATCTTCAAACTTTACTTATCAATGTGTATTGTAATTTTCAACAATATTAATATTCAACCACGCTCACTTGCTGCAACTATTTTCGATCGTTATGAAAACTACGTACTACGCACAATAACAACAGTTGGAAATGTGGAATATCAAAACAAACAATAATAGTTTCAGTTGCACTTAATAACGTAAAAATTAATTATTGATATTGAATGCAATTTTAGTAGTTTATAGTGTTGTAAAACCTTTGACTGAAGTACATTTTTATATCACGAGAACCTAAACAAGAACAGTAAAATAACCCTCATAATTAACTAAATATAAACGTGCTATCTGTAGAGTGTAGACCATTATTCCAAGGATACAAGTGCAAGTTATAAAGCATTATTTGACCGCTGTCGAGCTAAGAAGCTATTATAATGGCAATTTGCACGTAAAAAGTAAATTAAGCTTGCGCTGAAGTGTTGTGATGGACATAAAGTCTACATAAAGTAATAAAAGAAACTAATATTAGATCTGTAGGTACGAAATATTATTAAAACTGCTGCTAATATAATTATACTTTTAACACTGATGGTACATCTTTTGTTAATGGGGTATCTGATGGATTGTAACAAATCATAATCTCTGGGGTTAATATAAGTTGAAGGATGCAAAATTAATCAGATATTTATTAACAGGGAGAAAACGCCGGTAACATTATCAAGAAAATAAAGTTAGAGGTCACTCGTAATTAAGATAAACTGTTGATTATTCATCTAACCAATTTACGAAACACGATATTCATTTCTAACTTTGTAATTTCATAAAAACAAAGTCCAAATATCCAAATAATTTCCACATGCTGCTTTTATATAAAAGTTTGGCCGTTTTGGCTGTCTTGTTTAGTCCTTTGGGTTTCTTGCCACGATCTACCGCACTCGAAGGGAACACGCTTACAATACCACTACTGATGCGGTACAACCCAATACCGATACAATATATAGAGAAACATGACAAATTCTTTTACAATGCGCATATCGCTTATTGTCCAAAGGTTGCATGGAATATCTAAAAAGAAATACCAGACTATTAAATAATTCAACTTCGTGTGGTCATAGCACCTCAAACTAACTAGAGGTATATTTATACATTTTAAACACTACATTTCATTACGCTTGATTTGTTTAATTTGCTAAGTACAATGTGGGTAAAGACATTTTAATTATTTGGCTATCCAATCGTTTTATTATGAGCGTACCTGATGGACGGTTATTCTAGAAAGGGTCGTGTGCACTAAATTCGATATCTACGTTTTCATTATATGTTTCATTTAATTTACATTACTATACTTTACATAATATATTAATCAATTATAAAACAAAATTACCCATTGCAAGAAATACATATCGTGTAATTAAATTATATTTACATATGCATTTGCAGATTATTGCTAAAAACTTTAATTAACCTTTTTTATTGCAATTTGTCTTGTGACCTTTATATCATAAAAGAATACAACAAATAGAAATTATCACTTGTTAACAAAGGAGTTTATTTACATATGTTATCAGGTCTGAATTCAGGAAGATTCTATATATTGTAATACCAAATACACATTTTTCAAAAATAAAAATGATTGGCAGCGAGTAAAAAACACGTGCATACATTTTTTGTACTTGTACTAAGAATATCCAGTATTGTAGTTAAGGGGACGAATAGTGGAATGTGAGAAGTAAGTGAGCTGGGGAAATTCCAAAATGGTATACAAGTTTAAAAGTGAAAAACGCCAAAAAATGATATATGACTGGTGTGTTTAACTATGTTAACTTGATGTAAAAACCGCATTTTAATTTATAGTAGTGTGCAAAACTGAAATACCAAATATTGTTCTTTAATTTGAAGACATCGATTGTACGTTAACAAATACCAGTGATACAGAATAACAGATCAATGTATTCATAAACCTGCTATAAAACTGGAATTTAATTTGTATAATATTGCAATTTTATTACTTAATTATGATCTATCAAATTTTAATGACTATTTAATCGATACTGTTACATAACACGATGCGATCTACGTGTGTAATGCAATTCTGAAATAAACAACTGCAAACGCCACTAAATAGCAGTTTTAGATTGAAAAACAAAATATACCACACTGTCGGAACATTTCCAAAACCCAATAGAAAAGGCAATAAGAGGCAAAATCGATACCCGCTAACACAAAAACATGCCCACTGACTCTCCTGGAACAGACACGTCAGTCCACTGACTCTCCTGACTTGGAACAGACACGTCAGTCCACTGACTCTCCTGGCTTGGAACAGACACGTCAGTAAAAAGTTAAAAGTTCTTGGAATAAAAGCAAAGAAACATATTTCGTTTGATATACGTAGTGTCGTATAATAACAGTAATAATATATATGCACATGTTGAATATCCTAGGCTAAGCCTAATATGCAGGAGTTCACCTATATATTTTCTAAATTGATTAGCTATGGAAACTAAGAAAATCACCAGTCCAGGGAGAACTGACCAACTGCACATATAGACATCGTATTGATATTAATATTCCCCCGGGAGTATAGGATCAACAATATTATTGAATTCACAGTACCATTGATTTGAATAATTTACTAAGGAAGTTACAGCAAACCACGGTTCAAGGATATTTCAATATAAATGACAATCAGTTTACATTGAACCACACCATGACAACGGTGTTTCTGATAAATGATCTATATCAATGATCTTTGAAATCTAATATTGCTCAGTTATCGAGTAAATCTTTCCATGCCATTGGTTTAGATGACTGTTATGACTATTTTTATTTCTTCCATGTAACCTTGCACAGATGAAATGATTTTATAGGATCATGAAATAAATATTGAATATGTCATCACCCCTTCCCACAATAAAAATGTTCATTACATGACCACTGTATACAATACCAGAGAGTATAAGTATATGGGTTTGACCTTTGATTTTTCATGTTTTTAATTCCTTTTTATTCCTCATGTTATTGCTTGTACTTATAAACTTCTCAAACCCCGCCTCATGTTAGTGAATGGTCAAGACCAAGACAGGAAAGCGAGCAGTCAAGCATGTGTTAAGAGTATCGATTTTGCCTGTCTCTACGATTTCTCTATTATATTGGTATTTGTTTTTTATTTCCATTTTATTTCAACATTTTATATGTATATTGTGACTACGATATTCATTGGGAAGGAAATCCCCGATAAATATATGTTATCTGGATGTGAATTGATTGATACCGAAAATATCAGCCTTCCGAGCCAGAATATGAAGTTTGTTGGCGAGTGAGCGAAGCGAACGAGTCACAAACTTCATATTCTGTCGAGCAGGCTGATATTTTTCAGTATCAATATTCACATTCAGATGACATGTTTATCATTCTTAGATCAATCATAAACACGGATACATCTATATTTGTATTTTCGCGGGAAAAATTACATGATTCAAAATACGCTTCCCCAAAACCGTAGTTCATAAGTAGTTTGCAAATATACCATTAATTTTTACAGGTTTATATAAATGTTAAGATTGTTGCATTTTTCCTTTAATGGTGATATTCATTTTTTTTTATTACACACATCAAAGTCACCCATTTTCATTAAAGGTTTTGTTTACCAATGCCGTTCCGGTTTAGAAAACATGAAGGTCACGACCTCCCTTATGACGTAAAAATTATGACGTCTCAGCAGAGGTTATCAATAATTGTGTAAAGTACATTTTTGTAGGACGATGTTTGTTGATATTGCTAACACGACAGTTCCTAATTTGATATATGTTTAAAAAGAAAATGTTGACTAACTAATGGTGTTGATGAATTTTATTTACTGTTGCCATCTTCACAGGAATTATCGTTTAAATGTTGGGAGAATTTGGTGATAACTCCTGCTGACTGTTGATAAGTCCTGCTCAGTTCTCGCGAATCTTGATACGAGTTTTGCTTATGGAGCCAGCAGGTAGATATAGCGGGAGGGAAGGATGATAAATATAATTATCGGGCATGTGAAACCAACAGTCGTGGGATTGGTGACTAGAAGACTTAATACCCGAACCCACTTCAGTAGTGTTAGGTTTGTTGTCAGAAGCCAACGGCATTAACCACATTTGTCACCCATGCCCTCTCTACCATTGTGAGTTGCTTAATATTTTACAATTAGTTTTAATATCAAGCATAACAACTCCTAAAAATATCTGGCAAATTGCAAAGAGCAAAATAACATATCTATTAAATTTTAAGACGAAATTGAACAAATGCATATAACTGTATGAGTACGGGTTCATAGATCTATGATATACTGCAATACATATAGAAAATTATTAAGAATGAAATAATGAATGCATGGTACATTTCTTGTTAAATACGTAAATAACACAACTGTCAAAGTATGATTATTCATTATTATATAAATAGCAGAGGGAATGCTTGAGCCCATCAACAAGTTTAAGCCCACCACATGTTATTGAAGTTCCCGTACTACGTCAGGAAATTGAGCGATTTTACCGCTATTTTCTCCGATATTTCTATTACATTTTTGGACTGTTCCGACAGTGTATTTTTTTTAAATTAATGAATAAAATCACAAATGTCTTATCTATATATAAACCTAAAGCATATAGATATTTATCTGCCAATGATACATACAACTTGAAAACAACAATTTTGTACAATACGTAAATCTATATGATATCATGCCGTTATATCATTACACATCAGCATAATACTTTAAAGTCAAAGACCATGCTAACATTATGATGTGTGGCTTTGATTAATTAACCCTCTGACAATGTATATGTGGAGTATGGCATTTATATAGTGCAACAAACTAGATCCACATGTTGTGTTGACAAAAGTAATTTGTTTTTATATCGCTTTATGTTTAGGAGGTCAGTTGCACTTTTATGAACAGTTTGAAGATACCAAAAGGAATAGTAAGGAAGTCAGTTGTACTTTTAAGGAAAGTTTGAAGATATCAAAAGGTATAGTAAGGAAGTCAGTTGTACTTTTAAGGAAAGTTTGAAGATATCAAAAGGTATAGTAAGGAAGTCAGTTGTACTTTTAAGGAAAGTTTGAAGATACCAAAAGGTATAGTAAGGAAGTCAGTTGTACTTTTAAGAAAAGTTTGAAGATATCAAAAGGTATAGTAAGGAAGTCAGTTGTACTTTTAAGGAAAGTTTGAAGATACCAAAAGGTATAGTAAGGAAGTCAGTTGTACTTTTAAGGAAAGTTTGAAGATACCAAAAGGTATAGTAAGGAAGTCAGTTGTACTTTTAAGAAAAGTTTGAAGATACCAAAAGATATAGTAAGGAAGTTAGTTGTACTTTTAAGAAAGTTTGAAGATACCAAAAGGTATAGTAAGGAAGTCAGTTGTACTTTTATGAAAAGTTTGAAGATACCAAAAGGTATAGTAAGGAAGTCAGTTGTACTTTTAAGGAAAGTTTGAAGATACCAAAAGGTATAGTAAGGAAGTCAGTTGTACTTTTAAGAAAAGTTTGAAGATACCAAAAGATATAGTAAGGAAGTCAGTTGTACTTTTAAGAAAAGTTTGAAGATACCAAAAGGTATAGTAAGGAAGTCAGTTGTACTTTTATGAAAAGTTTGAAGATACCAAAAGGGTATAGTAAGGAAGTCAGTTGTACTTTTATGAAAAGTTTGAAGATATCAAAAGGTATAGTAAGGAAGTCAGTTGTACTTTTAAGGAAAGTTTGAAGATATCAAAAGGTATAGTAAGGAAGTCAGTTGTACTTTTATGGAAAGTTTGGAGATACCAAAAGGAATAATCAGAAACCGTAATCTATGTGTAAGGGACAATAAGTATATTATTTTGTTACCTTCATCTATATATACTGTTCAGACAACATGAGTCTGGGCATCGTTCTTCGCCCGAAGGTCGAATTCCGCAAATTTGTTATAGGTGTGCGAATATATTCACAAAAATGGCATGCGTACTAATGGGAAGGTGGGGGAGGGGGAACAGAACATCATCACAGAGGATCGGCCGCCATTTAGATATGACAATTGAAATGTCTTACATATACCATGAAATTAGGAAACACTTTCTTTCATCTGTTATGGAAAATGCAAACTATTTTTGATTTACGATTTATATACTTATATCGTCTTTACATCAGTATTGATATATATAAATATTATGTTAAGGGTACCACACACATATAGCTAGGTCTGCTTTACACCGTAGACTATACCCATATCTCGTTATGTCTTAATGTGATGTTATGTTTTACTGAAAGCTCACTAAACCCCCTCATTCCAAATGAATTTGGTATATTTTACTTAAACAAATTTGTTTGCATGTTCTAACAATGTGTGCAAGGATCTGATAGTATTTTCACATTTTTCTTAATCGCATCTACTTTGTTTTGTCTTTTTTATCAAATACGTAAAATGATACAGGAAATGTGTCAATGCCGTCTATTGTTGACAAACCCTTCACCAATAGCATGTCTTAAAATGTTAAATGTAGCATGCCAAAAAAAACATTTTCATCAAATATGTAATCATGTTCATCTTTGTTAATCTAACACAGATAATACATAAATGTTCTGAGGTATCGCTGTATATCACACAATATTAAGTATAACTACACTGTCATCTAGATTAAATATATTGTTATTAAGTAACATTAGGAAGGTCTCTGTAGAATATTCGTTGAATATTTCATATCCCTTAATAATTCATAGCACACAATGCTGTCAGTTACAAATGAAGAAACATTTTGGCTCAAGTTTGCAAAGGAATTTGATGAAATTCACGGACGTTTGAGAGGTCAAATTTATTTGTGCATTTTGTTGCAATTATCTAATCAATATATACACTTTGACAAAAGTTAGGCGCCCCCTGAATAACTTTTTTTGAAATTGCGATTGCTGTAAAGAATATAAGAACACATAAGCTTTAATTAAATGTGTAACACGTCATCGATCGATAACGTCGTGTTCAATAAAAACGGTATACAATTGGGAGTGAGTGATTGCTGTTTAACGCCACCTATATCATGGCAAGAACAAGTTCATTTTCAATGAGATGAGGAGGTCCTGTTTGTACTAGACCAACACGCTTAGTTGGATTTTTATCGTGGCAAGTTATCGAAACAGTAGTCTGCTGATAAACACTAATCATTACACCACCGATGCGATTTGGTTTACAATTGGTGTCATACCTAATTACACAAAGTGTGTTTGCAAGTTGACGTTGCAGAGGTTTTCGTATACACTTTTTTCATCGCTATATTATGAATAGGCGAAAATGGACTTTAGCAGGCAGGTGGCAAGCTGTTGGCATGTTATAGACAGCTTTTACCAATAGAAGGGTGGCATAGAAAATGGGGTACACCATTCTGTTATTGATCGTCTTATGCAGCGTTTGCAAGCGACTGGAATGGCTAATAAACATATGCGATTCGACAAGCGCCGCAAAACTACACCTAAAGAGAGAGGATAGGCTAATAACCTGGTTCTCCAGGAGAATTTGTTTTGCTACATCAGCTCGTATTCATGCTGAATTGAACTTTTGGGGACATGTTAACGGACGGCTCAATGATCAGGGTAAGTGCGCAGGGCAACACATAAAATGACCACAACTGTCATTACGCTATCGCCAGGCTCTATTAGTATATTCGTAATTGGAAACGAGATCATTGGTCATACGAAAGTCAATTTTAATTGCGCCCCGTGAATGCATACGTTCGTGGCTGGTGGCATAGAAACACTGTATTTCATGACGAGAACATGATGGATAGAACAACGTGCGGTGGCGGCTGTGTAACTGTATGGGGATGCTTTTCTTTTAATCAGCCGTTTGCCTCAGTAATTATCACTTCTGGGTTGATAAATCATCGTGTTAACCTTATCAATAGTCATATTGTCAACGAGTTACATTCTAACTGCATTTCGTCATTTCTTTTTTTAATTAAAGCTCTGCTCTTTATAATTGACTTTGTAAATATTCTATTTTCAAATAGTTAATTCCAAACAATTTAATTAATGTCAAATAATTTTCCTGTGAAGTGTCCCCATTTACTAAAGGCTGATGTAAAATATTTCAAATTTTAACATGTAATTTGTATTTTTAAATTTCATTGTAAAACACTTCTAATCCATCATTATGAAAATTAAACCGTTACTGCACGTTATATTACATGTATTGTGTCAGCTTCATTTTCCCCAAAAGTAATGAATCATTCAATTTTACTTGATGTTAAATCGATTGTAGGATCCAATAATAGTTTGATGTTATAATCGTAATGCTATAATCAGTTGCTTTAAGAAGTAGTAGTATGATAAAACGATCAATTCTAAAACTATAATTAACATGGTGCAATTGCACATCCAAAACCAGACGATCTACAAATGTTATTAGATCTGCGTTTTACCTTCCGGAAGCATTGGTGACCTGAGTCGAATTTTTGGCTATCCTGTTTGAGCCCCGTGTGTTTTTCGTTGCTCCGGAAGACATTTAAATAATTTTGACTTTGCTATCGGTTGAATTTGAGGGTTCATATATGGTAGGTCCAAGACATTTTACGTTTCGGTCCGACAGAATGACCCGAATCACATATATAACAAAATTACATCAGAACGACAAAGATGGCCAGATGTAGCGTGCATTG
Organism: Bathymodiolus brooksi; assembly: GCA_963680875.1. Lineage (NCBI taxonomy): Eukaryota > Metazoa > Mollusca > Bivalvia > Mytilida > Modiolidae > Bathymodiolus > Bathymodiolus brooksi. The sequence goes on from OY804577.1 coordinate 111,440,360, forward strand.
ATGGAATTAGAGTACCGCTCAACTGCAGTCTAAGGGAAGTTTCATACTCATTTTACGGTATGAGTGATTATCATTGTTGAAGACCCTACTATGACTGTGAAATGTAGAAGAGCAATAAAATGGCTGGTCCTTTACTCGACCTTGTTTCTAAGTGTAATGTTGAATAGTAAATCTCGTGTGTATTACATCCATATCCTTTCTTAATAAAAACAAAAGAAACTAAAGCATTATGCGTCTTCAACAGGGTCTTAAAAATGTACACAACCTTTCGATCTTGCAATGAGATCATTCAAGATTATTTTCTGGACATCTATATATCACGAGAGGTAGCTTGGATCTTCTTAGGTATTTAAGACCATCAGATGTTTGGCTATGTCCAGTAACATGACATAAATGCAATTAACAAAAATTTAGATTTGGATCACGTTTTTGTTGCTTGTTCCATTGTTGACCTATATTTGTTTTTCAAATAATGTACTCTCCAAACGTACTATGTTCAACATTTCCATCGTTTCCATGGAAATGATTTGAATACGAAGACAAATATGGTCATATTTTGTTTACTACAGAGCAGAATTTCATAACATTTCTCATATTAAATTCTTACAAGCTTAACATTATACACATCTCTGTCCAATATTTGGATAATGGTTAGGATTATGGTGTTTAAGGCCCCCGTGCATGCACGTTCAAAAATATTTCAGTTATATCGTGGTGGTTAGTTTTATTGGTGGAGGTAACCGGAGTACCCGGAGAAAACCACCGACCTGCCGCAAGTGACTGACAAACTTTATCACATAATGTTGTATCGAGTACACGTCGCCTGAGCGGGATTTGAACTCACAACGTTAGTGGTGATAGACACTGATTGCATAGGTAGTTGTCAATTCAACTACCATATGATCTCGATATAAGTGAACTATTGTTGAAAGTAACGTTAAACACCATAAACCAGCATGATAATCATGTTTTGAACAAAATAATTTTGTTGATATTTATCTCATTATCGATCATGGAAAATATGTCTAATTGCTACATGTAGCACAATGTTCGACCAAGATTAGTTATCATTTAGGCCATCTGACTTTCATTAGGATTAATCAATTTGGATGACTGTTTCACGCTGCTACCAGACATTATTTATTGGTGTATAGCATCATTTTGGGAATTGTATTATAAAAGTCGTATCGACCCAGAAAGCTACGCGTGTAACATTCTTTCCTCCCCTTGTCATGACACATTATTAAGATGATCGGAAATAACCAACATATTATTTTTGATGAGAATATTCAGATTCCTGTCAGATCAAGCGATATTTTACATACCATTGCTAATAAGCTTCGAGAAATTGAGATATATTTTTATATTCACTGTGATATATATTATTTGCTTAATTAACTTATCTTTCAATTCATGCAGGTGAAATCCTTCCGACATTGATCATGAAGCCAGGGAATATTTTCGATTTTTGTTTCTCACCTTTCTCCAAAAAAATGTAATCTTGTAAATTTGAACGAAAGTTTGCACTGAACTGCTTTATTGTATTTATTTGTATTTACTTTATTTTTTTATATTTTTTTTGGAATGTAATGACATTCCCCATTTTATTCAATTCACGACAATTCATTTTGAATCCCACTCATGATTGAAATACAAATAGCATTTGTCAATATTAGCGAGAGCACTTTAATTTAAGTAGCAAATCATATATGTTAGTTTCTCTGTACATGTCGCAACACACACACATCAATACACACCACATAGTGTATGCGATGAAATGTACTGTCACTGACTACAAATCCTACATCGTTGAAAAGGATACAAAACCACATAAAACAAAACAAAATAAAATGCCTCTAAAGAACCACAGCTATCCGAATTTCAAATATTTATCTTAATGTTTTTCAGTGCTATTTCAAAATGTCATAATCATATTGATTGTTTACCAGCAAATTATTCAGATAAAAAAAATAAAGTAGTCAGAGTATATCCCTACAACTTTTCACCGTGACGGATAATAAAATATATAATGAAAAGTTATATTGTATATCTATTTGCCAATACTTGGGTTTTATTATGATTTAATATATACATATTGAATCTTCTGTATTGTCTTACTTTTTACTTTATTAGAATTTCGTATGTACTATGTTCCCTGCGGACAGCACAATAATGGCCGATCATCCATGCATGAAAATAAAGGGTAGAGAAAACTGAAGACGCAATCAAGAATGGACAATCCAAAGGCAATGGAAACATTGGGCACGAACGACACAGGACGGAGACAAAAGCAGCAAGAAACAAGACAAACAAACAAACATATAACAACATAACACAGAAAACAAAAAAGATGAGGAACACGGATCCCACCAAAATAAACTGGGGATGAACCCAGTTTCTCGCGAACAGTAAAGAGTTCCTGTTTCTTATAAGACACCCTCAATGGAAACCAGCGGTCAACAACAACAACAACAACAACAACAACAAGTAGCTCGTATTGATGTATAATTGTCTGCAATCCAGTAAATTATGCGGAGATATCATAAGATAGTCCTATATCCAAAAATATCATAATTTTAAAATGACAACCGATTTGTTAACATTTTTGGCGATTTTTGGTTTGGAAAGCCGTTACTTTTTATATTACAATCTTTGGTGAAAAGGTTATCAGTGACAAAGGGATGGTCGGTGATATACTTCGCAGATCGGTTTCCCTCGGAAATAAAACGTGCCATTATGATAAAAGAAATATTGTTGAAAGAAGTGTAAACAGCCTTAAGCACTTTTTCCTGGTGGTTATATTTTCATTTCACAAAACAGTGAGGGGAAGTAGTGCGTTATCTATCTTGATTGAGTTATCACAGGAAGACAAATGTCTGATATTTTTTTCGTTTATTTTTCATTACTATACTGTTACATGATATATTAATCACTTATAAAAAAAAAATAACCCATAGCAATAAATACATATTGTTTAATTAAATTATATTTACATATGCATTAGCAGATTGCTGTTAAAAACTTAAATTAACCATTTTACAAATTATTGATAGTAGACCATCGTCTCACTGCAGGCATCTTTGAGCATTAACTGCACATAAATAAATTTATAATTTATGCATCCATACCTAATTACATATAATATTTAGTACAACCTACAATATATGTTATTTAAGCAGATAATATATTTATATCTATTGTTTTACAAATATTCTTTATCCATTAAGATCTGGGGGACATGGGTAATTTGTTCAACGATATTCTATTTGCTTAATCAATATACGAGTTTATTTTATTGCCAACACCTACATGCTATTTTGTCAAAATGAATTGTTGTAAATTAAATAATTCTTTTATTATATATACAAATTTCAACGACTCATTGAAAATGTTAGTTCTAGTAAATGTATGTTGAAGTCGTGTGAGGACCGTCGTGGTCGTGATCGCATGGTAATTGGATTTACACCTTCCTATGCAGTCAGTGCCTATCACCACTAACATTTTGAGTTCGAATCCCTCTCATGGCGAGGTTTACTCGATACAACAGTATGTGATAAAGTTTATCAGTGACTTGCGGCAAGTCGGTGGTTTTCTCCTGATATTCCGGTTTCCTCCACCAATAAAACTGACCGCCATGATATAACTGAAATATTGTTGAAAGTGGGGTTAAACACCATAACCCTTCCATCCATACATCAAATCGTGTGTGCATATGGGTCATGCTTTATTTTTACCACGCTGTATACAAATATAATTGACATAATTAAGTCAGAAGATATATGCATAGAGCACAGTATGACAACACAGTAAAATCTAAACCAAGGAACCATACCTCGAATAACATCTTCTTCCATAAAAATTGTGTAGGTAGAAAGAAGTAGATTATCCTCTCGTTATCCGCACCCATTATGATCACCTGATTATAAAAGCCAGCCACACACAGTAGTGAGATAGGTATGTAATGACGTAATCGATAAACAAAAAGTGTAGGGTTAAGCTAAATGTTTCGGCGTTATCTGTCCACTTCTTTATTGTATAGAGCTTGTTAGCATTATCACAGATCAGAAATTACCAGAGAACCGAATCTGACAACATGGAAGGAACTTGATTGTGTTTCATTAGAACGGTATTATCTTACCAACAGCTGACTACCACCTGATGCAGATAAAATCAATTGTAACATACATTGTAAATGACCTTTTTTTCTTAAATATTTTATATGAATCATATCAGCTTAAAATGTGTTTGTAGGACACCATGGTCTGTTACTAGTATCTGCAATTGATATTGTACCATAATCAATGAACCGGCTAATAAAACTTTGTTGAACTCAAATACAAATGGATGTGGTTTATACCATGGTGCATTATACAGTTCTGACTGTTGCACCATGGCTTAAGCTCCGTGCCCAATCATTTATTTCTGTTACAAAATATATATACCACGTGTCTTACTTATGAACTTATGAAACTCATTCTTCGCATTCGTTTGCTTACAGTTAATTTGGAAGACTATGTATAATACTTGTAACGTTCTTTGGTGAGAGTTCCACTGAAATAGCTGCTTTTTCCCTAAGATTTAATTATTAAGTATTGCTGGTTTTTTATATTATTTGTATGTGCCGCCTCCGGATCTCCATTGAAAACGGCACTATGAAGGTACGTGCTGTGCTCATTTGTTCAATTTATGGATATTTATATACAATTTCCAAGCATAATTCGATTTCCACTCCTAAGTTACACCAACCGTCCTCCTTTCCAATATGTGTATCTAATTTTCTCAATTCTCAGTGTCCTATATGGGCAGTCATCAGGGACTAGTTGCATTGGCGTATGACCCTCTGATACAGATTGGATGGTGTGTATGAGAGGAAAGGGTGGAGCTTGAAAATACCGACGGGGCAATCAGAAAATGCCAATCGAAAAAGGACAGACAACACAACGGTCAAAAGAAACAAGAAAAACAAAAATCAGTAAACACTACAACAAAATCCTACAGATTGAACAACATGTATCCCACTAAACACGGAGTGAAATCATTTGCTCTGGAAGGGTAAGTACTGCAGTCTATCAGTCGTGTTGCCGTTATACAGTATGAACATCATCTGATATGGAAATCGTGTTGGACACCAGTATACGTAAATTAAAATAAACGATGAAAATAAAATATGAAACGCCTACAAAACAAACGGGAGTAAAAACCAACATCAACATCGTATTTTTTTCGCGGAAATTGTAAAGTACATCACAACAAGGAGCTAAAACGTAAAGTAATGCACTTTAACAACAAGAACAACACAAACCCAAGTAAAAAACGGGGGAGACCTCGGATGTTCTGAAAGGGGTAAGTTATTCCTGTCCTACTCGTGGCTTCCGTCATGTTATTCTTGTTGAAATCCGATGATAAGACATGAAAATGGAAAGGAAAACTTGATGTTGACTCTTACAAACTGAACATATCAGTTGTATCATCAAGTTGGTAAAACTTGTGTCCTATCCCTTTTGTTAATTTAACAAATAAAATCATCATAAACTATCATCAAGTGTCGAAGTGATGTCTCAACTTAACCACTAGGAACCAGTGGATCAGTAACGTTCGTGTTCGCAGACATGAATATAATATTATGTCTCTGCAGAGACGATAATAAACGATGGATTTTCATAAAGTAAATATGGAAAATGTATAAAGATAAGGATTAAGTAATTATGGTTTAGACATTACGTCATTCAACATCTCATTTGAAATCAATTTGTGTAAGAAGATAACTGTTTAGTTAAACCGTTCTGCAGAGATGATAATAAATGATGGATTTTCATAAAGTACTGCGTTGACTACTATTATACCTAATTTGTCCCAGTATTGTTAAAAATGTTGTTATAGTGACAACCGGAACCTTTTAACCGTAATGGAAGCGGGGGTTTGGCGCCGTAAAATCTTATTCAACCCACCATTTCTTTGGACATGCCTGTATCAAGTCAGGGCCATTGCGGTTTTCCCAGTTTTCCGGTTGTTGACTGATTTTGTCTGTTTGTTGACTTGTGAGTTTTGCCTTTCCCTTTGGAAGATTGCTAAGGGTTCGGTAATTTTGTTATTACCCTTATATACTTCATACAATGTTCCTGTTCTATTTTACCAGATTGTTTTCATATTGACTGTGAGACAATGAGCAAGTAAATCACATGGATTGTTTGTAGAATCAAATGAGTCAACTGGCAAGGTTATTCCTCGATGCCAAATTTGCTGCTCTTTTGTCTGACCGCTGGGACGTACAGTTCAATAATATAATGCTCATATTTTTACTTTTTTGTGTTTTCCTATTATGTGTCTTCACGTTCGGAGTTCCGTGTTGTGATGTCCTTCAATATTTCTGCATAAACATGATATTCGGTTCGTCATTACCTCTAGTTGTTTGTATAAGGGCTCATGTCTTATTCACGTTATTTGTGTTTGTCTGCGCATAGTGGTTTCTAACATATATAGTGTTGTGTTTCTGTTTTGCTTTCTTCATTCTATGTACCCTATGTTGCCAGTTTCTCTGGATTGTTCATCTTTGATTGCTCCTTCGATATTCTCTAACGTTTATTTACCCGGAATTAAATTCACATTTGATAAAAACTAATCGATAATGTACAAATCGCTATAAGTATTTATTCAGTCGAACAAACTATAGTCAAACACGAAATGTGCATCTACAACTTTATCTTTCCACGGCAAAGCTTAGTCCGAGATTCCTCTACCGTCCGACGGCTTTTGTTCGACTTGCTGGAGCCATGGGACGTCAAAGAGCTCTACATACGGAAAACAGCGGATTTGCCCATGCAACTCTGCCTTGGCACGAACTGTTTGTCCTGCATAATACGCTTTATATCGTCTTCCATGTTATTTGCAAATGTTGTTGCTTACGTATGCAAATAATTTGGCGCGTTGCATTAAGTAGCTCCCATCATGCAATGCGTTGCTGTCATCATTCAGTTAGTATCGCGAGATCACGTTTGTAGGTTCGAAATGAAAATGAAATGTCAAAATGAGAGGGTCTAAGGTAAAATCGTGCAGTAATGGAGTGTAACACCACTTTCTGAAGGTAAGATGGTTATGAATTAATAGAAAAATGATTGGTGAAGCGATCTATATAAGGGTTTCGGATAGAAAATAAAATCCGATAGCTACGAAACGTAGAAATGTGCCAAGGCAGAGTTGCATGGGCAAATCCGCTGTTTTCCGTATGTAGAACTCTCTGACGTCCCAAGGCTCCATTAAGTCGAGAAAAAAAAGCCGTCGGACGGCAGAGGAATCTCGGACTAGGCAAGGCTAAAATAGTGAGATAGGCATGCCGTACATGGACACATCGATCAACCATTTATAACGACAGTGTACTCATTATCCCAAAAAATATGAGATGAAAAATATAAAATGTTAGGACACGTGTTACACATTTTATTTTGATAACAATATTTTTCAATAAAATATTTCGATTTTATATCACATCAAACAGTAGTGAGCCCATTTAAAAATAATAAATTGTGGACGAGTTTTTTTCGTATTAAAATTTCAAGGGAGATAATTAGTGACAAAGAGTGATGTTTTGCACATGATTAAAATGAAGATACTTTGTATTAGGAGTAAATGTAATAAATATCACCTTTTTATTCCATGAAGATGTAATGCTCTTACACAGTACCAAAATTAAATTTAGCGCAAAATATACTGTTAAAAAAAAAAGAAACGAATATCCCACTTTTATTTTTCAAAATGCAAATTCTGCGATTTACCAGGTAAAATTAAATGGCCAATTTAATCATTGATTTTTTAAAGGCAAATTTTAGGCAAGTTTTAAATTTTAAATGCCTGTTCATTAGATTTGGTTCTCTGCCACATGTGCACAGCGCCTCTGAAAAATGAATATCCCATGTATCGCACCGAAAATTCGGTAACTTTTTTCACGGGCATTTCGTGGTTAATTCAACTGTTAAACTAAAGCGTATAAAAGGACCAAGTTTAAAGCTTGACTTGTATTACTAAATTGATATGCTGCCATGCCAAGGTTAGACCCTGCCACTCGAAATATCGCTATTGGTCGTCTACAAGCCGGAGAGTCCCAAAATGAGGTAGCACGAACTCTGAATGCTAACAAGAGCACTATTTCCAGGCTATGGAACATATTCCAACAAACTGGTTCAACGAATGACCGCCAAAGGTCAGATCGGTACATCCGGGTCTTTCATCTACGGAATCGAACCGTTGCCGCATCTACCACTGCATCCGGAATACCTGGATTGCGAAGAATCAACTCACAAACAGTCCGCAACCGGCTTCGATAGCATGACATTAGACCCAGAAGACCGTATTTTGGAGCGGTATTGACGCCGTTACACAGACGTGAAAGAGTCCGTTGGTGCAACAGATTAAGGGGCTGTAGATTCCGAAACTGGCGAAGAATTTGGTTAAGCGACAAGTCTCGTTTTCTGCTGCAGAAACGTGATGGCAGAATACGTGTAAATAGGCGCCGGAATGAACGTTTCTCTTCCTCCTGTGTTCAGGAAGTGGATAGCTTCGGTGGAGGTAGTGTCATGATGTGGGCGGCTATCTCAAATGACCGCAAAACAGACCTAGTGCATGTCCCGGGCAATTTAACGGCTGTAAGATACAGAGACGAAATTCTCCAACCTGACATCATGCACGTAATTGACCGACAGAGGGAGTTATTCCAACAGGACAACGCTAGGCCACACACAGCGCGTGTAACAATGCAAATGGACTACCTTGAGCAGAACAACATCAATGTGCTTCCATGGCCTTCCAAATCGCTGGACTTGAATCCCATTGAACACCTATGGGATCAGCTGGATAAACGTGTGCGCCAGCGAAAACCTCCACCTCAGACCCTAGATCAATTCCGCCAAATGTTGCAACAGGAATGGCGAACAATACCAAGAAACAATGTGAGCAATTTGATTGAGTCTATGCCGAGGAGGTGCAGAGCAGTGTTGGCCGCGCGTGGTGGTCATACACAGTACTAACTTTAACGTGACCGGAAGTGTGCTGAACTGTGATAAACCGATCTTTTTTTACTTATCCTCTGAAGTATGAACTGTTAATTTTTCAATAATAAACATTCTGAGTCGATATTTAAAAGTGTAACTGAAAATCTTTGATTTAAAATACATAAAATCCCCTTATGCATTTCTTTTTTTGCAGAGTGTATAATTTTAAAGTACCACCAATATATAATATTCAGACAAGCGAATTGCTCGTGGTTCCCCCTGTTTTACTGCACCTCAATGGCATTCAATTAAAGCTCTTAAATAATTATGTAATCAAATATATGGAATTAACAGCCAGTATAATTCAGATCGTCAGACAATCTACATGTACAAATTGATAAATTAATTAAAGGAAAACTTTCGTTAGATAACAACGCCATCGACCATGATATATGCATCAATTGTAGAAATGTTCCTTCGAGACTCTTTCTCTGTATTTCACTTACTCAACCGTCCTTTCGGATTAACCTGATGAACATCAAATGCAGTTACCAATACCTCCGAGATCAAAATCATTACAAAATGAAAGCCTAAACCTAGAATCAATTTTTACATTTGCAAATAATATTTTTTTATGACGGACAAACAATAATTAAGGATCGAATTCAGAACCGACCAACTAATAAATAGTTATTATCAAAAATATTTACTTTCAATTTATGCGCTGATTATCTATATTTATCCTGCTTACCATTTTGGAGCACCTCAATGTTCTCTCCAATTTATGTGGGTTTGTGTTGCCCACTCTTTAGTTTTCTGATATTATTTTGTAGATCTTTTTTGTACTGTTCGTTTTATTTTTTTTTACCATGACTTGTCTAATCTACGATTTTCGGTTCCTGATTACCACTTTACTATCTTCAAAAATTATTTTCAAATAAATTTTTGACCTTTAAATACATGTGATTGCTTAATATTGGTGAGTGCATGGGTAGGTTTGGTTGTATATATCTGTGTTCAAAATCATGTGTATACTTTCACTTGTTAAATACCATGTCTTAGTATTGGTTTGTATGGATAATCACAAATAACATACATGTATGACTTTGACCTGAAACTGGGTTAAGAAAGCAAATTCTCTAGTGAAAACAAATTAATCAAATCCATATTACACAACGATAATATTTGGCAACCCAAAGACATTTTATGTTAATTGGAGTCAATGTGTATTACCTGTAGTGACGCGTGACGGATATCAAATGTATGTTCAATTTTGTCAGAAGATCGCAAAGAATGACTGGAAGGTCTCTTTGTTAATTGGATAACAAAAGCGTAGATATCTAATTTAGCACGCACTACTCGTTTCTGGAATAACTATCATCAGGTATATGCCCATGGTCAAAAGATTACTACGCAGCCAAATAATTGATAGTTCCGTGATAAGAATTTAAGTCCCGCCTCCTTAGCAATTGTTGCTATGTGCCACAAGCTTATCGGTTACATTTTCAAAATGGCTGCTCAGCATCTCAAGCTCGCGTCCGATTCTTTAGAAAAAATTCTCGATAATATCGCAGTTTCATTCTTACCCGACTTTGAATCGTTGTCCAAAAAGGCCTTAGAAAAGGGTTTAAATTATTTCACCCAAGGTTATATCCACAATATTAAAATTTCGGAAGCACGTGGAGCCATGCGTGTGGATGCAAGATGTTGGCGGTCATTGAGAAAAAGTCAAGATCCACACAACCTTCATGTCGAAATCGACGATGACAAACTTTCAGAATCGTATTGTACCTGTAAAGTTGGGTATATAAATCTTTTATATTTTTGTTGTTTTTCTATCATACAGCTTCAAGGCTAATTTAAACGATAAACAATAAATACCATTGTCCATTCTACACAGCGGGTCGTGCACGCGTATGTGTATAATCACAACGTAAACAGACAGCACATGCTGATCTACAACAATTGATATTTATCAAAGATAACGTCTGTTTACTAAGTTCATAATCACTGAATTGCTCTGATTTAAGATAATATTATCTCTTTTTTTACCAAATAATTAATTATGCACAAACAGGATGAAAACGATCTTGAAATTCTTCCTTCATTCATTCGTAGTCACGTGAAAATATTATGAAATCAATTCTTTTGTATTTATATAAACGTGAATATTAATTTCTGCTGAGAAAGTTTATGTATTTGCGAAAAATACAACTTTGAGAATGATAAGAGGACGACCATTTGATTTGGGTGTACATGTGCGTGTGAGGAAAAAAGGCGGGGGGGGGCAAGGCAATGGGTGATTTTGTAAATAAATCATTTATTCTTGATGCCAGTGAAAATAATTAATTTAATATTACTTATCGAGAAAATAAATAGTTTGGCCATCATGTAGTTTAGGGGGCTCTATAATGCCTCTCAAACATGAAGGGACTCATTGATACATCTGATGAACTAAATATGTAGTTTAAATGACTACATTTTTTGGACCTCAGACCAATGTGACATTGGTGAAAATAAATAAGCAATCTTCATTTGACAGTTTTTTAATGTCTTTCGGGATATCGCTCATCTGAATTGCATGTTGCATGCACATTGAAGCACCATTTCGGCGATATAACTAGCAGAATTTATATATAAAACTACGTTCCCACAAATACACAACTCGGTTTGTTTGTGGGACAAAGATGGCATCACCTGATCTCACTAAAAATGCGGCGCGCTGATTGGTCGGTTATTTTAGTCTGCTCATTATACATATCGTTAGGGTTATGGTGTTTAACGCCATTTTCAACAATATTTCAGTTATATCGTGGCTGTCTGTTTTATTGCTGTAGGAAACCGGAGTACTCGGAGAATACCACCGGCCTGGCGCAAGTCACTGACACCTTCATCACATGTATCAATTACACCTCACCATGAGCAGGATTCGAACTCACAACTTCAGTGGTGATAGGCATTGATTGCATATGTAGTTGTAAATCCAACTACCACACGATCATTATCACGACGGCCCCTCAATATACATAATATTGTTCATATCTTGCATTTTTGAATAGGTTTAATGTCTTCATTTATAGCATATATTTTGATAAATAGGTTTGTCAATGACTTGCGACAGGTCGGTTTTCTCCGGTTACTGTACTCCGGTTTCCTTCACCAATAAAACTGACGGCCACGATATAACTGAAACATTGTTGAAAGTGTCGTTAAACACCATGACCTTAACCCCTATATTTCAAGAGTATAGTTGGTCCTATAAACGTTAGAGAATACCGAAGACGTAATAAAAAATGGACAATCCAGAGAAACTGGCAACATAGAGTACACAAGACGAAGACAAACACAACATAATATGTGTTGGGCATCACTATACGCATAAAACACAAATAAGGTAAATAAGACATGAGCCCTGCTACAAACAACTGGAGGTAAAGACTTTATATTAGCCATATAAATAATGTTATAATCTGACAAATTAAATCAATATAGCACAATTTACTAAAGTAATGCGGTGTATATTACTTTCTGAAAGCAGTCATTCATTAAGGGGACTATGAATATTTAATTATGCTGGCACCCAGTTTTTTCTCCTTCTTTTATTGATGATAATACTTACTAATGCATTATTAAGTCCATTAAATATAGCGATCCGTTCACGCAATGTTGTCAAAAATAATCAAGTCAAAAGTCAACAAACATGAAATGCGAGACGACATTGTATGCGTTCACACGTTTATTTCTGTTTCAATGTTTTCATTTTTAGTAGATTTAACATCTTAAAGTGAAAAAGATATCGAATGTTAAAACTATTGATAATATATTCTAAACTTAAACATACTGAGATTCAAAACTTAATTTCTGTATTTTCTTCAATATTTATAAATACATTTTTGTATATTTACTACCAAATCACATACGGTAATTTAACATAAATGATATATGCGAAATTTAATCGCCACGATATCACTGAAATATTGTTAAAAGTGGCGTTAAATACCATACACCCACCCCAACCTATATGCGAAATGGACGTAATTACTGAAGTGCTGAGAATCTTAGGAATTTTAGGAATTTAAATGATGACAGGCATGATTGTACCCAATTATCTAACTGAAGTGCAAAGCGTCAAACTTAAAACAAAATCCACTAAGCCAAGAAGTCTTTGTGAGCATGTTAACCAAAGGGGAAAACAGGATAGTCAGAATTATCGGCTAATGTTGCCTATATCTGAGGAAGTTTTAATACATTTCTTTATTTAGGAACAGTCAATTTCAAAACTAAATATATCTAATAAACAAAAAACGCGCTGGTCCTTTACTTGAATGTATGTCTAATCGTAATGTTGGATAGTCTCTCATGTTCATTTACGTCCATATTTCTATTTTACTAAATATCAGTATCGATGCACTGACCACCGAGTGGATAATATCGCGATTAATTTGTCAACCAACATAGGCATCGACCCAGTGATAATAATAAAAAACTTAGATCAAAATCACATTGCTAAAGATGTGCTGTATCTCATACTAACAAATATTTCAAATTTAAGTAGAAATGTTATGTTGAACAACTTCCAATTACCTATGAATTAATTAATTGTATTTTATATTAAATGCATATTGAAATATGTTGACGCCACGATATAACTGAAATACTGCTAAAGTTGGCATTAAACACCAATCAATCAATCCTTTATGTTGGTAAGAAGATAATGTATATAATTGTGAAAACCACTTATTATTTTACAATGTAGCATGCATTTTACGTATTTCACAAAAAAATTAATGAAAATAGAAAAAATAAATAAATAAATAAATAAATAAACAATATTTAATACGTTAAAACATTCCTTTGTAATTGAGAAATGCATTTATAAAAACTACGCCATTTCTACTCATTTAACTAAAACAAATAATTTAAAAAAAGTTTAAATAAGACCTATTTCTTAAATGCCACTTACCTATAACTTGTGTTAAGCATGACAAAATAATCCAAATGAAATATTTCAAGTCCCTGGTAAATTCCATTGGTATAGCCAAATCCATGGCAATATAATTTTATGAAAATTTAATTGAACGTTGTCAAGACATGATAGCCTTGACAAGATATTAATTACGTATAATAATTTATAAATTGATGCTACTTTTCAATTTATATTTTGTTCTATAAACTTCTTGAAACTCTTTACTGAACAATCAATCCATCAATAGAAACGAAATTATAACCTGATAAATATATGAACACTCTTATCGGAATCCGTAATATTTAATTTATCATTTAGTCCTGTGAGACGAAGTCAATTAAATAATAAGTATTTAAACACAATTAAAAAAAAAGAAAATGTTCTTTGAAACACAACACCTTGAAATCTATAGTCAATATCCGTTACACTACCGATTCGGTTTTATTGAACAACTGCAGGGAAAAAAATCCTAATCATACTGGTGTGTCAATGATAAGTATCCTATTGTTTCATTGATACATTTCTCTTATGTGCAGTCAAGTAGACTTTTTTCTCATTATACATCAGATATAGTACCGTAAAAATAATTAGAACCATCCACTAAACAGCCAGAAAAGTGGCTTTGCATGCCAGTAACCCATTAAATAAATAGCAGTCGAATTGACTGTGTGTATAACGAACTGTTTAACTTTTCCCGTGTATTGTTTATGACAGTTTCTTGCAGTGGTTAGTACTAAGGGGCAATATTTATTAAATATTTTCTGTTCAAAGAATCATGCTATGATAAAAATATATACGAAGGAATGGCGTGTTTGGCCATTTTGATAAACAGGTCAATATAAATAGTATTGATTAGGCGATAAAATCGATAATTATAACCCTGTATATTTTTCAAGAAAGATTTTGCTTTTTCAGTAAATTTGTCTAATCTTTTGACTATGAGCGTACCTAACCTGATGACAGACATACCAGAAACGCGTTCTGCGCACAAAATTAGATATCTACTTTTTTTGTATCCAAAATGTTTGTGATGGAACTGACAATATGTATATATGCGAATTTATATGGCACAACTCTATCAACTCATGGGAAAGTTTTTATGTTTATAGACCATTTCCATTTTTTTTTATCGATTAATTGGTATTTTATACAAAATTTCCACCAAATCTTACCAGTTTTTATCAAAATAATTGTCATATTCCCATGTATTTGCTTGTTTCCTCGGTCATTAGTTTTCTGTATAGTGCTTTGTAGATCATAGTTCTTTTTCGTTTACACAAGGCACTGACAAAAATGATTTAAGCGATGCTTTTATCAAAATGCCTGAATACATATAAATAAAATGGGTGACATTTATCAAAGCAAATAACTTGCATTTGTTTGTATGAATTTTTTTTTTTTTTTTTTTATCTCATATAGGAAGTTTTTATAGTTTAAAGCCACAATTTTTAATTGAAAAGTCTGTACTAACCCAGAAAAGTAAACGGTCATATATTTATGCGTTGGTGGTATCGATTTTCTGCGATATTGCTATTGGATTTTGGAAAAGTTCCGACAATGTGATATTTTATTATATTATTGTGACTTGTAGCTAAAAACAGAATTCTTTAAGTAAATAAAACAAACGACACTGGGATATTTGTGGTTGACATAATCTTAATTAACCTTGCAGATATGAAGAAGCAACGGTTGATCAATACTGCACAACTATCTCAAAACATTTGCTATAGTTTGTAAGAATATAATTTTGTATACAAGAGAGTTCAGGTTAGCATAGTTAAATTCTGTTTCTGGAAATATATTTGTTTTTTTTTAGATATATATCTTTCCACTAGCTTTCCATGAACACCGCCAAGTTAAGGGGGAAAACGGGGAATTCGTAGAAAATCAAAAACCTCGCACTGTCACACAATGGTGTTTAATGCTCATTTTGTATATCTGTTCGCAAGTACTCGGACAAAGGATAAACACACTCCTTGTTGTAAACCATGAAAAATATCTATTTTGCAGCTTTTTATTTCAAGCTTTTATTTCAAATACAAAATGTCCCTTTCTGTATCAAACCGGGATACATGTGCGTGCTATGCGTTGTTCCACTTGTGTAAATAAGAATGGGATGTTGTCGACATTGGTAATCTGTAATCGTACACGAAGGGTGAGCTTCACGACATAATACCCTTAATTAAAACAAAATGATACACATACCAGACCCTCAATAACTGTAAATGTTGTAAAACACATTTCTTACCTTCATGAAAAAGTATATTGTTGTTTCTGCAGGAAAACAGGACAGCTTGGCGATATCAAAAGGACAATAAGAGGTCGCAAACCAAAGGAGGGCAAACAATACAAAGGCACAAAAAAACAACGACAAAAAGACAAACAATGATATGAAAAACAATACACAGAAAACTAAATATTGAGATCCACGAATCCTTTAAAAAGAAAAGAAAAACCGGTGGTGAACTCATGTGCTCCAGAAGAATAGGTAGTCTCTGCTCTACTAGTGTCACCCGTCGTCTTACTGTTAAACGACAAGAACATCATCTGATATGGAGATCGTGTTTGACACTAGTATACGTATGTAGGCACAAATAACATAAATAAACCATGGAATCCTTACAAAACCAATTGGAGCATAGACGAACTGAACATTGTTTTACACGAAAATGGTGGCGGACTCTACAACAGGGAACTAAAATACAGTGGCTTAAATGCAAAGAAAAGGTATGCAGTCCATGTTCTACTGCTGTCACCCGTCGTGCTACTCTGGTGGTAAGTCATATGGGCGGCGGTATTGTCATTAGAACAAAGAGAACATGCCCTTTGTACAAATATTTCTCAATGTAGAGTAAAATGATAAATTCAACTTTGTTTCAGATAAATATCTTGTTTAAGAAAGAGACACTTTTTTGGTAAAAAAAAAAACACTTTCAAACAAAATGTTCTTAGAAACTGACATCATTGAAATGATTGCGTTTTTGATTGAAAACATGTTTTCGTTGTTTGGTGGACGTTTTCCTCAGATAATATTTCATCTATATCGTGTCAAGAAGTATCATTGGTGATGATAAACTCCGACTCACCACACGTCATTGCCAAACTGTATCATATAACGGTGTATCGAGTACACCTTTTTTCATGCTCTGGGACAGAACTCACAACTTAAGATGTGATAGGTATACACGTGATATGTGCTGTAAGTAATTAGATATTTGGTTTATGTCAATAATTGATTGAGTTGGTGACAAGAAATAGTGGAATTTGAAGTTAATGCAATTGTTTTCGAATCTGCCTGTTAAGATTACACCCAAAGTATGAAAAGAAGGTGGTTATTTATTGTGCCTGATTCCTCCGTTCAGGTATGACAAATATACTATGGTATAGGTGGTTTCGATGAGTGCATTAAGTTTTATTTCTTTACATTTCTACCATATCAGTCGCAATTCCTTTATTCTTTACGGTGAAGATTAATGGGTTATTCCTCCATCATTAAGAATTCACAAATACGTCAGCGTTGATTGTTTTAAAGGCTATGAAAGTGCATAAGTTAGTAGTGTTTTATCTAGGAAAAACAACCAAAGTAAATATTGCATGGCAATTCCACCGACCATAAGAAAAAAAGAACAATTCCTGTGGGACACCATTAACCGTAAAAACATATAAAAAAATGGCAAACCTGATAAAGTGATGTTCAATGTAATGTTGCGACCCAATTGTTGTAAAATTATTGTATTTAGAATATAAAAAGAATGGATAATGACATAGATACAGTATATGACCTTCGAACTGTAGATAATGTCATTATTTAAACATTTTTGGTATGATCGATAGGAGAAAATATTACTATAGTAGTGAAATCATAATTTCACCAAAAAAAATGAAAAACAAAAATACCGCACTGTCGGAACAGGTCCAAAATCCAATAGAAAAACATCGCAGACAGAGACAAACTCGATACCCCTAGCACACACATAGATGACCGTTAATTTTCCTGTATTGGTAGTGCATGTCAAAGTGGCGGAGTTAAAAAAGTGCTATGGGCAGAGGAAACTGTAAATATCAGAATCAAATTTATCCATAAGAAAAAATTATCTGGTTTGAAATACACTTCTATCAACTGTAAATGAGTTTTGTTTTTTTTGCTATTCAAATTATTAATCCCGCTTTTTAGTATGAAGTTGATCAACAGTATGATACATATTCGAATCATAGTGACATCGTGGTATTATTCTTGTTAAGCATAAACAATAGAACATGTGTTCTCTTTATTTGTTAGTCTTACAATATATTTCAGAAGACAGTACTCGATACAACATTATGTGATAAAATTTGTCAATGACTTGCGGCAGGCCGGTGGTTTTCTGCGAGTATTCCGGTTCCCCCTACCAATAATGCTGAACGCCACGATATAACTTAAACATTGTGGAAAGAGTCGTTAAACACCATAACCACAATCCACAAGACAATACTGTGAATCAATTAAACTGATGTGGACCATGTTCTCATTTCAAATCTGCTGAAGATTACACTCTGATTATGAAAAGAAGGTGGTTATTTATTGTGCTTTTCGCATCGTCATATTGTATGCTTAAGGCATTATTCCTTCTTTCAAGTGTGTTCAAGTATAATTTTTTTTTATTGAAATTAACACTTCCTAAATTATGCAATTATTATCAATACTAAACTTCTCCTCTCTCAGGAATAGGTGACCATAGCCGATTTTGGCTATCCGGTTTAGTCCTTTTGGTTGTATTGCTCTCAAGCACTTAATGATTATTTTGATTTACTATCTTTCGATTTTTAGCGTTACTGATGAAGGTTATTCCAGAAAAGCTGTGTGTGCACTCATTATACGTATAGATGGTTTCGATGAGTGCATAAAGCTTTATTTTTGTTATATTTCTACCATATCAGTCGCAATACAGTTATTCTTTAAGGTGAAGATTAATAGGTTATTCCTCCATCATTAAGAATTCACAAATACGTCAGCGTTAATTGTTTTAAAGGCTATGAAAGTGCATAAGTTATTAGTGCTTTATCTATGAAAAACAAAGTAAAAAGTGCATAAAGTGATATGCAATGTAATGCTGTGCTCCAATTGTTGTAAAATTATTGTACTTGGAAAATAAAAAGAATGGATAATGTCATAGATACGGTGTATGTCTTTCGAACTGAGTATATTGTCATGGGTATGATCGATAGGAGAAAATATTACCATAATAGTGAAATCATAATTTCACAATAAATGGGGAAAACATACTACATTGTCGGAACAGCTCCAAAATCCAATAGAAAACAAATTGCCGAAAGAGACAAAACATGAGACTGCTAACACCCAAATACATGATCGATTACTTCTTTCCTGGCTTGATAACGGACGTCAAACAAAAGTGGCGGGTTTAGATTGATTTTATGGACACAAGAAACAGTACATCTCTGAACAGAATATATTCATAAGTTGAACATGTATAAAATATACTTCTATCAATTGTATGTAAGGGGGTCGTTTTGTTAATCATACTAATAATCCCGCTTTTTAGTACGCAGTTGAAAAACGTGACACATTCGAATCATAGTGACATTATGGTATTATTCTTGTTCAGCATAAACTATAGAACATGTGTTCTCTTTGCTTATGTTATTCCTACAACATATCACAAACACGGTACTGTGAATCAATTAAATTCATGGGTATCATTTTTCATGGTTTGAAGAAAATGGTATTTTTGGGGTATTTTTGTAAATTCATGGACCCTCTGCTATAGTCAAGTACATATGGTGACAAATATTCTATTGGTTCTTAATTTCGTGGTTTAATATTATATACACAATGCACGAAAATTGGTATAACACGATCAATAAGAATGTGTAAAGTATTGTACATAGTATTATACGAATTTATGTCCATTGGTGTTTTTTTTACTTGTGAACTTGTACGCTTATATTGTATTCAGATTGTTAAAGCATATGTTCTGACTTGCGCACTGTGTGTCTAATGGACACTTCAAGTAATGCTCGCATGGTGTAACGAGCAAATACCTGTTTACCAAAGGAGAATCTGCACACTGTAACATTTGTTGCATTTTCACAGATTACGACTTGAGGACATGATTTTAAAACTACGGATAATTTATCAATGAGACAACAAAGTCACGATATAATCTGCTATGGTTAAACCAATATATTCAGGATGCAATTGACCAAAAATAAAAACGTATATATCTCAATTAGTTGCACGACGTGTTATCTGGAATAACATTCATCAGGTACGCTCAAAGTGAACAGATTGGAGACGTTTTGGGAGCAGCAACACCAAACGGCCTAAACAGAATAGTCAAAATCGACAGTGGTCGCATGAATATCCAATGCAACTAACACTACCAAAATATTACCTTTAATATATCAATGTTTGTATAAGTAATTGGCAATTGTAGCCAGTGTTAACTAAACGTTAGCGAAAGGGCAATCAAGAATGGACAATCCAGAGAAACTGGCAACATTGGGTACACAAGACGAAGAAAAACAAAACAAAAACATAACACAATATCTATTGGACACCACTATGGGCAAACAAACACAAATAACGTATATAAGACATAAGCCCTCCTTCAAACAACTGGAGGTAAAGACGAACCGTTTTTATGCGGAAATCGTAACGTACATCACAACACGGAACTCAGAATGTAAAGACAGATAATAGGACAACACAACAACCAAAAAGATGAGCAATAACTGACCCTACTTAAAACAGGGGGTGAACTCAAGTCCTCGCGAAGGGTAAGCATTTCCTTTTTCTTATCAATACAAACACGTGTGCTTTAACGACGATGTATATGTACTGATGTATGTCTAGTTTTGGCAGATAATTACTCTTTTTTCTAGAACATTAAAGAAACAGTCAGGTACGAATAGAAGGTGATGTATGTCCATTACAAGGGAACATTTTCGGACCCTGTCATTTTTCCTCTTTATTTCATTGTGGAATCTTCTCAGTGGAAGCAGTTAATACTGATTTCCACTAAGTAGAAACGATAATGTCCATGTACCGAATAAGAACATTGTATTCTATTACTCTATTAAATGTTCTTTTGTTAATTCTCTTAATTGTTTACAATAAATCAATTATGGTTGAAGTTGATATTTATTAATCGAGAATGAACTTTAATTGTGATGAATAAATAATCCGATTTAGTCATAGAATTATATCATTGCACTCTTCGCATCACAACCAGTCTGTGATGACGCCGAGATGTTCAACTTTTCGATGACTTTTTTTCTTCTATTTACTAATATCACTTTCGACACATTAATTATGTAAGTACTACATACAATGTACAACATGTTCATCCAACAGATTTGTATCGCCCATAGTGGCCATGGCTTATAAACATACAATTTAATCAATTGTAACATTAGATACTGAAAGGCTAGGGAAATATTTTTTTCCTTATATTAGTAAGAAGGACACGAATGTAAATGGACATCAGAGACTATCCAACATTTCACCTAGACACATATTTTTTTAGAGGAAACAGCTTTTGTGTTGCTGTATATATTTAGCAAACTTAAAATAGTACGTATAAGTGTGTGTTTTTGTTATTTACTATGATTAGCATACTATTTAAGAATAGTTTGATGACACCAATGGGGTAATCAGAAGTCGTAAATTGAGGATGGACAGACAAAATAATGGCCAAAAGAAAAAGAACAAACAACGATCAACAAAACATTACATAGAAAACTAATGATCGAGCAACACGAACCCCACTAAAACAGGAGATGATCCCATGTGTATTCCGGAAGGGTAAAACAGTTCCTGCTCCAGATGTGGCACCCGTAGTGTTACTCTTGTTGCACACCCGGTCATAAGTCATGAATGAGGAAAGGAACGAATTATAATTACAACAAACGGAGCATATCTTGTAAGAATTGTGTTAATTATTTACTATATTTTACATATTATCTTTGTGTTGTGTTAATTATTTACTATATTTTACATACTATCTTTGCGTTGTGTTAATTATTTACTATATTTTACATACTATCTTTGTGTTGTGTTAATTATTTACTATATTTTACATACTATCTTTGTGTTGTATTAATTATTTACTATATTTTACATACTATCTGTGTTGTGTTAATTATTTACTATATTTTACATACTATCTTTGTGTTGTGTTTATTATTACTATATTGTACATACTATCTTTGTGTTGTGTTAATTATTTACTATATTTTACATACTATCTTTGTGTTGTGTTAATTATTTACTATATTTTACATACTATCTTTGTGTTGTGTTAATTATTTACTATATTTTACATACTATCCTTGTGTTGTGTTAATTATTTACTATATTTTACATACTATCTTTGTGTTGTGTTAATTATTTACTATATTTTACATACTATCTTTGTGTTATGTTAATTATTTACTATATTTTACATACTATCTTTGTGTTGTGTTAATTATTTACTATATTTTACATATTATCTTTGTGTTGTGTTAATTATTTACTATATTTTACATATTATCTTTGTGTTGTGTTAATTATTTACTATATTTTACATACTATCTTTGTGTTGTGTTAATTATTTACTATATTTTACATACTATCTTTGTGTTGTGTTAATTATTTACTATATTTTACATACTATCTTTGTGTTGTGTTAATTATTTACTATATTTTACATATTATCTTTGTGTTGTGTTAATTATTTACTACATTTTACATACTATCTTTGTGTTGTGTTAATTATTTACTATATTTTACATACTATCTTTGTGTTGTGTTAATTATTTACTATATTTTACATACTATCTTTGTGTTGTGTTAATTATTTACTATATTTTACATACTATCTTTGTGTTGTGTTAATTATTTACTATATTTTACATACTATCTTTGTGTTGTGTTAATTATTTACTATATTTTACATACTATCTTTGTGTTGTGTTAATTATTTACTATATTTTACATATTATCTTTGTGTTGTGTTAATTATTTACTATATTTTACATATTATCTTTGTGTTGTGTTAATTATTTACTACATTTTACATACTATCTTTGTGTTGTGTTAATTATTTACTATATTTTACATACTATCTTTGTGTTGTGTTAATTATTTACTATATTTTACATACTATCTTTGTGTTGTGTTAATTATTTACTATATTTTACATACTATCTTTGTGTTGTGTTAATTATTTACTATATTTTACATACTATCTTTGTGTTGTGTTAATTATTTACTATATTTTACATACTATCTTTGTGTTGTGTTAATTATTTACTATATTTTACATACTATCTTTGTGTTGTGTTAATTATTTACTATATTTTACATACTATCTTTGTGTTGTGTTAATTATTTACTACATTTTACATACTATCTTTGTGTTGTGTTAATTATTTACTATATTTTACATACTCTCTTTGTGTTGTGTTAATTATTTACTATATTTTACATACTATCTTTGTGTTGTGTTAATTATTGACTATATTTTACATACTATCTTTGTGTTGTGTTAATTATTTACTATATTTTACATACTATCTTTGTGTTGTGTTAATTATTGACTATATTTTACATACTATCTTTGTGTTGTGTTAATTATTTACTATATTTTACATACTATCTTTGTGTTGTGTTAATTATTTACTATATTTTACATACTATCTTTGTGTTGTGTTAATTATTTACTATATTTTACATACTATCTTTGTGTTGTGTTAATTATTTACTATATTTTACATACTATCTTTGTGTTGTGTTAATTATTTACTACATTTTACATACTATCTTTGTGTTGTGTTAATTATTTACTATATGTTACATACTATCTTTGTGTTGTGTTAATTATTTACTATGTTTTACATACTATCTTTGTGTTGTGTTAATTATTGACTATATTTTACATACTATCTTTGTGTTGTGTTAATTATTTACTATATTTTACATACTATCTTTGTGTTGTGTTAATTATTTACTATATTTTACATACTATCTTTGTGTTGTGTTAATTATTTACTACATTTTACATACTATCTTTGTGTTGTGTTAATTATTTACTATATTTTACATACTATCTTTGTGTTGTGTTAATTATTTACTATATTGTACATACTATCTTTGTGTTGTGTTAATTATTTACTATGTTTTACATACTATCTTTGTGTTGTGTTAATTATTTACTATATTGTACATACTATCTTTGTGTTGTGTTAATTATTTACTATATTTTACATACTATCTTTGTGTTGTGTTAATTATTTACTATATTTTACCTACTATCTTTGCGTTGTGTTAATTATTTACTATATTTTACATACTATCTTTGTGTTGTGTTAATTATTTACTATATTTTACATACTATCTTTGTGTTGTGTTAATTATTTACTATATTTTACATACTATCTTTGTGTTGTGTTAATTATTTACTATATTTTACATACTATCTTTGTGTTGTGTTAATTATTTACTATATTTTACATACTATCTTTGTGTTGTGTTAATTATTGACTATATTTTACATACTATCTTTGTGTTGTGTTAATTATTTACTATATTTTACATACTATCTTTGTGTTGTGTTAATTATTTACTATATTTTACATATTATCTTTGTGTTGTGTTAATTATTTACTACATTTTACATACTATCTTTGTGTTGTGTTAATTATTTACTATATTTTACATACTATCTTTGTGTTGTGTTAATTATTTACTATATTTTACATACTATATTTGTGTTGTGTTAATTATTTACTATATTTTACATACTATCTTTGTGTTGTGTTTATTATTTCATAGTAGGAAGCCGTTGTGTTGGTAATTTACTATACATAACTACAACAGAGTAAATCCTATGGTATAAGAAACAGGACTAGTTTCTCTGACGCGGGGTACAAGCGGTCAAAGTGGTTGGTACGTTGGTGGAACTGGTTGAAACAAATTCATACTTCACCATGTGAACGCAACATAGATGTTGGTACACCATTTATGTAAGAACACCACGCTTCTTCTACTAATTTGTCGGGAAATGTACCTCCGTGTAACCCATTGGAAGTATCTGTTCTCAGTGCTAGACTTTCTTGGGCTTATCTTTTATTTCATTTTTTGCTATTTAATGTCTGTTTGATTCTGATAGCTGATGTTCTATATATCCGGATTGCGTTTTTGTTTGTTCTGTCACCTTTAGGTTTGGGCCCTGAAAGCTAGTTTAATAAAAACATAGATATCCAATTTATTGCGCACGACGCGTTTCTGGAATAACCTTCATCATGTACGCTCAAAACCAAAATATTTGAAAGCCAAATAATTTTATTTAAAGTGTGAACAAGAAAACCGAAGATGATAGCCAAAATCGGCTATGGTCATCCTATGCTTGAGAGAGGAAAACCGTAGTTTTAATAATAATTTCATGATTTAAGAATTGTAAATTTAGATAAAAAATATATATCTAATAAACCATGTCAGTACCGAAGCACTAACTACTGGTCGTCATTTTTTATTAAGTGCCTGTATCAAGCCAGAAAAGTAAGCGTTCATGTAAGGGTATAGTATTTGCCTCTTTTCACGATTTTGAAATTTGATTTTGGAATTAGGCCCACAGTGTGGTATTTTTGTTTTTGCTTTTCATTTGATTAGTAAATGCATAATAATATATTACTTTGGAAACAAACGGAGAAAACAGACAACACACTTAATATCTTATATGATATTATCATTTCCAATTGAGAATTACATAATTGTATATGAATGTACAAATATAAAGGATGATGCTTTTTTATCTTTTGAAACAATGAAGACGTGGGAACGTTTGAATCATTGCACTATTAGCCCACATCAATGATTATTCATAGTAATTGATGAAGTGCTGAGAAGCTGCACACATGATTTGATTCCATAAAAACTGCTTTGTTAATATTGCACCCTTGTGAACAGGAATGCATTTATGATTCCATAATCGTGTATAGTTACAAAACATGTTTTAATTATAAGGTTATCAGTATAGCAAATCACTACTTCTAAAACAATAACTCAGTGGAGAGTTCAGTCAAAATGAGAAATTTTGCTAAACAATGAAATAAAAATATTTCTATAAGAGATAAGACACATTTTCATGGAGTTGTCATGTTTCCATCTTGATAAATGTAGCATAGGCATACAATGTAACACACATAGATCTATTGTTTAAACGTCTAGGAAATAATATAGCAGCAATATTCGTGATACCAAGTAATTAACACGTATATAAAATGATAGTGCAGGGATGGACCAGAGTGTGACCGCACGTTTTTGCTTTAATGATTCCCACGCATAACAAAGATGTAGAATTGATAAAGGCTGCAAATATTGATTTATAGAGGTATACCATCGATCCATCATGACCAGTTTCTTTTCTTTTTCTTTTAGAGATACTACAGAAAAATTTATAAAATACCACAGAGCTAATCAGAAGCCGTAGGTTGACGAAGGCCATAAGAAAAAGGACAATTGTTTTCAAAGTACTAGGAATGGTTCAATCTTCCAACAAGGGGGACAGAAATTCAAAAACCAAAGAGAAGGGCTTGGACTCCGTAAGCCATCAAAGCTTGGTTCAATGTATATAACCCTGAGTTTCTTTGGGAACTGATTTCATGCATAGTTTGCCCATTTTTCTTGATGATTTATAATATTTGTAGTGATCATTATAACCATATTATAACCCTTCCCTATATGAACCTGACTATACGATATCTCATAAAGTATTGTATTTAATCATTTATTTAATCTAACGCAGTGTGTGAGTGGTGAATGAGGTCAAAACAGTGGAATTCGGATACGACAACAGATTAATACTACCAACGACTTCAGACAAAAACAATGGAACACAGACCCTATACACTATCAAAACATTTGCAAAACAACGCCAAATTTACAAGAGAGGAAACCTGATATGCCACTCTTACAATCAGAAAACGTCAATATCAAACAAGAATTCAGGTACGATGATGTATCAATGCCAACGACTACACCAAGTGAAAAGCAAAATATCCCATACAACTCAATATTAACACAAAAAACGTGTTGCATATTCCCAATTTGATTCCAAAATTATACGTTTTAGTAGTTATTTCCCTTCAAGGCAGTCAACATACAAAACGTTTAAGTAGTAATAAATTTATTTTACAGAAAATCGGACCATACTAGTGATGATTTTCTCCTCTGTTGATACAATGTACAAGTTGTAATTATTATTCGCACTGAGATGAGGAAAATCATAAAATAATAATACACATGCAATAATAATAATAATATGATTAACGTTTATTGAATTTGCCATTATAGTTAACCTTGTATTTGTTTTTAGAAATAATTTGTTCCAGTGACGCAATATTGACTATGGGGAAACAAAGCAGAAAATGTGCCAGATGTTAGGAAACGAAGAAACAAAACGACTGATGTTGTTATACGTTGTAAACTGTAATATTCCGCTAATTATATATTATATATATATATATATATATATATAAAATAATTTTAAAAACAGGAACTCATTTTATAAAAATTAAAAAAATATATATTCATAATTAGAAAAATGTCATTAGGTAAAAAATAATATCTGATTAATCCTACTCGTAAACTGATAAAATAAAACCAGTTCATGTGTTATTGTTTTGATCCTGTTAGAAGACTAGGGGCCGTGTTAACAAATGTGTCTAAGGACTAAGATGTGTCTTAGGGTGGTCTTATGACATATCTTAGTCCTAAGTCGGGTTAAAGAAAGTGTCCTAAATTGCGATATGTCCTAAAATTTATCCTAATATTAGGACACCAAAATAGGTGTCCTAAGAGTGTTTTAGGATTTTAGGGTGTTTGTGGCGACGTTTGACAGCTTGCTAAATAATAGAGCTTTGTGCTTTTCTACTTCTGTTAACAGCGTCTGTAGTTCGGACTC
The DNA here is from genome assembly GCA_963680875.1 of Bathymodiolus brooksi. Lineage (NCBI taxonomy): Eukaryota > Metazoa > Mollusca > Bivalvia > Mytilida > Modiolidae > Bathymodiolus > Bathymodiolus brooksi. The sequence continues at coordinate 111,468,256 of OY804577.1, forward strand.
TGAAAAATTCGGGCTTCTTTTTCCGCTCATTTTGGTACAGAAGTACAGAACAGTTACGTACAAAATAATGGACAGAAATAAAGTTACTTTCAATTTATAGAAAAAATCTGCACGTTTTTGTCCTTTAACCCTATTGAATAACTGATGATGTGACACGTTGACATCTTGAAAACAGCTCACTTGGCTAAAAGTTTAATGTAATGTACACGTATTGATTAAAATTTACCATCACTTTCATTGATATTATTTTAATAAATTATTATCAGATTTTATTAGGTTTATATACATTTCTTATCTAAAAATCACAATTAAATCAATGTAATATATAAATGAAAAAAAAATTAATCTTATTATTTGATCTTTTATGTGAACTTTTGCGTAACACATTAATGTTTGTAGCATTTATATTATTTTTCTTTACACAAATCAGCTCGTATTCATATTTACGATTATGTCTAGGACATCCTAAACGAAGATAGTGCTAAGACAGCTTTGATATACAATCTCAGACATGTCCTATCAGTGTCCTAACATATGTCATAAGACATGTCTTAGGACATATCTTAGGATACTTTCAATAACACGGCCCCTGGATGGCAACAACAACCAGTTCATGTTTTATTATTTTGATCCTGTTAGAAGACTGGGAAGAAATAAATTCATCAATGTTCGCTTCAATATTCGGAAGTCGGAGTTGAATCTAGTAGACGTGTTAATATCGACACTTTTCTCGTAAATACCGTCTGCAGACAGCAATATTATGATTAAAATAGAGGTCTAGTGAAAGGTTTATAGTACGTAGCTGATAGTCTATCGTCAAACATTTATATGTTTTCATCTTTATGCATGGATACTGTTGACGATTCCTTAGACTCAAACTCACATAGCTTCTGAACGCGTCTCTAGGTAGCGGATAAGGGGTCATATCTTAGGATACTTTCATTAACACGGCCCCTGGATGGCAACAACAACCAGTTCATGTTTTATTATTTTGATCCTGTTAGAAGACTGGGTGGGGGCGTCAGGTTGTAACACGGAAAGCCTGAGCGTGAACCACAGTGGTTAGTGTGCTTGGAGCGTGTCACTCTCCCGCCACGTTAAGCTTGGAGCGTGTCACTCTCCCTCCACGTTAAGCTTGGAGCGTGTCACTCTCCCTCCACGTTAAGCTTGGAGCGTGTCACTCTCCCTCCACGTTAAGCTTGGAGCGTGTCACTCTCCCTCCACGTTAAGCTTGGAGCGTGTCACTCTCCCTCCACGTTAAGCTTGGAGCGTGTCACTCTCCCTCCACGTTAAGCTTGGAGCGTGTCACTCTCCCTCCACGTTAAGCTTGGAGCGTGTCACTCTCCCTCCACGTTAAGCTTGGAGCGTGTCACTCTCCCTTCACGTTAAGCTTGGAGCGTGTCACTCTCCCTCCACGTTAAGCTTGGAGCGTGTCACTCTCTCTCCACGTTAAGCTTGGAGCGTGTCACTCTCCCTCCACGTTAAGCTTGGAGCGTGTCACTCTCCCTCCACGTTAAGCTTGGAGCGTGTCACTCTCCCTCCACGTTAAGCTTGGAGCGTGTCACTCTCCCTCCACGTTAAGCTTGGAGCGTGTCACTCTCCCTCCACGTTAAGCTTGGAGCGTGTCACTCTCCCTCCACGTTAAGCTTGGAGCGTGTCACTCTCCCTCCACGTTAAGCTTGGAGCGTGTCACTCTCCCTCCACGTTAAGCTTGGAGCGTGTCACTCTCCCTCCACGTTAAGCTTGGAGCGTGTCACTCTCCCTCCACGTTAAAGATACGTTTTGTAGATTTCCAAAAAGAATAAACGTATTGTAGCCTAAATCATCGTCCATAGAAACTATATATACTTTCCAATGGCCTGATTGCCCTGGTTGGCTGATGCTTCCCTCATTTCTATATAGTTTGTGTATATCGTTGAGCTTGTTCTGGTCTTAGATATAGTTGACATGTTGCTTGCTGGACGTTAATCAATAAATCAATAATATTTATGCATGAATAAAGAAAATATAACCATGAATATAAACAAATGATACTCATACCACCATGTCATACCAGATATCAAAAGGTGGATGGGAATATTACTTTTTTAAATAATGTATGACAATGGCGACAGCATGATAGTTTTATTTGTTAGTCAAGCTTTCGGTCATATTAACAAATGTTATTGTAAACTTCATGTAAGACGTTCACGCTGATTTGTTTTGGTCTATTTTCGCAAGTCCTGATATTATATGTGTTGACTCAAAAAAGGTCTTGGCCTATGAAACCAGTTTAAACCTGCCACGATACGTTTTTGGTTTTCATTTTATTTCTCATATTGTCAATCTATAATATCGATCGATTTATAGAACCAATATTATTTGTAAAATTTCAAATAAATATTAGACGAAACTCGCTTGCTTTGGGATTTTAATTTGATCTTTTATTCCAATTATGGAGTGTGCACCAACGTGTTTTTTTTTATACTTATAACTAAATAAAAAGATGGTATATTGCTGCAAGATTTGTATCTATTCAAGAAATAATCCGCGTATTACATGTTTTATATGCAATCAATTATTGTAACTGTCATGAAAAATGGACGAACTGTGTCAAACGGTGAAAAGAATTTGTTTTCTTGTGTATGTTTTCCATGTACCTTACTATCATAATAATATCCTTTGTCAAAGTTTGAAAAAAAAAAATTGGGGGGATTTTCCTGTGTATTATTTCCATGTACTTCACTATTGCAGAATAATACCGTTTGAAAACAATGTATATAGTATTATCAATATTACCATGTTCTATTCCAGCCATTGGTATATGACTAATCTTAACAATGATATAGCGACGAACATTATCGGTTTAAATTTTCAATTTAGTTGGTTTTTCTCTCTTAATTCGTTTTTATGATAATTTAATTATGTTGGTGATGATCTTGGGAATTGACTGATTACAACTTGGGTTTTAAGAAAATGTTATTTTCTCTGTACTATTTTGATTGTTAAATTACAGTCCATAGTTCGGAATTCAAATAAATTTAGTTTGCTGTTATTCATAAGATAATGAGTTTTCGGTGTAAGTCGTATTTATATTTAAATAATTAAATAAAATGAGTTAAGTCAGTACGTTAACTGAGTGTGGTATTGAGAACACATTTCGAAGATTATTGCAAACGCAACGATGACATAATACGTGCTAACAATAAACGTTAGAGAAAACCGAAGGGACAATCAAGAATGGACAATCCAGAGAAACTGGCAACAATGGATACACAAGACACAGGACGAAGACAAACAAAACACAACATAGAAAATTAAAAAGATGAGCAACATGGACTCCACCAAAGACCGGGGTGAACCCAGGAGCCCGCGAAGGTCAAGCAGTTCCTTGATGAAAGAATTGTGTGTTTAACGCAGCATCCAACAATATTTCAGCTATACCGTGGATGTAAGTTTTATTAGTGGAGGCAACCAGAGTACCCGGAGAAAACCATCGACCTGTCGAACGTCACTGGCAAACTTTTAGCTTTAGTACACCTCGCCTGAGCGGGATTCAAACGCACAATGTTAGTAGTGATGGGCACTGATTGCATAGGTAGTAATAAATCCAACTACCATACGATCACGACCACGACGGCCCCAGATCAACAATAAATTCAAGATTATTGAAGTAAGATTTCATAATTATTTTCTCTTTCGCTGATGAATTTGCGTCGTAGTTTGCTTGGTTGGTTTATGTTTTGTTTTGTTTATTTTTTTCTTCTTCTTTCTTTTGGTATCTGGTTAATACACTGTCAAAACAAAGTCCCATAAAGTCAGTGAAGTAACCTGTATTCAGCAACTGCTTCGATATCTAGACAATATAAAAATGTGAGTGACCTACCTTACATGTATCTTACATGTGCTTAGGATCAAACGACAAACTATTAGATTAACAATATCAATAAAAATATGAATCACTTGACATAATGGAGCGTGTCGTGATATTAAAATGATCGTAAATATACAACAATGGCGATATCAAAGGAATTTCATTACTGTGTAAAAGTATTAGAGTAACACTAATCACTTTATCATTCCAAAAGGTTGTCTTGATGGCGTTAAGGAGTATACAGAAACACTTGACACATATCATACATAACTCGGAGAATAACAAGACAATAATCTGAAGCTTTTATTAATTAAATTAATATCCATGACTTTCGTCTACTTCTTATGTATGGATATGGAATATAGAACATCAATGTGTTTTTGTTCAGGGAGGTTGTGGTCGTGATCGTATGGTAGTTGGATATATAACTACCTATGCAATCAATACCTATCGCCACTAAAGTTGTGAGTTCGAACCCCGTTCATGGCGAAGTTTACTCGATACAACATTATGTGATAATATACAATTATTGACTTTTAATTAGGTCTACTCATGACAATACGGACCTGGTCAATGATCGCTCGAGGTAAAATTCGAATATAAAGGCCCAGCCCATGTGTAAATTTGCACAACTCTATGCCTGCCATGAATTATTTCGGTTCTAATAGGACAAATACGGTAATTTTTAACCATTCGTGAACTGTATACACACGGCATTTGGTGGCTGTTCCATTTACCTCCTTCGGAAATTTTGAATTGATTTGGAATTATTTGTATTTGAACGAGATATTTTAAAACAAAGATATGGATGTTAACACGAAAAACATATTTATTGTGTATTTTCCAACATAGATTCGATTGAACAAATCCTGCGTAAAAATATTTTTGAAAAAAGTCGGAGTTCATTCGTTCATCATTTCGAGCGCTAACAAGATGGCGGAGCGAAGTTGTCAAACATAATATCGAACACTTGAACAGTTGTTAATAATCGACAATTATTGTTAGATATGAAATAAAAAAAAATAAATGGCAATGAAAAAAAAAGCTTGTATTGTTGACATAAAAAAAATTCCGAAAAAAATACAACCATCTATCGACTTTCACTTTTGTAATATATCGTCATCCTGTGACGTTGTTTACAATGGACGCTGATTGACACAAGCCGGTTACTGATTTATTTTACGATTTTGTGAGCATTTTACTTGTTTGAGTAGCACAATTCAAAATGCCATCAAATTGGAAAATATCAGTAACTTAATTACACCACCGTCTAGTTATCAATGTATACGTAGGAAAACAAGGTTTGTGCATTTGGTTATTCATGGCCGACACATATCAATGGAATGTATGTGTGCGTACTGGGGATCCCCAAATGTAAATTTTCAAAACAAATGATAAAAAAATACTTAGTTACAGAATATTTATTTATAACTGACGGGGAATTTTTATGTTAAGGACTTTACAAATACGTTATATGCCGGTGTTTTGTTTGTTTACAGTCGGTCGTCACGGTAATTTCACAGCGGGAGTCACAATGGAACAGCCAGATTTGTTGTGTACTGCACTTGCGCTAAATATAGAGTTGTTGAGTATTATCGTGTGTGCCGGTTTATAGACGTCATATTAGAATAAAAGTCAATAACTGCTTTATTAAATAATAAGGAATTTTTCAAACTTTTCAACAGTACATTGTATATTCAACAAAATAGGCTACAATTGTTTCATTTTGCAAGATTATTTAAATATTAAAATTTTGAAATATGATGAAAATTTTGAAATCTTACGAAATTTTTGAAAGTTTTGAAATTTTATGAAAATTTTTCTTTTTTTCTTTTTTAAATTATATTTTGAAATTTTAATAGACAAAAATAGACACAAGCCCGAATATACCTCACGCGAGGTGTACTCACTCTGAGGTAGAGTTGAGAAAATGCTGTTTTGGCCAATCAGCGAAAAGCTAAATTCCTTATAAGTTTGTTAGTGACTTGCGGCAGGTCAGTGGTTTTCTCCGGTTTCCTCCATCAATAAAACAAACCGTCTCGATGTAACTTAAATATTGTTGAAAGTGGCGTTAAACACCATAACCCTGTTTTTTGTTCAATGTGATCCTTCAGAATGAACATTGATATAAATGAACGTAACAGAAAATCAAGAAAGTGTATTGAGCTTTATGTATAAAGTTCAAGATTAGAACGCAATGTTGATTACAACAACACTGCTCATACAGTAATATATGAGGGTTGGCATATTACTGAGTAACTCACATGTGGAATAAAACCGTTCCACTATTAATTATAATGCCTTACCAACGCATCAGAGTAGCCGCTAATGACATAATGTATATACATGTATTATGGGTGTAGATTTTACACCTATTTTACACCTATTTCTACGCTTTTTGTTTTTAGATTTTTGTATTTTCCGACGGTTTGCTTTGGGCTTTTAATTATTTCATTACATCACACAATCAAAACTGCGCCTTGAAGCGATGTAATTCAACTGCAACATAGCGATAAATTATTACATTGGAATTTTAACTGTAATAATCAAAATATCATGTGAATGTCTGCTGGGCGGTAGATTTCTATATCCATATTGTCCGTCATGCAAGTAAAATTGTATTCTATAATTGTTTAATACTTAGATTTAAGTATTCACAAAAACTCCATCTTTAAACAACAAATGATGCATTTTAGCACCTTCAATTTTTCATACTTGCTGGATTCTGGTGAATGTCTCCATGGATCAATCTCACAGAACTGCTCAGCACGTCTCAAGATGGTGAATAGGGAGTGTCCTCTCGATAAGGGGGACTTTATGTTTAACAAGAGTATGCACATAATGTACCATCCAAATCACCATTTTGTTATCATCGCCTAGCAGAAATTCTCTGACCACTAGTCTAACAGAACTGACTTGGTTGAGAGCCTATATACCCACTTCAAGCGTTAATGTTCCAAGACATCTATCCATGACCGTGTCAGGGGTTTTCTCCCCAATTATGTCTAGTAGTCACCATATAACTGAACAGTTAATGAAAGTGACAAAAAAACAAATGTTTTTCTTGACTGTCCATTTTTGATTGCTCCATCCGTATTTTCTAACGTTTATTTAAACATAAATTATGTCGTCAGCTTTATTTATAACTTTGTGTAGACATATAGAATCTAACACCGACAAAAGTGCAAGACAGGGAAATCTTACCCGAGGGTGTCGGAGATTTCCCTGTCTTGCACTTTTTGCCGGTGTTTGATTTTATTTCTCACTTTTATCAGCTGTTTTTAGTTTCATGTTTGTTTATGTACTTTTAGCAGACGATCATGTAAACAATGTGAGTTATTTCCCCTTCATGTCAATCACAAAAGTAGTTCCATATTTTTGTGTATTGCGTAAAGGTTATTATGTAATACTATGGCTGATTGTTAGGATTTACGTGTTTATAAAAGATTGAAAACTTATATACAGTGAATTGTTTATTTTAAAAAGGAAAAGCATGGAGAATTGGGGGGACAGTTGACATAAACTGTCCAGCATGCATCTGCCGGTAAAACGCACGTGATTTTGTCTTGCAATAGTGCAAGATAAGAAAATCTCACATCGCTAAAAATAGGAACTGGTCTGTCTCAAAAGTGAGAAAATGTTATCTAGTTATTACATTCAATAGTACAAATAATGTTATCATACAGACAAAAAGAAAAAAGAAAAATATTCATCAACGTGTTCTCACAATTTATATCGCCATTACGGCTTTGCTATAAATGTTTTGTGTAATATATATGTGGTAGTATTTATCTACAATTTTACATGTTTATGTGTTGACTAGGTGTTGCCAAACATTAATTATGTCTGCCTTAATTACCTATGGGAACATGTCCAACATTAATAGAAAACATTGACCATTCTATAGTGTTCGCCACATAGAAAACAATTAGCGGAAACATCTTCTAGTTGTTTCTCCCTCAGCTTAAGCCAAGGCAATAAAGTTGTCAACTGCAAATTATCAGACAAATAAAACCGGCACATGTTCATATTGTTAATATCATTTCATAAATTGTCGACATTCATTTCAGCATATCAAGCAGTCTATTTCTACAGAGAATTATTTCATATGTAATACCTATTTATAGCCTTATGATTGGTGTAAAATTGTTTTTCATTATATAAATGTATATTAAAATAGGTATTCATAAAACTACGTCAATCCTGGTGTTATGACAATGCCATCAAAATATTTCTTTCTTTTTGTGTGTGTGTGCGCTTGTGCCGCTAAAAATATATTCTAGATGTAATGTATTGTTACATAATTATCTCCCTTGATTATCATTGTGGTGAAGTCGTAGTCGTAGGCGATAAATACAACAGTTTATCTGTTGTTGTTATTTTTCACGTTCAGCATAATTGTTACTGTATTATATGACTTTTAAAGATCTATTAATGGGCTTTCTATCGGGTTTATTGTTGTTTTATCCCGTGGCGTTTAAATTTTTAAATGTTCTCGTCCTGAATATAGCTGAAAAATTGCTCGCTGGGCGTTAAACACCAATCAATCAATCAATCAATCAATCAATATTGTTGTTTTATCATTCATTTAGCCATTTTATATTCTGCCCTACATGCACGTCGATATATGGCTTCTGATTTGTGTTTTTTTTAATTATTATTTGAACATTTGTTGCTTTGTTATTACTTTACGTCATTTTAGTCCTGTATAACATATGTTAAGGTCATCAGATTTAAATTGGACTTGGTATAAATTATTATGTCATAGAATAGTATCATTTCAGTCTTTGTTCTAGAGACAAATGTTCTAATTAATAAAATAAACTTTGCTTATTGAGTACTATTACAAAGTTATCAATTTAAGAATATACAGCATAATATGTATATCCCTTGATTTCGCTCTTTTATACTGCCTTAATAGTTTGTATTAGTTAGGCACCTGATTTCTTGATAAATGCAAATAATTCATTAAAAAAATGTAAATCTCATGTCAATAATGTATGGTCAATTAAGGGAATACGATACAGTAGCAAGGGCAGATAATTACTTTGCCGAATACCGCATGTTGTTTTTGCGACGTCACAGTAACGAGCGCGACATTTTCCGCGGAAGTTGCATCGACGTCATAAAAAGCCGATTGCGTAAAAATTTGAAAGCACCTGCTTCAAGCCGAATAATCATAAATGCCGTTTTTAAAAGAAGGAGAAATACGCCGTCGGAAAAAATGTTCAGAACACTTGAAAGAGTTGGATAGGAATGTTGGTGAGACAGAGGTAGACCAGACAGACGCAAACCCTGGAACTGATTATAAAGATATATGCTGGCAGGATGGGAGACGAATAGTTGAACTAAAAACACTAGCAGAGCAATTAAACGCGTGTGACGGTTGTGATACACCGTTAAATCTAATGAACATTGAGCAAGAACGTTTGCACGGGTTCGGCAGTTACGTATCTATTCGCTGTACAACTATAGCCGTTCTCTTTCATTTATTTCATTCTCCGGTTGCGTTGCCCTTTCATCCAATTCAAGGAAAACGGCGGGAAAGACTCCACGACGTTTTACCTATTAAAATACATTGTAGGGTAATTTGGCGCCGAAATTGACGATGTCTAGGTTTGTCATGAAAAATGCACGGTTTTTGTTCTGTAGCTAAAAAAAAAGCACATGTACCCCATTACTTTTTGCTAAAATTCTAAATAAAATCATTGCGAGAATATCATGACAAAATATTAAGAAAATATCAATTGTCATTTTTTTTCTACATGCAAATTTATTCATGAAGAAACCACTAAATAATCCATATTCCACAAATAAGTAGAATTTTTGGACTACTTAATCTATTATTGGCAATGTACATGTTCATCATCTTTGAACGAAATTATCATAGGAAGCTATTGCAAAAAACCGGATGCAATTATCTTTTACCGTTTTGAAATTGTGATATTTTCTTTACCGCTATAAAAATCCGTATTTTAAAAATTTGTCAAAAAATGGTCGAAATTCGATCGTAAATATCTCGAAAACTAAGTCACGAAGGTATATTTTTCTTTGCATATTTGGAAAGAGCATGTCGAAATTGACCAAATCACGAATTTTCATGAAAAAATCAATTGGCAATCCCTACTGTATCGTATTCCCTTAAGTGTCAATTATCTTACCATTATTTCTTATAATAGATAAATTTATGCTGTTATATTCAGAAGGGAGACGTGCTGCAAGTGGCTTTGTCAATTAACCATTCGATATGGGATCTGGTATAAAATATATTTCCCATAAATAGAGAAACTAGACAGTTATCCTTTTTGCAATATAGCATATCTTTCGGTGACTGTGTTAACGACCATAAGCTGGCGATACAAAATTCATTATTCAATAATTCTTCACGATATAATTTTATTAGTTTAATATTACACATTTTACTTGCGTTTCTGATACCTGGAAAATCTGGCAAGACATTTGCTTATTTTATTTTAAGTTTAAAATTAAACTCATGAAAAATCGATGTTGCTCATCTACAAACAATAATAATCATTGCATTCTCATAATTGTAACGGATTTGACTATAAATAACAGAACGGGTATTTGGTGGGGGTTCATTTCGCTCATTTTTTAATTTATTTTATTTTTTTTCAGTGCCAAATGTTGCTGTCGTCTCTGTGTGGCCCAGTATAGTTCACTCATTCGGGTTTCTCTAACTTTCATTCCACGTTGATTGCATTACTGGTCTTTCTGTTCAGAATCCGTTACACGCTGATCCCATAACGGTGCTTCATATTCATACTTTAGACCACTGTACCCACTGAACGCATTATTGAGCTTCCTATGAAGACGGTAGACTCCATTACTCGTTGAACGCATTATTGGGCTTCCTATTTAGACTGCATACTCCATTACCCGTTGAACGCATTCCTAATCAGACTTCAGGTTCCATTACCCGTCCATCGCATTACTGGCCTTCCACTTTAGACAGCAGACTCTATTACATGTTTATCGCATAACGATACTTCTCATCTATTCTGCGGACTTCATTACCCGTTGATCGCATTAATGGGCTTACTATTTAGATCTTAGACTCCAATACCCGTTAATCGAATTATTGGGGTTCATATTTATACTGGAGAATCCATTACCCGTCGGTCGCATAACTGGGCTTCCTTATAAGTCTTCAGACTCCATTACCCGTTGATCTCTAAACTGAATTTCCTATAACTGAAATATTGTTGAAAGTGGCATTAAACACTATAAACCTAAGCCTAAGCCAAACATAATTATTCTGACTTCAAATTCTCGACCCCAACAAAACGTCAATTTAATGTACAATAATCTTATTATTGAAGATATATACATGTATGTCGTAATTTGCATTGAATTGTAGCCATGACCCATTTTACCACACACAAAAAAATGATTGAGTACAGACCGTTCAACCTTTTGAAGTAAGTAACAAATTACTAGTCGTCTAAATTATTTAACACAATAAGAAAAAAGTGATCTATGAACTTGTTATTTATTGTTCTGTACGTGTTTTCCTGATGTTAAGATAGCCTAAATGACTTTCCTATAAGCTTAAAGATCACATAGGTAATGGAGAATTCATACCTTATCTCTTACTTCTAATTAAAGTCACTTCCCACAAGCATTGACGTGTAGCAAATGATAATTTTATTACATCTTTTCAACCTTGTTAATTACTCGATAATTTAAAATGAAACAGATATATTATTATTATTTTTCTTTATTGTGTTTTAATTCTTTCCAAAAAATGTAACTGGAATATGATATATATAAATAGGTCAAGTCTGAATTTTGGGAATCAAAAATAGACATTTAGGTTAATCGTTTTCGGTTCCATCAAACCTCATCCGTAAATGTGTTTATCAAGAAATCTGATTACCTGTAAGACCTTGGTGAGATTAACTTTCTGGTATTAGGCGATACCAATGTGCTGCACCAGTGATGCTGAACAATCTACTTTTACAGCACAATGAGTTGGAGAAATTATTTTCTTGTTCACTTCTTCGGTTAATCTGGTTTGATTTTTTTTTTGCATTGCTCTTATCTATCCCGGCTTATATCGAACATGCTTTAAAAGTGTTATCTTGTGACTTCATCTATATCCATGGTTGGTCTTTCTTTCCGACTTGAAGTTAATTCAACCAGTTCTTCACATTTCCTTGGCTCTACACAAGGGAAACCCTGTAACAGATAGAATAGAAGCAATGTGCTTTCCCCGAAAGCGTGTAGCCACAAGTTGCACCTTGCATTGTAAAACAAAACCCATATCCTCGATGGTTGTAATAAATATAAATCCATGTATATAAAACAACGTGTTTCTTGTACTATGTGTACGATGTCTTGCTAACAAGTGATTTTGCTTATCTAGTTCCTACCTCTTATTTACAATAAGATGTGGCTCTCAGAGCTAATTTGTGTTTTGTATTCACAAAACAAACAAAAAAGCACACAGAGCCAATCTCAGCGCGGTTAGCTTATTGATGTCGTCTATTAATTATGTATACAGACTTTGTTATTTGAGCTTGTGAATACATTAAATGTATGTTATAACTCAAAGCAACACAAACCTAATTTGGAAGCATAAGTCTCTTTTTTTCATTTATTATGTGAATGTTTCATTGTATATTGTAGCTGGCATACTCTTTTTATGTTCAGTGATTTGATGCGAGAGGTGATTGTTCGTTTTGTTGATATTGTTGGAATTGTTGACCACCACTGTTTAGATTTTTTTCCATAAAATACAACACGAACTATGTGTTCATGCACTGTAAAAACACATGCCTTAACTTGTACATTGTTTGAAATTGTAACCTGTTGTTGTCATTGTTTTATACAGAAAGCAAGATGCATCTATATATTTCATACTTAAAACGCAAGGGTTATCTTCCCCTTTAATATGTTTATCCATTAAAGCATCTCGGGAAACAAGTGGGCGTTTTGACCAAAGTACTGGATTTTCCGTCACTTTAGCAGTTAATATGAAGACATGTCGATTCACAAGGGTTACACATTATCGTAATTTTGAGCCAACCAGTCTTTAAATGTGCTCTCGCTAATTTTTACTATATATCTAGGTGAGAAGCAGCATATACCAATGGAGACCATTCACCCATTTTCCCCCCAGGTGGCGTCGCTGTACCAACGGTGGTTAGGAAAACGTTTGTTTTCCGATAAACGCTTGTAACCAATGTAATCAAATGGCAATATCATTACCTACGTGGTGTCCTTGATCTGAAGCGTTGCGTAATATGACGATAGGCACGGCCTATAGAGAGGACGGAAGTGAACATAATAGATTTTAATTTGATATTTCCAATACCTTGTTTTCTAGTTTATTTCACAGTGACCGGTAACAATCATAGCCTATAGGGCCCAATGCCTGCAATGGCAATGTAAAATTGCATGTACGTGCTTTTTTTTTTACTTCATTTGGTGTCTAATGACGTAAAATTGCACACGAGTTTTTTTTTTTTGCTTCATTTGTTGTCTAATGACATAAAATTGCACACGAGTTTTCAGACTAAATTGAACCCGATTGAAAATTGTACACGTATTTTTTCACACTGTATAGGGTCTAACCATGTAAATTTGCGTACTGGCTTTTGCTTCAAAAACAATGCAAGAAGAGTTTTAAGATCCCCAAGCGCAAGGGCAGGCAATACAATGGCCAAAAGAAAAAGGACAATCACTGATCTACAAAACACTACACAGAAAACTATCATTTCCCCCACAGCGATATATTTTTTCACAGGAAACAAATATCAGATTTTTATTTTTTGGACAGTAATTTCCCTTCAAATTTTTATCATAAATTTCTCGTTGAGAACTGTAGGGCCGGATTAATGATATTTTTGCATCTTTCGTGTCAATTTATTTTGCTTCTTTAAAATTTCACCACATAATTAATATATTTATTTTTCAGAAAAAAACATCCTAAAAGTTAAATGGTCGTCCCCTTAATGACATGAATGTGTGTCTCGGCCGCGTCCATGCAGCTTCGTATAATACGAACCGTATCGGTGGCGTAATGGTTAGAGTGCTCGCCTCGAATGCGGTAGATCGTGGGTTCGAGCCCCGGTCGGGTCATACCAAAGACTATACAAATTGATATTTTTGCTTCTCTGGTAAGCACGCAGCATTAAGGAAAAAGAGCAAAGACTGGTCGGCTCGGAATCAGGATAATGTGTCCGAGTGGGGCAACATGTCTATCCGCGGACTGTTGGTTTAGTGAGCTAGCACTATAAAAATCCAACTCAGTGTGTTGGTCTAGTACAAAGCGGACCTCATCATCATCTCATTGAAAATTAACTTGTTCTCGCCATGATATAGCTGAAAAATTGCTGAATTGATGTTAAACAACAACAATCACTCGTATAATACGTGTCCGGATTTCAAGAACTTTATGCAAGAAAGTTCAACAGTTTAATTATTGCTTCTGATTCGCGGATTTGTCCCGATAAGATTGATTCCTTAATAAGTAAACCTTCAAAGAGATAAGTTGCATTTTAATGCTTGGTGCTTTAACCATTCATATGCTTTTCTTCTATCATCATATGTAGCACTATCATGTAATTTAATCAACACCGCCCAAATATATTTTGTATTTAGTGTAGAGGTTGTTAAATAGCTTGTATTACCGTTGAAATGAAACAGTACACTTCTTGTTTCGTGACGGCCAGTTTTATTCGGCCCGTTTTATTGGTGGAGGAAACCGGAGTTCTCTGAAAAAACCACCTACCTGGCGCAAGTCACTGACAAACTTTATTATATAGAAATCACATTAGTATTATTACCAATCAATAATAGTCAAGCGACGGTTGATGAAAAATAAAATCACACATGACTGTTGATGAAAGTAAAATGTACACATGACTGTTCATGAAAAAAATCAACATTATCTATAATACGACTCAGGTATTCACGTTTGAATTTTATTTATCAAAATCTTCAGAATGTTTGATGCCTTTATTTGAATGGCTTAAGATAAAGCTGAAATCGTAAAATTTTTAATTTTGCTTTTTTCAATTTTCGCAAAATTAGAGCCCACGCGAACAGTTTGACTAAAAAACGCAAAATTAACACCCCTTCGAAAATAACCACTTAAATAGTAGATTAATAAATGTAGATATTTATGTTTGAGACAGAATATGTTTTTAACATCATGTTGGGGATCAGTGAGTAATTGTTATTTACGGCAATTTTTCAGGTATATCACGACGAGAACAAGTTAATTTTCAATGAGATGAATATACGCTTAATATATATATATATAATATATATATATTTTAAAAATGATATAGGGGTGCATATTCTTTATTAATAAAGTTATATGTCTTAAAGACAAGCCACTGTGGTTGGAATCCGGAACAGAACAGTACATAAAATTTGCCAAGAATAATTAATGTACGTGAAATTGATCGAAATTATTTGATTCTAACCATTAATAAACGATTATTTACCATGAAAGTAGAAAATCATGATACAACAAAACTAGGAAACCAACACGAAAATCTTTTAAAAAGGGAAATACAAAGAATGTGAACAAATATCAAACTTTGTTTAATAACGTACGTACACGTGTACTATAGTTTCCTCATTCAACAGTTATTGTACGTATGCTATGCGTATTTACTAATTACAAAAGTATTGAAAATATTTATTTTTGCTCATGGAGAACATAAGAAAAAATTAATAAGAATGTATTCAATTTTATTTTATATTCGCATTCACAGTTAGTAACAGGTGCTCGTGACGCAGATATGATTGCAACGTTGTCCTTGTCTTATTTCAACGTAATGACGTGATCACTTTAGTAATTTAGTAACATGTCAGAAGATGGTTACAACTTATGATGCATTTGTTGTTAACTTGAGGAATATTGTTATACAAATAAAAAATAATTATTGTTGGATAATTAGATAGAAATTGTGTTTGAAATAATAGTTTGCATAGGTTACAAACGTCTAAGCGATAATAAAACGCTCCGCTAACCACCGTTGGTACTCGAGCGACACCTGTTGAGTAAATTTGGGTGAATGGTCTCCATTGTAGTGTCTTTGGTTTGACCTACCGGGACTGGAACATACGACACCTGATGCTAGAACACTAATCATTACACCACGTATAGGATTCCATTTGGTTTTAGTTAAAATATTTCTTTTGAATGACTGACGCGGACAAGACATTCAGCTGATAATATTCCATTTCCTGATTGTTTTTTAATAATATCGTGCAGGAACGATAAAATGGTCTAAGCTATAAATGTCAGTAGATTAATTCGTTTGATTTGACCATTGGGAACTACAAATGTATATTGTTCTACATTGCTGTTAATTTACCACTTAAAATTCTTGGGCAAAAACGCCTCTTGTCAATACATAGTTAATGTGAGCATTTCAAACTTACAATTATGTCACTGTGAACTGTCGTTTCTATTTGTTGGGGTGTAATTGAATAATTAATTTCACAAGTGATTGATACGGTAATGTTGTTTAAGTAAATTCTAATTGTTGCCTGAAAAACTACTTGGCAGAAACATTTATCTAAATTATTCATGAATGGTGTAGGCGTAATACAGAAAGTCATGTATAATTTATCAAGTTGATGATATCAAAATGTTAGAAAGGCATGTGCTTGAATAACCTTAGAGGTGTTTTCACATGGTATTTAACATTGCGTAATATAGTGCTGGCCTTAAGGTTCTATTTGAAATCTAGAATTCTCAGAAGACTGTAAAATGATGGATTTTGTGATACGTAAAACATGAATGTCAAAAGATGGCTTGAATGCAAAAACAAACTGTTTTATAAGATAAATACTGACATATGCTTTTTTATATGTATAACACTCCATGCGAATAATGGACCTTGTGATCGCTTACCTGTTAGCAGTTGGTCATTTATGTCTGATGATGTGGTCAATATAGGATTTTGTTATCATTTGACCTAAGCTTTCTATTTGTAATGTGGGGAAATAATATTATTGTATCCAACGTTACATAAGGGTTATTCAACGATAGTCATACTATATGTTATCCAATAATAAAAAAAGGACATGCCTTTGTTCGTCTGGCCAATATTTTGTAAACACAGCAATGTGTGTTTCATCGTCTGCAAAGAATGTTATGGACGACGTAAGAAAAAGTCTTTCATGATGTGGAAAAAGAGGCGGTGTTATGGAACAACTGGTTATTTTGACTTTTCCCTGTACATATCAAATTATAACAGACGCATGATATCGCATTGATGTAATTCGCCTAGATACTGACCTAAAAAAGCCAAATGCTAATGTAATTTTGTTTGTATTATAGAATTTGATTAATTGAATTGTATAAGCCATATGTCCTAGCAGAGGGTTCTACATATTTAAATCTAAAAATCCAGCAACATTTTGAAAAATACAACATAACTGAATAAAATTACATCGTTTACTCATACAGAGGGAACAGCGTGTTTTTTTTACATTTTCCACGATTTTCCACTACATATCGTGGCCGTGTTTTTTCAATCCCCAGCGTGGTATAGCGTGTTTTCCGTCGCGGAACACGCTATATAGTTGGAACCCACGATATGTGGTGGATTGTCGTGGAAATCAGTCGCGGAAAACACGACAGCACTGCATGGATTGGTACACAGCACACGTATAATTTGTGTAATCGTTTTAAAAAATAAATGTTAAAAGTTCTTGTCAGGCGCATAGCAACCCGTACGTAAAAACGCAGTTGCGTACACATCGAAAATTTTGACAAAAATGAAAACATGGTAAATCTAGGACATAAGGTAGAATAAAACTAAATTAATAAACTAAATCAAATTCAAACAAATACAAACATGTTAATAATCACTTAATGTACCTATTTTCAATTCCGGAAATTACGCTTATCATTTACAGAATCAGCATCGAGATTCCGTTGATGATGCAAACAATTAAGATGGCGTGTTAGTTAAGAAATAATTAATGGCAGGCATAGAGTTGTGGAAATTTACATATGGGCTGGGTCTTTATATTCGAATTTTACCCCGAGCGAAAGCGAGGGGTAAAATCTAAGAATATAAAGGCCCAGCCCATGTGTAAATTTGCACAACTCTATGCCTGCCATGAATTATTTCGATTCTAATAGGACAAATACGGTAATTATTAAACATTCGTGAACTGTATACACACGGCATTTGGTGGCTGTTCCATTTACCTCCTTCGGTAATTTTGAATTGATTTTGAATTATATGTATTTGAACGAGATATTTTAAAACAAAGATATGAATGCTAACATGAAAAACATATTTATTGTGTATTTTCCAACATAGATTCGATTGAACAATTCCTGCGTAAAAATATTTAAAAACAAGTCGGAGTTCATTCGTTCATCATTTCGTGCGCTAACAAGATGACGGAGCGGAGTTGTCAAACATAATATCGAACACTTGAACAGCTGTTAATAATCGACAATTATTGTTAGATATGAAATAAAAAAAATAGATGCCAATGGAAAAAAAAGCTTGTATTGTTGACATAGAAAAAATTTCCGGAATAAATACTTAAGACAACCATCTATCGACTTTGACTTTTGTAATATATCGTCATCCTGTGACGTTGTTTACAACAAGGGACGCTGATTGACAAGCTGGTTACTGATTTATTTTACGATTTTGTGAGCATTTTACTTGTTTGAGTAGCAAAATTCAAAATGCCATCAAATTGGAAAATATCAGTAACTTAATTACATCACCGTCCAGTTATCAATGTATACGTAGGAAAACATGAAGGTTAGTGCATTTTCCGGTTATTCATGGCCGACACATATCAATGGAATGTATGTGTGCGTACTGGGGATCCCCAAATGTAAATTTTCAAAACAAATGATAAAAAAATACTTAGTTACAGAATATTTATTTATAACTGAGGGGAAATTTTTATTCTAAGGACTTAAAAATACGTTATATGCCGGTGTTTTGTTTGTTTACACTCGGTCGTCACGGTAATTTCACAGCGGGAGACACATGGAACAGCCAGATTTGTTGTGTACTGCGCTAAATATAGAGTTGTTGAGTATTATCGTGTGTGCCGTTTTAGAGACGTCATATTAGAATATTAAAATAAAATTTGTTTATCCAATTTTATTTTGTTATTACTAGTAGTCATATCAAATAGAACGGTGTGTGTTATATAAGTGCTATGCCGATCGATGGTCGTGCAAGTGTTTTAGGAATGGGATTTGGGGTGGGGGATTTGTTGTTAAGGTATGATTTTTTATTTGTATTTTGCTGGAACAAACAAACTAATCGTATTTCTTTTTAAAGGAAAACCACAACGCACACCCAAAAACAAAGAGCACATGGGATCGTTAACGTTATTGGAAGCATAATGATATTAGTTTACTTTTAGTAAACTTTTAAAATCTTCTGGTAACCTGGATACGCATCATATGGAACGAACCGGAATAAGAAAAAAAGTATTGGTTTAACGCGGATATAATTTGCATTTTCCAGTCTGTGCAGCCGGTGCACATCGACATCGTTTCGAATTGATTAACTATCTGGGTTTGATTTATTGAACATATACCGTGAAAAACAAATCTCAGCCGACACGGTTTTGGACATCTTTAGTAGAAGAAAGGAAAGGAAATGGTCCTTGATTTTTCAGGATTAACTTTGACAATTGAGTTGAAATAAATGTGGGTCAGTTGGCATGTCACTCATTAAATCTTCTACGAAGCAATCCTCTCTTGGTACATCTCCATGATATATCCTCCGATTTTAGCACGAAGTCAATTCTGTAAGTAAATCCTTCGCAAAGTAAAGCTTTCTTTCCTTTATTTGTCTCACTTACGACTAGATCCATTTTGATCAAATAAAGTAGACAAACTGATTTTATTTTTAACATTCGTGAACTCAATTCATGTTACTCACCAGCTGTAAATCATTGCCCAAAGGAATTCGGAATAATTTTATACTCAATGTGTAAAAATGTCTTTCAAAATACATTGGGAATAAATAACTACAAATTCATATAATATTTTTATAATAATTTAACGTTAAAAATACAGGTAATTTTTTTGCGCTTTTGTAATGCACTTTCTTCGCGCTTTTGTAAGGACCGTTCATCCCTAATTTCGCGCTTTTGTAATGCGCCCAACGAGGGATGGTCCTAGCTGCTACTGTTTTTGGTCTGTGCCTTTGACCCGGTATACGAGCCAAACGTTTCACATTGGGTACTGTCAGTTTCCCGTCCGACGACTGGATCATTTTTGTGTTTAAGAATCTGGCGAAGATCTTTTCTTTTTCTGTTGTTGTTTTGCTGGTCCATACGGTGTGGGGTACATATAAATATTGAAATACACATTCTTGTTCTCATAATTTCCTTGTCCTAACAAGGCTCTTTTTAAGTCAGCAAAGTGTAAACGGACAATGTCATGAATAATGTTGATTAGCTCTGGAGTTGAGCTTTCCAGTTTGTAGATATCTTGAATCTATGATTCATGCTTTCACAGTTATTGTTAGTCCACAGTCGTATGTTGGTTCCTTGCCTTGATGGTCTAATCACGTGTTCTAGCATTCTGGTTTTCAGCTTGGAGATAAAAATAGTCCGCAAACACTAAAAAGGAATTAATATAACTCTTTCTCAAATGATATCGGTATTACTACTGAATGTTTGGATCTTTAACAAGCAATTACATTTATTTTTATAATAACGAATATAACTTTTTGAACGAAAGTTTAAATATTGTAAAACTAATAAAAGGAGCGCCGTAAATTTTGTTTATAGAGATACATGTATAAGGTTTTAATTACTAGGAAAGAAATTTTGATTAATGAATGAATAACTCGAAATATAATTAATTATGTACAAAAAGATCATGTGACTCTTTCAGTGACTTTCTTCTTAATACTTGAAATTAACGTATTTGTAATTTTTATGTACGTTACTTTACATTGAAAATTACATGCTTTATTCATTATAAATTTTGAAAAATTACGACAATTGTGACATCTAGAAGAAAAAAAATTATACCTCCTGAAGTCTTTGTTGAGATAAATCATAGTCGAATGCACAGGACATCCAAGGTCGCCAGGCCATTACACAGATGTTAAAAATTTAATTCGCTATTATCCAATATATCGTAAATACGAAGCAATGCGACCAAAATTTTCCGTTTTAGACTTTATAAGTTTTGTGAGAAAATGTTGTAAAAATAATATGGTTTGAATAATGTTTTGAAGTTTTTTTTTGAAATAACAACTTTACAAATAAAACGGTTCTTAAAACAAACAAGTCACAACATTTGATTGCAACAACAACTATGTATAGTATTATAATTATTTTCGCCTTTGTGATGGACTTTAATTAATATTAGTAATGATATAACAATTTTTACTAATGAATACGATAGCTTCTTATTTGTTCAACAATATGACTCCGGAAAAGATTAAAAGAATCTAACGGGTGTATATCGTTCTGGTTGATGCTCCTGACAAGGTGATAATTAGAATTATTACATAATGATTTTATTTAAACAATTTTATTTGCTATCATGGTGTCACCTGACATTCTTAATATTGTTTGATTAAAACTCGTATTGACTTGGTTTCACTTTCGTTTTCTAACGAAATCTATAAAAAGAATCACGTGAATTCTATTTCTATTCGACCAATGGACATAAAGGTAATGTGAAATTTCGTCCAATCAGAATCGTCGTATTAGCGTTACTTTAGAATGAACAAGTAATCATCATGTCCGACGCAGGCGATGGGCTTGCAGAAGTCAAACGGAGATTTTCAGAAATCTCGGAGACTTGGTTTCACTTTCACGTTTCATTTTAATGTAATAAAACAATTGCAGTCTTTTGTATCGGTCAATACGAGTTTTTATGGACCTTAGAAATCAATATCGTTTTTAAGGTCCATAAAAACTCGTATTGACCTCAACAAAAGACTAATTGTATATAAATAACTAGAACAATATGGCGTGTGCCGATGAAAAAGACGTATAACTCGCTAATTACATAGAATGAAAACCACGTTTTTTGAAATATATACTTAATTTTATATTATCTTTCATTTAAAACGTCCTTTGTGCTATTTGCACCACTCTAACGTGTCCTTAGTGCAGTTTATAGGTCCTTAGTGCACTAAGGAGGTCCTTTGCGGTATTTCTACACACCGCGGTAAAATCGGAAAGGTCGTACATTTCTTGTGCATTTATTTATAACAAATTTCGACTGCAATGTATTTATTTTTCTGTATATTGATATATCCATCGTACGGAGCTCATTAATTTTTCGTGATTAAATTCATGCATTTCCACTAATTATTTTTGTGGCGACTTTTTATATTTCTTTAAACATGTGTATATAAAGATAATAGGCTACTTTTTATATATTTTTTTAATTTATTTTGCAATTTGTTCCGGGCTTTTCGTAAATTGACTATTATGTACAAATGTGCACTACAATTATTGACTTTTAATGAGGTCTACTCATGACTATACGGACCTGGTCAATGATTGATTGACCGAGGTTAATCAATCATTGACCAGGTCCGTATAGTCATGAGTAGACTGAAATTAAAAGTCAATAACTGCTTTATTAAATAATAAGGAATTTTTCAAACTTTTCAACAGTATAGTCAACAAAATAGGCTATTATTGTTTTTTTCCCCATTATTACGCTGAACTAGTGGTGGAAAAATCTGTAATCCTCTAGAGGATTAAAATGTCTCGTCCCTGCATTAATTTCAAATTTTGAAATAAAGTTCGTGTTAAATAATGGGAGAAACAAATTCTCCTTCGGTTATGATATTTCTTCACTCTCGAGAGTGAAATTTAAAATGTTACCCACCTGCCTGAAATGATGAAAACTTTGAAATTTTTGAAACTTTTTGAAAATTAAAAAAAAAATTGAAAATTTTGAAATCTCATGAAAATTTTGAATTTTTTTGATTTTTTGAAAATTTTGAAATTTTATGAAATTAAAAACAAAATTACAATTTGATTGGCCGACTGGAAATGAAATCTCGTCTCTGGTTGGCCGGTGGGTAAGCCCGTATATACCTCACGCGAGGTGTACTCACTGTACGCGAGGTGTACTCACTCTGAGGTAGAGTTGAGAAAATGCTGTTTAGGCCAATCAGAAAAAAGCGAAATTCCTTCTTATTTAATAAACTCCTTTGAGGCGCCAAATTTGTTTCCACGAAAAATGAAATAAAAATCATATGGCTACACATTTGTCCAGTTCTTGGTTGTCTTTTATTATATGACAACGGGATGGTGAAACCATATGATTATTGCTAGTGTAAAAGTATTTTTGCTTTTTTTAATTGTCGATATCATATCAAACTGTCAAACTATTATTATTGATAATTATACAAAAAACAGAGGTAACTTTTTTGAGTGAAATGAATATAATGATATCGACAAACTTATGTTAAAAAGAAAAGCTGACGACGAGTTCAAGATAAATGTCTTTAAGCAAATAATATTTTCCAAGATGGTTAGGGCACTCCATTCTTGTAATACTACTGTATGAGCATTACGATCCGTGCAATGGGAAAGCCATCAGCACAAGACTATCACATTGTCTTCGAGTAGATTCCCCCCTCCAAGAGGGTGTGCCGGGGTAGAATAGGCACCAGGTTTCTCCGTCCTAGAGGCACTAGTCCTCTAAAAGAGGTAAATCCCGGGGTATAGAAATGGGACCGAGAGCTTCTTCGGCTTGAAGGGGCGTCCGTCGGTTGTGCGGGATGTATAAATTCAAAACCAACCCGTCCTTCGGATGAGATGTAAATAAAACTGAGGTCCCGTGTTGAGAGATTGCCACCCTCTTCGCACGTTAAAGAACCCAGTGTAACAGCTCAATATGAGCATATGCTCATGATGAGTGGTCCATTGGAGACCTGTTGCACTGGCTAAATTCCTCGTCCCTACCCATCACTTTTCCTTGTTTCGTGTCCCGTGGCGTTTAAATTATTCTCGTCCTGAATATAGCTGAAAAATTGCTCGCTGGACGTTAAACACCAATCAATCAATCGAGTAGATTTCAAAATTCGTGAAAAAGCTAGCTTGTTCGTATGAAAGTATGTTTGTAATGAATACAAAAACAAATTTTCAAACCATTATAAAATTATGTTATTATTCAAAAATGCTAAATAAACACAACACTTTATTTAACTATTTCCGTACAAAAAAAACCCAAAACATTCACTATCAGTAATTAACCTTTACTTTTTTTGTAAAATAGCTTGAAAGAAAGAGTTACCAAGCTCTTACATTTGTCTGACTTAGGTGTGTTTAATAAATAGCTTTAATCGGGTATATCAAACGATCTGATTGTTTATTTGTTCGGGATTGATTGCCAATTAACCAGGTAAAATGGTTAATCAACAGGTAATAAACTAAAACGGTGATAGACGACACGTGCCGAATAAATTTGTTATAACTCCCTTATAAAATAACTTTTTTCCATCAAAATTCACAATTAAGGTTTTAAATAATATATTTTTCATCTAAAGGGATCATTATGCACAAAAAATATTCCTGCATGTCCTTAGTGGCAGTTTGTAGAGTCTTAGTGCACTAAGACGGTCTAAGTGCACTAAGACGGTCTTAGCGGTGTTTACACGCACCGCTCAACTTCTTGTCTATCTTGAAATCATACAACAATGTGGATAAGCCATTGCAATTGGTTCTCCATATACATTGTTATTGTCTGTAAGTGTACTGGTATAGTGTAAACGTAAAGGGTCTCCTTTTCAATTCAAATGGACTTACACCCGGCGACCACCGCTACAATATTTGTTCTATTATACTACGCCAAATTGACAAGAAAACGTAAAACGTTTCCCTTTTTATATAAGCTTACAAAATAAGAAAAAGAACTATATTTGAAATGCCCAATTTTCATACACTTCAGTAAATTAATGACAATACCATTGATGATGAACAAAATCATATATTTTGTACAAATAATTATCTGTTTGTCCCATAATTAATTTCTACGCTTCATTGTGACATCTATGAACATGCACTCTGTAAATACTCTCGTGTATATAATTTTAGGAAGCTTATGCATTCCAAATAAATATTAATGTTAGGCATATTAACCCTTTAAAAATATGTTCCACGATATAGCGTGGAAATCATCGTTGAAAAGATTAATAATTTTCCGCGCTATATCGTTTTCACCACACATATATTAATCTCTTCCACGATGATTTCCACGTTATATCGTGTTCACCAAACATATATTAATCTCTTCCACGATGATTTCCAAGCTATATCGTGTTCACCACACATATATTAATCATTTCCACGATGATTTCCACGCTATATCGTGTTCACCACACATATATTAATCTTTTCCACGATGATTTCCACGCTATATCGTGTTCACCAAACATATATTAATCTCTTCCACGATGATTTCCACGCTATATCGTGTTCACCACACATATATTAATCTCTTCAACGATGATTTCCACGTTATATCGTGTTCACCACACATATATTAATCTCTTCCACGATGATTTCCGCGCTATATCGTGTTCACCACACATATATTAATCTATTCCACGATGATTTCCACGCTATATCGTGTTCACCACACATATATTAATCTCTTCCACGATGATTTCCACGCTATATCGTGTTCACCACACATATATTAATCTCTTCCACGATGATTTCCACGCTATATCGTGTTCACCACACATATATTAATCTCTTCCACGATGATATCCACGCTATATCGTGTTCACCACACATATATTAATCTCTTCCACGATGATTTCCACGCTATATCGTGTTCACCACACATATATTAATCTCTTCCACGATGATTTCCACGCTATATCGTGTTCGCCACACATATATTAATCTCTTCCACGATGATTTCCGCGCTATATCGTTTTCACCACACATATATTAATCTCTTCCACGATGATTTCCACGCTATATCGTGTTCACCAAACATATATTAATCTCTTCTACGATGACTTCCACGCTATATCGTGTTCACCATACATATATTAATCTATTCCACGATGATTTCCACGCTATATCGTGTTCACCACACATATATTAATCTATTCCACGATGATTTCCACGCTATATCGTGTTCACCACACATATATTAATCTCTTCCACGATGATTTCCACGCTATATCGTGTTCACCACACATATATTAATCTCTTCCACGATGATTTCCACGCTATATCGTGTTCACCACACATATATTAATCTCTTCCACGATGATTTCCACGCTATATCGTGTTCACCACACATATATTAATCTCTTCCACGATGATTTCCACGCTATATCGTGTTCACCACACATATATTAATCTCTTCCACGATGATTTCCACGCTATATCGTGTTCACCACACATATATTAATCTTTTCCACGATGATTTCCACGCTATATCGTGTTCACCACACATATATTAATCTCTTCCACGATGATTTCCACGCTATATCGTGTTCACTACACATATATTAATCTCTTCCACGATGATTTCCACGCTATATCGTGTTCACCACACATATATTAATCTCTTCCACGATAATTTCCGCGCTATATCGTTTTCACCACACATATATTAATCTCTTCCACGATGATTTCCACGCTATATCGTGTTCACCACACATATATTAATCTCTTCCACGATGATTTCCGTGCTATATCGTGTTCACCACACATATATTAATCTCTTCCACGATGATTTCCGCGCTATATCGTTTTCACCACACATATATTAATCTCTTCCACGATGATTTCCGCGCTATATCGTGTTCACCACACATATATTAATCTCTTCCACGATGATTTCCACGCTATATCGTGTTCACCACACATATATTAATCCCTTCCACGATGATTTCCACACTATATCGTGTTCACCACACATATATTAATCTCTTCCACGATGATTTCCACGCTATATCGTGTTCACCACACATATATTAATCTCTTCCACGATGATTTCCACGCTATATCGTGTTCACCACACATATATTAATCTCTTCCACGATGATTTCCACACTATATCGTGTTCACCACACATATATTAATCTCTTCCACGATGATTTCCACGCTATATCGTTTTCACCACACATATATTAATCTCTTCCACGATGATTTCCGCGCTATATCGTGTTCACCACACATATATTAATCTCTTCCACGATGATTTCCACGCTATATCGTGTTCACCACACATATATTAATCTATTCCACGATGATTTCCATGCTATATCGTGTTCACCACACATATATTAATCTTTTCCACGATGATTTCCACGCTATATCGTGTTCACCAAACATATATTAATCTCTTCCACGATGATTTCCACGCTATATCGTGTTCACCACACATATATTAATCTCTTCCACGATGATTTCCACGTTATATCGTGTTCACCAAACATATACTAATCTATTCCACGATGATTTCCACGCTATATCGTTTTCACCACACATATATTAATCTCTTCCACGATGATTTCCGCGCGATATCGTGTTCACCATACATATATTAATCTATTCCACGATGATTTCCACGCTATATCGTGTTCACCACACATATATTAATCTCTTCCACGATGATTTCCACGCTATATCGTGTTCACCACACATATATTAATCTCTTCCACGATGATTTCCACGCTATATCGTGTTCACCACACATATATTAATCTATTCCACGATGATTTCCATGCTATATCGTGTTCACCACACATATATTAATCTTTTCCACTATGATTTCCATGCTATATCGTGTTCACCACACATATATTAATCTCTTCCACGATGATTTCCACGCTATATCGTGTTCACCACACATATATTAATCTCTTCCACGATGATTTCCGCGCTATATCGTTTTCACCACACATATATTAATCTCGTCCACGATGATTTCCGCGCTATATCGTGTTCACCACACATATATTAATCTATTCCACGATGATTTCCGCGCTATATCGTATTCAACACACGTATAATAAAGGTTAATCCTTTTCACGATGATACCACCGCAGATGAAAAATATCAGTTTACCTGTTCCGTCGTGTTTTCCGCGACGCAGCCATCGAGGAAAGGATTAATTTCCGTGACAGAATAGTGAGAAATGTAAAAAAAAAAAAACCAAAAAAAAACCACGCTGTTCCCTCTGTACATCAATAATAGAGTTTTTGTTATCCAATTTTGAAGCGCAATGTAGTGACATCAAAAGAACAGATAACGTCATCCTTTACTATGACGTTTATGCAGTAAAGACGTCAAAAACATTTCAGGGAATTTTTATCATGTCACTTTATTGCTATGACATATCAATCCGCTCTCAAACAACAATGAAACCCAGGCAGTATGCTTTTAATTCTGATAGAAGAAAACAAATTATTATATAGATAGCTGTGAATTACAGAATTTTCCGAGTTAAATAAAAACGATAATTTCACAGTGAAATTATCGTCTTTAATTTCGCGCCATTTCGTTGTCGACGTCATATGAAGACTTCCAGTTTGAAACGTAATAATTAGACGTTATTTGGCTTCGTGTATGCTTCAATTTTGATCAAATTTAACTAAAATAATATTTCAAGGTAGGCATTTTAATTATTTTATTGTCTTGGGTGGGTGGTGCCATGTTTTTTTGAAGCGATACACATTATTGTATTTCCCTACGCTACACACGTAATATAGTCCAATTAATCTCATTTTATATTAAATTCGATTATCAAATCGAAAATTTGTTAATTTGGATCATTCAACTACATGTATCTTTGCAACTAATAGTTGATCTCTGCACACATGGTTTCCATTCAGACAAGGCATCACTGCAAATGCAGATTAAAAATACAACAGATGTCTACAAAGACGACATAATACCGACATTCAATGCTGAACATAAAACACATGTTCATTTTCGTGAAATGGTCTTAAAGTCACATACAAATGTGACATGGAATATACGTGCTTAAAGCAACACTTGCGTGGTTTTATTATTCCTAATAGAATAGGGAGGAGCCTTCATGGTCGTATGGTAGTTGGATTTATAACTGCTTGTGCAATTAGTGCCTGTCACCACTAAAAGTTGTGAATTCGAACCCCGTTCATGGCGAGGTGCACTTTTATATTGTTGACCTTGTTCTCTTTATGAATATGCATGAACAATTTAGTCACATGGACGTTTTAACAATAATCAATTAATCACATTTTTGATTTCTGAACAAACAGAAGTAGAAAAGTAATGTATTTTACAGTTCTTTTATCACTATAAGGGACTAACGTGGTCGTGATCGTATGGTAGTTGTATTTACATCTACCTGTATAATGAGTGTTGTGAATTCGAACCCCGTTCATGGCGTGGTGTTCTCGATACAACATTATATACTAAAGTTTCTTAGTGACTTGCGACAGGTCAGTGGTTTTTCCCGGGTACGGTATAACTGACATATTGTTAATAGTTGTTTTCAACACCATAAACCCAAGCCTATTAAAATACGGAGTGGCAGTTGTCTCTATCTTAAGGTCATTTACATATGTCTATTTGTTAGGTTTACAAAACGTTAAACAAACCCGAAAAGCAATCAAAAATTAACAATCCAGAGAAAAGATTGCACACAAGACACAGAACGGAGACAACCAAAGCGAAGAATACAACACAGAAAACTGAAAAGATGAACAGCACGGATCCCGCCAAAAAAACCCTGGTGCTCGCGAATGGGTAAGAAGTTCCTGTTTATTATAAGACACCTGACTCGTATAATCAAGTCCGATAAAAGTATTGTCAGAGATAAGGGAAAGAAAACAATTACATAACAAGCAGAAAAATCAATTACTATTTGAATTTTTTTTTTTTTTTTTTTTTTTTACATCTTCAACAACAAATTAGTCAGATATTGGCGATCTTTTTTTGTTTGTTTTGGTGAAGGGTGGAGTAGATTTAATCCGATGATTATGCGAACACTATTACGACTGCCACTATCTTTTATGTTCTAATTCTTTTTACTCAAACCAAATAAACAACAGAAACTCACCCATGGGAGGTGCTATTTCCATTCGGCAAGTGCTTGGCTTTATTATTTTTAAATTATAAAACTATATATAATAATAGCAAGAAATTTTGTTTATTTATCTTGTATACCTTCCCAACCAATGTTAACATATGCCAACTGTATTTCTGCATCGCTTAGCACAACATATCTGCAAGTATATAATATGATTATATTATATAATGGCATACAAGCCTCTAAGTACATGGAATGCAATAGCTCGAATTACTTCAAACATATCACATATACAATCGAGCACACCTTAATCACCCAAGCATATCACATAAAGCATGATATTTTAATTGTAATCTATGAAACACCTTATAAACTTTTTATAAAATATGGTTATTATAATTCATGGACAAAACAATGCAACACATGTCTTCCGTTTCTGCTACATTTTTCAGATCAGATACTCCCACGTGTCTATTAAATATTTATTTTCCTCATGCCTTTACTAACGTTACTACAATGAATTATAACATACGAATGGGTTGATTTCGTTCCTCGTAAATGTTGGTATGAAATTCCCCCATCTTACCAATTCCAGGACAAAAAAAAATCATTTGAAAGTACATTTTACAACTGCTGACATCATCAATTCTCATTCCTCTTGGAAATAGTAAATCAGAAATAAAAGTGTTCCATTGATTGGTAACTTGAAAATCTAAATGTACAGTGAAATCTATCTAAACTGATCCTCCTTAGGCTTTTTTGTTCAGAATAGACAGTTGTTCGGTTTATACAGGTGAAATTAAATAAGATTTTCTTAACATTAGAAATTTATTTAAAGTTCGGTTTATACAGGATTCTGGTTTATTCGGGATTGGGTTTAGACAAGTTTCACTGTATTAGTTTGTCCATAGATATATATTTCGTTATTTTGTTTTATATATAAACTAAGACTTATTGGGCTTGTTGTACACTTCCCGTTCGTCTATGCTATGCTATTCGAAATCAAGACAAATATTATATATCAGTTAGAGAGAAAAGTGAAAACTACTCACAATCCGAATAACACACACACAAAATAGAGTGAGACCATGCGCTTTAAAACTAGATACAGACTCTTACAGAGATGTCATAGAATTGTGCATCGTGTGATACGTAGAATCATACGAGTGTCACATGTCACATTCAATGAGTGTGTCTAAGTATGAAGCGGACCTGATTGTAAACACCGTATCACGAATGTCAAGTTTACTATTATTATTATATAAGATTAACGTGATTACTAAATATAGAGTTGGTTAGTGGCATTATATTACAATGACAATTGAAATAAATATATCTAACTTAATAGATAAATTAAAAAATATATAAGTTGATAAATTCGAAGTTTAATTCATAGTGATTATTATAATGTTCTAATAATCCTGAATTTATTTTAAAATGTTAAAGGATAATTACGTTAGTTTTGAATATATCGACATTCATTATCACTAAAAACACAGCTCGTCCTAAGGGATATGCTGCTATACTTCTGATGTCTGTCTCAACCTTCATAATTGCGATTATTCGATATTCATCAGTAAGATCCTAACGTATTTGACTTCATACTTACCGATAATTTTCAATATCGGAATGAGTCTGACAATATCCCTCAGTGTGACTAATGAAAAATTACAAATTACTGGTAAAGAATAAAAAATGTCATTTCTCTGCCTTTTTGAAAAAAAATAGATTATGGAATTATGATATAAGTTTTCGATATATTGATCGCTATAAATTATCGATTTAGATTATCACAGTATATTGCCTATTGCTGCCGAGCCCGGGAAGGGACAGATGGATAATTTTCTATTATTTTTAAGCCTTTCCCCTGATAAGTAATACGTGCCATCAGTTTACCAAACTGTTCCCTCTGTTTATTTATTTGTTTTCAAGGTTACATAATCAGTTCCCTCGGATAAGTAATCAATATCGTCGGTTTACCTATTCGTACCTTCGGCTTATAAATTTCTTCCGTCGGATTAGTAAGACGTTGCTCCGGTTTACTAATCTGTTTCCGTCGCTGAATAATTTATAGATCCTAATAGGAATAACAGCTGAAGAGTATTTACTCAGTACTACAAATGTTGCATTTTAATGAACCAATACAGCAGAAACTAGTCAATAAGATCAGAGACACCAAAGACAATTGTCTTTAAAAAAATAGGAACATTAATAGGGGGTCAGTATTCTATGGTTTGTCAAACAATTTGTTGAATATATGATCACTACTTTTATGTCAGAAACATTAAACTACAGGCATAGAAGATGCAAAGCACACCACAATGGTAAGCCTTAACACTGATAGGTAAAAAAAAGCCATAGGACTGATAGAAAAAGAGTCTAGAACTGATAGAAAAAGGGTCTAGAACTGATAGAAAAATGGCATAGAGCTGATAGAAAAAGGGCATAGAACTGATAGAAAAAAAGGCCTAGAACTGATAGCAAAAGGACATATAACTGATAGAAAAAGGGTCTTCAACAGATAGAAGAAAGGGCCTAGATCTAATTTAGAAAGGGTCTAGAACAACGACGACAGAAGAATCTACATATCTCATATAACGGACTCAACAAATAATTGGTTATGAAGTAAAATAAATAGTAAATTTCTCACTCACTTCATATCCCATGCATTATAATTGAATTGTTTAATTTTTACTAAATTAACTAGTACAACCTAAGTGATATGTTTGGCATTTTCAGTTCATTTGACTGATAATAAAACTATCTATATGTGTATGCATTTGCTGACATAAAATCCATATCGTATTGGTTTAATGCCATTCGTTTTATTATTGAAGGTTACTAAAGTATTGGATATTGTACATGTTGCCAAAGTGCTGCTCAAGTGCACGCAAGTTTAACCAGTCTAACTCCAGTACCAGAAGGAAAACATTTCCGGACTACCTAATGAATTCGATGTTTTAAATGTATATATTTATATTAACATCGACGTGTATTAACTTACGTTATTCTTTTTTCATTAACTAACACGCTTTTGTGACGTTTTCTAAAACGAGAATGAATTCCCTTGGTGTCATATATTGTCAGTTTTATTTCGTTTGAATTTATTTTACTAAAACTATTCTAGACACTTTTCATTCCCAATTGTAAATCATCGTTATATTAGATAAGACAACCCCTTCATGATGTGTTTCTGTACTTGGGTATCATGTATGACGTATTTTATTTTAATTAAAGGCTTTAGATATTGCGAATAGTTGAAATTACGATAATATCTTATCATGGCTTGTTAATTTTAGACACCTCATTTTGCTTAGAACTGTTAAAGAAGTGTTTGAAGATACTAATTAGAAGCTGTGAATCGAAAGACAGAAAATACAATGGCCAAGAGAAAAAGGACAAAAGGAAAAACAACGATCTACAAAACATTAAACAGAACACTGAAGGTCGAGCAACACGAATCCCACTAAAAACTGGGGGTCACTCAGGTAATCCAGAAGGCTTACTTTATTATGGTGTTCTGTTAGTATATCGAACGCATACGTTTACGATTGTTATCCGAAAGGATTAGCAGTTCATGTATCACATGGGACAACAGTAGTGTTAATGCTAAGCGAAACGAACATCATCTGATATGGAAATCGCGTTAAACACCAGCATACGTAAATAAATACAAATAATATAGATAAAACATGAACCCCACAAACAAAACAAATGGGAGTCAAGACGAATCGAACATAGTTTTACGCGGAAATAGTAGCGGATATCATAACACGGAACTAAACACATTACGACATGTCATTTGACAACAAAGACAATAATCGAACTAAGATAGGAAAAAACCGGGGGTGAACTCGGGTGCTCCGGAAGGGAAAGCTGTTCCTGTTCGACATGTGGCGCCCGTCGTATTACTCTTGTTACAAATACAGTAACAAGTTATGAATGAGGAAAGGACCGGATTACGACAATCTTGACATATCCGTGGTCATTTGTGACACAGATAACATGAAGAGTTTGAAGATACCAAAGGGGTAAATAAAATCCGTATATCGCAGAAGAACAGACAACACAATGACAAAAAGAAAAAGGACAAAAGTACAAACAACGATAACACATAAAGCTAACGATCGAATAACACAAACCCCATTAAAAACCGGGGTGGACGCAGGTAATAAGGAAGGGTGAGCGGTTCCTGTGCCACTAGTGGCACCCGTCTTGTTAATCTAGTTACAAATCAGGTGATAAATCATGAATGAGGAAAGGACTGGGAAGTGTTTACGACAAGTGGAACATATCCGTGGTTATTTGTGACACATATATTCCATAGCGGTCAACCAAGTCATGGTGACGACCAGAAAACTTTCGAAGTGATGACTTAACCAATATTTAAATTTTACATCATAGTATAAGCGGTGACTACCGAGAAGTAGAGACACCACTTTAACATAACATATGGAATGTCAGAATAATATTAGCAAAAACAAAACCGTTACATGATATATTACAGAAGTAATGTGTGATTAACAGACTTATTGTAACTTATGTATTGTATTATTCGATTTGTGACCCAATATTGAGCTGTAGTTCATTTTTTGACTATAGATATAGACTTTAATATTCATTCTATTTGACAAAATAGTATGTTACAGTTAGTAGGAATTGTGCTGAAACAGCTAATCTCAGTTTGGTATGTAATGAATTATAATAGTGATTACAATTTATACCTTACTGTTAAATTCACATAAATTTCCTCTTTTTTTTGGGAGAACAACAATAGTTCAGTATTGATCACGAGCAGTACCTATGATATTGTTGCCAGTAACTTCGTGCAATTACAATTAATGAAAACCTGAGATCTTGGTGTTTGACCATTTTATCAAATTAATGAATACATTGAGTACCTGACCGTTTCCATGTTTGCAAGCAAAAAACATCCAAAGATGATAATGTAATGCACGCAGTGAAAGTTTTATAGTAAGAGAAAAACGAGCAATTAATTCCATAAAATTAAGTGATTGTTTGATTTAAATGATTTTTTAAGTGTTGCACATGCGATTTAATAAATTTTCCTTCCGTGACAATGCATGCCATGATATTAGCATGCAAAAACTCACTAATGATCGTTGTAGCACAATCTGAGGAGATGTGATGCGGTAAATAACAGTTTCGCAAAGAATCAGG
Source organism: Bathymodiolus brooksi (assembly GCA_963680875.1). Classification (NCBI taxonomy): domain Eukaryota; kingdom Metazoa; phylum Mollusca; class Bivalvia; order Mytilida; family Modiolidae; genus Bathymodiolus; species Bathymodiolus brooksi. The sequence continues at coordinate 111,503,307 of OY804577.1, forward strand.
AGTGAACTACATGGCGATTTTTAGAATGACACCTATGGATAAGTTACCCTTCTAAAATTAATAAGGAGAGTGTGTCATTTAGATACTATATACAAAATGGCAATGTAATGTATTTCATTAAAGATTTTTTATTATTTTTCATCTGTATCTTACCACCACGATATAACTGAAATATTGTTGAAAGTGGCGTTAAACACCACAACCTTTTACCTTTATTTTGCTTTTCATAAACGAAAAAACAACTAATGAAGTACTAGAACAGTTCTATGAAATGTGCATTCGTATAATATTATTTGAGATTGTACTATGTATGGGAAGAAGGTTAGCGATATGCTTGAGAACTATGAATTGTAGACAAAACAAGCCATAGTGACAAAAGGTAAAGGTTTAGGTTTATGGTTTTTGACGCAACTTTCAACAATATTTCAGCTATATCGTGGCGGTCAGTTTTATTGGTGGAGGAAACCGAAGTACCCGGAGAGAACCACCGACCTGTCGCAAGTCACTGACAACTTTATCACATAATGTTGTATCGCTGACAAACTATCACATACTGTTGCATCGAGTACACCTCTCCATGGACGGGATTCGAACGCACAACTGTAGTAGTGATATGTACTGATTGTAAATACAACTACCATACGATCACGACCGCGGCGGTCCCTTTTAGTGATAAAAGAACTGTAAAACACACTACTTTTCCACTTCTGCTTATTCAGATATCAAAATTGTCGTACTACAAAATGTTAAATTGTGATTAATTGATTATTGTTAAAACATCGAAGCGGCTAATTTTGTCATGCATATTCATAAAGAGAACAAAGTCAACAATATAAAACAAAATCTACACACAAAGAGGAATGGGACAACAGGGCAATAATTGTTGACGCTCCAGAATCGGCTATTGTTTGAAACGTGTTCGATGATTACCACACTACTGCACGTTAAACACATCTTTTCTAGATTTCGAAATAAATATATAGGCGCATTGTTCTTTCAAAAGAAGACAAACAGTTTTTGCCCATACCCAACTCTTCATACTTTTACAGTGGTAGTTAAATGTCTTTGTTCATGCTGTTCCATTCCTACTTCGTTTATGTATAGTTGTTGTATATTGTTGAACTTGTTCTCGTGTCGAATTTATTAAAGTACATATCCTAAATAATGTAATTATTATTAAATCTAATGTTCTCCTCCTTCATGCATAGGTGACCTTAGACAATTTTCGCTATACTGTTTAGACCTTTTAGTTGTATTGTTGGTAGAGACGTCTAAAATTAAATTAGATATCTACTTTTTATTACCATTTTCACCAGTAACGCGACGGGCGTCACTAGTGGAACAGGAACTGCTAACCATTGCGGAGCACCTGGGTTCACCCCCAGTTTTTTTGTGCGCGGTTTGTGTTGCTGGATCTTTAGTTGTTTTGTGTAGTGTTTTGTAGATCCTTATTTGTCCTTTTTTCTTTTTTGTCATTCTGTTGTCAGTCCTTCGATTTACGGATTATTGTTTGACCTTTTCTTTTTGATCATTCTGTTGTATGTCCTTCTTCAATTTACGGATTTTGATTACCCATTTGGTATCTTCAAACTATTCTTGAATAATGTATTCATCATATTGGTGATTGATAGTATAATGTGGCAATAAATTTCAATTTGCCAATCTATGTAAGGTTTACTATGTATATTACTTTATCATATCTCGTGGGATATAAATAAAAGCGATTACTTTCAATATATATTTATGATTCACTTTACATTACACTTATATTCTATATTATTATGTATAACAGTTCTACTTTATAGCGTATATTACGTCAATTGATATTGTAAGTATAGACGTACTGCCTCTTAAGTTAATCATACGTCTATATATACTCAAAAAGAAACGCAAGTTAATAAACGTTAGAGACAGCCAAAGAGGCAATCAAATCATATTTGATAATATAACTTATATCACCAGCAGACCAAATATATTTAAATGTGTATTGTCTCAGAAATCTGGTACAAAATGTACCTTAGTACCACATGTACATATCGTTAGTATATATGTTGTACTATTGACACAATTATTATTTTTATATTCGTTATAAGATTTTCTATTAGGGTCCTTTGATAAGCTATGTTCTGCAGTGGTGGCCATCTTGGATCCTCAATCAACTCAACAATGAAAAATACACGGAGTCCACCGAACACGAGGTAATTTGGTTTAAATCAATTTTTGTAATTTCTTTAAAAAAAAAAAAAAGGCTTTAAAATAATAAAGTCCTGTGCTAAGCTTAATATTTTGATTTAGATTTCATATCGACTTCCAAAGTTTAAACTTGGACACTCTTCCTTCAAACTGTTACCTAGTTTGAGAAAAAAGACCGTTACGTCATGTTTCCTATATGGCCCTATACAAAACTATTTTGAATTCTGATCCAAACGGAAGAAAATGTAAATTGTGTACACTTTCTAAGTCACCACACAATGGTAATTTCTGTCCAGTTTTGGACTCTATTAAGTTTGTTGTTTCCAACTTTGTCAGAAGTGTTTTTATATGTTTGTGTCTGTTTATATGTTAAACTGAGGTACATTGGACATCGGCATTAAATTTAGTTGAGGAATATACCCTACTTGATTCCATGTTGTCCATTTATTTTGCAGAAGAAAAATGAAATGTAAAAAAAACAATTATATGGACACAGACGACGACGACGGACGCCAGGTAATGGCATTAAGTCGCATGATTTGTGCATCCAGTCTAACCATGTAATAGTTGATCAGCCGCATATATAATTCCTTTATGCACATGACTAAGTCAATTAAATAAAACTGTATTGCTACAACAAGATCCTATTAAATAAGAAAATGATCCTATCCTAAAAAAATGACATCTTCCGGTTCTAAATTCATTTCCATGATTATAGCATATATCCTAGATGCATTAAGGTTAATTAAATAGATGATACAGATGTATTATATTCTAAGAGTTAACTACAAGCTGCAGGAGCAAGATATTCATCAATATTCACACACAAATTATATGTTTTGAGCAAAATGTTTTGCCTCCATTCTCTCACGAAATACTTAAATGGAAGACAAAGACGTTGACAAAATGTCTTCTTATTATTTGTAAAATTATACGTAACTGATGACGGATGTGGTGGTTGCTAATGGATACTAGTTACAATCTCATTAAGGTCAAAACCTAATGAGAAATGGTGTGATACTGGGGTCAGTTATATTGCTACAGGGAATGGGTGCACCGGGGGGAAATCAACGATCTTGAAAACGTAACATTGAAAACCTTAGACACTGAAAACCAGAAAATGTTATTCATATTTCACAAAGATTTTCCTTTCATGTCAATTTATTATTTTGTTAATAAAATTTCGATGTATACATTAAAAAAAGCATACCCCTTATAAAAATCCGGGTGTGAACGCAGGTGCTCCTGTACCACATGTGGCACCCGTCGTGGTACTGTTGTTGCAAACTCGTTGCTTGCTCATTTGCATGAATATCTATTCTACAGGTAAACATTAATGTTGTACACCTGATGGGTATTTCTATATTTTTAATATTATGGTCAATCTGAAATGGTTGAACACCACACAAAGATTGCCACGTCTAAATTCAAAAGGTATATGCCTAAAACCAAAAGCCATTCAAGGATAGATATGCCAATTTAAAATAACATTAGTTTAAGCTTATATACACAGCATGCTACACGCTTAAAAATCGTAGATATCCAATTTAGTGCATAACACGCTTTACTAAAATAATCTTCATCAGGTACGCTTAAGGTCAAAAGATTGACAAGTGTAACGGGCCTGGTATCTATTGAAAATGATATGATAAAGTAAATTAAAATAAATAGGAAAATAAACTGTAAGAAAGGGTTCGTACCTAAGTTACTTCTTATGGTTCGAGATTTATTGTGTAAAATGAAAAGAAACTATCCAAATTAATTGTATTATTTTAAAATAGTAGAAAACTTTATATCTCAATTTTGTTCAGTAAACTACAACGATAACTATAAATAGAATGTTGGCTCGCTTTGAGCTATTCAACGATCAATCGTTTAATCAGAATAACAGGCAAGGCAGTCACTTCTGCTATTCTTTAAACCCTGATGTCTTGTTTTAGCTCAGTTGAGGTCAATATACCTATTTAATCTTTCTTATCTTTCGACATTCACTTCCCAAATGGCACAAAACGAATGCCCCCATCCGCGGCATTTTGACCGCCTTATATACTCAAAAATTTACTCGGGATCCTCTAATTAATCGATCAGTTCTATGTAAAAACCCGAAGATTCTACAAGGGGATTTCCAACTTTATAAATACAACATTGACCTAATGGAAAAATAGCGCTTTCAGTAAAGTGTTCATTTCATTTCACTACATTTACCCACGCCTCCGAAGGAAAAGCGTCCTCGCTTTCCTCGTGTAGGAGCATTGTTTTTTTAACCAAATTAAATTATCCTTATACCCTAACTTTTATCAATGAACCAACTAATAATAACTTTGACCCTAACAACTAAACCTATTTTGACAAAAAGTAACCTAAACAACATTGTACCTATTAATGTCTGCAATTTTGAGTGCCACAGCACAGCCAAAAGAATAAATGTTGTGTTCCCTAACAAATTTTGCCTCTGCAGCGGCCCCAAGGAGCCTACTCTTAGCGAACTCTGCAGGAGGGTCTTTGACGTGCACAGGTTGTGGCAGTTCCTGCACACGGGACCTCGGATTTAACGTCCCCATCCGACGGACATAAAAAAAAAAATACTTAGCTTATCTGTTTAATATGTTTCGTAATCCGCTAACCAACCGGGTTTTTGTTTTTGTCTACCTGACTTTTGAACTTCGCTATCTACCCCTACATTGTCTGAGATTTCCCTGTTGGAGTCAAACTCTGTTTTCATACTTTCATTTGGTAAGTCATCTTTTGCTACTGTTTCCTCGTAAGATTCAATCTGCTCACTTTCTTCTCCTGGAAGATTTTGTGGATATTTCTTTCTTATCCTATCCACACGTATTACCTGTGGTTTACCTTTTCGACCACAGTTAATTTTGTAAGTGACATCTGTGATGTTTGCTATCACTTTGAAGGGTCCTCTCCACAAGCATGCTTGCTTGGTTGTTAATCCTGGTTTAACATTTGGAAAGAAAACAAATACTTGATCGCCTGGCTGAAAACTTTGCCAGGATAGTTTCTGGTCATAATATTTCTTCTGTCGGTGCATGGCACCTTTAACATTTTCCTGACATGTTGATGAGTTTCTTCCATTCTGTCCTTGAGTATCCATGCCCAACGATTTTGAGGGATATGTGCAATGCTACGTGGCATGCAATATTGAATATCCAGCGGGGTTGTAACCTCTCTTTCTCTATATGCATTTTCCTGCATACTTCTGAGCTCCTCATATTGCCCTAATTGCTCTCTGAATTTCTCAATTTCAACCTCTATTCTGTCCACTTCTGTACTTTCTCTTTGAGCACTAGCTCTTTCTCCTGATTGTCGTGCGGTTGCAAAGCTTGAATCGACCGGGAAACCTACCGACTGACGCTCACCAGTCGCCATATATATTGGTGTTGACTGACCAACCCGTTCGTACCCGCTCACTTGTCTTGTGAGACGGTCAACCTCTGATTCTATTTCAGATAACTCTTCATCATAATCTGCCATATTGCAAGTTTAAAGTACAGCAATAATCAAACAATCAAACAGGAAACGTATTTACAATTTAAGCAATTTATTTACACTACTCGAATCCCACCGCTGCCACCAATTTTGCAACGGGCCTGGTATCTATTGAAAATGATATGATAAAGTAAATTAAAAAAAATAGGAAAATAAACTGTAAGAAAGGGTTCATACCTAAGTTACTTCTTATGGTTCGAGATTTATTGTGTAAAATGAAAAGAAACTATCCAAATTAATTGTATTATTTTAAAACAGTAGAAAACTTTATATCTCAATTTTGCTCAGTAAACTACAACTATAACTATAAATAGAATGCTTGCTCGCTTTGAGCTATTCAATTATCAATCGTTTAATCAGAATAACAGGCAAGACTTAAATGCAGTCACTTCTGCTATTCTTTAAACCCTGATGTCTTATTTTAGCTCAGTTCAGCTCAATATAACTATTTAATCTTTCTTATCTTTCGACATTCACTTCCCAAATGGCACAAAACGAATGCCCCCATCCGCGGCATTTTGACCGCCTTATATATACTCTAAAATTTACTCGGGATCCTCTAATTAATCGATCAGTTCTATGTAAAAACCCGAGGATTCTACAAGGGGATTTCCAACTTTATAAATACAACATTGACGTAATGGAAAAAAATAGCGCTTTCAGTAAAGTGTTTAATTTCATTTCACTACACAAGACAAACATTTGTTTTTCTTTTTTTTTTTTTATTTCAGATCATTTTATTCAAAAACCCTGCTATATAATTACCCTATGTAGCCCAGGGGAGCTACATAGGGGCCCCTGTGGTTTACATAACTCATTTGACCAGGGAAAATATCATAATGAGTAAAACAAATATACTCCCTTTCATTCACAAAATGAAAATTACAAACATACATGTACATTTAATTTAACAACATATATATCCTAATTTTGTCTTCTCACAAAAGAGTTTGGATTATCAATAATTAAATTAATAATTGCGACCAATCCGGTCAATTAAAATTTAATTGGACAATTTTATTTTACCTATGATTTCTTACCCTTCAGTGTACCCCACTTATGTGTCGCCCTATTTATTAAATACGTAACAGTCACAGCAGCATGGTTTTGATGTGTTGAATAGGATAATGATAGTGTATATTAAAAAGATGGATTTAATTCTATATAACTGGATTTACTTTTGTGTGCAGACAGTAATAATGTAAGTACAGTTAATTATCGATAAGAACAATAGGAAGTTGATACAATTGTTAGCCTAGTAGTTGGAAACTAAAATATATAAACAATTTGCACATGTTACATAAGCTTCCGTTTGTGGGAGTCTCTACTTAATATACCCGTGTACAAAATGAGTTTTTTAATTCTCTAAATGTATCATCATCATAAATAGCAGATAGAAACGACAATTCATTTTTTAACAGATTAATAATTCTAATTTTACTCATAGCCTTTTTCTAATATTTAACAACATTTCTTTCTTTCCAAATACAATATTTTTTAGACAACAAAATAGTGTTAACAAACTTTGCAATTTTCTTCAAGTCTTTATCAAAAATTCCTAAACATATAATTTTTTCAGATTTTTCCGCCAATATATTAAAAACTTCTATGCAGACACTGTCAACAAATTTACAATGTACAAATAAATGTAATAAAGTTTCCTTTTCTTTACAAAAATGACAAGATCCATTTAAGGATAAACTCATACGTTGCAGTCTTTCCTCGGTATACACTATGTTATGTAAGCGTTTGAATTGTAGTTGTTTAGCTTTTCTATTATCCCGGTTTGAGTAAATTATAGCCCAGATAGATTTCCAGGGTAGTTCTGTGTCGAAGTGCGTATACCATTGTTTTGACATATAGGAACACAATTCGCCACAAAATAACCCTGAATTTCTTTCAAACGTAATATACTGTTTTCTAATATTTCTTTGTTTTTATAAAACTGATACGAGTTTTTAATTCGAAATGGAAGATTTGCCTTTGCATTTAGTTCGACTGGTTCAGATTTAAGCATTCTTATTAGTTCTTGCGGTATGGCTTTCTTTTTTCGGCTATATTCTGAAATGCAGTTTCTTCAACCATAAAGACTGTTGAATATTTCGGTAGAACTCTTAAAAAAAATGTGTTGTCATCCCGTATATCTTCAATTTGTTGTATACCACTTAAGCTAAATGAACTAAAAAATAAGGCATTACCGTTATAGCTAAATTTTGCATTTCAAAAAATGTTTTGATCCAAAATATCTTCCTTTACATACAATGCTTGTGATGCTAAAAGAAGGACCATGAATCTAAAAGTCTCTTGTAATAGTTAGATATCTTCAAGTTTCCGATATTTTTTACGTCAGAACATTTACACAAAAAAAGTCTGACGCGAATTTGTCATCTAGTGAAGTAAGCCAAAATTTCCCTAATGCATTCCAATTATCGGGATCTGAAGTGATAATTTTATGCATACTTTTAACTCGCTTCGACTTTATAGAATTTTTAATATAGACCATTCCCATTCCCCCTTTTTCTTTTGGTAGACAACATATATTTCTCTGAATTTGGTTTGTTTTCCCATCCCAAATAAAAGCTCAGAGAAATTATTAATTTCACGCTCGTATTTTTCGGGAATACCCCTCATTTCGATTTCGTACCCAATCAAAGATAGAACAAGCGATTTCAGAATCAAAATGTTTCCCTCATACGTGAGATCTCTGGATTTCCAAACTTCCATGCAGCTTTTTATTTTCTTTATCTTTTCTAGCTAAATAGAATCAATATCGACATTATATCCATGTAATTCACCCAGAGCTTTTATAGGTTTTTTTGACCATTTAATATCACGGAACCGTGAATTTTTATTTCGCCATTTACCCAAATACATTCCTACTGTTTTGTCTAAGTTCATCTTGGCGCCAGATGCTTTTTCATAAATATTCAATATTCTAAGCGATTCCTCTATATACTTTTCTGTTTTATTAATAATCTGAGTATCATCAGCAAACATATTCAACTTAGCCTCCCTTCCTGTATAACCACGTCTGTGTGGTAGCTTAATCCCTTTTATACACGGATTCTGCCGAATGGATGCCGCCAAGGGCTCCGCCTGCAATATGTACATGTATAACATAGGTGCAATTGGATACCCTTGACGGATTGATCTAGTTATACTGACGTAACGTGATGTAAAACCATTTGTGTGAATGCAGGTTTTTGCCTCTTTGAACAACATTTGAACCCATTCCCTAAAAACAGTACCAAAGCCAATTTTTTCCCAACAAAATCTATCCATTCCCACTCGGCCCTATAGAATGCTTTCTGTTGATCCAAAAATATAATCGCGCCTTCTTCATCTTCTATTTCGGTATAATCTATAATGTTTTGTAATCTGTTTCCATCAAATATATTTCTCTCCTTAGCGAACCCTTTTTGATCAGTATTTAAAATTTTTGGTAGCACCTTTTTTAATCTTTCTGCAAGTATTTTTGATACGATTTTATAATCTACATTTAGCAAAGTGATAGGTCGCCAGTTCCGAATATCTTCCCGTTCTCCCTTTTTAAACAAAAGTGTAATCATACCCCGGTATTGAGATTCACACAAGTGTTTATCGCGAAAGATATCCTTTACCACAGATACAAATCGTCTCCAATAAGGTACCAAAATAATTGATAGAACTCACTTGATATTCCATCGTCTCCCGGCGACTTATCTGGTTTTTGTAACTTGGCTGCATTAAAAATTTCGTCTATGCTTACCTCTTTATCACACATTTCCTTATCCGTCTCATTTACTTTGGTTTCTAGATTACTGGTGAGATATTCGGATGTAAATAAATTTTGATAATACTTAATCTGCTCTTCTAAAATAGAGCTAATATCTTCCTTATAATTCCCATCAGAAGTTTTAATTTTTGTCCACAACTTCTCATGAGCCCTTTTCTTTTCCAAATTAAAAAAATATTGCGATGATTTTTCTCCCTTTTCATATCAGTTTACTTTTGAATGTATTCTTGCTGCCTCGGCCTTTTTTTTCATAAAACCCTTGAATCTTCCCCCTCAATTCTGTGATCTCATTTTCCCTATCAGTATTATTTTCTAGAAGTTTTTCTAAAGTATTCTCCCAATTGTTTACCTGTTTATCAGTCACATGTAATTGTTTAGACACTTCTATAGTTAAGCTTTTTATCTTAACTTTAATTTGTTCCCACCACTCTAGTTTATTTTTAAAATCTTCTTTTTTAAGGCGCCAGTCAAACCAAAAACTTTCTAATGTACGCTGAAACAATTCGCTCTTCAATACACTATTGTTCATTTTATACATTTCGCAACCACGCTCTGGTTCAGTAAACTTTAATGACAAGGATACTCCGTCGTGGTCGCTGAACGGAAAATGATTTTTTTTTGCATTTTCCGTCAAGTAGTTATATTCGTCAGTAATAAATATAAAATCGATTCGTGATTGTGAGTTACCCCTCTGAAACGTGTATCTTTTATTATTAAGATTACGAGCTCTCCAAATATCAAGTAGGTCGTATTTTTCAATAATCTCTCTGAATTCATGAGTTCCAACATCGTCGCGGATGGGTATGGGATTTCTATCTAAATGTTTCAAGAGCGTACATTAAAATCACCCGCCACGCAATTTAGTTTCTGTCGGTCAATATGTATGCTATTACATATGAAATTCTTCCTCTCTTATCCAGAGTTAGGTAAATAAGCATTTACCAAATTCAAACTATGTTGACCTGAAACGTTAACTTTGCAAGAAATCTTCCTTCCGGAGTTATCCCTAGTGATATCCGATATATCATAATTAAATTTTTCTGAAAATAAAATTGTTACACCCCTCGAATTACTAAGGTCATGATTCCAGATACTATTTGCCCCCCATTCACGTTTCCATTTTAATTCAACTTTGTCCGTGCTATGGGTTTCCTGCAAATAAACAATATCGATTTTTTTCTTACGACACCAATAATAAATAGCATTTCTTTTGTTGTTATCTGACATCCCATTCATATTCAAGGTAACAATAACAATTGACATATTTGGAAAAAGGTTAAAGGTTACAATGTAGAACTATTTACAAACAGATCAACACAATCAATAAAGACAACAGTTTTATTACTATATTTACAATCAACATACATGTAGTTACAATCAACATACATGTAGTTACAATCAACATACATGTAGTTACAATCAACATACATGTAGTTACGATCAACATACATGTAGTTACGATCAACATACATGTAGTTACGATCAACATACATGTAGTTACGATCAACATACATGTAGTTACAATCAACATACATGTAGTTACAATCAACATACATGTAGTTACGAAAAACTACAGCTATTTGTAGAACATACATATTGATTAGGATAAATAAGACATGATGGGTTTAATTTAATTTTTTTTAATGTGTTTGCTATGTATTTATAGAAAATATGTCTACTAAGTTGATGGTTTCGGAATTTTGGACTGCTGTTTTACTTCTGATCCGGGGGTTGATGTAGAACTGCGTAGTCTTTTCTTACTTTGTGGAGTTTGATATTCGTTATCAGACACACTTGAGGCAAAGTCAGCAAAGATTTCACCGAGAAATTCTGAACCGGCGGAGTTGATATGTACACCAGATGGGTCATTTATATCGTATATTCCTCGGTTTGGAACTCCGTTGGGTGTACATTCGGTCCATAAATCAATGTTTTGCAAGTTTGTACTTTTTTGCATAATTTCCTAACGAAAGTATTGACTGAGGTCGCTGCTGCATTTAGAGCCTGAAGGTGGATACCTTTGCCTCTTCTAGGCAGAATACTACAAATTCCTATTTTTGCAAAGGGATATTTCTGTTTAGCTGCTTCAATGCACATTGTAAGATTAACATTTACTTGTTCTACGTCATTTTTATGCTTTGAAATATCATTTGTGCCTAACGACAGTATAACCTTTTTCACAAAATCAGCCTCAACTTCATTGTCTGACTTGTCTAGTAGACTTTGTACATTGTCAAGTGTTGTTCCTGATACAGACAAGTTATGAATGTTAGGATCGTCTATTATAATACGTGTGCAGTTTGATGCACCTAGTATTATCGTCTGACTTGAAATACTGGGGCTTGATTTCATTTCAAACACAGGATTTAAGTTTTTATTTATATCTGAAACTTCCTGTTTATTCTCAGGGTTTTCCATCTCTGCCTGTCTTCCTTCTCGAATCTCGTGTGCGTAATCTCCGAAAATTTCAAGGTCGGACGTAGTACATTCACGCTGTATATGGCCTTCTTTGCCACAATTAAAGCACACTTTGTCGGTGTGAGGACAGTCTTTAATAGAGTGCTCCTTACTGTAACATCTGTAGCACGATCGTACAGCATCACGATTCTGCGATTTTTGCGATTTACTATCACAGCGGTATGACGGATGGTCAGTTCGAGAGCAATAGATACACTGAGTTCTATTATTGTCAGCAAAAATCCGAATTGTGAACCGCCCGAATTTAGTTGTATTAGGTATGATAGGAATGCAGTTTGTGAGCTGCATATAGCGGGTTCCAGTCTGGATGTTAGTACCTTTAATAGTACCTCTACGAAGGGAATCTTGTACAACTTCACCAAATTTAGAAATGTAACCACAAATTGCAATGTCACTTAACTCACAAGGTGCGTCTTTAATCGTGACATTTGTTACCTGTTTTTCGATATCGACGAGCTTAATATAGCGATTTCTGAGTTCAATTCCTCTTGTTAATAAAAAATGTTTGGCATTGGGGTTAAAAACCGTAACTATGCATTCCCTATCTGTTAGTTGTATGGATTGAACGGACGATTTATCTATAAGCTTCAGTTAATACTTCAGTGTGTGACAGTCCCTTGGTAAAGTTGATACCAAAGTGGACGGACAAGTGGCGTTGTATTTGGGGTTTGGAGTTTTCTTTTGTGTTGTCACCCGCCATTACGAATGTAAACAAAGACACAAATACACTCACACATTGTTTGGTTTGACGCTAATTGTCCTGATACGATGTAAATATTATGACAAACTGCTAACGGAGTCAATATTGTAGCACATCCACTAAAAAGTGGCAAGTAGGAATTAATAAATACACGCAAATGACATTTTTACTCAGAGCCCAGATAAACATCGACTAGCACATCAAGGGCAGACAAATAATTTAAAAAAATTGGGAGCAAGGAAACAAATGGGTCAAAAACAGGAGAGACAAAATATTGTACAGTGATTTATGCCTGAGGGAGAAGAATCTGAGTTTTAATAATAAAAATTACATTGTTTAGGAATTGTATATTTTAAAAAGAAATATATCTAATAAACCTTACCAGTGCCGAACCATGAACTACTGGGCTGATGATACCCTCGGAGATTAATCGTCCACCAGCGGAGGTGATAGTGATTACACAGTTAGAGTATTTACGACATAGTATATCATCCAAAAAGAGTGAGTGACTGTTGATTAACGCCAATTCAGCAATTTTTCATCTATATCATGGCGAGAACATGTATATTTCCAATGAGATAATTATGAGGTCAGCTTTGTTCTAGACCAACACGCTGTGTTAGATTTTTATAATGCTAGTTCACTGAAACAACAGTCCGCATGTAGACATGTCGCTCCACTCGGACACATTATTCTGATTCCGATCCAACCAGTCTTTGCTCTTTCACCTTAATGCTGTGTGCTTAGCGGAGAAGCAACAAATACCAATTTTATAGTCTTTGGTTTGACCGGACCGGGGCTCGAACCCACGATTGGTCGCACTCGAAGCGAGCACGCTAACCATTACACCACCGATGCGGTTCATCCAAAAAGATGATATACTGAAATATAATCATATATAATTGATTATTTATGTTTGAATGTTACAGTTCCTATAAGGTTACCGCCACGATATAGCTGAAATATTGTTGAAAGTGGCGTTAAATACCATAAACCAACCAACATAAAATGTAATGTATTTAAAAATAAGGTCAGTCTCGGTTAGGCTTAGATAACTATAGTCTATTTTTGGATACATTGTTAATGTCCTTTTGATTACTTGCCCCTTAAAGACTAAGTATATGGATTACCAATTATTTGACAATAAGCATACACGAAGAAGGTTATTCCAGAAAAGCACCATGCGCACTAAATTAGATTTATCGCTATTTTGTTTATTTTCCCTTTGATGTTTAAAACCGATATATTTCATATCGTGTGGGCGCATGAGATGATTCCAATTATCACTAATCGCTAAGCGATGTCAAGGACGCACGTAGTAATATCTTGTTTTCTAATATGACGTTTTTATGACGTCACATTACCAAATTCTTGATAATTAAGTGACTAACGAAATAAAATATTAATTGTGTTTAAAATAATGTCAGTATCTCAACAAAAATTATTTAATTATGCATACAAAATAGCGATAAAATAATTAAAGATGCTTTTTAAAACTCGAGGACGTTTCTCAGTCATCTTGTTTTAGAAAAACATCGTTAATCACTTAATATACGTTTTTATTAACAAAATTGAAATACATTCTGCTTATTTACAAAAGAATTTACAATACAATTTGTACGATGTTGCATTTATTTGACGACCTATGATTGGATAAAATCATTCCTAAAAATAGCGATGAAGGCATAGCAATCTAGAGAATAAGATTAATACGCTTTACTGGCCAGTGGAAAATTCCATTCCTAAAAATAACGATAGAAGCACACTGTAGCATTGTGTAATCTATTATTGCATAATTTGACCTTGACGCTGTCCGAAATAAAGAAATATTGTAATCGATAACTGAGACGACTTATTTGACCAGGCTCTCTCTATATATATGTGTGTGTATTTTGATTTAGCATAATTAAACACAACTGCAAGAAAGATGATGATTTATATTTTCTTCTAAAATAACGTGCAGTTACGAAACGATGCAGACGGGAAATTACAGAAGGTCACTGGGCGGTGCTTAATTTTGTGCATTGACCATTACGTCTCTAGCCTTAGAACTTCCAAGAAAATCCGTCAAACATAGTTCGTGGAAACAACTTAGTTACTGTTTCAAGTTATAGATCAGCAACATCGTACACAAATGTTATAAGCTCCCGTGACCGACTATGGTTATTTAGACGGTAAGTAAATAGTTGAAGAGTTTCGCTCACCTTTCAACGATTTACTGACCGTCTAAATAACGATAGACGGTCACTATGGAGCTTATATCTTATAATGTCAGCCGCACTATTGGTTACAAATGTCAATGATATCGTAGGCATGACATTTAAAATAAAACTGCAAATTACAAAATAGAAATTAAAAGTAAGAAAGACAACAGATGTATATTTTTTATTTTGCGCAAAACTTTGTCAATGTATATATTGATTATACAGTAGAGCTCGGTACTATTTGTAATCGTTAGATCTCAGGAGGCTAGAGCTCCGTACTATTTGTAATCGTTAGATCTCAGGAGGCTAGAGCTCGGTACTATTTGTAATCGTTAGATCTCAGGAGGCTAGAGCTCCGAACTATTTGTAATCGTTAGATCTCAGGAGGCTAGAGCTCCGAACTATTTGTAATCGTTAGATCTCAGGAGGCTAGAGCTCCGAACTATTTGTAATCGTTAGATCTCAGGAGGCATTCTTTTATTCTATTTGATGTTCATCAGGGTAATCAAAAAAGAAGGCTAGATGAATGAAATACAGTATTGTAGTCCCAACAGTATAATTTTATGATTGATATATTTACCATTGCCGATGACTAGGTTATTTAACAACTTATACGTTTTTTTTTCTCCATTTTTTGTTTTGTTTATAGTTATTGCATTTATATCCGTTGCGCAATTGCATATTTTAAGAGGCCTATGGCATTTATACATAATTTGATAATGCATAGACGATTAAGACCAAGTTGTAATTTTTAAACACATGACGGTTTGTGTGTTTGTGAGTTTAATATCACGTATCACGCGTTATTAATCACCCATGTTAATGTTAATATAAACATACTGCCTTTAGTTGAGGGTGTTATGGTAGATTACCACACGAGGGAAAAAATATCACACTCCGGAAAAAGAATATCACCCGAAACGAGGTCGAGGGTGATATTCTTTTTCCAGAGTGTGGTCATATAAACATACTGCCTTTAATTGATGGTGTTATGGTAGATTACCACACTCAGAAAACCAATATCATCCGAGACGAAGTCGAGGGTGATATTGTTGTTTTCTGAGTGTGGTAATCTACCATAACACACGAAACTAAAGGCAGAATGTTTTATATTATACTGAATGCTCTGGTATTACATTGTCAATGGTGTGTGTTGTTTTAATACTGATTTAAGGTAATTGTCTAAGAACTAAATTACAATATCTAATTTAAAAAACTTTTAATTAACAAGGAAACAAAAACAACTGTAACAATGGTGTAAAAGTGTAACAATATAAAAATGTTTGAAATACAGCCATCATTTTGAATAAAAATTTAAATGAACAGTACAGTTATAATTGGATATGGCTGGCATCACATTTCGGTTATTAGCCTCCATGAGGCTGTTGAATTGTACTGGCATAGACTGAACACTCTGAACGGGGTTACTTGGAACATTTGCAGGGGATACATTTTGCAGTTCAAAATCAATGTCAAACAGTGTTTGTCAATCAGTATCGGCAAAACGAAAATCTACATCTGTGGTATTGATATCGCTTGATTTTATTTCATTACTTCCCACATTTGACATATTCTCAGTGTTGGATGGCAGTTGTCTTTGCGAACTGTAGACCACAGGGATTTGTCAGAGTATCATTCAAATAATCTGAAATTTCACGCTTCTTTTTGTCACTTAACCTGGTCTGAATGTCCAAGAGCGTACTGTTGTCTGTTTGTTTATTTATTTGTAAAACTAAATTAAAAACTTTGACGGAATGGACTGTTTCCGGTCCGGAGGGTGGTATTGCAATAACACCCGTTGCCAACACAGAATACCACCCGTTGCTAGAAGGAGGCGGGACAACAGGATGTGGTATTGATACGAAGGTGGAGCTTCGTAAAATTAGTGAAAAATACCATTTTCTAATCGACCAATGGCATTGCATCAATAGTCTAGAAATTTGCATAAAGTATGATATTCTACCATAACACCCTCAACTAAAGGCAGTATGTTTTTTTTTATTATACTGAATGCCAGTAGTAAAGAGGACTTTGAATTTTTATTGGAGTCAGTTAACCAATGGGACACACTATGTACATATCACTACCTAAATAAAGCAACAACTACTATCATTTCAACTAGTAATATTTTCATAATGGTAGGCTATAATTGTTTTATCATTTTTCAATATTATTATTTAAATATTAAAATTTTGAAATTTTATGAAAACTGAAATTTCATAAATTTTTTGAAAATTTTTTGAAAATTTTAAAATCTTATGAAAATTTTGAATTTTTTTTGAAATGTTTGAAATTTTGAAATTTTTTGAAAATTTTGAAATTTGTGGAAAATTTTGAATTTTGAAAAAAAAAAATATTTTGAAATTTTATGAAATTTTTGAATTTTTTGGAAAATGTCTGTATTGTCCATAATTCATTAGCCCTTCGATTTTTTTCGAACGTTTATATACAAATAATTCTTATAGAATTAATGTATATTGTTTTCTTGCCTTTTTATTGGACAAGAACACTGTCACCTGTTTGTCTTTTATTCGTTCATAACTCAATGAACTTTTCAATCTACAAGTCGTAACTAAGGGGTTCAGCTGGAGGAATACACCATCTTGAAAGTCTACATCTCATATTTACAACAATACACACAAATAATTAAAATGCCTACCTTGCAAACTTATTAGTTAAATTTTATCAAAATTGAAGCGTACACGAAACCAAATGACGCATGTTCTTTATGTCAGCTGGAAGTCGTCATATAACGTCATGCTGTTAATGTCGTCAACAAGATTTCGAGGAATTTTAATTTGTGCGATTTTTAGACCAGGAATATGCAAGAATACATTTTTAGATTCAGTATTGTATTGAGGAATTATAAGTATTAAACGGTTCTTTTCAGGAGTTCATGCATGTGTAAACTGTGCCGATGCACTCACAAACTTTATATAAACGTCCTTCGGACTTTTATTCAGTTTGTGAGTCCATCGGCACAGTTTACACATACATGAACCCCTGAAAAGAAGCGTTTAATACTATAATGCCATACGCATTTTTCATAGTTAGAATTTAACATAATTCCTTTAATCGTCAATCACATTGCTCACAGCTCAATTTTGTCAAACGTCTGGTGTGTTTTCCGCATAAAATGGAGATGTAGACATGTTTAATTGATATATTCCCCCACTCTTTCATGTGTTAAGCTTTTTTGTAGTTTATTTAAATTAAACACGATTCTTTGAACATAGAATATCTATTCACTTGCTTAAATGCTGGTAGATAATAATGCTATATTGAGTTAAGAAACTGTTAGTTTGGTAGGATATACTATAGTTAATTTTAATTTGGAATTGCAATAGCATTTCTGATAACCGACATTGATCAATGTTTACGTTACAATACCCTACGATTAGATTGGATTATTTCAAGTTCTCAAATCATGTGTAATATTTGTAGAATTATATTAAAGAATCTGTCAAGAACTGTCTCGTAATATTAATTTGGATTATTTTTTCTCTAATTTCGTCACAATAAGACACACACACACACACACACACACACACACAGTGAGATTTGAAGATATGTACATCTACAAAGAGGGGAAAATGAACAAATATAATTCGGTGTTGGGTTTTCATTTTCCCTATTCATCCGACTTAAGTTCAATTTGGTGTATTGAAATGTTCCAATTGTTTGGTTATTCGGTATGCTATCTCTGTTTATCCGACCTAAGTTCAATTTCGTGTATGGCCACATGTTCCAATTGTTTTGTCAATTAATATCATGTCTGTATATCCGACCTAAGTTCAATTTCGTGTATGGAAATGTTCCAATTGTTTGGTCATTTGGTTCTCATAATTATATAAATTATTCCTTACAAATAGTTTTATATAAAGTTTGTTATTCACTTACAACAGTAACAGTATTATCAGAACATTTGAATACGATATATCTGATTGATATAAACTGACAGAGAATCGTCAAACACTTTTATATTTGGATGTCAAATAAGGTTTACCTAATTTAATTACCCAGAATTACATCTATATCACAGCTTAATTGTAGCTTCATTTGGAAAATGTATATGAAATTGATAGATTTATCTATATATACAATGATATACATGTATAGACGATCGAATTATACCTAAAAGGTTTATAGCATGGGGGAATTATTCCGCTCTTATTTATTTATTACAGAAAGTTACATGACTGGTTACTTTACACACAGACATATATTAATTGTAACTTTTGGTTAGTAACCTTAAATCTAGATAAATAAACGTTAGAGAAAACCGAAGCGGCAAATAAGAACGGACAATTCAGAGGCACTGGCAACATTAATTGGACAAAGACAAAGTACAAAGACAATCAAAACAAAAGATACAACACAGGAAACTAAAAAGATGAGCAACACCGGAGTGAACCCGGGTGCATGCACAGGGTAAGCAGTTATTGTTTCTTATAACACACTTGCCGTGTTACAAGATCAACAATTAAACAATTCATATTGAAGAGAGAAATTTCATGTACACAAACTCATAGCATATTGTCAAATGAAAACATTAAAATTTGTTAAAGTAAATTAAATTCAAATGATGCAACCTCAAATTTTAATATGTGGACATACCAAAAATGAGACTCGTTTGGATGGGAAGTGACATATCGTGTCGTGACATCTGCTCGGTCATGCAATAAAGTCGGTCATTTGTTTTGATTTACCATTCTCGCGCAGCACGAGGCCAATGACGTCATTCTGTATATTTATAACGTATATAGACGCCGAAGCAGTTTTTTAAAACTTGAAGATTATAAAATGCGATCAAAACAGGTAAGATTGAATTGAACAAAGTCCATGCAAGTAAAAAAGCTCCTTTTTACTAATGCCCTTTTTACCTGGTCATTCTGCCTGTGAAATCTATTTTAAGCGATGGTATTTCCCAAGCATTTTTTACCTTTCCGGTTTGTTGATATAATCGTCATCACAGTTCATGACCGTTTCTAGAATGTAGGCCAAGCAAATTGTATTTTAAAATACTTTGAAAATATGATGATTGATCATTCAGATTCCACCATTTTCTAGAAAATGTCTGATTTTACTGGGAAAACACATACAAGTGCTCTCCATTAGTCACAAAATGGCAGATTATTTTGTATTTCCGCTGCTGCTTTAATAACAAATATACCCCTGACTTCTTGCGGTAATGAAATGATATTCACAGAGAAGATAGAAAAAGAATTAATTTAACAACGAAAATCATAATTTATAGCATAAATTGAACAGAGAATTAAATTAAACCAGTCAGATAAATGGAATTATCGGGGGGGGGGGGGGGGGGGGGGGGAGGGATCATTGCAAATAGCATCAACAAAACTGTATGGTTATCACTCTGTGATAATAAATGTGATTGAAATAAATAGAAATCAGTCATTAATTGTAATTAATACAAAAATATGGCAGAATGTAGTCAGTCTAATAGATTATATTGACGAAAGCAAAAACACCAAATTTACTGGATTAAGTACTTTATTATATGGGTAAGCAAGTTTAATATTTACATCAAATAATTAATTTTTAATACTTCAATATCAAACCATTTAAAAAAAAAAGCATCTTTTGAAATTTTTCAGACAAAACAATTACACTGAAAAAGCTAAAATACTGTACTTTCTTAATCTGGTTTACTTTTTAAGCTTGGTTGGCCTATGACAAAATCATGTGCTTTATTGACATTTGACCAGCCTTATGTGACGTAATAGGACGCCATGTGGAAAAAGGGTAGTAAACAAATATGGGTCAGTGTGTTATTATTATCGATCTTTTTTCCATGAAACTTTACACATGTGAGCAAGAATAGATGAGGAACATAATTAAAACGAAAAATTTTTTTACTTTTCAAACAGGAAAAAAATAATCAAACATTATCCAATAACTGACCGACTTATTGTCATACGGAGATATTGCTTAATGCCAAATGACCAGTTTTGCAGCTGTATTATGAATAGAACGAGTTACATTCGATGAGATGATGATGATGATATCGCTTTGTACTAGACTCACACTCTCTTAGCTGGATCGTTATGCAGCTAGCCCACTGAAACAGTAGTCCGCGGGTAGACACGTCGATCCACTCGGATACATTACACCATCAATGCGGTTCGTAACATTTAAAAATGCTGTAATGTAACGTACATATATTGTAACAATAATACTCTGCTTTGTTAGACATTGTTGTAGCTTGTCCTTCATCCAGCGTTGAGCTATTGTCATCGAGAGCAGAGGTTAATTACTGGATTATCATAAACACCAACGATCACAACCATTCAACTTTCTTGCCAAGCAAGATTTACTACTACCACCTTGGAAATAAACGTTTTATTCAAAAATCGTATATATTTAATTTAATGCACACGGCGCGTTTCTGGCAAAAAAAACCTCATGAAGTACGCTGATAGTTAACAGATTGGAAAGTCAAATAACCCCTTCACTTTTGTTTTATTAAAGGGCCTGTACCAAGCCAGGACAGTGAGCGGTCATGAATTTGTGCTAGAGATATCAATTATGCCTCTGGTTCTACGATTTCTCAATTATATTTTGTATGTTACCAACAAGGTGGTGTTTTTGTTTTCCAAATTGTCACCTATGGCTAAGACTTGTCGTATCTGATAGATGAAATGTTACAGAGTATTAAGAAATATCAAAATGAAACAAATGATTCGTGCAAGCTCCATCAGAGCACACTGTTTGTTGGGCATATATGTTCAACGTTTGAAACATTAAATGTCACCTCTGTGTATTTTGATTTAGCATAATTAAACACAACTGCAAGAAAGATGATGATTTATATTTTCTTCTAAAATAACGTGCAGTTACGAAACGATGCAGACGGGAAATTACAGAAGGTCACTGGGCGGTGCTTAATTTTGTTCATTGACCATTACGTCTCTAGCCTTAGAACTTCCAAGAAAATCCGTCAAACATAGTTCGTGGAAAAAACTTAGTTACTGTTTCAAGTTATAGATCAGCAACATCGTACACAAATGTCATAAGCTCCCGTGACCGACTATGGTTATTTAGACGGTAAGTAAATAGTTGAAGAGTTTCGCTCACCCTTCAACGATTTACTGACCGTCTAAACAACGATAGACGGTCACTAGGGAGCTTATATCTTATAATGTCAGCCGCACTATTGGTTACAAATGTCAATACTATCGTAGGCATGACATTTAAAATAAAACTGCAAATTACAAAATAGAAATTAAAAGTAAGAAAGACAATAGATGTACATTTTTTATTTTGCGCAAAACTTTGTCAATGTATATATTGATTATACAGTAGAGCTCCGTACTATTTGTAATCGTTAGATCTCAGGAGGCTAGAGCTCCGAACTATTTGTAATCGTTAGATCTCAGGAGGCTAGAGCTCCGAACTATTTGTAATCGTTAGATCTCAGGAGGCATTCTTTTATTCTATTTGGTGTTCATCAGGGTAATCAAAAAGGAAGGCTAGATTAATGAAATACAGTATTGTAGTCCCAACAGTATAATTTTATGATTGATATATTTACCATTGCCGATGACTAGGTTATTTAACAACTTATACGTTGTTTTTTTTCATTTTTTATTTTGTTTATAGTTATTGCATTTATATCCGTTGCGTAATTGCATATTTTAAGAGGCCTATGGCATTTATACATAATTTGATAATGTATAGACGATTAAGACCAATTTGTAATTTTGAAACACATGACGGTTTGTGTGTTTGTGAGTTTAATATCACGTATCACGCGTTATTAATCACCCACGTTAAGGTTAATATAAACATACTGCCTTTAGTTGAGGGTGTTATGGTAGATTACCACACGAGGAAAAAATATCACACTCCGGAAAAAGAATATCAGCTGAGACGAAGTCGAGGGTGATATTCTTTTTCCAGAGTGTGATCATATAAACATGCTGCCTTTAATTGATGGTGTTATGGTAGATTACCACACTCAGAAAACCAATATCATCCGAGACGAAGTCGAGGGTGATATTGTTGTTTTCTGAGTGTGGTAATCTACCATAACACCCGAAACTAAAGGCAGAATGTTTTATATTATACTGAATGCTCTGGTATTACATTGTCAATGGTGTGTGTTGTTTTAATACCGATTTAAGATAATAGTCTAAGAACTAAATTACAATATCTGATTTAAAAAACTTTTAATTAACGAGGAAACAAAAACAACTGTAACAATGGTGCAAAAGTGTAACAATATAAAAATGTTTGAAATACAGCCATCATTGTGAATAAAAATTGAAATGAACAGTACAGCTATAATTGGATATGGCTGGCATCACATTTCGGTTATTAGCCTCCATGAGGCTGTTGAATTGTACTGGCATAGACTGAACACTCTGAACGGGGTTTCTTGGAACATTTGCAGGGGATACATTTTGCAGTTCAAAATCAATGTCAAACAGTGTTTGTCAATCAGTATCGGCAAAAAGAAAATCTACATCTGTGGTATTGATATCGCTTGAATTTTTTTCATTACTTCCCACATTTGATATATTCTCAGTGTTGGATGGCAGTTGTCTTTGCGAACTGTAGACCACAGGGATTTGTCAGAGTATCATTCAAATAATCTGAAATTTCACGCTTCTTTTTGTCACTTAACCTGGTCTGAATGTCCAAGAGCGTACTGTCGTCTGTTTGTTTATTTATTTGTAAAACTAAATTAAAAACTTTGACAGAATGGACTGTTTCCGGTCCGGAGGGTGGTATTGCAATAACACCCGTTGCCAACACAGAATACCACCCGTTGCTAGAAGGAGGCGGTACTACAGGATGTGGTATTGATACGAAGGTGGAGCTTCGTAAAATTAGTGAAAAATACCATTTTCTAATCGACCAATGGCATTGCATCAATAGTCTAGAAATTTGCATAAAGTATGATATTCTACCATAACACCCTCAACTAAAGGCAGTATGTTTTTTTTTATTATACTGAATGCCAGTAGTAAAGAGGACTTTGAATTTTTATTGGAGTCAGTTAACCAATGGGACACACTATGTACATATCACTACCTAAATAAAGCAACAACTACTATCATTTCAACTAGTAATATTTTCATAATGGTAGGCTATAATTGTTTTATCATTTTTCAATATTATTATTTAAATATTAAAATTTTGAAATTTTATGAAAACTAAAATTTCTTAAATTTTTGGAAAATTTTTTGAAAATTTTAAAATCTTATGAAAATTTTGAATTTTTTTTTGAAATGTTTGAAATTTTGAAATTTTTTGAAAATTTTAAAATTTGTGGAAAATTTTGAATTTTGAAGAAAAAAAATATTTTGAAATTTTGAAATTTTGAAATTTTTTTAAAATGTCTGTATTGTCCATAATTCATTAGCCCTTCCATTGTTTTCGAACGTTTATATACAAATAATTCTTATAGAATTATTGTATATTGTTTTCTTGCCTTTTTATTGGACTGTCACCTGTTTGTCTTTTATTCGTTCATAACTCAATGAACTTTTCAATTTACAAGTCGTAACTAAGGGGTTCAGCTGGAGGAATACACCATCTTGAAATTCTACATCTCATATTTACAACAATACACACAAATAATTAAAATGCCTACCTTGCAAAGTTATTAGTTAAATTTTATCAAAATTTAAGCGTACACGAAACCAAATGACGCATGTTCTTTACGTCAGCTGGAAGTCGTCATATAGCGTCATGCTGTTAATGTCGTCAACAAGATTTCGAGGAATTTTAATTTGTGCGATTCTTAGACCAGGAATATGCAAGAATACATTTTTAGATTCAGTATTGTATTGAGGAATTATAAGTATTAAACGGTTCTTTTCAGGAGTTCATGCATGTGTAAACTGTGCCGATGCACTCACAAACTTTAGACGTTTATGTAAAGTTTGTGAGTGCATCGGCACAGTTTACACATGCATGAACTCCTGAAAAGAACCGTTTAATACTATAATGCCATACGCATTTTTCATAGTTAGAATTTAGCATAATTCCTTTAATCGTCAGTCACATTGCTCACAGCTCAATTTTGTCAAACGTCTGGTGTGTTTTCCGCGTACAATGGAGATGTAGACATGCTTAATTGATATATTCCCCCACTCTTTCATGTGTTAAGCTTTTTTGTAGTTTATTTAAATTAAACACGATTCTTTGAACATATAGTATCTATTCACTTGCTTAAATGCTGGTAGATAATAATGTTATATTGAGTTAGGAAACTGTTAGTTTGGTAGGATATACTATAGTTAATTTTAATTTGGAATTGCATGAACCAATTGTCATTGTAATAGCATTTCTGATAACCGACATTGATCAATGTTTACGTTACAATACTATATGATTAGATTGGATTATTTCAAGTTCTCAAAGCATGTGTAATATTTGTAGAATTATATTAAAGAATCTCAAGAACTGTCGTAATATTAATTTGGATTATTTTTTCTCTAATTTCGTCACAATAAGACACGCACGCCCGCCCGCCCGCACACCCGCCCGCCCGCACACCCGCCCGCCCGCCCGCAATAAAGTCGGTCATTTGTTTTGATTTACCATTCTCGCGCAGCACGAGGCCAATGACGTCATTCTGTATATTTATAACGTATATAGACGCCGAAGCAGTTTTTTAAAACTTGAAGATTATAAAATGCGATCAAAACAGGTAAGATTGAATTGAACAAATTCCATGCAAGTAGAAAAGCTCCTTTTTACTAATGCCCTTTTTACCTGGTCATTCTGCCTGTGAAATCTATTTTAAGCGATGGTATTCTCCAAGCATTTTTACCTTTCCGCTTTGTTGATATAATCGTCATCACAGTTCATGACCGTTTCTAGAATGTAGGCCAAGCAAATTGTATATTAAAATACTTTGAAAATATGATGATTGATCATTCAGATTCCACCATTTTCTAGAAAATGGCTGATTTTACTGGAAAAATACATACAAGTGCTCTCCATTAGTCACAAAATGGCAGATTATTTTGTATTTCCACTGCTGCTTTAATAACAAGTATACCCCTGACTTCTTGCGGTAATGAAATGATATTCACAGAGAAGATAGAAAAATAATTAATTTAACAACGTGTCATTGCAAATAGCATCAACAAAACTGTATGGTTACCACTCTGTGATAATAAATGTGATTAATTGTAATTAATACAAAAATATGGCAGAATGTAGTCAGTCTAATAGATTGTATTGACAAAAGCAAAAACACCATATTTACTGGATTAAGTACTTTATTATATGGGTAAGCAAGTTTAATATTTACATCGATTAATTAATTTTTAATACTTCAATATCAAACTATTTAAAAAAAAACATCTTTTGAAATTTTTCAGACAAAACAATTACACCGAAAAAGCTAAAACACTGTACTTTCTTAATCTGGTTTACTTTTTAAGTTTGGTTGGCCTATGACACAATCATGTGCTTTATTGACCTTTGACCAGCCTTATGTGACGTAATAGGACGCCATTTGGAAAAAGGGCAGTAAACAAATATGGGTCAGTGTGTTATTATTATCGATCTTTTTTCCATGGAACTTCACACATGTGAGCAAGAATAGATGAGAAACATAATTAAAAAGAAAAAAATGTTTACTTTTCAAACATGAAAAAAATAATCAAACATTATCCAATGACTGACCGACTTATTGTCATACGGAGATATTGCTTAATGCCAAATGACCAGTTTTGCAGCTGTATTATGGATAGAACGAGTTACATTCGATGAGATGATGATGATGATATTCGCTTTGTACTCATAGCCAGAAATGATGGGTACTTTGCTCATTTGCATATCTAAGATGGCGACGCCGGGACGTCTGCAATTTTCATATGATCTATATAGACGATATCATTCATAATTGCATGTGTGTCATTTTCTGAACTTGAAAATGATACATTGAATCAAGCTGAATTAAATGAAATAAAAATTAATGAAAACAATTAAATATTCGAGGTTCCTGGACTAAATGAAAATCCGAGGCGACGAACCCTTTTTTGGCCTTAAGAGTCTATGTAAAAATGTCTGAAATACATGAAACTGGTGGCGTGTGACACAAAATTTAACAATGAATGACATTTAGCGACATATTTTCTGAAATTAATTTAGATTCCTCAATAATATATGTAATTATATTAACTAACCTTATATTTCTAGCTTCTAAACTCGGGGTTCCCACATTAAATATAATATGATCATTTTTGCATGATCGCGATATCAAAGACATGTCTAAAATCGTTACAAAACAAAAATATTTCAATTTTGACAGAAGAAAAACTTTGCGGAAATAAACAATAACTTTTAATTTTCGAATCATTGACGGACACATTGAATTTCCGTACTATAGGCTATATTTTGACAAATCTAATAAACGATCCATCAAGCTTGAAACTGCAGTCACGTGATCAAAATATAATTTAAATATGATGAATATTTATGAGGAAAGTACCCTCAATTTCTGGATATGTAGACTCACACTCTCTTAGCTGGATCGTTATGCAGCTAGCCCACTGAAACAGTAGTCCGCGGGTAGACACGTCGATCCACTCGGATACATTACACCATCAATGCGGTTCGTAACATTTAAAAATGCTGTAATGTAACGTACATATATTGTAACAATAATACTCTGCTTTGTTAGACATTGTTGTAGCTTGTCCTTCATCCAGCGTTGAGCTATTGTCATCGAGAGCAGAGGTTAATTACTGGATTATCATAAACACCAACGATCACAACCATTCAACTTTCTTGCCAAGCAAGATTTACTACTACCACCTTGGAAATAAACGTTTTATTCAAAAATCGTATATATTTAATTTAATGCACACGGCGCGTTTCTGGCAAAAAAAACCTCATGAAGTACGCTGATAGTTAACAGATTGGAAAGTCAAATAACCCCTTCACTTTTGTTTTATTAAAGGGCCTGTACCAAGCCAGGACAGTGAGCGGTCATGAATTTGTGCTAGAGATATCAATTATGCCTCTGGTTCTACGATTTCTCAATTATATTTTGTATGTTACCAACAAGGTGGTGTTTTTGTTTTCCAAATTGTCACATATGGCTAAGACTTGTCGTATCTGATAGATGAAATGTTACAGAGTATTAAGAAATATCAAAAAGAAACAAATGATTCGTGCAAGCTCAATCAGAGCACCCTGTTTGTTGGGCATATATGTTCAACGTTTGAAACATTAAATGTCACCTCTAATTCAATAATAATAACATAAATCACAAAATACCACACTGTCGGAACAGTTTCAATATATAAAAGAAAAATCACAGAAACCAATGCAAAGTCAATAAGGGTAATAACAAAATTACCGAACTCCGAACAATCTTACAAAGGGAAAGTCAAAACTCATAAGTATATAAAGAGACAAAATCAGTCAACAACCGGAAAACTGTGAAAACCGTAATGACCCGGACTTGATACAGGCATTTCTAAAGAAATGGTGGGTTGAATCAGATTTTAAAGCGCCAAACCTCCCGCTTTCATTATGGCTCAAAGGTTCCGGCTGTCACTATAACAGTATTAACTATTAACACACGTATGCTTGACCGTTCACCTTTCCGTCTTGCAACACGCACTTTAATCAACAGTGGCGGTGTTAGCCTAGTTTTATGGGCCCAGATATCATTTTTTAGTGGAATGATGCGGTCATACAAGTGTCTTCTGCGTGTGACTAAAATGTCGACCCTCGTATATAACTGAATGAACAGCATTGATGTATTGTCTGGAACGTAGGTTTTGTTGAGCACCTAGTTGAACATGTTGTACTGTACGAACTCTTGGTAAGCTTTATCATGGTAGATACCTTATTCAGTCATACGTAAAATTACTATTTTAGGTACGATTCGTGTCTGGAGTACTTGATAAATAAATGAAGTATACTACACAGAATAATAATAAATATTTAAAACTAAATCAAAAATATACATATAATTGTAGGGAAGAAGGAAACGCAATATTGGTTAACAAAGGGAGACTTTATCCTATTATATTGTGAATATTAAAATGCAAACAACCCGATTATTAAACTTGCCACGCATTGTCAATTTCTATGACCTACATTGTCAATTTATAAAACCTACATTGTCAATTTATATAACCTACATTGTCAATTTCTATGATACACATTGTCTATTTGTATTACCTACATTGTCAATTTCTTTACCTACATTGTCAATTTCTATGACCTACATTGTCAATTTATATAACCTACATTGTCAATTTCTATGATACACATTGTCTATTTTTATTACCTACATTGCCAATTTCTTTACCTACATTGTCAATTTCTATGACCTACATTGTTAATTTATATGATACGCATTGTCAATTTATATGACCTACATTGTCAATTTCTATCCCACGCATTGTCAATTTATATGCCACACATTGTTAATTTTTGGCAACACATTGTCAATTTCTATACCACATTTTATCAATTCATATGCCACAATTTGTTAATTTATATGCCACACATTATCAATTATTATACCATGCATTGTCAATTTCTAATGTAGTATATCAACAAACGTCTTAACAATATTTTGACTGTTTAACCTTGGTCACTTAGGACTTAATTTGAATTGTTTACAATATTCCTTGAACTTTGATGACAGCATTAAATATTCAATATCCAATCTCTAGATTCCAGTGCGACATTCTTATATTACAGCTACCGTGTTATGATTGACTCGATTGCATACCATGTATTGATTGTTGATCTACATCAGGTGGACATATATATATCAGAAATATTCACGACAGGAACAAATGTAGAAACAATAAATCAGCAGCTCTTGGTTAAAAAACAATGATTGTTCCTAGATAGAAACCATCGCTTACACAAATTATATGGTCGTTGACCGCTACGAACTTTCCATTTCTCAACTGAAGATAGATTGTGTCTTTTAAGTAGGCTTTTTTCTTTCTTCCAACGCCCACATTTTCTTTACTTCCTTTTTGTTTGTTTCTTTCTTCTTGTAGGGTTCGTGTTTCTCGTCTTTTTTGCTTTGTGGTCTGTGTTGCGTTTGTCTTTGTCCTATGGCTTCTGTCCAATATTCCTCCTGTCTCTGGATTGTCGATTTTCCATTGCCCTTTCTGAGTTTTTGTTCTAACCGCATTTGATATGATTTCAACATACGTCTAGATCACCAGATATAATACAAAGAAATATCATATTTGATTGCTAAAACAGCATAATTTAATGATTAGTTGGATTCTGCGTGTTAAATGACACTCATCAACAATATTTTAGTTTGACCGTTATTGATTATTTTATTCGGCGGATGAAGCTGTAGTACCAGGAGAAACCTCAGCGGATTCCGGAAATTACTGACAAACGGGGTCTCACAAGTCACAGTTTATATCAGGTACACCTCTCCATAGACGGGAATCGAACTCATGTGTGCTTAACATTATTTCGAATAAATTGAAATGTCTTTACCAAATAAGGAAAATGTGTGGTTATTTGTATGTGTGTTCGGGATATTTTGCCTGTGTCTTTACTTTTATTATTAAACGTTGGTACTGCTCCTATAGTGTGATATTTCTTGTCTTCATTTAATGATTCATGCCATAATCAATTAAGATATTTAGAATAATTAATTATAACCTTTTTTAGCTTACCCACAGGGACTTAAATTGTTAGCTTTTAAATCTTTTGACAATAAATGTATGAGAGTCTGAAGGTTATTCCATGTGGAGTGACATGCATTGTTGACTGTGGATAATTCTTAGTCTACTAACGCTATAACACACTAGTTTAATGTACAGTCCGCGTATTTCTAGTACAAAGCAGACACCAAAACGTAACTTGCACCCGTCACGATTTAGCTTCTTTTTTGTGGCGTGAACAAGCTGCATTTATATCACTCAAGATTATTCTTACAGTCTAAAGGCACTATTACAGGTCAGTTTAATGTACAGTCCGCGTATTTCTAGTACAAAGCTGACCGCAAAGCGTAACTTGCACCCGTCATGATGTAGCTTATTTTAGGGCATGAAGAAACTACATTTGTATTACTCTAGCACTTCTTCATTCACTATTCTTGCTAAAAATCATTCCTTCACCAGCTATTTACATATACACTGTATATATTTATAAAGTACCATCTACTTTATAGACTTGTTCAGATTCGTTTGCTGTAACATAAATACGCATTTTTCCTTTGATATTTGTATGCAGTAATCAACTTAAATATAGTGAACTTTTACAAACTATGGTCTAACAGGAAGATCTTGATGTTATTCCATGATTTTGACGTCATAGGTCTGTTATTCCATGATTTGACGTCATAGATCTGTTATTTCATCAATTTGACGTCATAGATCTGTCAATCATGTAATTTCTGTTACCAACCATATATACCATGGATCTTACTCATGGACTTATATAAACCAACTCATTCTTCGGATTTGTTGGTTTAAATAAGTTAATTCGTAAGATCCATGGTATATATAATACTTAATAATGTTCCACAATGTAGCATAGTGTTTTTGCAATCAGTGCCTATCATCACGAAAGTTGTGAGTTCGAATCCTGCTCATGGCGAGGTGAACTCGATACAACATTATGTGCTATAGTTTGTCAGTGACTTGTGGTAGGTCGGTGGTTTGTCTGAGGATACTCCGATTTCCTCCTCCAATAAAATTCACCGCCACGATGCAACTGAAATATTGTTGAAAGTGACGTTAAACAACATAACCCTAACCCCTCTAATAACTAGTGTTTGGCAGTAGATATAGTATGACATGATCTGTTGTATTTCCATCCTGCTGTGTTTTACAAATTGGCTTAGATCTATGCCCTGTCTCTTCCAATTTATGTTCTCCATCGGAACATGCATTCAACTTCAAGTCAGGGTCATTACGGTTTTCACAGTTTTCCGGTTGTTGACTGATTTTGTCTGTTTATATACTTATGAGTTTTGACTTTCCCTTTGCAAGATTGTTCGGAGTTCGGTAATTTTGTTATTATCCTTATTCATTACATTTAATATATATTTTCTTTTTTTTTCTTAGTAATTATTAGCTCTGTTGGATAAAGGGCATGTACTAATGAGATACGTGTCAGTTTGCCCGCATTGTGAGGTAGTTTAGCTATGTATCTCTAAAGCTAATCAGATAATGGAAGATCGCATTAGGAAGTCATTTGTTTCTCGTAGTTAACATCGTTATTTGAAATTAAGCTTCCGTCGCACACATCAGTAAAAATGTCTCATATACCAATATTCATAAAAGTACAACTGTTTACCTTGTTTTTTTCGATTCCCGTTTCGCACAATAACGATTTATTGTAATTTTGAATTTCATTCAAGAACGATAACTCTATGTAAAATATAATACCGAGTTATAAATTATCTGTTGCTCTTTTTTGTTTTAAATAGGTACTTCAAGTCACATTTCATTAAAAAAGAATTATATAATCAAAGATTTATTTGGCAACTACTCCTCTGTTACTGTAATGTTCTTTTAATCTAATTTATTTAGTATTTAAATGAAATTGTGTTACCAATCATATTCTAGCTTTGACTAGCTAGAGTTACTGAAGGTGACTTGGTCTTGTTTTTCTGTTTGATGGTGTTTAACACCACTTTCAACAATATTTCAGTTACATCGTGGTGTTCGGTTTTATTGGTGGAGGAAACCGGAGAAAACCACCGACCTGTCGCAAGTCACTGACAAACGTCATTACATGATGTTGTACACCTCGCCCAGATTGAGATTCGAACTCACAGCATAAGTGGTGATATGTACTTATTGCATAGGTAGTTGTAAATCCATCACAGCCACAACGTCCCCAGTACCACATTATGCATATTATAAACAGTTATTGTGTGTTAACTTGTTTGTACTAGACCCTGGCCAACACGCTTAGTTGAATTGTATAGTGCTAGCTCATTGAACCAACAGTCCGCGAATAGAAACAAGAGTTATTGTTGCTCCTGTATCTACCAACATGTTAGCATTCCGTCCATTTACTTTGGACTTTATAAACAACCCAGCTTCATAAGCAAACTTACTTATACCTATTGAACCACTTCTATGATCTTCATTGTTTCTGGTCGTGTTGGTTTGTTTAGTTCTCATTTGACCCTTAATGCCACTTGCCTTCCTTTTCCAGCAATATTTTGCTATATGTCCTAAGCTACCATAACTGAAACACTTTGTCTTTGACAGACCTCTTTGTTTATAGGCCGATGTCTTTTGAAGATGAAGATTTGACTTCCTGTTGTAGTTCAGACAACACAGTCTGCATACTCTTTATCAGAGTCAATGTATGTGAGTCACATTCCTGTGTTTCAATGGTTTGAGAAGTTGACCTTGGGTATCCACGTCCTTCGTCACGCTTACGTTCAGCTTTATTGAGGGCTTCCAGCTCCACTGCGAGACGACCTGCATTGTTCAAGTTTAATGACCTTGCTTGCCTTACACACAGTCGCATGTCAGTACTGGCTAGACCATCTATACATTGTTCTTTGGCCAGTATTTCCTTGACATCATTTGGGACCGTAGAATAAGCGAGATGTGTTAGTCGTCTGTGACATCATGTCCTAACTCTGGCAAACTTTCAGCGGCCTTTTGACGGCGTCCTCATAGTTGTGTTCTATGCAAGTTCATCAAAGTATTGTCTAGCATTTAAAGGTAAGTTCCCCAACATCCCTTGTGTCTGTACCCGAAAAGGGTAAAAAACCTTTTCTGGATCTGTCCAATCATTTATCGTAGCACAAATATTGAAATGAGACTTGTAATCAAGCCATGAACCACCCCCGTCATATGTTGTTAGCTTGATTATGCTTTTACTTTTTGTGCCAATGCTACCATTTACTATGTGTTGTCATAAGCTTCAGTATTTGGTTTGGGCTGATGCTTCTTTTGTCTTTGCGTGGATATAATATTTGACCCCCTCATAATTATAATGAATTAAATAGAGTAATACCTTTAATAACCCTTTAGAGAAAACCGAAGGGCAAACAAGACTTGACAATCCAGGGACACTTGTACCATTGGGCACAGAATACACAGGACGAAGTCCAACAAGGTAACAACAACAAACATTTTTTTAACACAACACAGAAAAAAAAATGATGACCAATACACGTACCCCACCAAAAAAAACCGAAGCGAACACATGTGCTCGCGAAGGGAAAGCAGTTTCAGTTTCTTATAAGGCACCTGATATGTTACTCATATAATATAATTAATAAATTGCGGTGAAAGGTATTGTCGGTTATAGAGAAAAAGAACCGTATACGTTTTCATTTCAGATATGGATATTTCGTAACGGTCAACCAGTTCTCGATGACCTGATGCTTCTTTTGTCTTTGCGTGGATATAATATTTGACCCCCTCATAATAGAGTAATACCAGTTCTCGATGACGACCGTAGACCTTTTGTCGGAAGCTTTGTGATGGTGACTTCAACTTAGGAGCAATGCAGCCTTGTGTGCGTAGCTTTTGCGTAAGCATCTGAACGCTGTCGAGAAATTCACTGTACTGGGCACAAGCCCTGGAATATCGTATACAGGTTGTTGAATGTAAACTCCATCCGCGCTGGTGAGGCTGGAATATTGCTACCGATGAAAAGGAAGTTGACTATCTGTAAAATGAGGCAATATTCAATTAATAAAGAGATGTTCATAATCGCTCTACATTTCAGATGTAAACATTTATATGTAGCTCTTCCGTTTTTCGTATTCATCATTTATCAAGAAAAAGATTTGAACGGTGATTGGCAACAATTCCAACCAATATCAACAAAACAAACAACTACCTCTCGCCTCAAATCATTGAACACAAAATAGAACACGACTAGTGTCGATCATGGAATTCAGGGATTACATGTAAGTTGCGAATATTACAAAATAATTACAAAATCACAAATAGTGATCTAAGATGGATAACTCTTGATTAATAATTAAATTCAAACTGCAGAAATTCTAAATGTGACAAATAAACAATTTTTTGTGAGGGAGGTGAAAAAGATATGGGTTGGACTAACTCCAGTTCAGAGCTTGTATAACTCAATTCCAATGAGAATTCGAAGTGTAATTGTAGCGAAAGTTCACATAGCGAAATAGTGAAAAAGACGGGCATGTAAAATACATTTTAAGAACATATTTCCTATTTTTCCTTATCGGATATATTTCAAGATTCA
The DNA here is from genome assembly GCA_963680875.1 of Bathymodiolus brooksi. NCBI lineage: Eukaryota > Metazoa > Mollusca > Bivalvia > Mytilida > Modiolidae > Bathymodiolus > Bathymodiolus brooksi. Next base: position 111,538,354 of record OY804577.1, read on the forward strand.
GGCGACCATCTTGGTGAAATAATTATGGCCAACTACTGTATTTCGTGGCTGTCAGTTTTATTGTTGGCGGAAACCGACGTACACCTCGCCATGAGCGGCATTCGAACTCACAACATTAGTGGTGATAGACACGGATTGTACAGGTAGTTGTAAATCCAACTACCATACGACCACCACCACTACGGCTCCTTGGAGTTCCAATATATCATTACAAAGTTTAAATATATATTTCAGTACAGCATACATGGTTTGAGATCCGTACAAATGATAGAACATTTGGATATTGTACCATCTAGAGTATCCTTTGCCACATGAAAAAACATCTATTTTACGTATAAAAAATCATAATCTGATTTTTGTTTCATGCGAAAACGTTTCCTGGCTATGGGGAGAAAGACTTACATTTGTAGTCCCCATCACTATCAGTTGAATGCTCAGTCCCTAAATTGAGTGTGATAACGGACTAGTTACACAAGGAAAGCAATCAGAATCAAACTATATAATTCAATATTTTCCACAAAATGCATAATCTGGGTTAAAAATATTATTCCCTAGTAACCTTTTAAATACGAGAGAATAAATTGCAATTGGTTTCTTTATCGATACGATATTTACATGGTGTAAATTTCCATCTGTAATATTTCAATATTTCTGTGATCACACACACGATATAATATATTACTCTATGTACTAATGGTAAAGACAAATGGTACTAAATCATTATTAATTTGAGTGTTTTCAAAATATCAGAACATAATGTACTAGTGTACAAAATGATAAAATAATCATAACAATATCAATGCCACAGTAGGGGGCCGTCGTGGCCATAATCGCATGGATGTTGGATTTATAACTACCTATGCAATCAGTGCCGATCATAACTTATGTTGTGAGTTCGAATTACGATCAGGGTAGGTGTACAACGTTATGTGATAAAGTTTGTCTGACTTGCGGCAGGTCGGTGGTTTACCCCGGGTACTCCGGTTTCCTCCACCAATAAAGCTGACTGCCACGATATGACTGAAATATTGTTGTAAGTGGCGCTAAACATCATAACCTTAACCCTTAAAGGCACAGTTTAACACATTCGTTATTTTATGTACATAGTTTTCTGAGGTACAGTCATTCCACATAGATATACATATTGATACTTCTAAATTATTATTCTCTCAAAATTGAAGTATGTCTAGACAATATTAGTGCAGTGTCCTAGCATATAAAGTTCAAAATTAGGATCAATTCGAAGTTTGCCGAGCCTTTCCCAAGTTTTTGGCCGAATATACATACACGTTATATTTTAAGACAATGCATTAATATCGTGTTTATCCTACAGCAAAATCACATAAATCCATAGACGTTTATATTTTGAATTCTGTCATGGTGTGCTACTTTAGCTTTGAAAACAATAGAGGGTTCTAAATAGCACAGAACACCCTAGGCACATGCGCAGAAGGCATATCTAATCGACAGCATATTTTGCATATTTGTACTTTATGTATGTTAAATTAAAAGAATAAAAATAATAAATATACAAAATGAGCATAAAACATGACATGGGAGAATTATTTCGATTCTAATAGGGCATTTTACAATAATTTTGTAAATCAATACCGAATGATTTGGCTGTTCCGATTACCTCCCCGAATGACAATTTCGCTTTCTACGATGAATTACAGAAAAGTAATGACTAAATTAAACGAAAATAATGTTACCTTTGTTATACTATCTCTTCCATGAATCATTTCGTTTCTAGTAGGAAATATAATGGAAATGCAAAACATAACAAAATCCACTAACCTTCATGGCATATTTTTCCTACATTGATAACTAGATGGTGATGTAATTAAGTTACTGATATTTTCCAATTTGATGGCATTTTGCATTTAGCTACTAAAACAAGTAAAATGCCCACAAAATCGTAAAATAAATCAGTAACCAGCTTGTGTCAATGTCACCAGCGTTCCTTGTAAACTACATTGTACGTCACCGGATGACGACAAATTACAAAAGTCAAAGTCGATAGATGATTGTCTTAAGTATTTTTTCCAGAAAAAGTCATATGTCAAGAAACAATTCTAGAATGTTTATGTTTGTATTCACCATGGTCATAAAATGAGCATAAAGCATGACATGAGATAATAATTTCTTAAATCAGATGAAACTAATTTTTTATCGTTATCAATTTCTATAACGTTTCTGTAGCGTTATATATTCTTGTAAATGATAGCGGGAGGTAATTGGAACAGCGCCCAAAATAACCTCTGTCTAGGTACGCTTGAAGGCATACAATTACCGTAAATGCCCTGTTAGAATCGAAATAATTCTCGGATGCCGGGCTCTATGCTTATTTTAGCATGGGTGTAAAATAATGACAAATATAATGCCTACCCATGTTGAAATAAGCATAGAGCCCGCATACTAGAATTATTTCTTAATTAAAAAACAAAATAAAATATTTATCCCTTGATTGCCCCTTTTCTTGTTTTTATCTCAACAGGAAGTGAACTGGGTTTAGAACTAGGCCCCCAAAGTTCAACATGTAACATGTGTTAGAGGTACCAGAAAAAAGCTATATTTCGGTCAGAGACCATATATAACAGAAAAGTATTCCGTCAATGCAATTTTCCTGCTCATATATAACGAGTGCAGGATAAAACGAAAAGCTGTTATTGGTTTGTTTATTAAAAGATAAAATATCCTGCTCACCAGACGTATGATGATGCCACTTGTTAATCAACGTACTGTTTATTTTATTTTTTTGAATTAGGAGTTTGGCGGGAACTCTTTACACGTTCAAGGAAATCACACCATTGGAACGAACATGAGTGGGGTTTTGGGGTGAACCTTGTGAATCGTCACTAGCACCATGAGGTTCCCTTTAGTTTTCCTATTTACTATTCCACTTACAACAGTGCTTGCTAAAACGTACATACATGCATGTTGTCTAGCAATATGTTAATGGGATAAAGCATGTCCTCACATGGCAATATTTATAATTTTTTGAGTCACTGAAAAAAAAATAGCTTCCGACAGCTTGTGTATTTAATCATATCTAGATTTACGAAACGGCCAATTGGTTATATTAAATTTTTGTTTTGTTTTATCGTGTTAAAACATTGTCTAACATCACATAATGTTGGATCACATCTGTCAACTTTTCCCATTTCGTATTTTACCAGGGCAAGAACAAAAATATGAACAAAAATGACTAAATTTGTTTGTTAATCATATTAAAACATTAAAACATATTTTTTTTATCGTGATTTGACATTACAATAACATTTCTATTATATCATAGATGATATAGATATTAAAAAATATTAATTATAATGACCTTATTATTAACACTCTTTTCCAGACTGTTCAAAACAATATACGGAACAAGACGCAACTGTGTGAACGAAATGTTTCGATTAATGACAAAATTCTACACATTTGTGATTTTATATATAACAATATTCTCGGCTGTTTGGCCATATCATGTAAGTACATTGTACATATAGTGTTTTATTAATATAATATCACTACTGGACGCTAAGCGTTACAGTACTGTCCTAATCAATTTGGGATTTTAGTGATAACTAGTGGCTTCAAGCGTTTGTTTTTAATTCATACGTAATTGTTTTGTTGCTGGGATGGAGTTGTTAAAGTGAGTGAGAGATTGTTGTTTAACGCCAATTCAGCAATTTTCCAGCTATGTCATGGCGGGGACAAGATCATTTTCGATGAGATGATGATGAGGTCCTCTTTGGGATTCAAACAATACAAATTTTAAAAGTTGTCATGATATATACAATTTATTAATAGATAGGAGGAACTGTATTTCAGAGTTTTCTAAGATAAAAAACAGAAATCCCCGAAAAGTTCATAAAAGTCTTAAAAGGTGAAACTACAATAGTACCAGAACGTAGAGTTACCTTAAATATCAACGATAAGCTACAATTTTTAAATGAGTCAAATACAACTATATCACCTGATCAATTGAAAATAAAAGTAATTCAGGGAATCTTTAAACAAAATATAAAACCAAAATGTCAGATTAAGTGGGAAGAACCAGGGACGAATCCAGGATTTCAAGTTAGAGGGGATGCACTTAAATAAATGGCGCCGAGCGTAGGGAGGCGCGAAAATATTTGGGGTATTTCGTGTGAAAAACCACGATTATACGCCAAAAAATCTTTTTTTTTTGTCCAATTTTAGGGAGGGGGGGGGGGGGGGGGCGCGCGCCGGGTGCGCCCCCTGGATCCGCCCCTGAGAGCAGTACGAGGGTAATATTGATTGGACACGTATTTGGACAAAATTAAAGAAAATCAAAGTTACTATTAAGGTTAAAAAATTCCAGTGGAAATGTCTCCATAATATAAATTATACAGAACATTTATTGAAAAAAAATGAATTTGTCAAACAGAAGATGCCATCTCTGCCAAATAAGAGACAAAGATGAAACGATGCAGCATCTATTTTTTAAATGTCCTTCTGTGAAAAAAAATTATAAAAGAAATAGAAGCAATATTTAACAGATCTGGATTAACAGATAATATAGAAATCAAGGAATTAAATATTATGTTAGGGCTATATGGGGGGGGGGGGGGGGGGGGGGGGGGGGGGGGGGGGTGAGGATTTAGACGTCATTTGTAATACCGTAATATTTATCTCAAAGTGGGAAATATGGAAAATACGTAATAAGGTGAAATATAACCAATCCCGAATTGGAGATCAAAAAATTTTCAATACTTGGAAAAATAATTTTTAAAAAACATTTACAATGCACATTACAAACTTCGCATATTAATGAAAATGATAAAAACAAATTAGAGCTTTCTCGGAATAACATATGAGTATTTATTATTTATGAACATAAAGCTAATGCATGGTAATAATTGTATCATCTAATTGTGTATATTATAATGAAATGTAAAAACAAATGAATATGAAATATGTTTTTATTTTCACTTGCTACCCATGGACAAGTGAGATTTATGTAAAAGAGGGACCCTTAATGTTCACTTCTGGGCCACTAAGGTTACTGTAAACAAGAGATTTCGAACAAACTATATTATGATGTAAAAAAAAAAAACCCAAAAAACCCACTCTTTTCCAGACTGCTCAAAACAATATACGGAACAAGATGCAACTGTGTGAACGAAATGTTTCGATTAATGACAAAATTCTACACATTTGTGATTTTATATATAACAATATTCTCGGCTGTTTGGCCATATCATGTAACCATATTGTACATATAGTGTTTTATTAATATAATATCACTACTGAACGCTAAGCGTTACAGTACTGTCCTAATCAATTTGGGATTTTAGTGATAACTAGTGGCTTCAAGCGTTTGTTTTTAATTCATACGTAATTGTTTTGTTGCTGGAATGGAGTTGTTAAAGTGAGTGAATGATTGTTGTTTATCGCCAATTCAGCAATTTTCCAGCTATGTCATGGCGAGGACAAGATAATTTTCAATGAGATGATGATGAGGTCCTCTTTGTTCTAGACCAGTACGCTGAGGTGGATTTGTATAGTGCTAGTTCACTGAAACAACAGTCGCCCCACTCGGACACATTATTCTGATTCGGAGCTAACAAATCTTAGCTCTTACACCTTAATGTTGCCTGCTTAGCGGAGAAGCAACAAATACCAATTTTATAGACATTGGTGTGACCAGATCGGGACTCGAACCCACGATCTATCGCATTCGAGACGAGCACGCTAACCATTACACCACCGATGCGGTTTGAGTTGTTAGTAGTGAGCGGAAATAATATCAGCTGATTTAAACTCGCAAAATAAATAACACACATGTCCATCCGTTTTTTATATTCTTTGTGTTTTCCGGAGTTTAGTTTGAAGTTCTTACTGTGTTTTGTGGTATCAGTTTTTAATGTTGCATTCTAAGCTAAATATATTGCGCAAAGATTGCTTAAGTAAGATTAGCTTCGCATAGCAAATTATATTTGTTTTCAGTAATGTGGAGTTGCTTATGTGGTTGGTGATTGTAGAATTGTTTATGTGGTTTGTTTTTGTAGACTTGTCGATGTGGTTTGTTATTGTAGACTTGTTTATGTGATTTGTGATTGTAGAGTTCTTTATGTGATTTGTGATTGTAGAGTGGTCGATGTGGTTTGTGATTGTAGAGTTGTTTATGTGGTTTGTGATTGTAGACCTGTCGGTGTGGTTTGTGGTTGTAGACCTGTCGGTGTGGTTTGTGATTATAGCCTTGTTTCTGTGGTTTGTGATTGTAGAGTTGTTTATGTGGTTTGTGATTGTAGAGTTGTTTATGTGGTTTGTGATTGTATAGTTGTTTATGTGGTTTGTGATTGTAGAGTTGTTTGTGGTTTGTGATTGTAGAGTTGTTTCTGTGGTTTGTGATTGTAGAGTTGTTTATGTGGTTTTTGATTGTAGAGTTGTTTATGAGGTTTGTGATTGTAGACTTGTCGGTGTATTTTGTGATTGTAGACTTGTTGATGTGGTTTGTGATTGTAGAGTTGTTTATGTGGTTTGTGATTGTAGACTTGTCGATGTGGTTTGTGATTGTAGAGTTGTTTATGTGGTTTGTGATTGTAGAGTTGTTTCTGTGGTTTCTGATTGTAGAGTTGTTTCTGTGGTATGTGATTGTAGAGTTGTTTCTGTGGTTTGTGATTGTAGAGTTGTTTCTGTGGTTTGTGATTGTAGAGTTGTTGATGTGGTTTGTGATTGTAGAGTTTTTTTGTGGTTTGTGATTGTAGATTTGTTTATGTGGTTTGTGATTGTAGACTTGACGATGTGGTTTGTGATTGTAGAGTTTGTTATGTGGTTTGTGATTGTAGAGTTGTTTCTGTGGTTTATGATTGTAGAGTTGTTTCTGTGGTATGTGATTGTAGAGTTGTTTCTGTGGTTTGTGATTGTAGAGTTGTTTCTGTGGTTTATGATAGTGGAGTTTTTTATGTGGTTTGTGATTGTAGAGTTTTTTTATGTGGTTTGTGATTGTAGATTTGTTGATGTGGTTTGTGATTGTAGAGTTGTTAATGTGGTTTGTGATTGTAGATTTGTTTCTGTGGTTTGTGATTGTAGAGTTGTTTATGTGGTTTGTGATTGTAGAGTTGTTTCTGTGGTTTGTGATTATAGAGTTGTTTCTGTTGTTTGTGATTGTAGAGTTTTTTATGTGGTTTGTGATTGTAGAGTTATTTATGTGGTTTGTGATAATATAGTTGCTGATGTGGTTTGTGATTGCACAGTTATGCATGTAGTTTATGATTGTATAGTTGTGAATCTGGTTTGTAATTGCAGAGTTATTCAAGTGGTTTGTGATTGTACAGTTGCTTATGTGGTTTGTGATTGTACAGTTGCTTATGTGGTTTGTCATTGTGGTTGTCTATGCGGTTTGTTATTGTAGAGAATTTTATGCTGTTTGTGATTGTAGTTGTTTATGTGGTTTGTAATTGTAGACTTATTTATGTGGTTTGATAAATGTAGAGTTGCTTGTGTGGTTTGTCATTGTGGTTGTTTATGGGGTTTGTGATTGTAGCGTTAGTTATGTGGTTTGTGATTGTAGAGTTTTTTATGTGGTTTGTGATTGTAGAGTTGTTTATGTGGTTTATGATTGTAGGGTTGTTTTTGTGGTTTGTTATTGTAGAGTTTTGTTTATTTGGTTTGTGATTGTAGAGATTTTTATGTGGTTTTTGTGATTGTTGAGTTGTTTATGTGGTTTGTGATTGTAGAGATTGTTTTGTGATTTTTGTTATTGTAGAGTTATTTATGTGGTTTGTGATTGTAGAGTTGTTTATGTGGTTTGTGATTGTAGAGTTATTCATGTGGTTTGTGATTGTAGATTTGTGTATGTGGTTTGTGATTGTAGAGTTGTTTATGTGGTTTGTGATTGTAGAGTTGTTTATGTGGTTTGTGATTGTAGAGTTATTCATGTGGTTTGTGATTGTAGATTTGTTTATGTGGTTTGTGATTGTAGGGTTTTTGATGCGGTTTGTGATCGTAGTAGTTTATGTGGTTTGAGATTGTAGAATTGTTTGTGTGGTTTGTGATTGTAGATTTTTTTTATGCAGTTTGTGATCGTAGTCGTTTATGGGGTTTTCCATTGTGGGGATGTTTATGTGGTTTGTGATTGTAGAGATGCTTATGTGGTATTTGACTGTTGAGTTGTTTATGTGGTTTGTCATTATGATTTTGTATGTGATTTGTGATTGTAGAGTTGTTTATGTGGTTTGTGATTGTAGAGTTATTTATGCTGTTTGTGATTGTAGATTTGTCTATGTGATTTGTCATTGTAGTTGTTTATGTGGTTTGTGATTGTAGAGTTGACTATGCGGTTTGTGATTGTAGAATTGTTTATGTCGTTTGTGATTGTAGCATTGTGTATGTGGTTTGTGATTGTATGGTTATTTATTTGGTTTGTCATTGTAGTTTTGTATGGGGTTTGTGATTGAAGAGTTGTGGATGTGGTTTGTGATTGCAGAGTTGTTTGTGAGGTTCGCGATTGTAGAGTTGTGAATGTTTTCTGTAATTGTAGAGTTGTTTATGTGATTTGTGATTGTAGAGTTGTTTATGTAGTTTATGATTGTAGAGTTGTTTATGCAGTTTGTGATTGTAGAGTTGTTTATGCAGTTTGTGATTGTAGAGTTTTTTCTGTGGTTTGTGATTGCAGAGTTGTTTATGTGATTTGTGATTGTTGAGTTGTTGATGTGATTTGTGATTGTAGAGTTGTTGTGATTTGTGATTGTTGAGTTGTTTATGTGGTTTATGATTGTAGAGTTGTGTATGTGGTTTATGATTGTAGAGTTATTTATGCTGTTTGTGATTGTAGATTTGTCTATGTGATTTGTCATTGTAGTTGTTTATGTGGTTTGTGATTGTAGAGTTGACTATGCGGTTTGTGATTGTAGAATTGTTTATGTTGTTTGTGATTGTAGTATTGTGTATGTGGTTTGTGATTGTATGGTTATTTATGTGGTTTGTCATTGTAGTTTTGTATGGGGTTTGTGATTGAAGAGTTGTGGATGTGGTTTGTGATTGTAGGGTTGTTTATGTGATTTGTGATTGAAGAGTTGTTTATGTAGTTTATGATTGTAGAGTTGTTTATGCAGTTTGTGATTGTAGAGTTGTTTATGCAGTTTGTGATTGTAGACTTGTTTCTGTGGTTTGTGATTGTAGAGTTGTTTATGTGGTTTGTGATTGTAGAGTTGTTTATGTGGTTTGTGATTGTATAGTTGTTTATGTGGTTTGTGATTGTAGAGTTGTTTGTGGTTTGTGATTGTAGAGTTGTTTCTGTGGTTTGTGATTGTAGAGTTGTTTATTTGATTTTTGATTGTAGAGTTGTTTATGAGGTTTGTGATTGTAGACTTGTCGGTGTATTTTGTGATTGTAGACTTGTTGATGTGGTTTGTGATTGTAGAGTTGTTTATGTGGTTTGTGATTGTAGACTTGTCGATGTGGTTTGTGATTGTAGAGTTGTTTATGTGGTTTGTGATTGTAGAGTTGTTTCTGTGGTTTCTGATTGTAGAGTTGTTTCTGTGGTATGTGATTGTAGAGTTGTTTCTGTGGTTTGTGATTGTAGAGTTGTTTCTGTGGTTTGTGATTGTAGAGTTGTTGATGTGGTTTGTGATTATAGAGTTTTTTTGTGGTTTGTGATTGTAGATTTGTTTATGTGGTTTGTGATTGTAGACTTGACGATGTGGTTTGTGATTGTAGAGTTTGTTATGTGGTTTGTGATTGTAGAGTTGTTTCTGTGGTTTATGATTGTAGAGTTGTTTCTGTGGTATGTGATTGTAGAGTTGTTTCTGTGGTTTGTGATTGTAGAGTTGTTTCTGTGGTTTATGATAGTGGAGTTTTTTATGTGGTTTGTGATTGTAGATTTGTTGATGTGGTTTGTGATTGTAGAGTTGTTAATGTGGTTTGTGATTGTAGATTTGTTTCTGTGGTTTGTGATTGTAGAGTTGTTTATGTGGTTTGTGATTGTAGAGTTGTTTCTGTGGTTTCTGATTGTAGAGTTGTTTCTGTGGTTTGTGATTGTAGAGTTTTTTATGTGGTTTGTGATTGTAGAGTTATTTATGTGGTTTGTGATAATATAGTTGCTGATGTGGTTTGTGATTGCACAGTTATGCATGTAGTTTATGATTGTATAGTTGTGTATCTGGTTTGTAATTGCAGAGTTATTCAAGTGGTTTGTGATTGTACAGTTGCTTATGTGGTTTGTGATTGTACAGTTGCTTATGTGGTTTGTCATTGTGGTTGTCTATGCGGTTTGTTATTGTAGAGAATTTTATGCTGTTTGTGATTGTAGTTGTTTATGTGGTTTGTAATTGTAGACTTATTTATGTGGTTTGATAAATGTAGAGTTGCTTGTGTGGTTTGTCATTGTGTTGTTTATGGGGTTTGTGATTGTAGCGTTAGTTATGTGGTTTGTGATTGTAGAGTTGTTTATGTGGTTTGTGATTGTAGAGTTGTTTCTGTGGTTTCTGATTGTAGAGTTGTTTCTGTGGTATGTGATTGTAGAGTTGTTTCTGTGGTTTGTGATTGTAGAGTTGTTTCTGTGGTTTGTGATTGTAGAGTTGTTGATGTGGTTTGTGATTATAGAGTTTTTTTGTGGTTTGTGATTGTAGATTTGTTTATGTGGTTTGTGATTGTAGACTTGACGATGTGGTTTGTGATTGTAGAGTTTGTTATGTGGTTTGTGATTGTAGAGTTGTTTCTGTGGTTTATGATTGTAGAGTTGTTTCTGTGGTATGTGATTGTAGAGTTGTTTCTGTGGTTTGTGATTGTAGAGTTGTTTCTGTGGTTTATGATAGTGGAGTTTTTTATGTGGTTTGTGATTGTAGAGTTTTGTTATGTGGTTTGTGATTGTAGATTTGTTTCTGTGGTTTGTGATTGTAGAGTTGTTTATGTGGTTTGTGATTGTAGAGTTGTTTCTGTGGTTTCTGATTGTAGAGTTGTTTCTGTGGTTTGTGATTGTAGAGTTTTTTATGTGGTTTGTGATTGTAGAGTTATTTATGTGGTTTGTGATAATATAGTTGCTGATGTGGTTTGTGATTGCACAGTTATGCATGTAGTTTATAATTGTATAGTTGTGTATCTGGTTTGTAATTGCAGAGTTATTCAAGTGGTTTGTGATTGTACAGTTGCTTATGTGGTTTGTGATTGTACAGTTGCTTATGTGGTTTGTCATTGTGGTTGTCTATGCGGTTTGTTATTGTAGAGAATTTTATGCTGTTTGTGATTGTAGTTGTTTATGTGGTTTGTAATTGTAGACTTATTTATGTGGTTTGATAAATGTAGAGTTGCTTGTGTGGTTTGTCATTGTGGTTGTTTATGGGGTTTGTGATTGTAGCGTTAGTTATGTGGTTTGTGATTGTAGAGTTTTTTATGTGGTTTGTGATTGTAGAGTTGTTTATGTGGTTTATGATTGTAGGGTTGTTTTTGTGGTTTGTTATTGTAGAGTTTTGTTTATTTAGTTTGTGATTGTAGAGATTTTGATGTGGTTTTTGTGATTGTTGAGTTGTTTATGTGGTTTGTGATTGTAGAGATTGTTTTGTGATTTTTGTTATTGTAGAGTTATTTATGTGGTTTGTGATTGTAGAGTTGTTTATGTGGTTTGTGATTGTAGAGTTATTCATGTGGTTTGTGATTGTAGATTTGTTTATGTGGTTTGTGATTGTAGGGTTTTTGATGCGGTTTGTGATCGTAGTAGTTTATGTGGTTTGAGATTGTAGAATTGTTTGTGTGGTTTGTGATTGTAGATTTTTTTTATGCAGTTTGTGATCGTAGTCGTTTATGGGGTTTTCCATTGTGGGGATGTTTATGTGGTTTGTGATTGTAGAGATGCTTATGTGGTATTTGACTGTTGAGTTGTTTATGTGGTTTGTCATTATGATTTTGTATGTGATTTGTGATTGTAGAGTTGTTTATGTGGTTTGTGATTGTAGAGTTATTTATGCTGTTTGTGATTGTAGATTTGTCTATGTGATTTGTCATTGTAGTTGTTTATGTGGTTTGTGATTGTAGAGTTGACTATGCGGTTTGTGATTGTAGAATTGTTTATGTCGTTTGTGATTGTAGCATTGTGTATGTGGTTTGTGATTGTATGGTTATTTATTTGGTTTGTCATTGTAGTTTTGTATGGGGTTTGTGATTGAAGAGTTGTGGATGTGGTTTGTGATTGCAGAGTTGTTTGTGAGGTTCGCGATTGTAGAGTTGTGAATGTTGTCTGTAATTGTAGAGTTGTTTATGTGATTTGTGATTGTAGAGTTGTTTATGTAGTTTATGATTGTAGAGTTGTTTATGCAGTTTGTGATTGTAGAGTTGTTTATGCAGTTTGTGATTGTAGAGTTTTTTCTTTGGTTTGTGATTGCAGAGTTGTTTATGTGATTTGTGATTGTTGAGTTGTTGATGTGATTTGTGATTGTAGAGTTGTTTATGTGGTTTATGATTGTAGAGTTGTGTATGTGGTTTATGATTGTAGAGTTATTTATGCTGTTTGTGATTGTAGATTTGTCTATGTGATTTGTCATTGTAGTTGTTTATGTGGTTTGTGATTGTAGAGTTGACTATGCGGTTTGTGATTGTAGAATTGTTTATGTTGTTTGTGATTGTAGTATTGTGTATGTGGTTTGTGATTGTATGGTTATTTATGTGGTTTGTCATTGTAGTTTTGTATGGGGTTAGTGATTGAAGAGTTGTGGATGTGGTTTGTGATTGCAGAGTTGTTTGTGAGGTTCGCGATTGTAGAGTTGTGAATGTTGTCTGTAATTGTAGAGTTGTTTATGTGATTTGTGATTGAAGAGTTGTTTATGTAGTTTATGATTGTAGAGTTGTTTATGCAGTTTGTGATTGTAGAGTTGTTTATGCAGTTTGTGATTGTAGAGTTGTTTCTGTGGTTTGTGATTGCAGAGTTGTTTATGTAGTTTGTGATTGTAGAGTTGTTTCTGTGGTTTGTGATTGCAGAGTTGTTTATGTGATTTGTGATTGTTGAATTGTTGATGTGATTTGTGATTGTTGAGTTGTTTATGTGGTTTATGATTGTAGAGTTGTTTCTGTGGTTTGTGATTGCAGAGTTGTTTATGTGGTTTGTGATTGTAGAGTTGTTTCTGTGGTTTGTGATTGCAGAGTTGTTTATGTGGTTTGTGATTGTTGAGTTGTTGATGTGATTTGTGATTGTTGAGTTGTTTATGTGGTTTGTGATTGTAGAGTTGTTTATGTGGTTTGTGATTGTAGAGTTATTTATGTGGTTTGTTATTGTAGAGTTGTTTATGCAGTTTGTGATTGTAGAGTTGTTTCTGTGGTTTGTGATTGTAGACTTGTTTCTGTGGTTTGTGATTGTAGAGTTGTTTCTGTGGTTTGTGATTGCAGAGTTGTTCATGTGATTTGTGATTGTTGAGTTGTGTATGTGGTTTATGATTGTAGAGTTTTGTATGTGGTTTGTGATTGTAGAGTTGTGTATGTGGTTTGTGATTGTAGACCTTTTACTGTGGTTTGTGATTGCAGAGTTGTTTATGTGTTTCGTGATTGTAGAGTTGTTTATGTGTTTCGTGATTGTAGAGTTGTGTATGTGATTTGTGATTGTAGACCTTTTATTGTGGTTTGTGATTGTAGAGTTGTGTATGTGGTTTGTGATTGTAGACCTTTTATTGTGGTTTGTGATTGTAGAGTTGTGTATGTGATTTGTGATTGTAGAGTTGTGTATGTGGTTTGAGATTGTACAGTTGTGTATGTGGTTTGTGATTGTACAGTTGTGTATGTGATTTGTGATTGTAGAGTTGTTGATGGGGTTTGTGATTGCAGAGTTGTTTATGTGGTTTGTGATTGTAGAGTTGTGTATGTGGTTTGTGATTGTAGAGTTGTGTATGTGGTTTGTGATTGTAGAGTTGTGTATGTGATTTGTGATTGTAGAGTTGTTGATGTGGTTTGTGATTGCAGAGTTGTTTATGTGGTTTGTGATTGTAGAGTTGTGTATGTGGTTTGTGATTGTAGAGTTGTGTATGTAGTCTATGATTGTAGAGTTGTTTATGTGGTTTGTGATTGTAGAGTTGTGTATGTGATTTGTGATTGTAGAGTTGTTGATGTGGTTTGTGATTGCAGAGTTGTTTATTTGGTTTGTGATTGTAGAGTTGTGTATGTGGTTTGCGATTGTAGAGTTGTGTATGTGATTTGTGATTGTAGAGTTGTTGATGTGGTTTGTGATTGCAGAGTTGTTTATGTGGTTTGTGATTGTAGAGTTGTGTATGTGGTTTGTGATTGTAGAGTTGTGTATGTGGTTTGTGATTGTAGAGTTGTGTATGTGATTTGTGATTGTAGAGTTGTTGATGTGGTTTGTGATTGCAGAGTTGTTTATGTGGTTTGTGATTGTAGAGTTGTGTATGTTGTATTGTGATTGTAGAGTTGTGTATGTAGTCTATGATTGTAGAGTTGTGTATGTGGTTTGTGATTGTAGAGTTGTGTATGTGATTTGTGATTGTAGGGTTGTTTATGTGGTTTGTGATTGTAGAGTTGTTTATGTGGTTTGTGATTGTAGAGTTGTGTATGTGGTTTGTGATTGTAGAGTTGTTTATGTGGTTTGTGATTGTAGAGTTGTGTATGTAGTCTATGATTGTAGAGTTGTTTATGTGGTTTGTGATTGTAGAGTTGTGTATGTGGTTTGTGATTGTAGAGTTGTGTATGTGGTTTGTGATTGTAGAGTTGTGTATGTGGTTTGTGATTGTAGAGTTGTGTATGTGGTTTGTGATTGCAGAGTTGTTTATGTGATTTGTGATTGTAGAGTTGTTGATGTGGTTTGTGATTGCAGAGTTGTTTATGTGGTTTGTAATTGTAGACCTTTTATTGTGGTTTGTTATTGCAGAGTTGTTTATGTGTTTCGTGATTGTAGAGTTGTTTATGTGGTTTGTGATTGTAGAGTTGTGTATGTGGTTTGTGATTGTAGACCTTTTATTGTGGTTTGTGATTGTAGAGTTGTGTATGTGGTTTGTGATTGTAGAGTTGTGTATGTGGTTTGTGATTGTAGAGTTGTGTATGTGGTTTGTGATTGTAGACCTTTTATTGTGGTTTGTGATTGTAGAGTTGTGTATGTGGTTTGTGATTGTAGAGTTGTTTATGTGGTTTGTGATTGTAGAGTTGTGTATGTGGTTTGTGATTGTAGAGTTTTTTATGTGGTTTGTGATTGTAGAGTTGTGTATGTAGTCTATGATTGTAGAGTTGTTTATGTGGTTTGTGATTGTAGAGTTGTGTATGTGGTTTGTGATTGTAGAGTTTTGTATGTGGTTTGTGATTGCAGAGTTGTTTATGTGATTTGTGATTGTAGAGTTGTTGATGTGATTTGTGATTTCTTCTTATTTAAATGATGCCGACATGCGAGTGTTTCTTTTACATGCGAGTAAAATGCCAACTCTCTCATAACCGGGCTAACATCGGTCCTATATAGAACGATATAATCTTGATGCATAATATATTTAATACATTTTAATAAAACTATGCAAAATACATTTCGTAAATATATGCTAAATTTATGATTTGTTCACAAAACGTCATCAATAGTGCGTAAATGGCCAACATAATGTTATAAGTAAATCAGATATTTTATTCATTTTAGGTGCCTTTCAATAAAAAACAGTCGCTATCTGATTTCATCAAGTACAACCAAGCGATGTCTTCTGTACAACATTTAAGAAAAATCTGGGATCGTACTCGCAGTAACCAAAAGCATATTCCTAGTGTCTCTGAAGAGAATTCAGTGCAGAATTTACCTTTAACAGTCCGACGAAAAGAGTGTCAAGTTCTGGGATATTGTGGTTCACAATATACTGAAAGTACCTGACTCAAATCAGACCAATACATTAATATAGAACTAAAATGTGTTTTTCTATTCGATTTTAATAGGTCGTTATCAATTTTATTAAAATAAGAATTGCATATATGGTTCATATATGACATAACCCTACGGGTTATATTAGTTATTGTCATGGTATTCCGTCTGTCGTTCATCCGTACTCTGACACCTATAGCACAACCGGAGCTAACATCTGCATGAAGAAAAAACATGAATGTTATATATCTATGATCCTCAAATTCTACAAGAATCCCACTAGTCAGAACACCACGCCCTTCTTTAAATTCAAATTATTTCATACCACAATGTATCCGATCATGAAATCTTCTTCCACAAGTAGCTACTGGGTTTGTATCAAACGTAACACGATTTGTGCCGTATGCGGATCAGGAATTGCTTACACTTCCGAAGCACCCGTGTGTTCATCTCCACTTTTAGTGGCGTACGTGTTGCTCGATCTTTAGTTTTCAGTGTAATATTTTGTAGATCGTTGTTTGTTCTATTTATATTTGCAATTGTGTTGTTTGTCCTCATTCAATTTACGGATTCTGATTACCCCATTTGGTATATGCTAACTTATTTTGTAAAGAAAAAAATCAACAACACTTCTGTGTCCACTTTTAACCATGCAATATTATTTTGGTACCCGTATTGGACAACATATATGATGCTAGATCTTGCACTGTATCTCCCTAAATTCATCTGTATCAGACAATAAATAGTGTAACTGGAAACGATTGAGCACTTTAGCTTCAAATGTCATCGCTTTGAGATCGCTAGAAAAT
Source organism: Bathymodiolus brooksi (assembly GCA_963680875.1). Lineage (NCBI taxonomy): Eukaryota > Metazoa > Mollusca > Bivalvia > Mytilida > Modiolidae > Bathymodiolus > Bathymodiolus brooksi. The sequence continues at coordinate 111,554,947 of OY804577.1, forward strand.
ATTATAACTCCCTGCACTTGCTAACACCACTAACTCTACTACTTCGGTCAGATGAATTACACCCATCCTTCTAAACAGTCCAAAACTACTCTGAGTAGAAATGATTCCCCTCTTTATTTTCACATGCGCCAAAAATGAACCAAGAGTATAATAATTTAGGTGTTACAAGAACAAACATCAACCTCGGCCCATTACAATATTCCTCTGGCCATTCACACAGCCCTCGGAACATTGCAACAGACCCTGAACATATAACAGAGGCAATATAAAAACACTCATTCATTATCACATTTGTAGTTATTGAAAACACAGATGTATTCTGTAATGCTATTGTGAATTGCTCTCTGACAACCACTGGCAGCTTGTTGTGCAGTGTTGTTTGTGCTTGATTGTATTTGGCAATATAATAAATACAATGCTATTTTAAGTTAGAGCACACGACACATTTCTGGAATAACCTTCATCAGGTAAACTCAATGTCAAAAGGTTGCAAAGCAGAGGCACTGACAACATTAATTGGACAAAGACAAAGTACAAAGACAATCAAAACAAAAGATACAACACAGAAAACTAAAAAAATGAGCAACACCGGAGTGAACCCGGGTGCATGCACAGGGTAAACAGTTATTGTTTCTTATAACACACTTGCCGTGTTACAAGATCAAGAATTAAACAATTCATATTGAAGAGAGAAATTTCATGTACACAAACTCATAGCATATTGTCAAATGAAAACATTAAAATTTGTTAAAGTAAATTAAATTCAAATGATGCAACTTCGAATTTTAATATGTGGACATACCAAAATGAGACTCGTTTGGATGGGAAGAGACATATCGTGTCGTGACATCTGCTCGGTCATGCAATAAAGTCGGTCATTTGTTTTGATTTACCATTCTCGCGCAGCACGAGGCCAATGACATCATTCTGTATATTTATAACGTACATAGACGCCGAAGCAGTTTTCTAAAATGACAGATTATTTTGCATTTCCACTGCTGCTTTAGTAAGAAATATACCCCTGACTTCTTGGGGTAATTAAATGATATTCACAGAGAAGATAGAAAAAGAATTAATTTAACAACAATAATCAAAATTGATAGCATAAATTGAACAGAGAATTAAATTAAACCAGACAGAAAAATGAGATTATCTGGGTGGGGGGAAACTGTCATTGAAAATAGCATCAACAAAACTGTATTGAAATAAATAGAAATCAGTCATTAATTGTAATTAATACAAAAATATGGCAAAATGTAGTCAGTCTAATAGATTGTATTGACAAAAGCAAAAACATTATATGGGTAAGCTAAGCAAGTTTAATATTTGCATCAAATAATTAATTTTTAATACTTCAATATCAAACTATATAAAAAAAAACATCTTTTGAAATTTTTCAGACAAAACAATTACACTGAAAAAGCTAAAATACTGTACTTTCTTAATCTGGTTTACTTTTTAAGCTTGGTTGGCCTATGACAAAATCATGTGCTTTATTGACCTGTGACCGGCCTTATGTGACGGAATAGGACGCCATTTGGAAAAAGGGTAGTAAACAAATATGGGTCAGTGTGTTATTATTATCGATCTTTTTTTCCATGGAACTTTACACATGTGAGCAAGAATAGATGAGGAACATAATTAAAAAGAAAAAAATGTTTACTTTTCAAACTGGAAAAAAATAATCAAACATTATCCAATAACTGACCGACTTATTGTCATACGGATATAGTGCTTAATGCCAAATGATCAGTTTTGCAGCTGTATTATGGATATAACGAGTTACATTCGATGAGATGATGATGATGATATTCGCTTTGTACTAGACTCACACTCTCTTAGCTGCATCGTTATGCAGCTAGCCCACTGAAACAGTAGTCCGCGGGTAGACACGTCGATCCACTCGGATACATTACACCATCAATGCGGTTCGTAACATTTAAAAATGCTGTAATGTAACGTACATATATTGTAACAATAATACTCTGCTTTGCTAGACATTGTTGTTGCTTGTCCTTCATCCAGCGTTGAGCTATTGTCATCGAGAGCAGAGGTTAAATACTGGATTATCATAAACACCAACGATCACAACCATTCAACTTTCTTGCCAAGCAAGATTTACTACTACCACCTTGGAAATAAACGTTTTATTCAAAAATCGTATATATTTAATTTAATGCACACGGCGCGTTTCTGGCAATTAAAACCTCATGAAGTACGCTGATCGTTAACAGATTGGAAAGTCAAATAACCCCTTCACTTTTGTTTTATTAAAGGGCCTGTACCAAGCCAGGACAGTGAGCGGTCATGAATTTGTTTTAGAGATATCAATTATGCCTCTGGTTCTACGATTTCTCAATTATACTTTGTATATGTTACCAACAAGGTGGTGTTTTTGTTTTCCAAATTGTCACCTATGGCTAAGACTTGTCGTATCTGATAGATGAAATGTAACGGAGTATTAAGAAATATCAAAAAGAAACAAATGATTCGTGCAAGCTCAATCAGAGCACACTGTTTGTTGGGCATATATGTTCACCGTTTTAAACATTAAATGTCACCTCTAATTCAATAATAATAACATAAATCACAAAAATACCACACTGTCGGAATAGTTTTAAAATCTAAAAGAAAAACCACAGAAACCTATGCAAAATCGATAAGGGTAATAACAAAATTACCGAACTCCGAACAATCTTACAAAGGGAAAGTCAAATCTCATAAGTATATAAAGAGACAAAATCAGTCAACAACCGGAAAACTGTGAAAACCGTAATGACCCTGACTTGGTACAGGCATTTCTAAAGAAATGGTAGGTTGAATCAGATTTTAAAGCGCCAAACCTCCCGCTTTCATTACGGCTCAAAGGTTCCGGCTGTCACTATAAAAGTATTAACTATTAACACACGTATGCATGACCGTTCACCTTTTCGTCTTGCAACACGCACATTAATTAAAAGTGGCGGTGTTAGCCTAGTTTTATGGGCCCAGATATCATCTTTTAGTGGAATGATGCGGTCATACAAGTGTCTTCCGCGTGTGACTAAAATGTCGACCCTCGTATATAACTGGATGAGCAGCATTGATGTATAGTCTGGAACGTAGGTTTTGTTGAGCACCTAGTTGAACATGTTGTACTGTACGAACACTTGGTAAACTTTATCATGGTAGATACCTTATTCAGTCATACGTAAAATTACTATTTTAAGTACGATTAAGTACTTTATAAATAAATGAAGTATACTACACAGAATAATAATAAATATTTAAAACCATATAAAAAATATACATATAATTGTAGGGAAGAAGGAAACGCAATATTGGTTAACCAAAGGAGACTTTATCCTATTATATTGTGAATATTAAAATGCAAACAACCCGATTATTAAACTTGCCACGCATTGTCAATTTCTATGACCTACATTGTCAATTTATATAACCTACATTGTCAATTTATATAACCCACATTGTCAATTTCTATGATACACATTGTCTATTTTTATTACCTACTTTGTCAATTTCTATGACCTACATTGTCAATTTATATAACCTACATTGTCAATTTATATAACCTACATTGTCAATTTCTATGATACACATTGTCTATTTTTATTACCTACATTGTCAATTTCTTTACCTACATTGTCAATTTCTATGACTTACATTGTTAATTTATATGATGCGCATTGTCAATTTATATGACCTACATTGTCAATTTCTATCCCACACATTGTCAATTTATATGCCACACATTGTTAATTTTATGCAACACATTGTCAATTTCTAAGCCACATTTTATCAATTCATATGCCACAATTTGTTAATTTATATGCCACACATTATCAATTATTATACCATACATTGTCAATTTCTAATGTAGTATATCAACAATCAATTATTATACCATACATTGTCAATTTCTAATGTAGTATATCAACAAACGTCTTCACAATATTCTGACTGTTTAACCTTGGTCACTTAGGACTTAATTTGAGTTGTTTTTATACTTCTAATTCATCCGTCGAACCATTTAACAGGTCCTTTGACAGCAAATGTGATATTACAATATTCCTTGACCTTTGATGACAGCAATAAATATTCAATATCCAATCTCTAGATTCCAGTGCGACATTCTTATATTACGGCTACCGTGCTATGATTGACTCGATTTCATACCATGTATTGATTGTTGATCTACATCAGGTGGACATATATATATCAGAAATATTCACGACAGGAACAAATGTAGAAACAATAAATCAGCAGCTCTTGGTAAAAAAACAATGATTGTTCCTAGGTAGAAACCATCGCTTACATAAATTATACGTCGTTGGCCGCTACGAACTTTCCATTTCTCAACTGAAGATAGATTGTCTTCTAAGTAGACTTTTTTTCTTTCTTCCAACGCCGATATTTTTTTTTACTTCCCTTTTGTTTCTTTCTTTCTTCTTGTAGGGTCGTGTTTCTCGTCTTTTTTGCTTTGTGGTCTGTGTTGCGTTTGTCTTTGTCCTATGGCTTCTGTCCAAGATTCCTCCTGTCTCTGGATTGTCGATTTTCAATTGCCCTTTCTGGGGTTTTTTTCTAACCGCATTTGATATGATTTCAACATACGTCTAGATCACCAGATATAACACAAAGAAATATCATATTTGATTGTTAAAACAGCATAATTTAATGATTAGTTGGATTCTGCGTGTTAAATGACACTCATCAACAATATTTTAGTTTGACCGTTATTGATTATTTTATTCGGCGGATGAAGCTGTAGTACCAGGAGAAACCTCAGCGGATTCCGGAAATTACTGACAAACGGGGTCTCACAAGTCACAGTTTATATCAGGTACACCTCTCCATAGACGGGAATCGAACTCATGTGTGCTTAACATTATTTCGAATAAATTGAAATGTCTTTACCAAATAAGGAAAATGTGTGGTTATTTGTATGTGTGTTCGGGATATTTTGCCTGTGTCTTTACTTTTATTATTAAACGTTGGTACTGCTCCTATAGTGTGATATTTCTTGTCTTCATTTAATGATTCATGCCATAATCAATTAAGATATTTAGAATAATTAATTATAACCTTTTTTAGCTTACCCACAGGGACTTAAATTGTTAGCTTTTAAATCTTTTGACAATAAATGTATGAGAGTCTGAAGGTTATTCCATGTGGAGTGACATGCATTGTTGACTGTGGATTATTCTTACAGTCTACTAACGCTATAACACACTAGTTTAATGTACAGTCCGCGTATTTCTAGTACAAAGCAGACACCAAAACGTAACTTGCACCCGTCACGATTTAGCTTCTTTTTTGTGGCGTAAACAAGCTGCATTTATATCACTCAAGATTATTCTTACAGTCTACAAGCACTATTACAGGTCAGTTTAATGTACAGTCCGCGTATTTCTAGTACAAAGCTGACCGCAAAGCGTAACTTGCAGCCGTCATGATGTAGCTTATTTTAGAGCGTGAAGAAACTACATTTGTATTACTCAAGCACTTCTTCATTCACTATTCTTGCTAAAAATCATTCCTTCACCAGCTATTCACCATCTATTTACATATACACTGTACATATTTGCCTCCTTTGGAGGGACACTGTTTCAGCAGGTTGTCGGCATACCAATGGGTACGAATTGTGCCCCTCTTCTAGCCGATTTATTTTTATACTCATATGAGTCCGAGTTTCTTCAAAAGCTCGTAAAAGATAAGAAGATTCATGAGGCTAGAGCCTTTAATTTCACATACAGGTATATTGATGACGTTTTATCTATCAATAATTCTAGATTTGCAGAATTTCTTCCATTGATATATCCTCCAGAGCTGGAAGTTAAAGAGACCACAGATACAGCTTCGCCCGCATCATTTTTGGGCATATACCTCGAATTTGACGACAGTGGTCAACTCAGTACTAACATTTATGATAAACGGGACGACTTCAATTTTAAAATCATAAATTTTCCAAACATGTGCAGCAATATACCAGCTTCTCCTGCATATGGTGTTTACATCTCGCAATTGATTCGCTATGCACGGGCCAGTAGCAATTATTCTGATTTCCTGAAACGTCATCTTCATCTGAGAAACAGGCTACTGGACCAGGGCTATGAAAAGATTCGCCTTATTCGATCTCTTAAAAAGTTTATATTCCGATACCAAGATCTTGTCAAAATATATTACGTCTCTGCAGAAACGATTATAAGCGATGCATTTTCATATAGTGAAAATGTATAAAGATAAAGAAGTCAAGAAAAATGTCAAGGATATTTTTTTATCAATGTGTGACGTATACATATTTTTGACATTTACATCACCAAATATGGTACCGCTTTGACAATTATTTTACCTATTTTGTTCCTGTATTTAAATACTGTTATAGTGACAGCCGGAACCTTTAAACCGTAATGAGAGCGGGAGGTTTGGCGCTTTAAAATCTGATTCAACCCACCATTTCTTTAGAAATGCCTGTACCAAGTCAGGGTCATTACGTTTTCACAGTTTTCCGGTTGTTGACTGATTTTGTCTGTTTATATAATTATGAGTTTTGACTTTCCCTTTGTAAGATTGTTCGGAGTCCGGTAATTTTGTTATTACCCTTATTTATAAAGTACCATCTACTCTATAGACTTGTTCAGATTTGTTAGTTGTAACATAAATACGCATTTTTCCTTTGATATTTTTATGCAGTAATCAACTTAAAAATAGTGAACTTTTACAAATCATGGTCTAACACGAAGATCTTGATGTTATTCCATGATTTTGACATCATAGATCTGTTATTCCATCATTTTGACGTCATAGATCAGTCAATCATGTAATTTCTGTTACAAACCATATATACCATGGATCTTACTCATGGACTTATTTAAACCAACTCATCCTTCGGATTTGTTGGTTTAAATAAGTTAATTCGTAAGATCCATGGTATATATAATACTTAATAATGTTCCACAATGTAATATAGTGTTTTTGCAATCAGTGTCTATCATCACGAAAGTTGTGAGTTCGAAACCTGCTCATGGCGAGGTGAACTCGATACAACATTATGTGATATAGTTTGTCAGTGACTTGTGGTCGGTCGGTGGTTTGTCTGCGGATACCCCGATTTCCTCCTCAAATAAAATTCACCGCCACGATGCAACTGAAATATTGTTGAAAGTGACGTTAAACAACATAACCCTAACCCCTCTAATAACTAGTGTTTGGCAGTAGATATAGTATGACATGATCTGTTGTATTTCCATCCTGCTGTGTTTTACAAATTGGTTTAGATCTATGCCCTGTCTGTTCCAATTTACGTTCTCCATCGGAACATGCATTCAACTTCAAGTCAGGGTCGTTACGGTTTTCACAGTTTTCCGGTTGTTGACTGATTTTGTCTGTTTATATACTTATGAGTTTTGACTTTCCCTTTGCAAGATTGTTCGGAGTTCGGTAATTTTGTTATTACCCTTATTCATTACATTTAATATATATTTTCTTTTTTTTTCTTAGTAATTATTAGCTCTGTTGGATAAAGGACATGTACTAACGAGATACGTGTCAGTTTTCCCGCATTGTGAGGTAGTTTAGCTATGTATCTCTAAAGCTAATCAGATAATGGAAGATCGCATTAGGAAGTCATTTGTTTCTCGTAGTTAACATCGTTATTTGAAATTAAGCTTCCCTCGCACACATCAGTAAAAATGTCTCATATACCAATATTCATAAAAGTACAACTGTTTACCTTGTTTTTTTCGATTCCCGTTTCGCACAATAACGATTTATTGTAATTTTGAATTTCATTCAAGAACGATAACTCTATGTAAAATATAATACCGAGTTATAAATTATCTGTTGCTCTTTTTTGTTTTAAATAGGAACTTCAAGTCACATTTCATTAAAAAAGAATTATATAATCAAAGATTTTTTTTGGCAACTAATCCTCTGTTACAGTAATGTTCTTTTAATCTAATTTATTTAGTATTTAAACGAAATTGTGTTACCAATCATATTCTAGCTTTGACTAGCTAGAGTTACTGAAGGTGACTTGGTCTTGTTTTTCTGTTTGATGGTGTTTAACACCACTTTCAACAATATTTCAGTTACATCGTGGTGTTCGGTTTTATTGGTGGAGGAAACCGGAGAAAACCACCGACCTGTCGCAAGTCACTGACAAACGTCATTACATGATGTTGTACGCCTCGCCCAGATTGAGATTCGAACTCACAGCATACGTGGTGATATGTACTTATTGCATAGGTAGTTGTAAATCCATCACAGCCACAACGTCCCCAGTACCACATTATGCATGTAATAAATAGTTATTGTGTGTTAACTTGTTCGTACTAGACCCTGGCCAACACGCTTAGTTGAATTGTATAGTGCTAGCTCATTGAACCAACAGTCCGCGAATAGAAACAAGAGTTATTGTTGCTCCTGTATCTACCAACATGTTAGCATTCCGTCCATTTACTTTGGACTTTATAAACATCCCAGCTTCATTAGCAAACTTACTTACACCTATTGAACCACTTCTCTGATCTCCATTGTTTCTGGTCGTGTTGGTTTGTTTAGTTCTCATTTGACCCTTAATGCCACTTGCCTTCCTTTTCCTGCAATATTTTGCTATATGTCCTAAGCTACCATAACTGAAACACTTTGTCTTTGACAGACCTCTTTGTTTGTAGGCCGATGTCTTTTGAAGATGAAGATTTGACTTCCTGTTGTAGTTCAGACAACACAGTCTGCATACTCTGTATCAGAGTCAATGTATGTGAGTCACATTCCTGTGTTTCAATGGTTTGAGAAGTTGACCTTGGGTATCCACGTCCTTCGTCACGCTTACGTTCAGCTTTATTGAAGGCTTCCAGCTCCACTGCGAGACGACCTGCATTGTTCAAGTTTAATGACCTTGCCTGCTTTACACACAGTCGCATGTCAGTACTGGCTAGATCATATACACATTGTTCTTTGGCCAGTAGTTCCTTAACATCATTTGGGGCCGTAGAATAAGCGAGATTTGTTAGTCGTCTGTGACATCATGTCCTAACTCTGGCAAACTTTCAGCGGACTTTTGACGGCGTCCTCATAGTTGTGTTCTATGCAAGTTCATCAAAGTATTGTCTAGCATTTAAAGGCAAATCCCCCAACATCCCTTGTGTCTGTACCCGAAAAGGGTAAAAAACCTTTTCTGGATCTGTCCAATCATTTATCGTAGCACAAATATTGAAATGAGACTTGTAATCAAGCCATGAACCATCCCCGTCATATGTTGTTGGCTTGATTATGCTTTTACTTTTTGTGCCAAAGCTACCATTTACTATATGTTGTCATAAGCTTCAGTATTTGGTTTGGGCTGATGCTTCTTTTGTCTTTGCGTGGATATAATATTTGACCCCCTCATAATAGAGTAATACCTTTAATAACCCTTTAGAGAAAACCGAAGGGCAAACAAGACTTGACAATCCAGGGACACTTGTACCATTGGGCACAGAATACACAGGACGAAGTCCAACAAGGCAACAACAACAAACATTTTTTTACCACAACACAGAAAAAAAAATGATGACCAATACACGTACCCCACCAAAAAAAAAACCGAAGCGAACACATGTGCTCGCGAAGGGAAAGCAGTTTCAGTTTCTTATAAGGCACCTGATATGTTACTCATATAATATAATTAATAAATTGCGGTGAACAATATTGTCGGTTATAGAGAAAAAGAACCGTATAGGTTTTCATTTCAGATATGGATATTTCGTAACGGTCAACCAGTTCTCGATGAAGACCGTAGACCTTTTGTCGGAAGCTTTGTGACGGTGACTTCAACTTAGGAGCAATGCAGCCTTGTGTGCGTAGCTTTTGCGTAAGCATCTGAACGCTGTCGAGAAATTCACTGTACTGGGCACAAGCCCTGGAATATCGTATACAGGTTGTTGAATGTAAACTCCATCCGCGCTGGTGAGGCTGGAATATTGCTACCGATGAAAAGGAAGTTGACTATCTGTAAAATGAGGCAATATTCAATTAATAAAGAGATGTTCATAATCGCTCTACATTTCAGATGTAAACATTTATATGTAGCTCTTCCGTTTTTCGTATTCATCATTTATCAAGAAAAAGTTTTGAACGGTGATTGGCAACAATTCCAACCAATATCAACAAAACAAACAACTACCTCTCGCCTCAAATCATTGAACACAAAATAGAACACGACTAGTGTCGATCATGGAATTCAGGGATTACATGTAAGTTGCGAATATTACAAAATAATTACAAAATCACAAATAGTGATCTAAGATGGATAACTCTTGATTAATAATTAAATTCAAACTGCAGAAATTCTAAATGTGACAAATAAACAATTTTTTGTGAGGGAGGTGAAAAAGATATGGGTTGGACTAACTCCAGTTCAGAGCTTGTATAACTCAATTCCAATGAGAATTCGAAGTGTAATTGTAGCGAAAGGTCACATAGCGAAATAGTGAAAAAGACAGGCATGTAAAATACATTTTAAGAACATATTTCCTATTTTTCCTTATCGGATATATTTCAAGATTCAGGCGGCCAACTTGGTGAAATAATTATGGCCAACTACTGTATTTCGTGGCTGTCAGTTTTATTGTTGGCGGAAACCGACGTACACCTCGCCATGAGCGGCATTCGAACTCACAACATTAGTGGTGATAGACACGAATTGTACAGGTAGTTGTAAATCCAACTACCATACGACCACCACCACTACGGCTCCTTGGAGTTCCAATATATCATTACAAAGTTTAAATATATATTTCAGTACAGCATACATGGTTTGAGATCAGTACAAATGATAGAACATTTGGATATTGTGCCATCTAGAGTATCCTTTGCCACATGAAAAAACACCTATTTTACGTATAAAAAATCATAATCTGATTTTTGTTTCATGCGAAAACGTTTCCTGGCTATGGGGAGAAAGACTTACATTTGTAGTCCCCATCACTATCAGTTGAATATTCAGTCCCTAAATTGAGTGTGATAACGGACTAGTTACACAAGGAAAGCAATCAGAATCAAACTATGTAATTCAATATTTTCCACAAAATGCATAATCTGGGTTAAAAATATTATTCCCTAGTAACCTTTTAAATACGAGAGAATAAATTGCAATTGGTTTCTTTATCGATACGATATTTACATGGTGTAAATTTCCATCTGTAATATTTCAATATTTCTGTGATCACACACACGATATAATATATTACTCTATGTACTAATGGTAAAGACAAATCGTACTAAATCATTATTAATTTGAGTGTTTTCAAAATATCAGAACATAATGTACTAGTGTACAAAATGATAAAATAATCATAACAATATCAACGCCACAGTAGGGGGCCGTCCTGGCCATGATCGCATGGATGTTGGATTTATAACTACCTATGCAATCAGTGCCGATCAGTTCGAATTACGATCAGGGTAGGTGTACAACGTTATGTGATAAAGTTTGTCTGACTTGCGGCAGGTCGGTGGTTTACCCCGGGTAATCCGGTTTCCTCCACCAATAAAGCTGACTGCCACGATATGACTGAAATATTGTTGTAAGTGGCGTTAAACGTCATAACCTTAACCCTCAAAGGCACAGTTTAACAAATGCGTTATTTTATGTACATAGTTTTCTGAGGTACAGTCATTCCACATAGATATACATATTGATACTTCTAAATTATTATTCTCTCAAAATTGAAGTATGTCTAGACAATATCAGTGCAGTGTCTTAACATATAAAGTTCAAAACTAGGATCAATTCGAAGTTTGCCGAGCCTTTCCCATGTTTTGTGCGGAATACACATACACGTTATATTTTAAGACAATTAATTAATATCGTGTTTATCCTACAGCAAAATCACATAAATCCATAGACGTTTATATTTTGAATTAAAAAATAAAATAAAATATTTATCCCTTGATTGCCCCTTTTCTTGTTTTTATCTCAACAGGAAGTGAACTGGGTTTAGAACTAGGCCCCCAAAGTTCAACATGTAACATGTGTTAGGGGTACCAGAAAAAAACTATATTTCTGTCAGAGACCATATGTAACAGAAAAGTATTCCGTCAATGCAATTTTCCTGCTCATATATAACGAGTGCAGGATAAAACGAAAAACTGTTATTGGTTTGTTTATTAAAAGATAAAATATCCTGCTCACCAGACGTATGATGATGCCACTTGTTAATCAACGTACTGTTTATTTTATTTTTTTTGAATTAGGAGTTTGGCGGGAACTCTTTACACGTTCAAGGAAATCACACCATTGGAACGAACATGAGTGGGGTTTTGGGGTGAACCTTGTGAATCGTCACTAGCACCATGAGGTTCCCTTTAGTTTTCCTATTTACTATTCCACTTACAACATTGCTTGCTAAAACGTACATAAATGCATGTTGTCTAGCAATATGTTAATGGGATAAAGCATGTCCTCACATGGCAATATTTATAATTTTTTGAGTCACTGAAAAAAAATAGCTCCCAACAGCTTGTGTATTTAATCATATCTAGATTTACGAAACGGCCAATTGGTTATATTAAATATTTTTTTTGTTTTATCGTGTTAAAACATTGTCTAACATCACATAATGTTGGATCACATCTGTCAACTTTTTCCATTTCGTATTTTACCAGGGCAACAACAAAAATATGAAAAAAAAATGACTAAATTTGTTTGTTAATCATATTAAAACATTAAAACAATATTTTTTTTATCGTGATTTGACATTACAATAACATTTCTATTATATCATAGATGATATAGATATTAAAAAATATTAATTATAATGACCTTATTATTAACACTCTTTTCCAGACTGTTCAAAACAATATACGGAACAAGACGCAACTGTGTGAACGAAATGTTTCGATTAATGACAAAATTCTACACATTTGTGATTTTATATATAACAATATTCTCGGCTGTTTGGCCATATCATGTAAGTACATTGTACATATAGTGTTTTATTAATATAATATCACTACTGGACGCTAAGCGTTACAGTACTGTCCTAATCAATTTGGGATTTTAATGATAACTAGTGGCTTCAAGCGTTTGTTTTTAATTCATACGTAATTGTTTTATTGCTGTAATGGAGTTGTTAAAGTGAGTGAGAGATTGTTGTTTAACGCCAATTCAGCAATTTTCCAGCTATGTCATGGCGAGGACAAGATAATGTTCAATGAGATGATGATGAGGTCCTCTTTGTTCTAGAACAGTACGCTGAGTTGGATTTGTATAGTGCTAGTTCACTGAAACAACAGTCGCTCCACTCGGACACATTATTCTGATTCGGAGCTAACAAATCTTAGCTCTTACACCTTAATGCTGCGTGCTTAGCGGAGAAGCAACAAATACCAATTGCATAGTCTTTGCTGTGACCAGATCGTGACTCGAACCCACGATCTACCGCATTCGAGGGGAGCACGCTAACCATTACACCACCGATGCGGTTTGAGTTGTTAGTAGTGAGCGGAAATAATATCAGCTGAATTAAACTCGCAAAACAAATAACACACATGTCCATCCGTTTTTTATATTCTTTGTGTTCTCCGGAGTTTAGCTTGAAATTCTTACTGTGTTTTGTGGTATCAGTTTTTAATGTTGCATTCTAAGCAAAATATATTGCGCAAAGATAGCTTGAGTAAGATTAGCTTCGCATAACAAATGACCTAGATGTTCGTCTGTTTAGTTGTTATATTATTTTTGTTTTCAGTAATGTGGTTGGAGATTGTAGAGTTGCTTATGTGGTTTGTGATTGTAGAATTGTTTATGTGGTTTGTAATTGTAGATTTGTCGGTGTGGTTTGTTATTGTAGACTTGTCGATGTGGTTTGTGATTGTAGAGTTGATTATGTGGTTTGAGATTGTAGACATGTCGGTGTGGGTTGTGATTGTAGACTTGTCGATGTGGCTTGTGATTGTAGAGTTGTTTCTGTGGTTTGTGATTGCAGAGTTGTTTCTGTGGCTTGTGATTGTAGAGTTGTTTCTGTTGTTTGTGATTGTAGAGTTGTTTATGTGGTTTGTGATTGTAGACTTGTCGATGTGTTTTGTGATTGTAGAGTTGTTTATGTGGTTTGTGATTGTAGAATTGTTTCTGTGGTTTGTGATTGTAGAGTTGTTTATGTGGTTTGTGATTGTAGAGTTTTCGATGTGGTTTGTGATTGTAGAGTTGTTTATGTGGTTTGTGATTGTAGAGGTATTTCTGTGGTTTCTGATTGTAGAGTTGTTTATGTGGTTTGTGATTGTAGAGTTGTTTATGTGGTTTGTGATTGTAGAGTTGTTTATGTGGTTTGTGATTGTAGACTTGTCGATGTGGTTTATGATTGTAGAGTTGTTTATGTGGTTTGTGATTGTAGAGTTGTTTCTGTGGTTTGTGATTGTAGAGTTGTTTATGTGGTTTGTCATTGTAGAGTTGTCGATGTGGTTTGTTATTGTAGAGTTGTTTATGTGGTTTGTGATTGTAGACTTGTCGATGTCGTTTGTGATTGTAGAGTTGTTTATGTGGTTTGTGATTGTAGAGTTGTTTATGTGGTTTGTGATTATAGAGTTGTTTATGTGGTTTGTGATTGTAGAGTTTTTTCATTCGGTTTGTGATTGTAGAGATTTTTATGTGGTTTTTGTGATTGTAGAGTTGTTTATGTGGTTTGTGATTGTAGAGTTCTTTATGTGGTTTGTGATTGTAGAGATTATTATGTGTTTTTTGTTATTTTAGAGTTATTTATGTGATTTGTGATTGTAGATTTGTTTATGTGGTTTGTGATTGTAGATTTTTCTGATGCGGTTTGTGATCGTAGTTGTTTATGGGTTTTTCATTGTAGAGATGTTTATGTGGTTTGTGATTGTAGAGATGTTTATGTGGCTTATGATTGTAGAGTTGTTTATGTGGTTTGTCATTGTGATTGTTTATGTGGTTTGTCATTGTGATTTTTTATGTGATTTGTGATTGTAGAGTTGTGTATGTGGCTTGTGATTGTAGATTTGTTTATGTGGTTTGTCATTGTAGTTGTTTATGTGGTTTGTAATTGTAGAGTTGACTGTGCGGTTTGTGTTTTGTAGAATTGTTTATGTTGTTTGTGATTGTAGCATTGTGTATGTGGTTTGTGATTGTATGGTTATTTATGTGGTTTGTCATTGTAGTTTTGTATGGGGTTTGTGATTTAAGAGTTGTGGATGTGGTTTGTGATTGTAGAGTTGTTTGTGAGGTTTGTGATTGTAAAGTTGTTTATGTGATTAGTGATTGTAGAGTTATTTATGTAGTTTATGATTGTAGAGTTGTTTATTTAATTTGTGATTGTAGAGTTGTCTCTGCGATTGTGATTGTAGACCTGTTTATGTGGTTTGTCATTGTAGGTGTTTATGCGGTTTGTGATTGTAGAGTTATTTATGTTGTTTATGATTGTAGAGTTGCTTGTGTGGTTTCTGATTGTATGGTGATTTATGGGGTTTGTTGATGTAATTTGTGATTGCAGAGTTGTTTATGTGGTTCGTTATTTTAGAGTTGTGCATGTGGTTTGTGATTGTACAGTTGTGCATGTGGTTTGTGATTGTAGAGTTGTTTATGTGATTTGTGATTGTAGAATTGTTGATGTGATTTGTGATTATAGAGTTGTTTATGTGGTTTGTGATTGCATAGTTGTTTATGTGGTTTGTGATTGTCGACTTGTCGATATGGTTTGTGATTGTAGAGTTGTTTATGTGGTTTGCGATTGTAGAGTTGTTTATGTAGTTTGTGATTGTAGAGTTGTTTATGTGGTTTGTGATTGTAGAGTTGTTTATGTGGTTTGTGATTGTAGAGTTGTTTATGCAGTTTGTGATTGTAGACTTGTCGGTGTGCTTTGTGATTGTAGACTTGTCGATGTGGTTTGTGATTGTAGAGTTCTTTATGTGGTTTGTGATTGTATATTTGTCGATGTGGTTTGTGATTGTAGAGTTGTTTATGTGGTTTGTGATTGTAGAGTTGTTTCTGTGGTTTGTGATTGTAGAGTTGTTTCTGTGGTTTGTGATTGTAGAGTTGTTTCTGTTGTTTGTGATTGTAGAGTTTTTATTTGGTTTGTGATTGTAGAGTTATTTATGTGGTTTGTGATAATATAGTTGCTTATGTTGTTTGTCATTGCGGTTTTCTATGCGGTTTATTATTGTAGAGATTTTTATGCTGTTTGTGATTGTAGTTGTTTATGTCGTTTAATAAATGTAGAGGTGCTTGTATGGTTTTTCATTGTGGTTGTTTATGGGGTTTGTGATTGTCGAGTTGTTTATGTGATTTGTGATTGTACCGTTAGTTATGTGGTTTGTGATTGTAAAGTTGTTTGTGTGGTTTGTGATTGTAGAGTTGATTATGTAGTTTATGATTGTAGATTTATTTATGTCGTTTAATAAATGTAGAGTTGCTTGTGTGGTTTTTCATTGTGGTTGTTTATGGGATTTGTGATTGTTAAAGTTGTTTATGTGATTTGTGATTGTACCGTTAGTTATGTGGTTTATGATTGTATAGTTGTTTGTGTGGTTTTTGATTGTAGGGCTGATTATGTGGTTTGTAATTGTAGAGTTGTTTATGTGGTTTATGATTGTAGAGTTGTTTTTGTGGTTTGTGATTGTAGCGTTTTTTATTCGGTTTGTGATTGTAGAGTTAGTTATGTGGTTTATGATTGTAAAGTTGTTTATGTCGTTTGTGATTGTAGAGTTGTTTATTTGGTTTGTGATTGTAGATTTGTTTATGTAGTTTCTGATTGTAGATTTTTCTTATGCGGTTTGTGATCATAGTTGTTTATGTGGTTTCTGATTGTAGAATTGTTTATGTGGTTTGTGATTGTAGAATTGTTTATGTGGTTTGTGATTGTAGATTTTTCTTATGCGGTTTGTGATCGTAGTTGTTGATGTGGTTTTTCAATTTAGAGATGTTTATGTGGTTTGTGATTGTAAAGTTGTTTGTGTGATTTGTGATTGTAGGGTTGTTTATTTGATTTGTGATTGTAGAGTTTTTTTATTCGGTTTGTGATTGTAGAGATTATTATGTGTTTTTTGTTATTGTAGAGGTATTTATGTGATTTGTGATTTTAGATTTGTTTATGTGGTTTGTGATTGTAGGGTTTTTGTTGTGGTTTGTGATCGTAGTTGTTTATGTGGTTTATGATTGTAGAGTTGTTTATGTGGTTAGTGATTGTAGAGTTGTTTATGTGGTTTGTGATTGTAGAGTTGTTTATTTGATTTGTGATTGTAGAATTTTTTTATTCGGTTTGTGATTGTAGAGATTTTTATGTGGATTTTGTGATTGTAGAGTTGTTTATGTGGTTTGTGATTGTAGAGTTCTTTATGTGGTTTGTGATTGTAGAGATTATTATGTGTTTTTTTTAGTTATTGTAGAGTTATTTATGTGATTTGTGATTGTAGGGTTTTTGTTCTGGTTTGTGATCGTAGTTGTTTATGTGGTTTGTGATTGTAGATTTTTCTGATGCGGTTTGTGATCGTAGTTGTTTATGGGTTTTTCATTGTAGAGATGTTTATATGGTTTGTGATTGTAGAGATGTTTATGTGGCTTATGATTGTAGAGTTGTTTATGTGGTTTGTCATTGTGATTGTTTATGTGGATTGTCATTGTGATTTTTTTATGTTATTTGTGATTGTAGAGTTGTTTATGTGGTTTGTGATTGTAAATTTGTTTATGTGGTTTGTCATTGTAGTTGTTTATGTGGTTTGTAATTGTAGAGTTGACTATGCGGTTTGTGATTGTAGAATTGTTTATGTTGTTTGTGATTGTAGCATTGTGTATGTGGTTTGTGATTGTATGGTTATTTATGTGGTTTGTCATTGTAGTTTTGTATGGGGTTTGTGATTTAAGAGTTGTGGATTTGGTTTGTGATTGTAGAGTTGTTTGTGAGGTTTGTGATTGTAGAATTGTTTATGTGATTTGTGATTGTAGGGTTATTTATGTAGTTTATGATAATAGAGTTGTTTGTGTAATTAGTGATTGCAGAGTTGTCTATGCGATTGTGATTGTAGACCTGTTTATGTGGTTTGTCATTGTAGGTGTTTATGCGGTTTGTGATTGTCGAGTTATCTATTATGTTTATGATTGTAGAGTTGTTTGTGTGGTTTCTGATTGTATGGTGATTTATGGGGTTTGTTGATGTGGTTTTTGATTGCAGAGTTGTTTATGTGGTTCGTGATTGTAGAGTTGTGCATGTGGTTTGTGATTGTAGAATTGTTGATGTTATTTGTGATTGTAGAGTTTTTTATGTGGTTTGTGATTGTAGAGTTGTTTATGTGGTTTGTGATTGTAGAGTTGTTTATGTAGTTTGTGATTGTAGAGTTGTTTATGTGGTTTGTGGTTGTAGAGTTGTCTATGTGGTTTGTGATTGTAGAGTTGTTTATGCAGTTTGTGATTGTAGACTTGTCGGTGTGCTTTGTGATTGTAGACTTGTCGATGTGGTTTGTGATTGTAGAGCTGTTTATGTGGTTTGTGATTGTATATTTGTCGATGTGGTTTGTGATTGTAGAGTTGTTTATGTGGTTTGTGATTGTAGAGTTGTTTCTGTGGTTTGTGATTGTAGGGTTTTTTCTGTGGTTTGTGATTGTAGAGTTGTTTCTGTTGTTTGTGATTGTAGAGTTTTTATGTGGTTTGTGATTGTAGAGTTATTTATGTGGTTTGTGATAATATAGTTGCTTATGAGTTGCTTATGTGGTTTGTCATTGCGGTTGTCTATGCGGTTTATTAATGTAGAGATTTTTATGCTGTTTGTGATTGTCGTTGTTTATGTCGTTTAATAAATGTAGAGGTGCTTGTATGGTTTTTCATTGTGGTTGTTTATGGGGTTTGTGATTGTCTAGTTGTTTATGTGATTTGTGATTGTACCGTTAGTTATGTGGTTTATGATTGTATAGTTGTTTGTGTGGTTTGTGATTGTAGAGTTGATTATGTGGTTTATGATTGTAGAGTTGTTTATGTGGTTTGTGATTGTGGAGTTATTTATGTGGTTTGTGATTGTAGAGTTGTTTTATTCGGTTTGTGATTGTAGAGATTTTGATGTGGTTTTTGTGATTGTAGAGTTGTTTATGTGGTTTGAGATTGTAGAGTTGTTTATGTGGTTTGTGATTGTAGAGATTGTTATGTGGTTTTTGTTATTGTAGAGTTAGTTATGTGGTTTATGATTGTAAAGTTGTTTATGTGGTTTGTGATTGTAGAGTTGTTTATTTGGTTTGTGATTGTAGATTTGTTTATGTGGTTTCTGATTGTAGATTTTTCTTATGCGGTTTGTGATCGTAGTTGTTTATGTGGTTTGTTATTGTAGAATTGTTTATGTGGTTTGTGATTGTAGATTTTTCTTATGCTGTTTGTGATCGTAGTTGTTTATGTGGTTTTTCATTTTAGAGATGTTTATGTGGTTTGTGAATGTAAAGTTGTTTGTGTGATTTGTGATTGTAGAGTTGATTATGTGGTTTATGATTGTAGAGTTGTTTATGTGGTTTGTGATTGTAGAGTTGTTTATGTGGTTTGTGATTGTAGAGTTGTTTATTTGGTTTGTGATTGTAGAGTTTTTTTTATTCGGTTTGTGATTGTAGAGTTTTTTTTATTCGGTTTGTGATTGTAGAGATTTTTATGTGTTTTTTGTGATTGTAGAGTTGTTTATGTGGTTTGTGATTGTAGAGTTATTTATTTGGTTTGTGATTTTTAGAGTTGTTTATTTGGTTTGTGATTGTAGATTTGTTTATGTGGTTTGTGATTGTAGGGTTTTTGATGCGGTTTGTGATCGTAGTTGTTTATGTGGTTTGTGATTGTAGAATTTTTTATGTGGTTTGTGATTGTAGATTTTTCTTGTGCGGTTTGTGATCGTAGTTGTTTATGGGGTTTTTCATTGTGATTGTTTATGTGGTTTGTGATTGTAGGGTTTTTGATGCGATTTGTGATCGTAGTTGTTTATGTGGATTGTGATTGTAGAATTTTTTATGTGGTTTGTGATTGTAGATTTTTCTTGTGCGGTTTGTGATCGTAGTTGTTTATGGGGTTTTTCATTGTGATTGTTTATGTGGTTTGTGATTGTAGAGATGCTTATGTGGTTTGTGATTGTAGAGATGCTTATGTGGTTTGTGATTGTAGAGTTGTTTATGTGGCTTGTCATTGTGATTGCTTATTTGGTTTGTCATTGTGGTTTTTTATGTGATTTGTAATTGTAGAGTTGTTTATGTGGTTTGTGATTGTAGAGCTTTTTATTCTGTTTGTGATCGTAGTTGTTTATGGGGTTTTTGATTGTAGAGTTATTTATGTTGTTTGTGATTGTAGATTTGTTTATGTGGTTTGTCATTGTAGTTGTTTATGTGGTTTTTGATTGTAGAGTTGACTATGCGGTTTGTGATTGTAGAATTGTTTATGTCGTTTGTGATTGTAGCATTGTGTATGTGGTTTGTGATTGTATGGTTATTTATGTGGTTTGTCATTGTAGTTTTGCATGGGGTTTGTGATTGAAGAGTTGTGGATGTGGTTTGTGATTGTAGATTTGTTTGTGATGTTCGTGATTTTAGAGTTGTGAATGTTGTCTAATTGGAGAGTTGTTTATGTGATTTGTGATTGTACAGTTGTTTATGTGATTTGTGATTGTACAGTTGTTTATGCGATTGTGATTGTAGTCCCTTTTATGTGGTTTGTCATTGTAGGTGTTTATGGGGTTTTTGATTGTATAGTTTTATATGCAGTTTGTTATCTATGTTGTTTGTGATTGTAGAGTTGTTTGTGTGGTTTGTGATTGTATGGTGATTTATGTGGTTTGTCTTTGTAGTTTTGTATGGGGTTTGTGATTGAAGATTTGTGGATGTTGTTTGTGATTGCAGAGTTGTTTGTGAGGTTCGTGATTGTAGAGTTGTGATTGTTGTTTGTGATTGTAGAGTTGTGTATGTGGTTTGTGATTGTAGAGTTGTTTTTGTGGTTTGTGATTGTATAGTTGTTTATGTGATTTGTGATTGCATAGTTGTTTATGTGGTTTGTGATTGTCGACTTGTCGATTTGGTTTGTGATTTTAGTGTTGTTTATGTGGTTTGTGATTGTAGAGTTGTTTATGCAGTTTGGGATTGTAGACTGGTCGGTGTGCTTTATGATTGTAGACTTGTCGATGTGATTTGTGATTGTAGAGTTGTTTATGTGGTTTGTGATTGTAGAGTTGTTTCTGTGGTTTGTGATTGTAGAATTGTTTCTGTGGTTTGTGATTGTAGAGTTTTCTATGTTGTTTGTGATTGTAGAGTTATTTACGTGGTTTGTGATAATATAGTTGCTTATGTGGTTTGTGATTGCAGTTATTCAAGTGATTTGTTATTGTAGAGATTTATGCGGGTTGTAATTGTAGACTTATATATGTGGTTTGATAAATGTAGAGTTGCTTGTGTGGTTTTTCATTGTGGTTGTTTATGGGGTTTGTGATTGTAGAGTTGTTTATGTGGTTTGTGATTGTATAGTTTTTTATGTGGTTTGTGATTGTCGTCTTGTCGATGTGGTTTGTGATTGTAGAATTGTTTATGTGGTTTGTGATTATAGAGTTGTTTATGTTGTTTGTGATTGTATAGTTGTTCATGTGATTTGTGATTGCATGGTTGTTTATGTGGCTTGTGATTGTCGACTTGTCGATGTGGTTTGTGATTGTAGAGTTGTATATTTGGTTTGTGATAATAGAGTTGTTTATGTGGTTTGTTATTGTAGACTTGTCTATGTGGTTTTTGATTGTAGAGTTGTTTGTGATGTTCGTGATTGTAGAGTTGTGAATGTTGTCTAATTGTAGAGTTGTTTATGTGATTTGTGATTGTACAGTTGTTTATGCGATGGTGATTGTAGACCATTTTATGTGGTTTGTCATTGTAGGTGTTTATGGGGTTTTTGATTGTATAGTTTAGTATGCGGTTTGTGATTATAGAGTTATCTATGTCGTTTATGATTGTAGAGTTGTTTGTGTGGTTTGTGATTGTAGAATTGTTTCTGTGGTTTGTGATTTATGTGGTTTGTCTTTGTAGTTTTGTATGGGGTTTGTGATTGAAGATTTGTGGATGTGGTTTGTGATTGCAGAGTTGTTTGTGAGGTTCGTGATTGTAGAGTTGTGATTGTTATTTGTGATTGTAGAGTTGTATATGTAGTTTGTGATTGTAGAGTTGTTTCTGTGGTTTGTGATTGTAGAATTGTTTCTGTGGTTTGTGATTGTAGAGTTTTCTATGTTGTTTGTGATTGTAGAGTTATTTACGTGGTTTGTGATAATATAGTTGCTTATGTGGTTTGTGATTGCAGTTATTCAAGTGATTTGTGATTGTACAGTTGCTTATGTGATTTGTGATTGTACAGTTGCTTATGTGGTTTGTCATTCCGATTGTCTATGCGGTTGGTTATTGTAGAGATTTATGCGGGTTGTAATTGTAGACTTATATATGTGGTTTGATAAATGTAGAGTTGCTTGTGTGGTTTTTCATTGTGGTTGTTTATGGGGTTTGTGATTGTAGAGTTGTTTATGTGGTTTGTGATTGTATAGTTTTTTATGTGGTTTGTGATTGTCGTCTTGTCGATGTGGTTTGTGATTGTAGAATTGTTTATGTGGTTTGTGATTATAGAGTTGTTTATGTTGTTTGTGATTGTATAGTTGTTCATGTGATTTGTGATTGCATGGTTGTTTATGTGGCTTGTGATTGTCGACTTGTCGATGTGGTTTGTGATTGTAGAGTTGTATATTTGGTTTGTGATAATAGAGTTGTTTATGTGGTTTGTTATTGTAGACTTGTCTATGTGGTTTTTGATTGTAGAGTTGTTTGTGATGTTCGTGATTGTAGAGTTGTGAATGTTGTCTAATTGTAGAGTTGTTTATGTGATTTGTGATTGTACAGTTGTTTATGCGATGGTGATTGTAGACCATTTTATGTGGTTTGTCATTGTAGGTGTTTATGGGGTTTTTGATTGTATAGTTTAGTATGCGGTTTGTGATTATAGAGTTATCTATGTCGTTTATGATTGTAGAGTTGTTTGTGTGGTTTGTGATTGTAGAATTGTTTCTGTGGTTTGTGATTTATGTGGTTTGTCTTTGTAGTTTTATATGGGGTTTGTGATTGAAGATTTGTGGATGTGGTTTGTGATTGCAGAGTTGTTTGTGAGGTTCGTGATTGTAGAGTTGTGATTGTTATTTGTGATTGTAGAGTTGTATATGTAGTTTGTGATTGTAGAGTTGTTATTGTGGTTTGTGATTGTATAGTTGTTCATGTGATTTGTGATTGCATGGTTGTTTATGTGGCTTGTGATTGTCGACTTGTCGATATGGTTTGTGATTGTAGTGTTGTTGATGTGGTTTGCGATTATAGAGTTGTTTATGTGGTTTGTGATTGTCGACTTGTCGATGTGGTTTGTGATTGTAGAGTTGTTTATGTGGCTTGTGATTGTAGAGTTGTTTCTGTGGTTTGTGATTGTAGAGTTGTTTATGCAGTTTGTGATTGTAGACTGGTCGGTGTGCTTTATGATTGTAGACTTGTCGATGTGATTTGTGATTGTAGAGTTGTTTATGTGGTTTGTGATTGTATATTTGTCGATGTGGTTTGTGATTTTAGAGTTGTTTATGTGGTTTGTGAGTGTAGATTTGTTTATGTGGTTTGTGATTGTAGAGTTGTTTCTGTGGTTTGTGATTGTAGAATTGTTTCTGTGGTTTGTGATTGTAGAGTTTTCTATGTTGTTTGTGATTGTAGAGTTATTTACGTGGTTTGTGATAATATAGTTGCTTATGTGGTTTTTGATTGCAGTTATTCAAGTGGTTTGTGATTGTACAGTTGCTTATGCGATTTGTGATTGTACAGTTGCTTATGTGGTTTGTCATTCCGATTGTCTATGCGGTTTGTTATTGTAGAGATTTATGCGGGTTATAATTGTAGACTTATTTATGTGGTTTGATAAATGTAGAGTTGCTTGTGTGGTTTTTCATTGTGGTTGTTTATGGGGTTTGTGATTGTCGAGTTCTTTATGTGGTTTGTGATTGTAGATTTATCTATGTTGTTTGTGATTGTAGAGTTGTTTGTGTGGTTTGTGATTGTATGGTGATTTATGTGGTTTGTCTTTGTAGTTTTGTATGGGGTTTGTGATTGAAGATTTGTGGATGTTGTTTGTGATTGCAGAGTTGTTTGTGAGGTTCGTGATTGTAGAGTTGTGATTGTTGTTTGTGATTGTAGAGTTGTATGAGGTTTGTGATTGTAGAGTTGTTTTTGTGGTTTGTGATTGTATAGTTGTTTATGTGATTTGTGATTGCATAGTTGTTTATGTGGTTTGTGATTGTCGACTTGTCGATGTGGGTTGTGATTGTAGAGTTGTTTATGTGGCTTGTGATTGCATGGTTGTTTATGTGGCTTGTGATTGTCGACTTGTCGATATGGTTTGTGATTGTAGTGTTGTTGATGTGGTTTGCGATTATAGAGTTGTTTATGTGGTTTGTGATTGTCGACTTGTCGATGTGATTTGTGATTGTAGAGTTGTTTATGTGGCTTGTGATTGTAGAGTTGTTTCTGTGGTTTGTGATTGTAGAGTTGTTTATGCAGTTTGTGATTGTAGACTGGTCGGTGTGCTTTATGATTGTAGACTTGTCGATGTGATTTGTGATTGTAGAGTTGTTTATGTGGTTTGTGAATGTATATTTGTCGATGTGGTTTGTGATTTTAGAGTTGTTTATGTGGTTTGTGAGTGTAGATTTGTTTATGTGGTTTGTGATTGTAGAGTTGTTTCTGTGGTTTGTGATTGTAGAATTGTTTCTGTGGTTTGTGATTGTAGAGTTTTCTATGTTGTTTGTGATTGTAGAGTTATTTACGCGGTTTGTGATAATATAGTTGCTTATGTGGTTTTTGATTGCAGTTATTCAAGTGGTTTGTGATTGTACAGTTGCTTATGCGATTTGTGATTGTACAGTTGCTTATGTGGTTTGTCATTCCGATTGTCTATGCGGTTTGTTATTGTAGAGATTTATGCGGGTTATAATTGTAGACTTATTTATGTGGTTTGATAAATGTAGAGTTGCTTGTGTGGTTTTTCATTGTGGTTGTTTATGGGGTTTGTGATTGTCGAGTTCTTTATGTGGTTTGTGATTGTAGATTTATCTATGTTGTTTGTGATTGTAGAGTTGTTTGTGTGGTTTGTGATTGTATGGTGATTTATGTGGTTTGTCTTTGTAGTTTTGTATGGGGTTTGTGATTGAAGATTTGTGGATGTTGTTTGTGATTGCAGAGTTGTTTGTGAGGTTCGTGATTGTAGAGTTGTGATTGTTGTTTGTGATTGTAGAGTTGTATGAGGTTTGTGATTGTAGAGTTGTTTTTGTGGTTTGTGATTGTATAGTTGTTTATGTGATTTGTGATTGCATAGTTGTTTATGTGGTTTGTGATTGTCGACTTGTCGATGTGGTTTGTGATTGTAGAGTTGTTTATGTGGCTTGTGATTGTAGAGTTGTTTCTGTGGTTTGTGATTGTAGAGTTGTTTATGCAGTTTGTGATTGTAGACTGGTCGGTGTGCTTTATGATTGTAGACTTGTCGATGTGATTTGTGATTGTAGAGTTGTTTATGTGGTTTGTGATTGTATATTTGTCGATGTGGTTTGTGATTTTAGAGTTGTTTATGTGGTTTGTGAGTGTAGATTTGTTTATGTGGTTTGTGATTGTAGAGTTGTTTCTGTGGTTTGTGATTGTAGAATTGTTTCTGTGGTTTGTGATTGTAGAGTTTTCTATGTTGTTTGTGATTGTAGAGTTATTTACGTGGTTTGTGATAATATAGTTGCTTATGTGGTTTTTGATTGCAGTTATTCAAGTGGTTTGTGATTGTACAGTTGCTTATGCGATTTGTGATTGTACAGTTGCTTATGTGGTTTGTCATTCCGATTGTCTATGCGGTTTGTTATTGTAGAGATTTATGCGGGTTATAATTGTAGACTTATTTATGTGGTTTGATAAATGTAGAGTTGCTTGTGTGGTTTTTCATTGTGGTTGTTTATGGGGTTTGTGATTGTCGAGTTCTTTATGTGGTTTGTGATTGTAGATTTATCTATGTTGTTTGTGATTGTAGAGTTGTTTGTGTGGTTTGTGATTGTATGGTGATTTATGTGGTTTGTCTTTGTAGTTTTGTATGGGGTTTGTGATTGAAGATTTGTGGATGTTGTTTGTGATTGCAGAGTTGTTTGTGAGGTTTGTGATTGTAGAGTTGTGATTGTTGTTTGTGATTGTAGAGTTGTGTATGTGGTTTGTGATTGTAGAGTTGTTTTTGTGGTTTGTGATTGTATAGTTGTTTATGTGATTTGTGATTGCATAGTTGTTTATGTGGTTTGTGATTGTCAACTTGTCGATTTGGTTTGTGATTGTAGTGTTGTTTATGTGGTTTGTGATTGTAGAGTTGTTTCTGTGGTTTGTGATTGTAGAGTTGTTTATGCAGTTTGTGATTGTAGACTGGTCGGTGTGATTTATGATTGTAGACTTGTCGATGTGATTTGTGATTGTAGAGTTGTTTATGTGGTTTGTGATTGTATATTTGTCGATGTGGTTTGTGATTGTAGAGTTGTTTATGTGGTTTGTGAGTGTAGATTTGTTTATGTGGTTTGTGATTGTAGAGTTGTTTCTGTGGTTTGTGATTGTAGAATTGTTTCTGTGGTTTGTGATTGTAGAGTTTTCTATGTTGTTTGTGATTGTAGAGTTATTTACGTGGTTTGTGATAATATAGTTGCTTATGTGGTTTGTGATTGCAGTTATTCAAGTGGTTTGTGATTGTACAGTTGCTTATGTGATTTGTGATTGTACAGTTGCTTATGTGGTTTGTCATTCCGATTGTCTATGCGGTTGGTTATTGTAGAGATTTATGCGGGTTGTAATTGTAGACTTATATATGTGGTTTGATAAATGTAGAGTTGCTTGTGTGGTTTTTCATTGTGGTTGTTTATGGGGTTTGTGATTGTCGAGTTCTTTATGTGGTTTGTGATTGTAGAGTTATTTATGTGGTTTGTGATTGTAGAGTTGTTTATGTGGTTTGTGATTGTAGAGTTGTTTATGTGGTTTGTGATAGTAGAGTTGTTAATGTGGTTTATGATTGTAGAGTTGTTTATGTGGTTTGTGATTGTAAAGTTATTTATGTGGTTTGTGATTGTAGAGTTGTTTATGTGGTTTGTGATTGTAAGTTTTTTGTATTCGGTTTGTTATTGTAGAGATTGTTATGTGGTGTTTGTGATTGTAGAGTTGTTTATGTGGTTTGTGATTGTATAGTTGTTTATGTGGTTTGTGATTGTCGTCTTGTCGATGTGGTTTGTGATTGTAGAATTGTTTATGTGGTTTGTGATTATAGAGTTGTTTATGTTGTTTGTGATTGTAGACTTGTCGATGTGGTTTGTGATTGTAGAGTTGTTTATGTGGCTTGTGATTTTAGAGTTGTTTCTGTGGTTTGTGATTGTAGAGTTGTTTATGTGGTTTGTGATTGTATATTTGTTTATGTGGTTTGTGATTGTAAAGATTTTTGTATTCGGTTTGTGATTGTAGAGATTGTTATGTGGTTTTTGTGATTGTAGAGTTGTTTATGTGGTTTGTCATTGTAGAGTTGCTGATGTGATTTGTGATTGAATAGTTGTTTATGTGGTTTGTGATTGTCGTCTTGTCGATGTGGTTTGTGATTGTAGAATTGTTTATGTGATTTGTGATTATAGAGTTGTTTATGTGGTTTGTGATTGTTGACTTGTCGATGTGGTTTGTGATTATAGAGTTGTTTATGTGGCTTGTGATTTTAGAGTTGTTTCTGTGGTTTGTGATTGTAGAGTTGTTTATGTGGTTTGTGATTGTAGAGTTGTTTATGCAGTTTGTGATTGTAGAGTTGTTTATGCGATTGTGATTGTAGACCCTTTTATGTGGTTTGTCATTGTAAGTGTTTATGGAGTTTTTGATTGTAGTTATTTATGCGGTTTATGAATTTAGAGTTATTTATGTTGTTTGTGATTGTAGAGTTGTTTGTGTGGTTTGTGATTGTATAGTGATATATGTGGTTTATCATTGTAGTTTTGTATGGGGTTTGTGATTGAAGAGTTGTGGATGTGGTTTGTGATTGCAGAGTTGTTTGTGAGGTTCTTGATTGTAGAGTTGTGATTGTTGTTTGTGATTGTAGAGTTGTGTATGTGGTTTGAGATTGCAGAGTTGTTTATGTGATTCTTGATTGTAGAGTTGTGTATGTGGTTTGTGATTGTAGAGTTGTTTTTGTGGTTTGTGATTGTAGAGTTGTTCATGTGATTTGTGATTGTAGAGTTGTTGATTTGATTTGTGATTGCATAGTTGTTTATGTGGTTTGTGATTGTAGAGTTGTTTCTGTGGTTTGTGATTGTAGAGTTGTTTATGTGGTTTGTGATTGTAGAGTTGTTTATGCAGTTTGTGATTGTAGAGTTGTTTATGCGATTGTGATTGTAGTCCCTTTTATGTGGTTTGTCATTGTAAGTGTTTATGGAGTTTTTGATTGTAGTTATTTATGCGGTTTATGAATTTAGAGTTATTTATGTTGTTTGTGATTGTAGAGTTGTTTGTGTGGTTTGTGATTGTATAGTGATATATGTGGTTTATCATTGTAGTTTTGTATGGGGTTTGTGATTGAAGAGTGGTGGATGTGGTTTGTGATTGCAGAGTTGTTTGTGAAGTTCTTGATTGTAGAGTTGTGATTGTTGTTTGTGATTGTAGAGTTGTGTATGTGGTTTGAGATTGCAGAGTTGTTTATGTGATTCTTGATTGTAGAGTTGTGTATGTGGTTTGTGATTGTAGAGTTGTTTTTGTGGTTTGTGATTGTAGAGTTGTTCATGTGATTTGTGATTGTAGAGTTGTTGATTTGATTTTTGATTGCATAGTTGTTTATGTGGTTTGTGATTGTCGACTTGTCGATATGGTTTGTGATTGTAGTGTTGTTTATGTGGTTTGCGATTATAGAGTTGTTTATGTGGTTTGTGATTGTCGACTTGTCGATGTGGTTTGTCATTGTAGAATTATTTATGTGGCTTGTGATTGTAATGTTGTTTCTGTGGTTTGTGATTGTAGAGTTGTTTATGCAGTTTGTGATTGCAGAGTTGTTTGTGAGGTTCGTAATTGTAGAGTTGTGATTGTTGTTTGTGATTGTAGAGTTGTGTATGTGGTTTGTGATTGTAGAGTTGTTTTTGTGGTTTGTGATTGTAGAGTTGTTTATGTGATTTGTGATTGTAGAGTTGTTGATGTGATTTGTGATTGCATAGTTGTTTATGTAGTTTGTGATTGTCGATTTGTCGATGTGGTTTGTGATTGTAGAGTTGTTTATTTGGTTTGTGATAATAGAGTTGTTTATGTGGTTTGTTATTATAGACTTGTCGATTTGGTTTGTGATTGTAGAGTTATTTATGTTGTTTGTGATTGTAGAGTTGTTTGTGTGGTTTGTGATTGTATAGTGATTTATGTGGTTTGTCATTGTAGTTTTGCATGGGGTTTGTGATTGAAGAGTTATGGATGTGGTTTGTGATTGCAGAGTTGTTTGTGATGTTCGTGATTGTAGAGTTGTGATTGTTGTTTGTGATTGTAGAGTTGAGTATATGGTTTGTGATTGCAGAGTTGTTGATGTGGTTCGTGATTGTAGAGTTGTGTATGTGGCTTGTTATTGTCGAGTTGTTTATGTGGTTTGTGATCATAGCGTTAGTTATGCGGTTTGTGATTGTAGAGTTGTTTATATGGTTTGTGATTGTAGAGTTGTTTATGTGGTTTATGATTGTAGAGTTGTTTATGTGATTTGTGATTGTAGAGTTGTTTATGTGGTTTGTGATTGTAGAGTTGTTTATGTGGTTTGTGATTGTAGAGTTGTTTATGTGGTTTGTGATTGTAGAGTTTTTATGTGGTTTGTGATTGTAGAGGTTTTTTTTATTCGGTTTGTGATTGTAGAGTTTTTTATGTGGTTTGTGATTGTAGAGTATTTTATTTGGTTTGTCATTGTAGAGTTGTTTATGTGGTGTGTGATTGTAGAGTATTTTTATGTGGTTTGTGATTGTAGAGTTATTTATGTGGTTTGTGATTGTAGGGTTTTTGATGCGGTTTGTGATCGTAGTTGTTTATGTGGCTTGAGATTGTAGAATTGTTTGTGTGGTTTGTGATTGCAGATTTTTCATATGCGGTTTGTGATCGTAGTTGTTTATGGGGTTTTTCATTGTAGAGATGTTTATGTGCTTTGTGATTGTAGAGGTTTTTATCTGGTTTTTCTTTGCGATTGTTTATGTGGTTTGTGATTGTAGATATGCTTATGTGGTTTATGATTGTAGACATGATTATGTGGTTTGTGATTGTAGTGTTGTTTATGTGGTTTGTCATTGTGATTTTTTATGTCATTTGTGATTGTAGAGTGGTTTATGTGGTTTGTGATTGTAGAGTTTTTTATTCGGTTTGTGATCGTAGTTGTTTATGTTTTTTTGATTGTAGTGTTATTTATGCTGTTTGTGATTGCAGATTTATTTATGTGGTTTGTCATTGTAGTTGTTTTTGTGGTTTTTGATTGTAGAGTTGACTATGCGGTTTGTGATTGTAGAATTGTTTATGTCGTTTGTGATTGTAGCATTGTGTATGTGGTTTGTGATTGTATGGTTATTTATGTGGTTTGTCATCGTAATTTTGTATGGGGTTTGTGATTGAAGAGTTGTGGATGTAGTTTGTGATTGTAGAGTTGTTTGTGATGTTCGTGATTGTAGAGTTGTGTATGTGTTTTGTGATTTTCGAGTTGTTTATGTTGTTTGTGATTGTAGAGTTGTTTATGTAGTTTATGATTGTAGAATTGTTTATATAGTTTGTGATTGTAGAGTTGTTTATGCGATTGTGATTGTAGAACTTTTTTTGTGGTTTGTCATTGTAGGTGTTTTAGGGGTTTTTGATTGTAGAGTTATTTGTGTGGTTTGTGATTGTAGAGTTGTTTGTGTGGTTTGTGATTGTATGGTGATTTGTGTGGTTTGTCATTGTAGTTTTGCATGGGGTTTGTGATTGAAGAGTTATGGATGTGGTTTGTGATTGCAGAGTTGTTTGTGATGTTCGTGATTGTAGAGTTGTGTATGTGGCTTGTTTTTGTCGAGTTGTTTATGTGGTTTGTGATTATAGCGTTAGTTATGTGGTTTGTGATTGTAGAGTTGTTTATGTGGTTTGTGATTGCCGAGTTGTTTATGTGGTTCGTGATTGTAGAGTTGTGTATGTGGCTTGTTATTGTCGAGTTGTTTATGTGGTTTGTGATTATAGTGTTAGTTATGTGGTTTGTGATTGTAGAGTTGTTTATGTGGTTTGTGATTGTAGAGTTGTTTTGTGGTTTATGATTGTAGAGTTGTTTATGTGATTTGTGATTGTAGAGTTGTTTATGTGGTTTGTGATTGTAGGGTTGTTTATGTGGTTTGTGATTGTAGAGATGTTTATGTGGTTTGTGATTGTAGAGTTTTTTATCTGGTTTTTCTTTGTGATTGTTTATGTGGTTTGTCATGTTGATTTTTTATGTCATTTGTGATTGTAGAGTGGTTTATGTAGTTTGTGATTGTAGAATTTTTTATTCGGTTTGTGATCGTAGTTGTTTATGGTTTTTTGATTGTAGTGTTATTTATGCTGTTTGTGATTGTAGATATGTTAATGTGGTTTGTCATTGTAGTTGTTTATTTGGTTTTTGATTGTAGAGTTGACTATGCGGTTTGTGATTGTAGAATTGTTTATGTCGTTTGTGATTGTAGCATTGTGTATGTGGTTTGTCATTGTATGGTTATTTATTTGGTTTGTCATTGCAGTTTTGTATGGGGTTTGTGATTGTAGAATTGTTTGTGATGTTCGTGATTGTAGAGTTGTGAATGTTGTCTAATTGTAGAGTTGTTTATGTGATTTGTGATTGTAGAGTTGTTTATGTAGTTTGTGATTGTAGAATTTTTTATTCGGTTTGTGATCGTAGTTGTTTATGGTTTTTTGATTGTAGTGTTATTTATGCTGTTTGTGATTGTAGATATGTTTATGTGGTTTGTCATTGTAGTTGTTTATGTGGTTTTTGATTGTAGAGTTGACTGTGCGGTTTGTGATTGTAGAATTGTTTATGTCGTTTGTGATTGTAGCATTGTGTATGTGGTTTGTGATTGTATGGTTATTTATGTGGTTTGTCATTGTAGTTTTGTATGGGGTTTGTGATTGAAGAGTTGTGGATGTAGTTTGTGATTGCAGAGTTGTTTGTGATGTTCGTGATTGTAGAGTTGTGAATGTTGTCTAATTGTAGAGTTGTTTATGTGATTTGTGATTGTAGAGTTGTTTATGTAGTTTATGTTTGTAGAGTTGTTTATGTAGTTTGTGATTGTAGAGTTGTTTATGCGATTGTGATTGTAGAGTTGTTAATGCGATTGTGATTGTAGAGTTGTTTATGTAGTTTATGTCTGTAGAGTTGTTTATGTAGTTTATGATTGTAGAGTTGTTTATGTAGTTTGTGATTGTAGAGTTGTTTATGCGATTGTGATTGTAGAACTTTTATTGTGGTTTGTGATTGTAGAGTTTTTGGGGTTTTTGATTGTATAGTTATTTATGCGGTTAGTGATTGTAGAGTTATTTATGTTGTTTGTGATTGTAGAGTTTTTTGTGTGGTTTGTGATTGTATGGTGATTTATGTGGTTTGTCATTGTAGTTTTGCATGGATTCTGTGATTGAAGAGTTGTGGATGTGGTTTGTGATTGCAGAGTTTATTTGTTATGTTCGTGATTATAGAGTTGTGATTGTTGTTTGTGATTGTATAGTTGAGTATGTGGTTTGTGATTGTAGAGTTGTTTATGTGGTTTGTGATTGTAGCGTTAGTTATGTGGTTTGTGATTGTAGAGTTGTTTATGTGGTTTGTGATTGTAGAGTTGTTTATGTTGTTCATGATTGTAGAGTTGTGTATGTGGCTTGTGATTGTCGAGTTGTTTATGTGGTTTGTGATTGTAGCGTTAGTTATGTGGTTTGTGATTGTAGAGTTGTTTATGTGGTTTGTGATTGTAGAGTTGTTTATGTGGTTTATGATTGTAGTGTTGTTTATGTGATTTGTGATTGTAGAGTTGTTTATGTGGTTTGTGATTGTAGAGTTGTTAATGTGGTTTGTGATTGTAGAGTTGTTTATGTGGTTTGTGACTGTAGAGTTGTTTATGTGGTTTGTGATTGTAGAGGTTTTTTTATTCGCTTTGTGATTGTAGAGTTTTTTAAGTGGTTTGTGAATGTAGAGATTAAATTGTGGTTTTTCTGATTGTAGAGTTATTTATGTGGTTTGTGATTGTAGAGATTGCTATGTGTTTTTTGTGCTTGTAGAGTTATTTATGTGGTTTTTGATTGTAGATTTGTTTATGTGGTTTGTGATTGCAGAGTTGTGTATGTTGTTCATGATTGTAGAGTTGTGTATGTGGCTTGTGATTGTCGAGTTGTTTATGTGGTTTGTGATTGTAGCGTTAGTTATGTGGTTTGTGATTGTAGAGTTGTTTAAGTGGTTTGTGATTGTAGAGTTGTTTATGTGATTTGTGATTGTAGAGTTGTTTATGTGGTTTGTGATTGTAGAGTTGTGTATGTGGTTTGTGATTGTAGATTTGTTTATGTGGTTTGTGATTGTAGAGGTTTTTTTATTCGGTTTGTGATTGTAGAGTTTTTTATGTGGCTTTTGTGATTGTACAGTTGTTTATGTGGTTTGTGATTGTAGAGTTGTTTATTTGGTTTGTGAGGTAGAGTTGTTTATGTGGTTTGTCATTGTATAGTTGTTTATTTTGTTTGTGATTGTAGAGTTTTTTATGTGGTTTGTGATTGTAGAGATTGCTATGTGGTTTTTGTGATTGTAGAGTTATTTATGTGGTTTGTGATTGTAGAGATTGCTATGTGGTTTTTGTGCTTGTAGAGTTATCTATGTGGTTTGTGATTGTAGATTTGTTTATGTTGTTTGTGATTGTAGGGTTTTTGATGCGGTTTGTGATCGTAGTTGTTTATGTGGCTTGAAATTGTAGAATTGTTTGTGTGGTTTGTGATTGTAGATTTTTCATATGCGGTTTGTGATCGTAGTTGTTTATGGGGCTTTTCATTGTAGAGATGTTTATGTGGTTTGTGATTGTAGAGTTTTTTATCTGGTTTTTCTTTGTGATTGTTTAAGTGGTTTGTGATTGTAGATATGCCTATGTGGTTTGTGATTGTAGACATGCTTTTGTGGTTTGTGATTGTAGAGTTGTTTATGTGGTTTGTCATTGTGATTGTTTATGTGGTTTGTCATTGTGATTTGTTATGTCATTTGTGATTGTAGAGTGGTTTATGTGGTTTGTGATAGTAATTTTTTTTATTCGGTTTGTGATCGTAGTTGTTTATGGTTTTTTGATTGAGGTGTTATTTATGCTGTTTGTGATTGTAGATTTGTTTATGTGGTTTGTCATTGTATTTGTTTATGTGGTTTTTGATTGTAGAGTTGACTATCCGGCTTGTGATTGTAGAATTGTTTATGTCGTTTGTGATTGTAGCATTTTGTATGTGGTTTGTGATTGTTTGGTTATTTATGTGGTTTGTCATTGTAGTTTTGTATGGGGTTTGTGATTGAAGAGTTGAGGATGTGGTTTGTGATTGTAGAGTTGTTTGTGATGTTCGTGAATGTAGAGTTGTGTATGTGGTTTGTGATTGTAGAGTTGTTTATGTGGTTTGTGAATATAGCGTTAATTATGTGGTTTGTGATTGTAAAGTTGTTTATGTGGTTTGTGATTGTAGAGTTGTTTATGTGGTTTGTGATTGTAGAGATTGCTATGTGTTTTTTGTGCTTGTAGAGTTATTTATGTGGTTTTTGATTGTAGATTTGTTTATGTGGTTTGTGATTGCAGAGTTGTGTATGTTGTTCATGATTGTAGAGTTGTGTATGTGGCTTGTGATTGTCTAGTTGTTTATGTGGTTTGTGATTGTAGCGTTAGTTATGTGGTTTGTGATTGTAGAGTTGTTTAAGTGGTTTGTGATTGTAGAGTTGTTTATGTGATTTGTGATTGTAGAGTTGTTTATGTGGTTTGTGATTGTAGAGTTGTGTATGTGGTTTGTGATTGTAGATTTGTTTATGTGGTTTGTGATTGTAGAGGTTTTTTTTATTCGGTTTGTGATTGTAGAGTTTTTTATGTGGCTTTTGTGATTGTAGAGTTGTTTATGTGGTTTGTGATTGTAGAGTTGTTTATTTGGTTTGTGAAGGTAGAGTTGTTTATGTGGTTTGTCATTGTATAGTTGTTTATTTTGTTTGTGATTGTAGAGTTTTTTATGTGGTTTGTGATTGTAGAGATTGCTATGTGGTTTTTGTGATTGTAGAGTTATTTATGTGGTTTGTGATTGTAGAGATTGCTATGTGGTTTTTGTGCTTGTAGAGTTATTTATGTGGTTTGTGATTGTAGATTTGTTTATGTGGTTTGTGATTGTAGGGTTTTTGATGCGGTTTGTGATCGTAGTTGTTTATGTGGCTTGAAATTGTAGAATTGTTTGTGTGGTTTGTGATTGTAGATTTTTCATATGCGGTTTGTGATCGTAGTTGTTTATGGGGTTTTTCATTGTAGAGATGTTTATGTGGTTTGTGATTGTAGAGTTTTTTATCTGGTTTTTCTTTGTGATTGTTTAAGTGGTTTGTGATTGTAGATATGCCTATGTGGTTTGTGATTGTAGACATGCTTTTGTGGTTTGTGATTGTAGAGTTGTTTATGTGGTTTGTCATTGTGATTGTTTATGTGGTTTGTCATTGTGATTTTTTATGTCATTTGTGATTGTAGAGTGGTTTATGTGGTTTGTGATAGTAATTTTTTTTATTCGGTTTGTGATCGTAGTTGTTTATGGTTTTTTGATTGTGGTGTTATTTATGCTGTTTGTGATTGTAGATTTGTTTATGTGGTTTGTCATTGTATTTGTTTATGTGGTTTTTGATTGTAGAGTTGACTATCCGGCTTGTGATTGTAGAATTGTTTATGTCGTTTGTGATTGTAGCATTTTGTATGTGGTTTGTGATTGTTTGGTTATTTATGTGGTTTGTCATTGTAGTTTTGTATGGGGTTTGTGATTGAAGAGTTGAGGATGTGGTTTGTGATTGTAGAGTTGTTCGTGAATGTAGAGTTGGGTATGTGGTTTGTGATTGTAGAGTTGTTTATGTGGTTTGTGAATATAGCGTTAATTATGTGGTTTGTGATTGTAAAGTTGTTTATGTGGTTTGTGATTGTAGAGTTGTTTATGTGATTTGTGATTGTAGAGTTGTTTATGTGGTTTGTGATTGTAGAGTTGTTTATGTGGTTTGTGATTGTAGAGTTGTTTATGTGGTTTGTGATTGTAGAGTTGTGTATGTGGTTTGTGATTGTAGAGTTGTTTATTTGGTTTGTGATTGTAGAGTTGTTTATGTGGTTTGTGATTGTATAGTTGTTTATTTGGTTTGTGATTGTAGAGTTGTTTGTGTGGATTGAGATTGTAGAATTGTTTATGTGGTTTGTGATTGTAGATTTTTCATATGCGGTTTGTGATCGTAGTTGTTTATGGGTTTTTTCATTGTGGAGATGTTTATGTGGCTTGTGATTGTAGAGTTTTTTATCTGGTTTTTCTTTGTGATTGTATATGTGGTTTGTGATTGTAGATATGCCTATGTGGTTTGTGATTGTAGACAAGCTTATGTGGTTTGTGATTGTAGAGCTGTTGATGTGGTTTGTCATTGTGATTTTTTATGTGGTTTGTGACTGTAGAGTTGTTTATGTGGTTTGTGATTGTAGAGGTTTTTTTTATTCGGTTTTTGATTGTAGAGTTTTTTATGTGATTTTTGTGATTGTAGAGTTGTTTATATGGTTTGTGATTGTAGAGTTGTGTGTGTGGTTTGTGATTGTCGAGTTGTTTATGTGGTTTGTGATTGTATAGTTGTTTATTTGGTTTGTGATTGTAGAGTTGTTTATTTGGTTTGTGATTGTAGAGATTGCTATGTGTTTTTTGTGCTTGTAGAGTTATTTATGTGGTTTGTGATTGTAGATTTGTTTATGTGGTTTGTGATTGTAGTTTTTTTTTTATGCGGTTTGTGATCGTAGTAGTTTATGTGGTTTGTGATTGTAGAGTTATTTATGTGGTTTGTGATTGTAGATTTGTTTATGTGGTTTGTGATTGTAGGGTTTTTGATGCGGTTTGTGATCGTAGTAGTTTATGTGGTTTGAGATTGTAGAATTGTTTGTGTGGTTTGTGATTGTAGATTTTTCATATGCGGTTTGTGATCGTAGTTGTTTATGGGGTTTTTCATTGTAGAGATGTTTATGTGGTTTGTGATTGTAGAGTTTTTTATCTGGTTTTTCTTTGTGATTGTTTATGTGGTTTGTGATTGTAGATATGCCTATGTGGTTTGTGATTGTAGACATGCTTATGTGGTTTGTGATTGTAGAGTTGTTTATGTGGTTTGTCATTGTGATTGTTTATGTGGTTTGTCATTGTGATTGTTTATGTGGTTTGTCATTGTGATTTTTTATGTCATTTGTGATTGTAGGGTGGTTTATGTGGTTTGTGATTGTAATTTTTTTTATTCGGTTTGTGATCGTAGTTGTTTATGGTTTTTTGATTGTAGTGTTATTTATGCTGTTTGTGATTGTAGATCTGTTTATGCGGTCTGTCATTGTATTTGTTTATGTGGTTTTTGATTGTAGAGTTGACTATGCGGTTTGTGATTGTAGAATTGTTTATGTCGTTTGTGATTGTAGCATTGTGTATGTGGTTTGTGATTGTATGGTTATTTATGTGATTTGTCATTGTAGTTTTGTATGGTGTTTGTGATTGAAGAGTTGTGGATGTGGTTTGTGATGTTCGTGATTGTAGATTTGTGTGTGTGGTTTGTGATTGTCGAGTTGTTTATGTGGTTTGTGATTGTAAAGTTGTTTATGTGGTTTGTGATTGTAGAGTTGTTTATTTGGTTTATGATTGTAGAGTTGTTTATGTGGTGTGTGATTGTAGAGTTGTTTATATGGTTTGTGATTGTAGAGTTGTTTGTGTGGTTTGTGATTGTAGAGTTGTTTATGTGGTTTGTGATTGTAGAGTTGTTTATGTGGTTTGTGATTGTAGAGTTTTTTTATTCGGTTTGTGATTGTAGAGTTTTTTGTGTGGTTTTTGTGATTGTAGAGTTGCTTATGTGGTTTGTGATTGTAAAGTTGTTTATTTGGTTTGTGATTGTAGAGGTTTTTATGTGGTTTGTGGTTGTAGAGATTGCTATGTGGTTTTTGTGCTTGTAGAGTTATTTATGTGGATTGTGATTGTAGATTTGTTTATGTGGTTTGTGATTGTAGGGTTTTTGATGCTGTTTGTGATCGTAGTTGTTTATGTGGCTTGAGATTGTAAAATTGTTTGTGTGGTTTGTGATTGTATAGTTGTTTATTTGGTTTGTGATTGTAGAGTTGTTTATGTGGTTTGTGATTGTAGAGTTATTTATGTGGTTTGTGATTTTAGATTTGTTTATGTGGTTTGTGATTGTAGGGATTTTGATGTGGTTTGTGATCGTAGTAGTTTATGTGGTTTGAGATTGTAGAATTGTTTATGTGGTTTGTGATTGTAGAGTTGTTTATGTGGCTTGAGATTGTAGAATTGTTTATGTGGTTTGTGATTGTAGAATTGTTTATGTGGCTTGAGATTGTAGAATTGTTTAGGTGGCTTGAGATTGTAGAATTGTTTGTGTGGTTTGTGATTGTAGATTTTTCATATGCAGTTTGGGATCGTAGTTGTTTATGGGGTTTTTCATTGTAGAAATGTTTATGTGGTTTGTGATTGTAGAGTTTTTTATCTGGTTTTTCTTAGTGATTGTTTATGTGGTTTGTGATTGTAGACATGCTTATGTGGTTTGTGATTGTAGAGTTGTTTATGTGGCTTGTCATTGTGATTGTTATGTGGTTTGTCATTGTGATTTTTTATGTCATTTGTGATTGTAGAGTGGTTTATGTGGTTTGTGATTGTGGATGTGGTTTGTGATTGTAGAGTTGTTTGTGATGTTCGTGATTGTAGAGTTGTGAATGTTGTCTAATTGTAGAGTTGTTTATGTAGTTTATGATTGTAGAGTTGTTTATGTAGTTTGTGATTGTAGAGTTGTTTATGTAGTTTGTGATTGTAGAGTTGTTTATGCGATTGTGATTGTAGACCCTTTTATGTGGTTAGTCATTGTAGGCGTTTTTGGGATATTTGATTGTATAGTTATTTATGCGGTTTGTGATTGTAGAGTTATTTATGTTGTTTGTGATTGTAGAGTTGTTTGTGTGGTTTGTGATTGTATAGTGATTTATGTGGTTTGTCATTATAGTTTTGTATGGGGTTTGTGATTGAAGAGTTGTGGATGTGGTTTGTCATTGCAGAGTTGTTTGTGATGTTCGTGAATGTAGAGTTGTGATTGTTGTTTGTGATTGTATAGTTGAGTATGTGGTTTGTGATTGTAGAGTTGTTTATGTGGTTTGTGATTGTAGAGTTGTTTATGTGGTTTGTGATTGCAGAGTTGTTTATGTGGTTTGTGATTGTAGAGTTATTTATTTGGTTTGTGATGGTAGAGTTGTTTATGTGGTTTGTGATTGTATAGTTGTTTATTTGGTTTGTTATTGTAGAGTTTTTTATGTGGTTTGTGATTGTAGAGATTGCAATGTGGTTTTTCTGATTGTAGAGTTATTTATGTGCTTTGTGATTGTAGAGATTGCTATGTGGTTTTTGTGCTTGTAGAGTTATTTATGTGGTTTGTGATTGTAGAGTTGTTTATTTGGTTTGTCATTGCAGAGTTATTTGTGATGTTCGTGAATGTAGAGTTGTGATTGTTGTTTGTGATTGTAGAGTTGAGTATGTGGTTTTTGATTGTAGAGTTGTTTATGTGGTTTGTGATTGCAGAGTTGTTTATGTGGTTTGTGATTGTATAGTTGAGTATGTGGTTTGTGATTGTAGAGTTGTTTATGTGGTTTGTGATTGTAGAGTTGTTTATGTGGTTTGTGATTGCAGAGTTGTTTATGTGGTTTGTGATTGTAGAGTTATTTATTTGGTTTGTGATGGTAGAGTTGTTTATGTGGTTTGTGATTGTATAGTTGTTTATTTGGTTTGTTATTGTAGAGTTTTTTATGTGGTTTGTGATTGTAGAGATTGCAATGTGGTTTTTCTGATTGTAGAGTTATTTATGTGCTTTGTGATTGTAGAGATTGCTATGTGGTTTTTGTGCTTGTAGAGTTATTTATGTGGTTTGTGATTGTAGAGTTGTTTATTTGGTTTGTCATTGCAGAGTTATTTGTGATGTTCGTGAATGTAGAGTTGTGATTGTTGTTTGTGATTGTAGAGTTGAGTATGTGGTTTTTGATTGTAGAGTTGTTTATGTGGTTTGTGATTGCAGAGTTGTTTATGTGGTTTGTGATTGTAGAGTTGTGTATGTGGTTTGTGATTGTAGAGTTGTGTATGTGGTTTGTGATTGTATAGTTGTGAATGTGGTTTGTGATTGCAGAGTTGTTTATGTGATTTGTGATAGTAGAGTTGTTGATGTGATTTGTGATTGTAGAGTTGTTTATGTAGTTTGTGATTGTAGAGTTGTGTATGTGATTTGTGATTGCAGAGTTGTTTATGTGATTTGTGATTGTAGAGTTGTTGATGTTGTATGTGATTGCAGAGTTGTTTATGTGGTTTCTGATTGTAGAGTTGTGTATGTGGTTTGTGATTGCAGAGTTGTTTATGTGGTTTGTGATTGTAGAGTTGTGTATGTGGTTTGTGATTGCAGAGTTGTTTATGTGATTTGTGATTGTAGAGTTCTTGATGTGGTTTGTGATTGCAGAGTTGTTTATGTGGTTTGTGATTGTAGAGTTGTTTATGTGGTTTGTGATTGTAGGGTTGTTGATGTGATTTGTGATTGTAGAGTTGTTGATGTGGTTTGTGATTGCAGAGTTGTGTATGTGGTTTGTGATTGTAGAGTTGTGTATGTGGTTTGTGATTGTAGAGTTGTTTATGTGATTTGTGATTGTAGAGTTGTTGATGTGATTTGTGATTTCTTCTTATTTAAATGATGCCGACATGCGAGTGTTTCTTTTACATGCGAGTAAAATGCCAACTCTCTCATAACCGGGCTAACACCGGTCCTATATAGAACGATATAATCTTGATGCATAATATATTTAATACATTTTAATAAAACTATGCAAAATACATTTCGTAAATATATGCTAAATTTATGATTTGTTCACAAAACGTCATCAATGGCCAACATAATATTATAAGTAAATCAGATATTTCATTCATTTTAGGTGCCTTTCAATAAAAAACAGTCGCTATCTGATTTCATCAAGTACAACCAAGCGATGCCTTTTGTACAACATTTAAGAGAAATCTGGGATCGTACTAGCAGTAACCAAAAGCGTATTCCTAGTGTCTCTGAAGAGAATTCAGTGCAGAATTTACCTTTAACAGTCCGACGAAATAATTGTGATTCTCCGATATATTGTGGTTAGTGGCTGCTAACTTCACGGTTTACAATCTACTGATGGTACTTTGATTTAAATCAGACCAATACATTAATATAGAACTAAAATATGTTTTCTATTCGATTTTAATAGTTCGTTATCAATCTTATTAAAATAAGAATTGCATATATGGTTCATATATCACATAACCCTAAGGGTTATATTAGTTATTGTCATGGTATTCCGTCTGTCGTTCATCCGTACTCTGACACCTATAGCACAACTGGAGCTAACATCTGCATGAAGGAAAAACATGAATGTTATATATCTATGATCCTCAAATTCTACAAGAATCCTACTAGTCAGAACACCACGCCCTTCTTTAAATTCAAATTACTTCATACCACAATGTATCCGATCATGAAATATTCTTCCACAAGTAGCTACTGGGTTTGTATCAAACGTAACACGATTTGTGCCGTATGCGGATCAGGAATTGCTTACACTTCCGAAGCACCCGTGTGTTCATCTCCACTTTTAGTGGCGTACGTGTTGCTCGATCTTTAGTTTTCAGTGTAATATTTTGTAGATCGTTGTTTGTTCTATTTATATTTGCAATTGTGTTGTTTGTCCTCATTCAATTTACGGATTCTGATTACCCCATTTGGTATATGCTAACTTATTTTGTAAAGAAAAAAATCAACAACACTTCTGTGTCCACTTTTAACCATGCAATATTAAAATTTCGTATTTGTATTATTTAGGTACCCGTATTGGATAACATATATGTGCTAGGTCTAGACTTAGAATGCACTGTATCTCCCTAAATTCATCTGTATCAGACAACAAATATTGTAACTGGAAACGATTGAGCACTTTAGCTTCAAATGTCATCGCTATGAGATTGCTAGAAAATATTATAACTCCCTGCACCTGCTGTCACCACTAACTCTACTACTTTGGTCAGATGAATTACACCCAACCTTCTAAACAGTCCAAAACTACTCTGAGTAAAAATGATTCCCCTCTTTATTTTCACATGCGCCAAAAACAAGAACAAACATCAACCTCGGCCTATTACAATATCCCTCGGGCCATTCACACAGCCCTCGGAACATTGCAACAAACCCTGAACATATAACAGAGGCAATATGAAAACACTCATTCATTATCACATTTGTAGTTATTGAAAACACAGATGTATTCTTTAATGCTATTGTGAGTTGCTCTCTGACAACCACTCGCAGCTTGTTGTGCAGTGTTGTTTGTTCTAGATTGTATTTGGCAATATAATAAATACAATGATATTTAAGTTAGAGCACATGACACATTTCTGGAATAACCTTCATCAGGTAAACTCAATGTCAAAAGGTTGCAAAACTGATTTTAAAAATCTTTGAGAGCAAGGAAACATAAGGTCTAAACAGGATAGTCAAAATCGAGTAAGGTCTGCCTGAGGAAGAAGAACCATAGTTTAATAATAATCACCACATTATTTAGGAACTGTAAATTTAATAATAAATATATCTAATAAACAATGTAAGATCCAAAACACTGACTACTGGCCAGACATTTTCGAATGTATCCTTTTTATGTTGTTAAGCAAGTTTCTATCATTGGAGTGTGATCACAGCTTATGTTACAGGTTTTTAAGATTCGTTTATCTTAGGAACTTTTGATTTGTACCAGTTAACAATTCAAAATGAGGAATGCGAGCATCCGTTTTAACTGTTAAAAGTTAATTATACGCCGCGATATTATTTTTTCATTAATTGAACGGACATTTCGTTGTACATCACACGCCACAATCTACTAGCAGCTGGAATTTTGCTAATGTTGGCGGTAAACACCAATTAATCAATCGTTGTACATCAGATATAAACAAATTTAATTTTCCCAGTACATTTTTATTATATACATTTTGGGTTTACCCATTCCCTATCATATTATTTAATATTCAACATGCACTTATCAATATAAATGGAAAATATTTAACGACAATTTTAAAGCGGAAAGAACACTACATATTTTGTAGTAAAATGGTTCAGGCATTTATATCGTTTTTAAATAAGAAATAGTTAATTCGTACGCACGGTTGAAAAATTACGATGTTGATTTCCCGCAGTTTTATGGGTGCCGACATTTTGAGGAACTCCTTTGTATTGAAGAGCACACAAATGGTTTTATTCTACATCACACCATCACTCCGGGTTTCTGGAGAAGTACTAATATAGTACTTTCTAACGACACCGATTCCAATATAGCCAAAGATATGCAAATTTCGTGAACCGTAACATTTTTCGCTTAAGTACTTTTGAAAAGAAAGAAAAGAAAACGATACGTTGGGTGGTTGTTGCTGTTCTGAGAAAGGATTGGATTTGTCCAGAAATGGGGATGGGCCAGTGTTCGAGTGATTGTTGGAATTGGTGACTAAATATTTAGGACCGTAAATTTTCTCCATCGAATATTCTGGTTCGAAATCATAATGTACTAAGCCCATTTTCTCCGATTCCTTATCCAAAAAACTTTTCGTGCAACCGGAAAAGAAGGAGTGACGTCACTATCTTGGTCAATATGGCAGCTGCCTTGCAAGCGGAAAATTTATAATGTTTTGATTTTGACATACCAACGTAATTCTTTTCAGCAGAAAATGTGTTTTATTGCCTTTTTAACAAAAGATTACATTTTTATATCATTACATTTTGGTAGGATTTCATTCTCCATAAAGACATTTAAAATGTTATTGTAATATTAAACGAATTTGACACCAAAAGAAGTACAAAAACTGTGATCGTACCATTATCCATTATCCATTAGACGATCTGTTATCCAAACACATTTATCATTATTTTTGGTGTTTTTTTGAAACAATCAGAAAAAGACGCGCTAGAAATGTCTCGTTTTCAACGGTAACTGTGCATACGCCAATACGACTGGCTAGTCTCATCATGGCTTCATCCACAAATGAACTAACTCTACTGAGTTCAGTACTTTTTGCTCTTATTTGTTCATCTATTTGCATAAGGAGGGATTATTATATTTCTGCACGTGACCAGTGGTGGGACTATGCACCTAGTAAGATGAATTTAATCACCAATGACAGAAGGTAAGACTTACATTCCGGGTTTGTAACTAGATTAACACGACGGGTGTCACTAGTGGAGCATGAATTGCTCACCCTTCCGGGGCACCTGAGTTCAACCCCGTTTTTAGTGGGGTTCGTGTTACTCAATCTTTAGTTTTATATGTATGTTCTGTAGATCGTTGTTTGTCCTTTTGTAATTTTTCTTTTGGCCATTGTGTTGTCTGTTCTTAATCGATATACGGATTCTGATTACCCCTTGGTATCTTCAAACTCTTCTTCCACATTATGAAGGGATAAAATGTAAAGCAAA
Source organism: Bathymodiolus brooksi (assembly GCA_963680875.1). Lineage (NCBI taxonomy): Eukaryota > Metazoa > Mollusca > Bivalvia > Mytilida > Modiolidae > Bathymodiolus > Bathymodiolus brooksi. The sequence continues at coordinate 111,599,705 of OY804577.1, forward strand.
ACATACCACACTGTCGGAAACGTTCCAAACTCCAATCACAAAATCGTAGAAACAGAGACAAAATCGATACACCTGACAACCAGATGGATGACCTCTCACCTTCCTGGCTTATTACAGGCACTACTATAAAAAGTTGCAGTGTTAAACTTATTTTATGGACACAAACCTCCCAGTCTAGTGAAATGTGCTTTGTGTTTTTTTTTATATAAAGATATGTGTAGGAAATCCAAATATAACAAGACTATCGCACAGTAAGCAAAACCAAAGGCATATTTGAGTAAAGGTAACATGAACCAAATCTGTTCGATGCGGTGGTAAAGTCACTCCAATGTTGTGCAAAACAAATCAAATTAACTCTCTCAATGTCACGTAAATGATTATTTTGTGTTTGTAAATTTGTATTCTTCGTGCACATATAAGAGTGAGTGAGTTATTGTTGTACTAGACCAACACGATTGGTTGGATTTTTATAGTGCTAGCTCACTGAAACAACATTCCGTGGCTACACATGTCGCCCCTCTCGGACACATTATACTGATTCCGAGCCAATCCGTATTTGCTCATTCTTGTTAATGCTGCGTGCTTAGCAGAGAAGCAATAAACACCAATTGTATAGTCTTTGGATTGACCCGATCTGGGCTCGAACCCACGATCTACCGCACTCGAGCATGTATAAGACAACCTTTAGTAGCTCCTAATCAGCAGCAGGTTGTTAGAATTCGTCGTTGGTGGTCCGTTCAAAGGCAACATTTCCTGGGATTATTTCTCCTTTTAATTGTCGCAATTCAAACGTCAGTTTATATGGCAAACTTTGTACATAGACGCGACATGTGGCACGACATCAGTTCAACAAATACCATCACTTCGCCTCCTGTGAATTTTTGCACACAACAGTCATTGTATTTCTCATCTTTCCTTCGATAGACTCTTTGACTATATTCTATCGTCCTATATAGAAGTTAGTAGATTGCGGGCAATCACTGACCTTGATTTCGTACGTTATATTTCTATCTTGTCGTTCAGCTTTGTGATAGTGTGTGGCTTTTTTTTTGCGTAGATGAAAATCTGCACAGATTTTTCATTGTTTGCCGATGACGTGGTTTTCCATTGTGCGACAGGAACGAACCTGGTCATTGGTAGATCAATTAGATGATAGCGCATGATAGGACGGTCAATTTAATATTTACTTGTTAAATACTTACTTTATAATGATTTCATTGTCAATAAATATATACAATTGGATTGGGAACAAGTTTTTACAATTTACTAGTCCCTCTCCATACAAATACATTAATAGCATAAACAAAACAATTCAAATGACAACAAATGTACAGGCTATATCAATTATAATTAGTAAATTAAGCAAAATCATCATCATGTCAAACTAAGCATAAATATTAAATATTGTTTTAATATTTAACAGAAAAAAAAGGGGGGAACTAATAAATTGTGTTGAGATAATATCACGGTTGAGGATAATTAATTATTAAATCTACAAGTTTGTCGAATACATTTTTGCACTAATTTGAACAATAAAGTATTCAATTCTTCACTAATTTCGTTACATCCAAAGAGTATATAGTCTATAGAGATGGGAACAATGTTATTAAAATAGCTAAACAGAGAAATTCTATCGTGTTGATAAAGTGGACATTCAAGAAAAAAATGAATAGCATCCTCAAATAAATGACCACATACACAACGTGGATCATTCTTCAAATTTACTCTATATAAATCGGCATTGAGGCCACTACATCTATGTCTTAGCTTAGTATGTATTATGTTAATTTTCCTTTCACCAATATTGTAAAATGAAGCCACCGTAATTTGGACAGGCTGAATGGTTTTTTTAAATTTGGAAAAAGTGGGTAGAGATTTTACACTATCAAGTAAGGAATTCCACAACTTTATAGTGGAAGGAAAGAAAGACTTGGAACTAGTTTGCAGACGACACCTCTGAGTGCGATAGTCATCATTATTACGGAGATTATATGTTACTGTTTCTCCAATAGTAGTTGGCACACATTCAGATAAGTATGTGGGAGCCATATTATTTTCAATTTTATAAAATAAATTGAGTGTCCTAGACTTCCGACGGTCTTCCAATTTTGACCACCCAGTTTTAAAATATAAACTTTCAGCACTAGAATAAATAGGTAGACCCGTTACAATCCTTGCTGCTTCAAGTTGCAAACATTCTGATTTTTGGGTATCACGAATGCAACAGTCATCCCACAGTTCATAACCATACTCTAATATAGGTAAAATATACTTTTATAAGAATTTTAGTTTTCGTAAAATGTGTATTCGTTTGGTCGCCCTTTGGCATGTGTTGTTAATATGATAACACCATTTACAGTTACTAGAAAGGCAAACACCTAAATGAGTATGATATTCTACCTGTTTAATATTCTCACCATTAAAAAGAATGCTTACTTGGTCTATATTTTTTTTTATTACTAAAGATGACAAATTCTGTCTTTTGTGGGTTAAATTTTACCAACCATGTCTCAGCCCATGTATTTAATATATTCATATCAGAATTTAATTTTCTTTCAATTTGAAGTAGGTTAGTTAATGAATAGGATAATGAAGTATCGTCTGCAAATAGTCTTACCAAGCTAAATAAATGATCAGAAATATCATTGATGTATATCAGAAAAAGTAAAGGGCCCAACACTGAATCCTGAGGAACACCAGCTTTAAGTAACCCTATCCGTGACTCTGAACACAATTTGTTTCCTATTAGAAATATAATCTTGAAACCATTTAACTAAGCTTTCACTTAAACCATAAGATTTTAACTTTTCAGTAAGACTCGTATGCCACATTCTATCGAATGCCTTCGATATATCACAAAAAACTGAACAAAAAATTCTTTTTTATCTAGAGATATACATATTTTATGAAATATTTCAATTAACTGATGTACTGTTGAACATCCTGGTACAAAACCTGATTGATATTTACATAACAGTTTGTTGTCTAAAAATAATTAGATACATGCTTGAAAACCACTCTTTCAAATGTTTTTCCCGCGCAGCTAAGTAGGGATATAGGTCGATAGTTGGATACTAAGGACTTGTTGCCATTTTTAAATAACGACATAACTTTAGCTAATTTCCAATGATCCGGAAAAGTAGAAGTTTGTATGGAATAGTCAAATATAATTTTTAAAGGTATACTAACAGTATTGGCTGTGTTTTTTAACATATGATGACTAATCAAATCGTGCCCGGAGGCTTTTTTTTTTATCTTTAGGAACTTTAATATATCTGAAGTTTCCTAAATTGTAAATTCTATAATAGCTAACTTTGAATTTGTTCTCAACTCCAAGTTAGGTGGAACACAGTTATTATCATTCAAATTTGATATGGAACAAAAGAAACTGTGTAGGAGGTTGCACTTATCAATATCATCGACATATAAAATATAATTTTCTGTATCTAAAAGGGGTGGCATCGTACAACTACGACCAACATTATACCCATTAGCTTTATAACAAGAGACCAAAACAATTTCGGATCTGACGAATTCTCGTCAAGAAAGTCGTTTGAATTAAGAAAAAACTGTTGCTTTGCATGGATAATCATGTTATTAACTTTATTCCTTTGAACCTTATATTTGCATATGTTATTAATATTCGGCTGTTTGCGCATTTTTTTATGAAGAGAATCGCGAATTTTCATTTCTCTTTTAATACCAGAATTAAACCACGGTTTATCACGGTCGCGTATTGTAATTGTTTTCGTTGGAATACACTCTCAGGCAAACTCTAAATATTTTTCTGTAAATCGCACACACATCATGTTTATATTGTGTGTACAATTAGACAACAACTTATGCCAATCAAATTGAGAAATCAAATTATTAAATTTCACGAAATCGCCTTTCTTGTATATCCAATCCAAACGTTGATAAGATTTATGTATAACATCTGGGATTTTTAGATATAATTGTGTTGCCTTATGATCACTGATAGTTTTATCTATATCAATACCTTCAACAAACCTACAGTCACAATCATCAGAAACAAGAACTGGGTCCAGTAAAGTTTCGATTCCAGAAATTATGTCAATTCTTGTAGGTTCCTTGAACAAATTTGTTAAGTTATATAACTGTATAATATCGTTAAGAACATGGTTTTTTTCATGCAACAAGTCTACATTCAGATCACCGGTTACTACTACATGTTGGGTAAAATTAAATGATTGCTCAATAGATTGTTGAAAATCGCGCCAAAATGGATTAATTGCCCCTTGTGTCCGATAAACTATACAGATTAATACAGATTTATTCGAAAAATCTAACTGTAACCATATAAATTCGTGATTATCGTATTCTAAATCAACTCGCCGTTTTACTTTTAAAATCGTTGATACATATACAAGTACACCATCACCAAAACAGTTTCTATCTTTTCTAAAGGGTTTATCATAGTATCCAACTAACTTTATATCATCATCTAACACCTGTTCATCTAAATCACTTTCTGTTATGCATATCAATGAGGAGTCAAATATATAGTCAAGCTTTTTCCTAACACTTCTAGAATTTACATGAAAGATAGAGATTTCATCAGAGAAAGGGCTTGGATTTTCAGCAATATCGTTATCTAACAGAATTAAAATCAACAGGATCATTGTGAAAGATAAATTTGTATAAAACGATTTGAACAAATAATTCATTACAATATGAACGACAAGATTACAAGATGCATGAAACAATAAATTTAAATTATAACATAAAGGTTTAAATTTGGTCATAAAAAGCATTTTCTTTCTCACAATAGAATACACTCGTGAATAAAATTATACCGATCGAGACTCTGTGTGACATGTAATCAATCACATGACAATTTTAAATACTGTTACATTAACCGGGATCAATCATTTCCACCAGGTCTCGATCAATCAATAATGGAATACACGCTCGTGCTATCAGACAAACAAAGGTTAAATACTGTATACAAATAAACCACCAAAACAAAATCTCAACAAAAAAGTAAATGTGAATAAAAAAACATACAGATTTGGACAAATGAATACTGTACAACAAATAGACAATAAATAATTTAAACAAAAGTTGCATTATTTTTGGGTTAGAGGTCATTTTTTTCTGAAACAAAAAATATCTTCTTTTTTTTATTATCATTATACAAATATTGGGCTATAATCAATATTTATTTCAAACGAACACCAAAAATAAATAAATAAATAAATAAATAAATAATGATACAACATGTATACAAAGTATCATATTCTTTAAATACAAAACATTTTTATTTTTATTTTGGAAAACAGTTCATTCCATTGTGTAATTAAAAGATAGACTTGTAATAGATTAAAGACTGTGGTATATATTTAATTGTTTATTGTAGTGTAAATATCTTCGACGCATGTTATCATTACTTTTGGTGAGTTTGATGTTTTCTTAAGAAAAATTCGCCCATCATTTGTCCAGAAGGAATCTATTCTTCTCTTCTTTCGCGCTGTTTGTATTTTGGATACAATTTGTTGTCTGTACCTTGTTAGAACTTCCGTGATATAAATTTTGTTAGCGTTCGATTCCAGCTGTTTCTTTTGTTTAAAAATTTGATTCTTTATCTTCCAGTTACGGAAGCGACAAATAAGCTGCCAATAACCTTCATGGTGGATTTTACCGATTATATGAGACCTGTTGATATCATCTGGGGTTATGTCTATCTTTCGGTGTTGTTTACAAATATCAACTATTTTGTCATCAATTTTATTCAGTTCCGCTTTGGTAATCGGTACATTATGAAATAGAAGAGAATTTCGTCGATCATATTGCTCTAGCTCCTCAATATCCACCATGGATACTTAAATCATGGTCTCTCAATTGATGACAAAGGCTGAGCATTCTCTTAACTTTTCAATGCATGTTTGTTGAACTACTCGTATCTTCAAGTATTTTAACATTTAATGGTTAGGGTTATGATGTACCCGGAGAAAACTACCGACCTGCAGCAAGTCACTGACAAACTTTATTACATAATGTTGTATAGAGTACATCTCGCCATGAGCGGGATTCGAACTCACAGCTTTAGTGGTGATAGGCACTGATAGTTGTAAATCCAACTACCATACGATCATGACCCCGACGGCTTACAGTGAAATATCTCTATTTACAGAAAGAAAGTAAAAAAATTAATAAGTTTGAGCAGAAAATAAAATTCCTTCATCTAAAACATGACACAATATTATTTTGCTTAAAGGTGTCGTTGTGGTCGTGATCGTATGCTGTGGATTTACTACTACTTATGCAATAAATGCCTATCACCACTAACACTGTGAGATCGAATCCCGCTCGAAGGTGTACTCGATGGAACATTACGTGATAAAGTTTGTCAGTGACTTGCGACAGGTCAGTATTGTTTTCTCTCGGGTACTCCATCAATATAAATTGACCGCCACAATATAACTGAAATAGTGTTGAACGTGGCGCTAAACACCATAACTCTAAACCCTATTGTGTTTACAAATGAAAACTGTATTGAAAATATGGTTCATTAAAACATAACATTATTAAGCACCAGTAAAAAACAGTTCAATCACAAAATGTCTAAAATGTCCGATCGATGTTACCGTGTATCGACGAACGAATGCTCTTTTTGTAAGCAAGAGAAACCGACGCTCTTATTGTATTCTGAGGGCCGGATGCTATTGTTGTATGCAAAAGAACGAGGTTTCTTAGCGTATGCTGATGAACGAACGCATGACCAAATATGGGAGGGTATATTTTCGTAAATGATCCAAATTTAAACTTGTCTTGAACTTTGACTGATTTTGTAAGGTCATAATGGCGGATCTAAGCAATTGTGTGTGTTATCATTAATTGTTTTGTCAGGTCGACCGCGTTTGTTAGAAAAATATTAAAATGTGTGTTAAAATGTTGTTTTACAATCTCGTTATAAACATTATCTCATTAATGTTCTTGAATATAAATTCGTTTGACGATAGATAGACATATAACAGATAGACAATGATAGATATGTGTCTGTGTGTAACAAAAAGTATAATTGATGTTATAGTTATAGTAATACAAAATGTACAATGTTATACTTAATATGACCCCATCTTGACTACAGAGTAAGCCAATTAATTCAACAGTGTAAAAAATTCATTCTTCGCTATTCATAAGGAAGACGTGGTTTTTCTAGTTTTATCATTATATTGACTGTATTAACTCTGCCAAATGTTTGTGTCTGTCCCAAGCCAGGAACTGGATTTCCAATGCTGTGGTCGTGTTTTTTTTTTTTGGGTTGAGTGAGTTAAAATGAGAGAAGATTGTTTGTTATATAGATATTGGTGGAATTGTCGACCATCACTGTTTAAACTTTCTTTTCGTAATTGATACACATTCTCAATAATAATGAGGGATCGTCGTGGACGTGATCGTATGGTAGTTGGATTTACAACTATCTGTGCAATCAGTGCATATCACCACTAACGTTGCGAGTTCGAACACCGTTCATGGCGAGATGTACTCGATACAACATTATGTGATAAAGTTTGTCAGTGACTTGCGATAGGTTGGTGGTTTTCTCCGATTACTCCGGTTTCATCCAACAATAAAACTGACCGCCACGATATAACTGAAATATTGTTGAAAGTGACGTTAAACACCACAAACCAACCATCAGTAATGATGCGTTCGGCAGGTCCATTGTTTGTGAACTAGAGATTAAACCAGTTATCATAAGAAGTGATTAGTTGGCTTTAGCTATCACCAGTCATATCTAAAAAAAAAAACAAAACACATACTGATCTAAACTTCATCTATGTCTAATGGCATATATTTACTTCTTAAAAATCTGTAATAGCAGGAAAGCATGTTTCATTCATATCGGGTACCAACTTGATAACTGTAAAAATGGAAAGGGATCCCAAGATTGTGTGATCATTATAACACTATGACATAGATAATTATATATATACATGTACACAGTTGCAATAATTAGCATTCAAATTAATAAGTATATATAGGCATCATATCGATATTAAAAAAATGTTCATTTTTTATTACTAATATCAAACATACATCAAGATTCAATTTTTTACTATAGTCTCACCACATACAATTACAAACAAGTATTTACATAATAAAATATTCCTTCACCATCACAAATCATATTGCATGTACCAATCTTAAAAGATTTATGAGAGATTTATTTATATTCTATAAAATATAACATCAATCTTTGGTATATTAAAACCATGGTAAGAATTTGTTATTAATAACTTAATAATTGGTTTATATGTATAAAATGTATGCGTTACTAAATATAAATATTTTATATATATCGTCGTGTAATGACTTCGGGAAAACGCTAGTGGGCCATTATGCATTCTTCAAAAAAATGCATTTATATATCAATTTCAATTATCTTTATACTTATTTGTAATTCTGTATGTATACGACGGGACTATTATATTGGTACAGAAGAGGTTTGGTGGGACTATGCTCCAAGTAAACAGAATTTAGTTACAAATGATAGAAGGTATGCTAAACATAATGCATTATAACCTACGGACGGTTGTTGGGACTATGCTCTCAGTAAACGGAATATAATCACATATGATAGAAGGTAGGGTAAACATAATACACTATAATCTACAGACGGTTGGTGGGACTATGCTCCAAGTAAATGGAATTTAATCACATATGATAGAAGGTAGGGTAAAAATCATGCACTATAATCTACAGACGGTTGGTGGGACTATGCTCCAAGTAAATGGAATTTAATCACAAATAATAGAAGGTAGGATAAACATAATACACTATAATCTACAGATGGTTGGTGGGACTATGCTCCAAGTAAATGGAATTTAATCACAAGTGATAGAAGGTAGGAAAAATATCGTTCACTATAATCTACAGATGGTTGGTGGGAATATGCTCCAAGTGAATGGAATTTAATCACAAGTGATAGAAGGTAGGATAAACATAATGCACTATAATCTACAGATGGTTGGTGGGACTATGCTCCAAGTAAATGGAATTTAATCACACGTGATAGAAGGTAGGATAAACATAATACACTATAATCTACAGATGGTTGGTGGGACTATGCTCCAAGTAAATGGAATTTAATCACAAGTGATAGAAGGTAGGATAAACATAATACACTATAATCTACAAATGGTTGGTGGGACTATGCTCCAAGTAAATGGAATTTAATCACAAGTGATAGAAGGTAGGATAAACATAATACACTATAATCTACAGATGGTTGGTGGGACTATGCTCCAAGTAAATGGAATTTAATCACAAGTGATAGAAGGTAGGATAAACATAATACACTATAATCTACAGATGGTTGGTGGGACTATGCTCCAATTAAATGGAATTTAATCACAAATGATAGAAGGTAGGATAAACATAATACACTATAATCTACAGATGGTTGTTGAGACTATGCACCAATTAAATGGAATTTAATCACAAATGATAGAAGGTAGGATAAGCATAATACACTATAATCTACAGATGGTTGGTGGGACTATGCTCCAAGTAAATGGAATTTAATCACAAATAATAGAAGGTAGGATAAACATAATACACTATAATCTACAGATGGTTGGTGGGACTATGCTCCAAGTAAATGGAATTTAATCACAAGTGATAGAAGGTAGGAAAAATATCGTTCACTATAATCTACAGATGGTTGGTGGGAATATGCTCCAAGTAAATGGAATTTAATCACAAGTGATAGAAGGTAGGATAAACATAATGCACTATAATCTACAGATTGTTGGTGGGACTATGCTCCAAGTAAATGGAATTTAATCACACGTGATAGAAGGTAGGATAAACATAATACACTATAATCTACAGATGGTTGGTGGGACTATGCTCCAAGTAAATGGAATTTAATCACAAGTGATAGAAGGTAGGATAAACATAATACACTATAATCTACAAATGGTTGGTGGGACTATGCTCCAAGTAAATGGAATTTAATCACAAGTGATAGAAGGTAGGATAAACATAATACACTATAATCTACAGATGGTTGGTGGGACTATGCTCCAAGTAAATGGAATTTAATCACAAGTGATAGAAGGTAGGATAAACATAATACACTATAATCTACAGATGGTTGGTGGGACTATGCTCCAATTAAATGGAATTTAATCACAAATGATAGAAGGTAGGATAAACATAATACACTATAATCTACAGATGGTTGTTGAGACTATGCACCAATTAAATGGAATTTAATCACAAATGATAGAAGGTAGGATAAGCATAATACACTATAATCTACAGATGGTTGGTGGGACTATGCTCCAAGTAAATGGAATTTAATCACATATGATAGAAAATAGGATAAACATAATACACTATAATCTACAGATGGTTGTTGAGACTATGCACCAATTAAATGGAATTTAATCACAAATGATAGAAGGTAGGATAAGCATAATACACTATAATATACAGATGGTTGTTGGGACTATGCTCCCAGTAAACGGAATTTAATCACAAATGATAGAAGGTAGGATAAACATAATGCACTATTATCTAATGATGGTTGGTGGGACTATGCTCCCAGTAAACGGAATTTAATCACAAATGATAGAAGGTAGGATAAACATAATGCACTATAATCTACAGATGGTTGGTGGGACTATGCTCCAAGTAAATTTAATTTAATCACAAATGATAGAAGGTAGGATAAACATAATGCACTATAATCTACAGATGGTTGGTGAGACTATGCTCCAAGTAAATGGAATTTAATCACAAATGATAGAAGGTAGGATAAACATAATGCACTATAATCTACAGATGGTTGGTGGGACTATGCTCCAAGTAAACGGAATTTAATCACAAATGATAGAAGGTAGGATAAACATAATGCACTATAATCTACAGATGGTTGGTGAGACTATGCTCCAAGTAAATGGAATTTAATCACAAATGATAGAAGGTAGGATAAACATAATGCACTATAATCTACAGATGGTTGGTGGGACTATGCTCCAAGTAAACGGAATTTAATCACAAATGATAGAAGGTAGGATAAACATAATACACTATAATCTACAGATGGTTGGTGGTACTATGCTCCAAGTAAACGGAATTTAATCACAAATGATAGAAGGTAGGATAAACATAATGCACTATAATCTACAGATGGTTGGTGGGACTATGCTCCAAGTAAACGGAATTTAATCACAAATGATAGAAGGTAGGATAAACATAATACACAATAATCTACAGATGGGTGGTGGGACTATGCTCCCAGTAAATGGAATTTAATCACAAATGATAGAAAGTAGGATAAACATAATAGATTATAATCTACAGATGGTTGGTGGGACTATGCTCCCAGTAAACGGAATTTAATCACAAATGATAGAAGGTAGGATAAGCATAATACACTATAATCTACAGACGGTTGGTGGGACTATGCTCCCAGTAAATGGAATTTAATCACAAATGATAGAAGGTAGGATAAGCATAATACACTATAATCTACAGATGGTTGGTGGGACTATGCTCCCAGTAAATGGAATTTAATCACAAATGATAGAAGGTAGGATAAGCATAATACACTATAATCTACAGACGGTTGGTGGGACTATGCTCCAAGTAAATGGAATTTAATCACAAATGATAGAAGGTAGGATAAGCATAATACACTATAATCTACAGACGGTTGGTGGGACTATGCTCCCAGTAAATGGAATTTAATCACAAATGATAGAAGGTAGGATAAGCATAATACACTATAATCTACAGACGGTTGGTGGGACTATGCTCCCAGTAAATGGAATTTAATCACAAATGATAGAAGGTAGGATAAGCATAATACACTATAATCTACAGATGGTTGGTGGGACTATGCTCCCAGTAAATTTAATTTAATCACAAATGATAGAAGGTAGGATAACAATCATTCACTAAAATCTACAGATGGTTGGTGGGACTATGCTCCCAATAAACGGAATATAATCACAAATGATATAAGTAGGAATAAACTAAGGGACAAATTAAATTCTGCAGAAAAAGGTTGATGGGACTATGCTCCAAGTAAACGGAATTTAATCACAAAAGAGAGATGGTGGAGCAAATATATGGGACTAATATATTTCAATAGAGAAAGGTTGGTGGGACTATGCTCCTAGTAAACGGAATATAATCACAAATGATAGAAGGTAGGATAAAAATAAGGGACTATTATTTTTCTATAGAAAAAGTTTGATGGGACTATGCTGCAGGTAAACGGAATTTAATCACAAATGTGAGACGGTGGGACAAATATGATAAGGGACAATTGTATTTTTTATTGAAAGGGGTTGGTGGAACTATGCTCCAAGTAAACAGAATATAATCAGAAATGATAGAAGGTAAGACAAAAATAAGGAACAAATATATTTTTATTGAAGAAGGTCGATAGGACTATGATCCAAGTAAAATACCGCTTACATTATATGTCATATGCACATATACAAATTATATATTTAGATACATAAAGATTGAACACTTTTAGTATAATATATGAAGTCCTATTAAAGTGGGTTTTTTTTTTTACATTAAAGAGGTTATCAGAGACAGTAGTAATAAACAGAGGACACATTACCATCTCGTTAACGATGATATATATATGGTAATTTATCTTTGTTTACTAATAAATCAAAATTTTATCAAGAGAGAGAAATAACCGAATAATTTCAATTCGAGCGAGTGAGTGATTGCTGTTCAACGCCAACACAGTAATTTTTCAGCTATATCATGGCGAGAACAAGTTAATTGTCAATGAGATGATGATGATGATGATGGGGTCAGCTTTGTACTAGACCAACACGCTGGGATACGTGCTTAGTGGAGAAGCAACAAATACCAATTTTATAATCTTTGATTTGACCCGATCAGGGATCGAACCACCCACGATCTACCGTACTTGAGGCGAGCACGCGAACCATTACACAACCGATGCGGTTATTTCAATTCGAAAAAAAACTGATCGGAAAAGAATGCTCTTTTAATTCCCTTTGCTGTACGGGGATTGGTTAATAAAACGTAAATATCAAGTTTAGTGTGCACGGCGCGTTACTGAAATATCAGGTACGCAGAAAATAAAATGATTAAAAAGCCAAATAATTTAAACGTTTTTGGGAGCAATAAAACCAATGGGCCTACACAAAATTGGCTACGGTCACCTATGTCTGAGGTAGGAGAACCTATAAGTTTCTATAAAATTACATTGCTTAGGAACTGTAAATTTCAATAATAAATATATCTAGTAAACCATATCAGTGGTGACACACTGACTACTGGTCGGATGATGCGCTATAGAACTAATAGTACATGAGTAGGGGTATCGACCTAGTGGTCGTAAAAAAATGTAGATAATATAATTTAATTAATGTGTTTAGTTCAGTCATTCTTGGCATTTTTATCATTTATGATTATTTTTGTTTTGGTACTCTGAAAAACATATCAGTTATCCTATGTATTATAATTCCATAATTAGATAGTACTACCATAAACAATGACATTCATGATTGATTGATTGATTGGGGTTTAATGCCAACATTAGCAGTATTTCAGCTAAAACAATAATAACAATAATAAAAATAAACTCTTTATTTATTGAGTGTTACACAGTTAGTTGATAACTAATCTTCGCTGAGAACCTCAAAATATCGTTGCGTGAACAAATTTTATTATTAAATTAGACACCTACAAGACCCTTAGAAATAAAAAATACCTATTTATAAACCTATCGGATCATATGTTCAAATAACAAGCATTCGGACAATGACATGTGTAAAATGTCCAAATAAGCTATATAAATAAAACTACAACAATTATAATACGGATTCTGATTATCCCTTTGGTATCCTCAAACTTTTCTTATAATATTATGTAATTTTTGTTTTGAAAAGACTTAATTCAACTTTATTAAAACCAGTACTTTTATTACCTGAAACATGTTCACAAATATATCAACATTTAAAAGAAACGGATTTTTGGGCTAAAATTTGTAGGTAAACTTGGTAATAAATCTATCTTTAGCTTAAGTGATACTTAACAATTTAGCTCCAATATAACCGTGATAAAATTCCCGATACATTTCACTCCGCACATGCGTATTGACGGATAAATTGTTGCCATCGATATATCTATACAGGACAGTGCATATGGTAAGTCTATACATTGAAAGTCCCCTAAAAATGTTCTGGTTTCTTTACCTATTTATTTTGGCGGGGGAAAAACTAACGCACAAAAGCTAAAAAGTTCAAAACTTATTTTCGCAAAAGCAACGATTTAGCAACAGTAGTTTACTCTTTGCTAAGATATAGAGGGATTATGGTGTTTAAAGCCACTTTCAACAATATTTCAGTCATATCGTGGCAGTCATTTAAATTTATGGAGGAAACAGGAGAAAACCACCGAATTGCCGCAAGTCACAGACAAATTTGTTCACATAAAGTTGTATCGAGTTCATCTCGCCATAATTGAAATTCGAACTCACAACTTTAGTGGTCATAGGGACTTATTAAAATATAGACAATATGTATGTCCAACTAGCAATTAAATCAGTACATTTATTTTTCATTCCACATTTTACTACTATAATATGTATTTCATGTTCAACATTAGAATCCAACAAACAGATGTTATATATTTTGCTTTCACAGGAAGACCATTAATTCCTTTAAATATTTATGGGGTCGTCGTGGCCGTGATCGTATGGTAGTTGGATTTACAACTACCTATGCAATGTGTGCCTATTACCGCTGATGTTGTGAGTTCGAATCTCGATCAGGGAGAGGTGTACAACGTTATGTGATGAAGTTGTCAGTGACTTGTGACAGGTCGGTGGTTTTATCTGGGTCCTCCTGTTTCCCTCACTAATAAAACTGACCGCCACGATATGACTGAAATATTGTTGAAAGTGGCGTTAAGCACCATCAAACAAACATTTAAATATTTATGTCTGTTGGCAGTATCAACTCTGGTGTTTTTGATCGAAGAGTAATGGTCTTTAGCCAAAACAAATTATACCTTGTTTGATACTAATCAGTTAACTATAAGACATTCAATGACCTGCTATTTTATTGTCCATTTATATGTTTTCATTATTTTTTCGTATGACAATTTTACATCTATTTTTAGTTACAAGCGAACATTAATATATTTCTTTTTATTGACTAAAGGTTAATGATTTATGATATTAATACTGCAACAATGTCCTTTCTTATTAAGAATTAGTCACTATTTAAATATTATAAATTATGTTTCCAAATCACAATGTAATTATCATTAGAACAAATGTAGAATACGAATGTCTTTATTATGGAATTTAGACCGGGAAATCCGAATGATTGACATAACATTGAAAAATACAGGTTATATAGGCGCTTAAGGAAACTTATAACACCATTTCAGTTGTTTGGTAGCTATCAATTTTATTGGTTGAGGAAACGGAATACACAAGAAAAATCACAAAACTGTTGCAATACACGCTGACAAACTTTATCATACTGATTATATTATGAAAAAAAAAGTTACAAAATGATGGTGAACAATTCCACCATTTTTCAACAAAACGAACAATCACCTTTCATCTCAACATATTAAATATAATTAAGTCTGTTTTACTCCGTCTTCAGATTAAAAACATTTCTTAAAAATGTATTTTTCATATAAATATTGTTTTCCATGTGTATGTTACATGTTAATATATTAAATATACGAAATCTGACCATTTCAAAATTTGTGGTCAATTATTAAAAAAGTTGCCCATGTAGGTCTCTATGTTAATTGTATTTAAGTATTAATTATACTACATATACTGTATTTTTTGACAATCTTTATGTAATATATTATACAGATATATCATGTTTGGGAGGGGTATTTGCGAAATATACCAGTCGAGAGACGAACAATTTAGTCTCAAGACCGGTATTTTTCGCAAATACCCCTCCCAAACATGATATATCTGTTTAATTACACCGAATATTATTCAGAACACTGGCTAAATAAATAATACCTTTTGTTTGTCGTTTTCAGGACCTAACATGATGTATCTGTTTAATTCTACCGAATGATGTTACATAAAACGCACAACTGATAACGTTTAACAAATTGTGTTACAAGCGTCTCGGTGAAGGGTAAAAACCGCAAATACGATAGTTACATAAAACGCACAACTGATAAAGTTTTACAAATTTTGTTACAAGCGTCTCTGTGAAGGCTAAAAACGGCAAATACGATTTTGCAAATACCATGAAAAAAAGTTAAATCTTATGCAAATACATGTACATGAAGTAAAAATTCTGCAAATTCACAATGCAAGGCCTGAATTGGTAAAAAAAAATATCACAGCTATTAACCAATTAGAATCCAGAATACTTATATAAGGTGTAATTACACTATAAACATGAATTAAAAATGCATTATATCTCTCGTTTGATGAATGATCTAACAATTGGAAGACATTGCTAATTTTGATGGCTTTTTTTGTCAATTTATTTTTACTTTAAATTGGTATTTTCATCAATAGGGAAATTAACATGACATCAATTACATTACTATGTTATATGACTGATTATTTAATTGCTGACATTAGTATTTCATCTATATCGTGGTGTGACCAAATTATATTAGACCCAAGGAGTCAAAATACTTCACTACATGTATGATACTTTTTTGGGGTGTGTGGGGAGGGGGGGGGGGAGGTCGTTGTCATGATCGTATGGTAGTTGGATTTACAACTTCCAATGCAATCAGTGCTCATCATCGCTAACGTTGTGAGTTCAAATCCCGCCCATGAAATGGTGTACTCGATACAACATTATGTAATACAATTAGTCAGTGACTTGCGACAGGTCGGGGTTTCTCTCCGGATACTCCGGTTTCCACCACCAATAAAACTGACTACCACGATATAACTGGAATATTGTTGAAAATGGCGTTAAACACCATAACCCCTACATCAAGTCATAATGTATCCATGCGAACAGAGAAATTGACTGTCAGATGTTACATATCACATGTCTGGTTTAATATTACTACGTCGTACGAGAAAGGGGTTGTAGTAATCGTGTTCGTATGTTAGTTGGATTTACAACTACCTGTACAATCAGTGCCTATAGCCATTAAAGTTGTGAGTTCAAATCCCGCCCCATACGAGGTGTACTCCATACAACATTATGTGATAAATTATTGACAGTGACATGCAACATGTCGGTGCTTTTTTCCAATAAAACTGACCGTCTAAATAATTTAAATATTGTTAAACGTGGTGTTAAACACCACAACCCAAATCCTAACCGCACAACAAAGACGCCTACTTTCTCTTTTCCATTTCATATTTGCCATAAATTGGAAAATGATAAACGTAGCACACGTTAAAAGAGGCTTACAATGAATATCATTCTCATCACTGGCAGAACTTGTATTTGCAGATGACATCTATTTAACATTTCATTGCCACCTTCATATGCACGGGAAAACATATTATGAACAACATAAAGCAGAGAAACTGGGTTTAAAAATTACACAGAAGAGAATTGTAGATTGTGTATTATTCCCCCGTGCAACAAGCACGCATTATTTCTGAAGAATTGCATCCCGCAGCGGAGAAATTATTCTTATTTCTTTGCGCCAAGGTGTCCTTGGGTATCATCGATTTATAATAAATCTACTCTATTCATGGTATCGTTTCACTCATGTGCATTCGAATTATATATCTATAAACGAATTACATCTCTGACCTTAAATAATTTTGGCTATCTTTTTAGGCCCATTGGCTTTATTGCTCCTGCACACTTTTAAATTATTTGGCTTTCCAATCTATCGATTTTAAGCGTACCTGATGAAGGTTAATCCAGAAACGCACTAAATTTGTTATTTGCATTTTTACTAAGAAGAGTTTGAAGATAGTACTGTGTTGACTACTATTATACCTAATTTGTTCCAGTATTGTTAAAAATGCTGTTATAGTGACAACCGGAACCTTTTAACCGTAATGGAAGCGGGAAGTTTGGCGCCGTAAAATCTGATTCAACTCACCATTTCTTTGGAAATGCCTGTACCAAGTCAGGGCCATTGCGGTTTTCCCAGTTTTTCGGTTGTTGACTGATTTTGTCTGTTTGTTGACTTATGAGTTTTGCCTTTCCCTTTGGAAGATTGCTCGGTGTTCGGTAATTTTGTTATTACCCTTAAATACCAAAGGGGTAATCAGAATCTGTTATCGAAGAAGAAAAGACAACATAATAGCCAAAAGGAAAATTACAAAAGGACAAACAACAATCTCAAAACATACACATAAAACTAAAGATCGTGTTACACGAACCCCACTAAAAACCAGGGATGAATTCAGATGCTCAGAAGGGTAAGCAGTTCCTGCTCCACTATACTACATTGTGTAAATTCGAATGAAGGAGTTAAATGCTTAAATTTGAATTAAAACTTTTTGTTGATATGAAAACGTATACCGGTATCTTTTGTTACTTGATTTTATATTTCAGTTTCTCTGATGCCATTATACAGACAAAAGAGGACAGAATTGGAAGTGTATACAGAAAGGTTATGTTGAAACAGTTCACAGATGGTTCATTCAGAAGAGAGATTAAGCCAGCCCCATGGATGGGATACGTTGGCCCATTACTGAGGGGAGAAACTGGGGATGTATTGTATGTTCATTTCAGAAACATGGCGTCTAGGCCCTATAATTTACATCCACACGGAGTCCAATATTTCAAGGATGGAGAAGGTATATGCTATCTATATTCATTAGTCAGTTTCTATGTATACATTTACTATCCACAATATTGTTTAGAACATAAGCAAAAAAAAATACAAGACACCTTATTGCTGACCTAAAACAACTATACTATTTCTTAATTATGTAACTATAATAAGATCGTATTACAAAAATTTGTAGATACCAAAAGGGTAAGGAGCCGTCGTTGTTGTGATCGTATGGTAGTTGGATTTACAACTACCTATGCAATCAATGCCTATCACCACTGATGTTGTGAGTTCAGATCTCGATCAGGGCGAGGTGTACTCGATACAACTTTATGTAATAAAGTTAGTCAGTGACTTGTGACAGGTCGGTGGTTTACGCCGATTCCTCCGATTTTCTCCACCAATAACACTGACTGTCACGATATAACTAAGAAATTGTTGAAAGTGGCGTTAAACACAGTCAAGCAAAACAACACACTAAAGGGGTAATCATATTCATAAGCCGTAATTTGAAGGACAGTCAATACCATGGCAAGGACATATTTGAAAAAAATCAAACAACAAGAGCCCTACTTTAAAACTGGGATGAACGTAGGTGTCCCGGAAGGGTAAGCAGTTAAGTGCACGGTTTAATACAGGATACTTGTTATTATAGTCGACTTGTTCCTCATGGCGTCTGTCGTTGTTGTCAATTGCGTTAGCAAGTTGAAACCACACTTGGACAGCATGTTTATGGGATGGGCCTCTACAAAAATCGAATTAAAAAAAAGTAAATATGAAATTCAAGAAACCCACCACTGCGTGATATATTTTAAAATAGAACACAATGGTAACATTATTAACAAGCATTTTCACCAAAAAATATAAACTTTCTTGAACCCAAAATTTTCAGGAATTACCAATGCCTGGTACATTAAAATGCTATATTTTTATATGGCTTGTAAATCCAATATGGCCGTCACCACAGAATTATGCGTAACATGTACCACATAAACCAATAAAAATCAAACTAAATAAATGACCATTTGTATCAAGATGAACGATATAGGGTCGGTTGAGCATCAACTTTGTTCTCCTCCGAAATTTGGCTAATTACAATATCAGATACTGTCTTTAAAATACAATATCCGATAATGTCTTTAAAATACAATATGCATTTATTTTATCTTCTTAGATAACATTTCCAATGTTTGCTTGTTGTTTGTTTGATGGTGTTTAACGCCACTTTCAACAATATTTCAGTCATATCGTGGCGGTCAGTTTTATTTGTTGAGGAAACCGGAGGACCCGGAGAAAACCACCGACCTGTCGCAAGTTACTGACAAACTTTATCACATCATGTTGCACACCTCGCCCTGATCGATATTCGAACTCACAACATCAGTGGTGATATGCACTGATTGCATATGTAGTTATAAATCCAACTACCATACGATCACGACCACGACGACCCCATTTCCAATATAAACATTACCCAGTCGATAAAGTTGTCCATACTTAATTAGAAATGGGTTGTCTATAAGCTATCAATTTTAGTAATTAATGGTCGTCTAATATATGTTACTGTTTTTAGGAGCTTTTTACTTGGATGGTACGAGAGGAAGAGATAAACTGGATGATATGGTACAACCTGGTACGACGTATACATATAAATGGTATATGACTAAAACTTTTGCACCAACGGAAGATGATGACAATTGTATACCTCTGGGATACCATCCACATGTCAGGTCTCATAAAGATATAGATACAGGACTGATTGGAATGATAATTGTATGTAAACCGGGTATGTATGAATGGGTTAGGGTTATGGTGATTAACACCATTTTAAAAAAATATTTCAGTTATATAATGGGGGTCAGTTTTATTGAAGGAGGAAACTGGAGGACCCAGAGAAAACCACTGACCTGTCACAAATCACTGACAAACTTTATCACATAATGTTGTATCGAGTACACCTCGCTTGAGCGGGAATCTAACTCACAACTTCCTCGGTGATAGGCATTGATTGCAAAGGTAGTTGTCATTCCACCTACCATGCGATCACGACGGACCCTGTATGTAAGGACAAATTAATTAACTTAATAAGCTTACCACTGTAGTTCATCATGTTTATGCATAAGCCACAAGGATACGAAAGTATTAATATTGTATAGCCTAGTCCCATTCTTTGGTGTCTTTTAGTTCTCTTGAAGTTAAATGTACAAAAAGCATAACGTCAAATCATCCTTTTGCAGTAGTATATTTTCAGAAGAGCGATGCTTACTTTAAAGGAATATGACATAGAAGTCCTCAGCCGAGATCTACCTATGTAATCAGTGTCTATCACTACTAACGTTGTGAGTTCGAACCTCGCTCAGACGAGGTATACTCGATACAATGTTTTGTGATAAAGTTTGTCAGGGACTTGTGGCAGGTCGGTGATTTTCTCCGGGGTACTCTGGTTTCCTCCACCAATAAAACTGACTTCCACGATATAACTGAAATATTGTTAAACACAAAACCCCACCCCAAACCCCGAGAACAACTTTTTTTGTTTTATACTTTATCTATATTACAAGCAGTAAAGGGAAGCCTTATTGAATTAGTCAGATACAGAAGCAAGCAGGATAAACAGCAGATACAAAAATAAAAAAAACAAAACAAAACAAAACAAATATCACAAAGCACAAGTAAAAGGTTTCAAAAGTCCAATCAATAATTTATAATTACAATTATATTACACTGGTTATCACCGGTTTTGTAACTAGATTAACACAACTGGTGCTACTAGTGGAACAGGAACTGCCTAACCTTCCGGAGCACCTGGGTTCACCTTCGGTTTTCAGTGGGGTTCGTGTTAGTCGATCTTTAGTTTTATGCGTATGTTTTGTGGATCGTTGTTTGTCCTTTTGTACTTTTTCTTTTGTCCATTGTGTTGTCTGTTCTTCTTCGATTTACGGATTCTGATTACCCCTTTGGTATATTTAAACTCCTCTTATATCTTCTCAGATAATTGACATAGCACAAGTTGTTGAAGAATTGACTTAATGAATACCAATTTTAAACAGCAATGGTCAACAATTACTTCAATATCAACAAAACAAAACAAAAACAACATCTGAAAAATCAATGAACACAAAATGTACCACGAAACACGCAGACAGAAATCCTGGCTTGGGACAGGCAAAGAGAATGTGACAGGACCATGCTATCATATAACTATTGGTGACAAACACAAAACTGCCAGTGAAGTGATTATTACCTTACCAACTTAGATTAATGGTAATTTCTGCTAGACGTGATTAGTGTTCAAATATATCAAATGCTGAATTTATCAGGCGCATGCCTGTTATAATATTCCAATATTCAACTATCGAACAGGAGAAAACAACATTTAACTACACTGTGTATATATGTATATTCGGGGTTTACAATATCAAGTTCTATAACAGTGGCCATGTTTTGTGTTCATTATACCCAGAAATAAAATACACATAAAATTTTACGCTAAACCACTTAATAAAAAACGTGTCCTGTTCTTTTACAGGCACCCTTCGTGCGGATGGATCTAGAAAGGATGTCGATAGAGAATTTGTATTGTATGCTGATATCGTCAATGAGACAAACAGTTGGTTGATTGAGGAAAGTTTAAAACGATGTGGAAATCCAGATCGCTGTAGACAACTATTCAATGAGAAAAATCCACAATTTGTCCAAGACACAAATTTTTACCAAGTAGGCATAGAATAGAAAAGAATATCTTTTATTTTCATAAAGAGTTACCCTTAAGGGGCAAATGCGTACATAACAATACATGTACATACAATGAGAAATATAAAAACCTCACAGTTATTAAGAGGTTAATGTCACATCACCTTCACATGTCAGTCAGACTAAGTAAATTTCACACATTCTCTATACATGTATATATATATATACATATACATAGATATATATCTAGAAGGATGTTTTGATACACAATAACCAAGCTGTTTTATTATATTCACAATTGATTCACAATTTGGTATATGTGAAGTAGTAATATGGCACAATAATTGGTATCTGTCTTACTGATAAGAAGTCCCAGTGGTTAATGAGCATATGGACGGAAGACATGTTTGACTTAAGTACATGGCTTCTATATAGGAAAACATTAAACTCAACATATTGTTGAAAATGGCGCTAACCAACCATGACCGATTGTGATACTTGCTACTGTTGCCTCTGAATAGTATTTTGATGGCTATCATCATTACAATACGTCGTGGTTGTGATCATATGGTAGTTGGATTTACAACTTTCTGTGCAAAAGTTGTGAGTTCGAATCCCGCTCATGGCGCGATGTATTCGATGAAACAGTATGTGATAAAATTTGTCAGTGACTTGCGACAGATCTGTGGGTTTCTCTGATTTCCTCCACCAATAAAACTGACCACAACGATATAATTGAAATATTGTTGAAAGTGGCGTTAAACACCATAAACCTAACCCTAATAAAAACTTTTATGAATTTTGGCTACAACCTAAAAACTTACCATTATAATGGTATGTTACATTATACCACTAACCTAAAAACTTACGATTATAATGGTATGTTACATTATACCACTAACCTAAAAACTTACGATTATAATGGTATTTAACATTGTACCACTAACCTAAAAACTTACGATTATAATGGTATGTTACATTGTACCACTAACCTAAAAACTTACGATTATAATGGTATGTTACATTATACCACTAACCTAAAAACTTACGATTATAATGGTATGTTACATTGTACCACTAACCTAAAAACTTACGATTATAATGGTATGTTACATTATACCACTAACCTAAAAACTTACGATTATAATGGTATGTTACATTATACCACTAACCTAAAAACTTACGATTATAATGGTATTTAACATTGTACCACTAACCTAAAAACTTACGATTATAATGGTATGTTACATTGTACCACTAACCTAAAAACTTACGATTATAATGGTATGTTACATTATACCACTAACCTAAAAACTTACGATTATAATGGTATGTTACATTGTACCACTAACCTAAAAACTTACGATTATAATGGTATGTTACATTATACCACTAACCTAAAACCTTACGATTATAATGGTATGTTACATTATACCACTAACCTGCAAACTTACGATTACAATGGTATGTTACATTGTACCACTAACCTAAAAACTTACCATTATAATGGTATGTTACATTATACCACTAACCTGCAAACTTACGATTACAATGGTATGTTACATTATACCACTAACCTAAAAACTTACCATTATAATGGTATGTTACATTATACCACTAACCTGCAAACTTACGATTACAATGGTATGTTACATTGTACCACTAACCTAAAAACTTACGATTATAATGGGCGGGATTCGAACTCAAACTTAGTGGTGATAGGCTCTATTAGTATAAGTTGTTGTAAATCAAATTACCATGCGATCACGATTCAGGACCACGACGGTTCCCAACTATATTTGTGATATTGCAATACTAATGAGTAAATTGTACCGACCTTGAATTATGTACATGTGGTGAGTATTATATAAAGTTATGGTGTTCAGGCATTTATAGCTACCATCGACCCGTAACACGTGTAACGGTGATTACTAAAATGTATCGCTACAAATGTATTACTATAACAAATACAGTCAAACCTGCCCATGCGGTCACCTCTATTAAGCAGTCACCTGTATTAAAACGTCACATTGGTCTTGTCCTGTCATTGAAAATTTCATATGAATTGAACTTCTTTTTAGATGTCACTTGTCTTATAAGGCCACTTTATTTTTGTCCCAAAGGTGACCTCTTAATACAGATTTGACTGTAATCTATAATATTGCTCTCAAATAAAAATATATCGATTTGATAACGCTATTTGTTTTTCTTATTTACCATAACGTTTTTTCTTATTTACCATAACGTTTTTTCTTCTTCATTATTCAAGATAAATGGATATGTGTATGGTAATCTACCCGACTTCCCAGTCTACGAAGGAGAACGTGTAGTGTTCTACTCCCTAGGACTAAATCTTGGTATTCATATCATTGCTGTACAAGGACAGACGTTGATGGTAAAGGACAGAAGGTTGGTCACAGATTGATATTTAAAAAAAAAAAAACATTTTAAATTCCGTGACAATAAATTTTTGACACAAAGCATAGTTCACACACATATAGGAATAGACAATATTTGCCATGTTTATCTGTCAACAATAGCATGAAAGTCATGAGTTGGTACTAAATCGAATTCGATAAGCACAATGTTTTAAACAACAAACCAAATTAATTCGCCCTATCTATTTGTAAGTGAGACGTCGTGGTCATGGTAGTTGGATTTATAACTATCTGCGGAATCAGTGCCTATCACGACTAAAGTTGTGAGTTCGAACCCTCGATACAACATTATATGATACAGTTTGCCGGTAACTTGCGACAAGTCGGTGGTTTTCTCATGGTACTTCGATTTACTCCACCAATAAAACTGACCGTCACGATGTAACTGAAATATTGTTGAAAGTGGCGTTAAACACCATAAACCAAACTAAAACCTATTTGTAAGGTCGGCAATATGTATTTTATCCCAAAGAAGAACAACAATTACATGGGTTTTGCGATATTCATTCGATATTTGTTGTGTATATTGTTTTACAACGAAAAAGCATTGTTTGAATATTGACATGTAATATTAGATACTGCATTGCTAAAATAACTATTTTCCAGGTTCCATGGTTATCCCTTCGGTATTGCAATGTTTGAAGGATTATATATGACGCCTCGAAATCCTGGCCGTTGGTTAATGTGGTGCAAAATAGCATACCATTTTAACCGTAAGTGTTGCATAATATTCTACAAGAAATTTCTAATCAACACACATCAGGGGAGGGGTAGGGTTATAGTGTTTAATGCCACTTTCAACAATATTTAAGTTTGATCGAGGGGTCAGTTTTATTGGTGAAGAAATCTGAAGTACCCGGAGAAAACAACCGACCTGCCGCAAGTCACTGACAAACTTTATCACCTAATGTTGTATCGAGTACACCTCGCCTGTACGGGATTCGAACTCACAACATAGCACACATAAAAATACTTATCAGAGGGAACAGCAGCAAAATATCTCAATGCGAATAGAGGGATCTGTCATTGTTGGTTAACCCCATTTGAGAGAATGTTTCAGCTATTTCGTGGTGGTCAAGTTTATTGGAGGAGTAATTGAACTACAAACCACACAAAACAACCACCCAGTAAGCAAGCTAATTAAAATTAGCTCTTTGTTGTATCCTTTTTGAAAACATCTCGGTTGGGGTCGTGTCAGGGTTCACATTTTCAATAGAACAATCAGCGATGAGCCCACGTTTTAAAACCGAGTACACGTCACAAGTTGTTGTCTGATTGGTCAATAAGTTTTTATTGTATATATATGATTGGACAGTCAAAGATAAATGAAAGGTAACGAGACATGACCTCGAACGGGAGGTTAGTGTATAGTCAGACAAAAAATATCCATCTAACTTTAATCAGATCGAGTCGTAGGTGAATGGAAAATATCAAATATAGTTGCATCGAGTACACTTCGTCAAGGGCGGGAATTGAACCAAATATTTAAGCGTTGCTGAGCACTTATTACATAGGTACATATATAGATAACCTTGTTCTCTCAGCTACATCATCATCTGTAAACCGGATATACAAAACACAAGAAGGGGCCATCGTAGCTGTGATCGTATGGTGGTTGGATCTACAACTACCTAAGCATTCAGAGCGAGGTGTACAACATTATGTGATAAAGTTTGTCAGTGACTTGCGACAGGTCGGTGGTTTTCTTCGGCTCATCCGGATTCCTCCACCAATAAAACTGATATAACTGAAATATTGTTGAAAGTGGTGTTAAACATCATCAAACAAACAAACAAACAACCAAAGACAAGTGAACCAAGAACAAAGCAAAAATAGAAACAGTTAAATAACAAAGATCACACAACAAGAACTCCTAATTTGGAAATGAGACCAAGTACTCCGTAAATCTGGATATGTGTGACCATTTGATGACCATTTACCTTACTTTAAGAGGTCGGTATTTCTTATCAAGCGAAAAACATGTTTTTTTTATCCTGACTAGACGAGAAATTAAAATTGGTAATTCTAAAAATTTAATAAGCTGGTATAGTTATAAATTGTTTCCACGATGTCCTCAAAAAGGTCTAGGATTCCGTAAATATTTCACAATTGAGATAAGTTCAAGACTGTTTAGGTTATGGTGTTATATTGATGGAGGAAACCGGAGAATTCGGAGAAAACCATAGATCTGTCGCAAGTCACTGACAAATTTTATCACATAATGTTGTATCGAGTACACCTCGACATTTACGGGGTTCGAACTTACAACATTAGTGGTAATAGACACTGATTGCACAGGTAGTTGTAAATCAAACTACCATACGATCACGATCACGATGGCCTCGATAAGTGCAAGGACAAATATGTAGCTACTAATATTTTCGTCGTCAACGACTTTGTTTCGTACACAACTATTTTAAACACATCCATGTACAAATAAACATAGTATGTGAGCACGAGCAAACATATTTCACGTGTAAATGTATACTAAGTTACCAAATGCATAAATGACTGGGAGTTCTTGTCTTCAAGCACATCCGAATTTCATTAAATTCTATATAATGTACATATAGTTAAGAAGTGAGTGATGAGATTGGCATTTTATTTTCAGTTATACTCGGGCAAGATCGAATTGATAATCATGCCTAGATAGAGGGTATTTCAAATTCTTGGAACTGGCCTGCCATGCATGACCTCCAAGGCGGCCCATTACCATCATGCATTATAATGTTGACTCAGTTTGGTTGGTTTATGGTGTTTTAAAGCCACTTTCAACAATATTTCAGCTATATCGTGGCGGTCAGTTTTATTGGTGGAGGAAACCGGAGTAGTCGGAGAAATTTCCCCACCTATCGCAAGTCACTGACAAACTTTATCACATAATGTTGTATCGAGTACACCTCCCCATGAACGGGGTTCGAACTCATAACTTTAGTGGTGATAGACACTGATTACACAGGTAGTTGTAAATCCAACTAGCATACGATCAGGACCACGATGGCCCCCTAATGATGACTCACTGATTTAAAAATAATTGTAAAACCTTCAAAACACATTAGTCTTAATCAAGAATAATGTGGAAAAATAATGCTAAATAATGTAATTATCGTTATTATTTTCGGTTTGATACAGATGGTATGGCGGCTTTTCTAAATGTTATGCCATCCAGAAATCCTAGACTGCCTCCAGTAGGTATATCTGGACATACACGTCGCTATTATATTGCTGCTGAAGAAGTCATTTGGGATTACAGACCAACCGGTAGAGTTTTAGCGAGAGTTGGCAAAGGTTCTGAAAGTAGATCAAGGTAAGGTAAGATAAGATAAGATAAGTTTTATTTAAAGTCGACATGTCACAAGTAAATACAAAACAAGCTGTAGTAAGTTTTTGATCGACACGCACTGCACAAATGTAAATAAGAGATAAAAACAACAAAATGATGCATGCAAATTAATCGTTTAAAAAAGCACTGATAATAGCAAATTAGCAAACATATAGCACAGACAAGTTAAGCATATACATTAGTAAAATAAATGCTTACCTTGTCTGTGATATATGTGTGCTTTAACTTGGTCAATTATTTTAATATAAATGAACAAAACATAATGACTTGATTCTTCAATCACAAAACAGTCCTATTAAATGTCGGCACCAATAATGAGTAGCTACTTAAATCATTCGGTGATCAGATACACCTTTACAATGTTTTGTCACGTACCCAGTTTCGGTTTCACCCGGCCATATATCATGTTCTGTATAGTTTCAGTTTGACAATAATAACACTTACAACACTTTATATTATACATCATGTAGATCGCCATACCAACCAATTTATTATTTTAAACAATTTCCAAACAGTGGAGTAACTCTGGAGTTTCATTACTAAACATACTGAACCACACTGTACTTGGATATTCATGCCGTTTCGTTTCAAAATCGGAACACATCTTTTCAGAATCTGATGATCTATTCTTAGACTGTATGTTTATTGGATAATCCTTCTACTGTTTTTGTTCATAACGATGGATGGTTTATGGTGTTTAACGCCACTTTCAACACTATTTCAGTTTTTTCGTGTTCATAACCATAGGAATTCTCCGATGAAATAAAAATATATATTTATTTCTTCGCAGTTAAAAGTCAGATTTAAACATGAGGGCTACGGAGAGTCTCTAGTTCATATGTAAGTAGGACAATTTCATCCGATCAACCAAATAATTAAGTTCTACATTTTATTATTAAAGGGGAGAGGAAAGATTTTTTACAAACGATGGAGCAGTTGGAGGACGGTTTGTGAAGGCTATATTTAGAGAATATACTGATGCCACGTTTACGACACCTAAAAAGCGTAGCTATGAGGAAGTGCATTTGGGAATTGTAGGACCGCCAATAAAAGTCGAAGTGGGGGACAATATGCAGGTTGTTTTCATGAATAAAGCAAGTCGACCATATTCGTTTAATCCGTTCGGTCTTGCTTTTACAAAAGATAACGAAGGCGCTCTTTATAAAAACAAGAGATACAGTAAGTTGGAATTCGCTGTCAGTGATTTTATCAATTATAGAAAATGCAAACTGATACAACTATGTAACTGTGGTTTGTATGTAACTTACCCCCTCACCACAATGGACAGTTGAGTATTTCATGTATTCAAATCGGAGCAATTAATATATATTTTAGCGTCGATTTTCATACATCTCCTCCATATCCAGTCTTTCTATCGATATAGAGAAATACTGAGTTCAGTTGATACTATAACCAGCAAATTACCCCAACACAATCACGAAATATGTAACTTTAAATCATCGGTTCAACAAAATGAAAAACAAAAAATACCACACTCTAGAAGCAGTTTCAAAATCTAATTAAAAATCGTAGTACCAGAGGCAAAAACTCACATATACATGACCGCTTACTTTCCTGTATTGGAACAAACACTTCAATCAAAAGTGACGGCTGTAAACTAGTTTTATGGGGCCCAAACCTACGTTCTTGGTGAAATGATGTGGTCCCGAGAGTGTTTTCTACCACCATAAACATATCATGCGCACTAAGTTAGATATTTACGTTTTTATGCCAAATGTGAGTAAAAGGATATGTCTGACCTTATTATTCTTTTTGTGGTTTGAAATTGGGACTTGTCGACGAATAGGACAGAAATAATTCAGGATCAAGCGTCCTCACTCTCAGATTTTATTGTGTGGGAATTCTTGTTTCAGTTATTTGTTTTGTTTTGCCTTTGTGTCTGTACTGTAGTTTTGTTTTGTCTTTGTGTCTGTACTGTAGTTTTGTTTTGTCTTTGTGTCTGTACTGTAGGTTTGTTTTGTCTTTGTGTCTGTACTGTAGTTTTGTTTTGTCTTTGTGTCTGTACTGTAGTTTTGTTTTGTCTTTGTGTCTGTACTGTAGTTTTGTTTTGTCTTTGTGTCTGTACTGTAGTTTTGTTTTGTCTTTGTGTCTGTACTGTAGTTTTGTTTTGTCTTTGTGTCTGCACTGTAGTTTTGTTTTGTCTTTGTGTCTGTACTGTAGTTTTGTTTTGTCTTTGTGTCTGTACTGTAGTTTTGTTTTGCCTTTGTGTCTGTACTGTAGTTTTGTTTTGCCTTTGTGTCTGTACTGTAGTTTTGTTTTGTCTTTGTGTCTGTACTGTAGTTTTGTTTTGTCTTTGTGTCTGTACTGTAGTTTTGTTTTGTCTTTGTGTCTGTACTGTAGTTTTGTTTTGTCTTTGTGTCTGTACTGTAGTTTTGTTTTGTCTTTGTGTCTGTACTGTAGTTTTGTTTTGTCTTTGTGTCTGTACTGTAGTTATGTTTTGCCTTTGTGTCTGTACTGTAGTTTTGTTTTGCCTTTGTGTCTGTACTGTAGTTTTGTTTTGTCTTTGTGTCTGTACTGTAGTTTGTTTTGTCTTTGTGTCTGTACTGTAGTTTTGTTTTGTCTTTGTGTCTGTACTGTAGTTTTGTTTTGCCTTTGTGTCTGTACTGTAGTTTTGTTTTGCCTTTGTGTCTGTACTGTAGTTGCAGAGTTTGTATCAGTGTATTTTTAATTGATCATAATTGTGACATAACCAAGTCTTGAAGTACTGACAACCAACATGACGGTGTTTTGTATTACATGTACCTGAAATTTTTCAGGCAATAGGATGACAGGAGCAGTAGCGATGCCTGGAGAAGTAAAGACTTATTTCTTCAATGTTCCAGAAGACTATGGCCCCACAAAAATAGATCCACAATGCATCACCAGTACTTACCAATCATTTGTGGATTTTTCTAGAGATATGTATTCTGGTTTGGTTGGACCACTTTTGATATGCAAAAGAGGATCACTAGACGGCTATGGGCGACAGGTACGTTACAGCCATAATTTGTGTAAACAATATATGAAAAACAATCCTAACTAGGAATTTCTTTCCAAATACATATCCCCAATAGTGACCTTTCAAATTGTATACTTATTTTTTTTTTA
The DNA here is from genome assembly GCA_963680875.1 of Bathymodiolus brooksi. Lineage (NCBI taxonomy): Eukaryota > Metazoa > Mollusca > Bivalvia > Mytilida > Modiolidae > Bathymodiolus > Bathymodiolus brooksi. The sequence goes on from OY804577.1 coordinate 111,631,028, forward strand.
GAAATTCTTGGTCGTTGTTATAAAGAGTTGCCATTTAATAAACTTAACTTGGTTTGTATGTTCTCTCTTAGTCACTGTATTTTATAGGCTGATGAAACCCATTTTGTTTGTTCAAACAACAAAGGAGATGATATTATTGTCATTTTCAAAACTTTGACAAATCGTGTTTTAATTGTTTGATCTTAATGGTAAAACAATCAACCTAGAAAGTCATCATTTTACAAATGTGAGAGTCTTTGCATTTTTTACAGCTTGGTGTCGATAGAGAATTTTACGTAATGATGATGACATGGTTTGAACAAGACAGCTGGTACTTTAATCAAAGTATTGCTCTTGCAATGAGTAATGGGAAAATGGTTGACCGGGAAAATGATCTATTTAGGGATGCCAATTCACTCAGAGGTTTGTAAGGTTCATTTCGCTCGTTACATTAAGAAACTTGCTTCTCGTTGTTGTTTACTTCGTGGAAGCATAATTTATTCAAGTGTACTTCAGACAAGATTTATAAAATTTCTAACTTTAAGTTAAATGCGGACTCCCGTGGAAACAGCAAGATGTAGAATTAGTACAAATCCGCAAATTGAAATGGTGTCTGCTGCTTACACGAGACGAAAGCAATTACTTGTCATTCTTAGGACAGAGGTAAATAAGTGTGTTGTCTCCCTTTAAATTAGCGGCAATAAACAATTTATCCATTGTCCATCATAATACCACATCTATAACTGACGTTTGTTTGTTAGAAGAATTTGAAGATACCAAACGAGTAATCAGAATTCGTAAATCGAAGGACAGACAACACAATGGCCAAAAGAAAATTGACAAAAGGTCAAGCAACGATCTACAAAACACTTCACAGAAATCTAAAATCCGGGGATGAATTCGGGCGCTCCAGAAGAGTAAGAAGTTCCTGCTCCACCAAGTGGCACGTCGTGTTACTCTAGTTACAAACCAGGTGATGTTATCATCAAGAATACAACTGACATATACTGCTCCCTTGAAATTAAACAATTAGGACGGAGGTTGATTAGTATCTGGTGTTTTCTCCCTTTATTATGGTGGTCAAAAAACATACATCCATAGATCTATCCTAATACCACTTTACTTTTATACCTGCTTTTTTGGGGGGGGAGGGGGGGAGGTAAAATAATTATCGTCATGGAAATATCTGAAATACTTCTCACTTGACATTAAACTGCAATTTATAAATCCATCGACATAAAAATGTTATTCTGCGAGTTATATATCCTAGCGTCGGTGACCACCTATCTCTTTTATATTCAAGTAAAAATCTATCATATTATGAGAGAAAAAAGTTTAAACAGTGATGGTCAACAATTCTCCAGGAATCAACAAAACGAACGATTACCTCTAACCTCACTGAACACACACAAAATAGGGAGAACAACGACATACGGTACTTGGAATCTAGGTCCTGTCTTGGGACAAGCACAATACTATTTACTTTCCGTCTAACTGTATAATACCCATTGTGGAAATCTTTTTCTATTAAAACAACCGATATGTATGATGATGCAATGTATATTACTGTAAGCACATATATACAGGTACACGTAGCCTCTTATGTACTGGTATATAATTATTTGTTCGTTTGAACAGCAATCAACGGAAGAGTGTATGGAAACATAGGTGGATTTGACATGTGTGTTGGAGACAAAGTGTCCTGGCATATGATCGGTTTCGGGGAGAGATTTGACTCACACGCAGCGATCTTTGAAGGAAATAATGTATTACATGATAGTAGAATGGTCCACTTTGTGTCTGTACTACCTGGGATAAGTCAAACAGCGTACATGAATCCAGACAATCCTGGTAGGTTTATTTGCATGGAGAATTTATAAGTATTTATCAACATATATATGGATTATATGGTGACTTCTGTGTGAATAACTAAATATAAGATATACATTTAAAAATATATATTTTATTCGCTTTTGTTAAATTTTCTTTTGTTTTGCAACAATGACAATAACTGCAATAATTGCTTTTTCAGAAAGGGTCTTAAGGAACGGACCATTTAACTTCCAAGGGGGGGGGAGTTGTGTTTTTTTTTCTAAAAAAAATATTCTGATTCCCAATGTTGCTGAAAAAAATATTCTGATTTTGGTGGAGGAAAAAAATGATATTCTGATTCAGAGTTATTGTCATATAACCTAATGTTTAATTCTCGAAAAAAAATTCGCGCTTCAAGCGACAAAAAAAAATAAATGTTCTAACTCTCGTTGTGTAGTCCGAAGAAAAATTTCTGAACGAAACAAAAAACCAAACCCCCCCCCCCCTGCAAGTTAAATGGTCAGTCCCAAATCGAAAAAATCAATTAAAATTATAAGACACAACGTTGTATTTTCCCAGATGAAACCAATTTAATACGTTTAGGTTATTATTATGGTTATAGTGTTTAGCGCCACTTTCAATAATATTTCAGCTATATCGTGGCGGTCAGTTTTATAAGAAATCCAGAGTACCCGGAGAAAACCATCGACATGTCGCAAGTCACCGACAAACTCTATCACATAATGTTGTATCGAGTACACCTCGCCTGAACGGAATCGCTCACCTGGTTAATAAATCCTAGTGTTTTATTATGATCGCGTGTACTTATTTTAACGAAATGCTCATTGTCGCGAAGTTCGTGAAAATGGTACATAGACAGTATTCGTACCATGTGTGTGGGATTCAAAACTGCTATGTTGAATCTAGCCGGAGTGCTCATAGCATGATATTTCTAACATTTTTCATTTATTATGATTCCCAATTCATATTACTACCTTTTAAAAGATGTGTTCGATTCCCTTTTCCCACGTTTGTGAGTTTGATTTTCCATATTTTAAGATATATGTTTCAGGTGTTAATTGTAATATTATGATGTTCACAGAAATAACGTTACTATACAAACATCGTGTCATTTATACCTTTCAAAGTATTTTTGATTTTTGTTTACATTTTTGTATATCAACCCAACAAAAAAAACCAGTCTGTTTATTTTTACATTAGGGAAATGGTTACTTCATTCCGGTCAGCTAGGTGCCCAGAATGATGGAATGGTGACAACATATAATGTAGGCACATGTCGACGTCCTCAGATAACGTTTGTGCCCTTTAAGGAGAGGTATACTGTTAGGAGGATGTACATTGCAGCTGTAGAGGTTGATTGGGAATATGCTCCAAGAAAATTGAACACAATGACATTAACCGATCTCAGGAACCCAGACACGTAAGTAGATATACATTGAACAAACTTAGCAGACGACAGATTAGTTAAAATGAAATTAACACAATGAGCCTCAACCTCCATAAGAACCGTTTCAAAATGCAGTTCGAAAACACAGTTGAAATCGGTTGATAAATTTACGTCCTGTAGACAGTGTTTCAACTGTAGACATGACGAGAACAACAAAATGACGACAATGAGGGGTAAGTTACATTCCAACAGGAGGAAAAATACATGGAATGAATAGAACGAGGAAATATTGTCTTGTATCTGACCACCACCGCCAACTCTTACCTGTACAAACAATTTCATTAGGAATAGTGATACAGTGGTTTATCAATACATATTGTGCTCATTTGCGTCCCGTTCTGAGAATGGGTGTGCTTGATTTGTCCTACACGACTAGTAGACGCCCTATTCGGAGGCGTTAGATAAAATCAAGAGGTCAAATAACTTTTCTGCGAGGTTCTAAATATCATTGTCACCAACCATGGGTACGATTGTTGCTTTACGGTAAATGACACATCTTGAGCTATATCGTGGCTAGAAGGTGAGAGATGATGAGGAGATCTGATTGTGAACTAGACCAACACCCTTTGTTTTATGGCAATAGCTCACTGAGACGACAGTTCATCTGCGGATAAATTGTCCTGCTTCAGAAATCTTAGAAACAAATTAAAATTAAGGAACATCGATAATATTGCCATCTTTATTTCAGTCAGTGTAGGTCTTTTTAACAATGAACATAACTCATACCCTTGATGTAAAATGAGCGTGAACCGCCCTCTATACTGCAGTTGAGTGATACTATTTACTTCTGTCGTTAAACGCTACATCTGGGTATCGTTATTGTTTAGATGTTATTTGGTGACTAGAATTTGATTTCCTATATACGACATTATCATCAAGAAAATAAAATAAGGGTAAAGTAAATGCTACAAATACCGTCATCATGGTACGCTACATCACACTACGAGGTTATATATACAGACACACACACAAACACAGGGCTCCCATCATATAAATAGTAAAAGTAACTAAACCGTGTACTACAGTATGAAGTGGGATGCCATATTGAATGGCATGTATACACGTTTAAAAAAATAACATCTTGAAAATGAAGGTAAATATTGATTGACTTCCATGACAAATTTAATATATAATATCGAGGTGTACTTGATACAACATTATGTGATAAAGTTTGTCAGTTACTTGCGACAGATCGGTGGTTTTCACCGAGTACGATATTACTGAAATATTTAAAGTGGCATTAAAATAAACCAACCATATTTGATATATATTCAGACGTATATATATATATAAAGTCTAAGGGAATCTACCAACCAGAGTACTTAATGAGTAATGGATCGTCGAGACATGACGATGCAGCACAAACAAAATAAATTATAGAAGTCTAGCAGATTGTGCAACGATACCGATAAAGATGTTACAAAAAATATATTCACAAAATTTTCGATCAACAAATGACCTTCCTGTGTCTATCAAAGTTAGACTGAGTTTGTAAAGATTAGATGGTATAATTACAACTCACTAAATAGTCAGGTGACAAAGTGTGACGTATTAAAAATCTTTAACTCCCTCATTTATATATAGGGAGTGGATGTGGTCGAGTGATCTAGGGCGATGGACGTAAGGCTAAGCGAATGGTGCTGCAGTGTATCAATGGTGTGAGTTCAAATCCCGTCGAGGGAAGAACAAAAATTTGACAGCTCTAAAATCTAATTCTAACACTGTTTGGTTTAATTTTCAGACGTATATAAATCTAATTCTAAATTCAGTGTTAGAATTAGATCTTTGAGCTGTCAAATTTTTGTTCTTCCCTTGACGGGATTTGACCTCCCACCATTGATACACTGCAGCACCAATCGCTTATCCTTGTGTCCATCGCCCTAGACCACTCGACCACATTCCGCTATATAAAAAAATATAGTTTCAATAGTCGAAGTGTTACCTTGTCTCGTAAGGAAAATCTAGAGATAGACATAAGACATGTGTCTAAGCGTGTGTAGATTGTACATATATACTTAATATTATAATCTGACAGCAATCTAACTCAGCAATTATTGTACTAGTAATATGAATGTTTACTCTGCTATTTTAGTCCAGGACATCTGTATATCAGAAACGATGATACATTCATTGGGTCAAAGTTCAAGAAAGCAGTCTACAGAGAGTTTTTTGACAGCAGTTTTACTCTTGAAGTACCACGGAAGAAGAAAGATTTACATCTTGGAATATTAGGTCCATTTATAAGGGCTGAAGTTGGCGATGTCATTGAAATAGTTTTTAAAAATATGGCTTCTTTTGATAACTCGATATCCCTTCGTAATTTACGAGAAGACAACGATATGTCTAAACGACAGAAAATTGGGGTAAAAACTGGTGAAATACACGTTTATCGATGGAAAGTTCCTTACAGATCTGGTCCCGGAAAAAATGAACCAAACTGTGTGGGATACTCGTATAAATCCCCAGTATTTCCGATTCGTGATACAGCAACAGGTCTACTAGGCCCGTTGGTTATATGTCGAAAGGGTACACTGGATGCATTTGGTAATAGACAAGACCACATTGATGAAGAATTTGCAATAGCATATGTCATATTTAATGAAACAAATAGCCATTACTTTGACGAAAACGTACAACGACGGGCTCCTAACAGAATGGATTTAACCGATTCTATTTTTCAAGAATCAAATCTAAAATACAGCATTAACGGATTTATTTTCCAGAATATTCCTTATTTAGTCATGAAGGAAGGTGACCAAGTGGCATGGTATACATATTCCTTTGGTTCTTTATTCGGTGCCCATTCCAATCATTTCCATGGTCAAACATTTCTACGAAGTACTAAACTATCGTTAAGAAACGATGTAGTTGGTGTTATACCTGGAACGTCCGAAACAGTAGAAATGTTAACTGATAATCCTGGGACATGGTTTGTGCATTGTCACGTAGGTTTCCACATGGCTTCCGGTATGTTGGGTGTCTACACCGTCGTTCCCAGAAATCCAATGAATCCTTCACAAAACCGAAAACAAATCGAGCTAACTTTTGGAACAAAAGCAAGACGTCAACAACAAACATTTAGAGCAAAGGCGAGACGTCAACAACGAACATTTGGAGCAAAAACAAGGCGTCTACTAAGAACAACAGGAGCAAATGCAAAACGTCTACAACGTAGAAGGAATTTTAAATAAATAAAATAATATTCACACCTTTATTAATATATTAATATAATATGATCCCTTGATACCACTTCCCATGCCACAACACGGAATGGACCAATAAGTACTCTAGCATTTTAATGTTTCGTCGGCACGGGCATATGACATTTTCTTTTGACGTCGGAAGTCTGTCAACAATTCCCGATTGTAACCGAACCCCGAACATTTTCCACAAATGATCCTATTTCTTACGAGGGACCCGCGTGATAAAGTTGAGCAGTTTCTTTACCATGACCGATGGTTCTCTCCGGGTACTCCGGCTTCTACCACCACTAAAACTGGTCGCAATGATATAGCTGAAATATTGCTGAAAGTGGCGTTAAACACAATAATTCAATCAAATCATATCAATCAAGCCTATTACTTTCAAAAACTGAAGAGAAGCGGATAACGTATATATCACATGACTGACAAAACATTTTGATTTTAATCTTTTTATTCATTAGTTTTTTTTTAGAAATGTCAGAGTTCATTATATTGGGCGGGGGGGGGGGGGGGGGGGGGGGGGTGTTCACAATACAATATAAAAGATGGAATTTCCTTTTCACTCTAAAAGGTCAATTTGTAGCATTTTATTGTAGGCAAGTTTCCTAGTTTTTCATTGTCCCAGATATGACGAATGTTTGTATTGACACTTCTAAAATGGCCAGATATGTACATCTTTATTTTATACAATAATAGCCGAGTGGACCGTTGATCTTGAATCGCAATATTCGAGTATGCATCGACACTTCTAAAATGGCCATAAATGTACATTATTGCATTATACAATAAAAGTCTCGAGTGGACCGTTGATTTGGCATCGAAATATTTGAGTATAGAGGTATCCCAAAAACTACTATACACGTGCCTTATTTTTAGCTTAGAGATATCAAATGAAATGAATTACCCCAGATCAAGACAAGCTGGTCAAGAAGTTTGAATCAACATAATAATTTTAAACCAGCTTCCCTGTGGAAAAGTTCCAATTTAAAACATGTAAATCAGCGATGACTATACATCCACGTGTCACGTGTCAAAAGTGTGTTTGCTTGATGGTATTTGACGCCACTTTCAACAATATTTCAGCTATTGGTGGAGGAAACCGGAGGACCCGGAGAACACCACCGACCTGTCGCAAGTCACTGACAAACTTTATTCCATATTGCATAGGTAGTCATAAATCCAACGACCATACGATCACGGCCACGACGATCCATCGACAAGCATTTATGATTTAAACATAAATGTGAAGTCTCGATGTCACAAATTTCTAAGATTTAGAGAAAAAGGAATCAACTTCGTGTTTAAATAATTAAATTGTATGATAATTATTAGAAGAATAAACTAAATTTAGTTCTGATATTAATGCTGTAAATGTCCAGAAAGTCGAGTTAGTAATGACAAGAACTTTAGAAAAAATTATGATTTTGAATTTTTGAAAATTTATGATTTTATATGAAAAAATTTATGGAAGTATTTTTAAATATTTGGCCTATTACTGTGCAAGTCTACAGTCTTTGCGTTAGAATTATACATGACCGCAATATTCAAAAATAAACTACATACTTAAATATAAATATCTTTTAATTATTGATCAAATGACGACATTGTTTGAAACATACTGACGTTCTATAGCAATACATCAATCGAGTCATACGATTGTTGTCCCATATAATACCTATTCCATTAGTATCACAAGATAATCCATAATCAAAGCTGTAGTATTATTAAAAATGTTTAAGCTTTCCTATTGTCACACAAGAACGCATTAGCACACCAGCCTGAGGGTATTTCACTTGACAAAGGTTACTCTTTGTTATTAAAATGGAAAAAAATACCACACTTATCGTAACAATTCCAAAAATACTAACGTAAACTTGAAGAAACGAAGGTAAAAATCGATACCATAACACACATGCATGTACATGTATACATTAACGTTTACTTTCCTGGCATTAATATACATTTCTAAAACTTGTTAATTATTATTAATTCTGTGTAGTACTTTTTTCATGCGCTTACAAGTAATTCGGTTCAGTGAGCTATAAAGAATTTCTCGTGTCTTTTTCTTTTGTCGAGAATTAATTCACACCAAGCCAGTTCGACATGTTTATTACGGTCAACATGAGTGAAGAAGAAAGAATATCACCAAATAGGCGAGACAAAGGAGGTACAAGTTCTGAACATTTTTTGTCAACTGCAGATGCTGTAGCATTATTTTCACACCAACTTGATAATGCCCTATCGTAACATAAGAAAGAACTGTTTGAAGAAATCGACGATTGGTTTACAACATTGTGAAAAGCAAAAATCTTCCGTGACCACGCCTAAGTTTAAATTTGAGAGAAACGCAAGGCAATACGAATTCAACAGTTCCCGTATTGACGAAGTCTCAAAAGCAAGAGTTTTTTTGGAGCAGAAGTCGATAGCTGCAGCCGAGAAGAATCTGGATCAATGTGAAAAGGCCCTCAAGGAGCGCAACAAAATTATTCGTATTGCAGATAAATACGGATGGGATGTCGTGGAGGAGTAGGTCGACGACCCGCTCACCGATAATACAGACGACGCGACAAAACTACGCCAAGCCGAGTATAGGGCAAAATTGAAGCGCAAGGACAAGGGAGACAGAATAACAGGTACAACCCTTATTACAAGAACCAAGATAATTCCGACAAGAATACGGCTGATCTTTTTTCATCGCTCTAGCCCAACACGTCAAGGAGAAACATCTGGAGCCTCATCAAGAAGCACAGCCCGTCACGTTAATACAGCGTCGGAGTATTACGGAGGCAAAAAAGCAGCAGGAGATAACAAGTGCTTTTATTGTAACACAGAAGGACACTGGGCATATCAGTGTCCCAGGAAATCAAGGATTCCAACAGGAAAATCCTAATGAACAAACAGTTAAGTACACTTTTTATAATTTGCATAATCAAGATTATGAATATGAAAACCAATTAAATGTATCAGGTAGTCTAAACAAACAATTTTCGTTTTGGAAAGATACTATCAAAGCTAATAATTTTGTTTTAAACATTATATCTAGTGGATATTTGATTCCTTTTTCTAAAACCCCTACTTCAGTCAATTTAAGAAATAACGGTTCGGCATTTAAACATTCTTCTTTCGTGGAACAGGCAATCAATAAATTATTAGAGTCGGGTGCGGCTATCGAGTGCACCGACATTTTACCTTATGTTATCAATCCGTTAACTGTGTCAGTAAATCATAAAGGTAAAGAGAGGTTGATTTTAGACTTACGCCATGTAAATCAGTACATAGAAAAAAGAAAACATAAATTTGAGGGTGTATCTCAAGCTATTCAGTATATTATAAAAGATGGCTACATGTTTAAATTTGATCTTTCATTGGGATATCACCATGTTTCTATTCATAAAGACCATCAGAAATATTTAGTGTTCTCTTGGAAATTTAAAAATACTGCGAAATATGTTACGTTTTGCGCACTTCCTTTCGGTTTGTCGTCTGTTGGACATGTGTTTTCTAACGTGCTACGACCTATGAATACTGGCGCTCACAAGGTCATAGAATTATAATATACTTAGATGACGGATGGGGGATAGAATTCAATTTCAACATTTGTAAAGCTTTAGCAGATCGGGTGCGACAAGACCTGGAGTCGGCCGGGTTTTTCATTAATAAAGAAAAAAGCGTTTGGGAACCTTCAAGGAGGCTTACATGGCTCGGTTTTGTCTGGGATTTAAATACTTTTTCTCTTGAAATACCTCTTGAAAAAATTACGAGATTCAAAAACCATATAATTTTAGCTATGTCTGAATTAAGCGTATTGACAGAGAGGTGATTAGCAAAGATCACCGGCAAGATCATTTCGTTTATACCAAGTTACGGTAATATGTACAGAATAATGTGTAGAAATATGCTGATGATCATTGCCACTAGTTGGTATTGGGATGAAATAATCAAAATTAAATTTTGGTTACATAATTGCCAGTCTTTACCACAGAAACGATTTTGTGCTAAAAATGTGTTGCCGGACAAAATAGTTTACACAGACGCAAGTAGCTTCGCTTGCGCAGGTTTTACTGTTGAAACTTATATTAGAGTAGTTCATAAGATGTGGTCAAGCGTACCATAAAAGTACTTTGAGAATATAGGAGAAAACTTTCTCATATTCAATATGAATTTAGATAGCTTTAAATCTTTGGAAAATGAATTAACTAAATATATTCCAACATTTTATAAAGAATTATTGAAAACATGGATTATTTGTGGAGGGGGAGGGGGGGGGAATAAAAGTCCACACAATTGTAGAGACATAAGAAAACAAATAATATGGCGAAATAAGTATATAAAATATAAATGCAAATGTTTAATAAAAGTTAAATGGATAAAAAGTGGAATTATTTTTATTAATGATATTTTAGAAGAATATGGTATTTCAGAATATAAAATTATAGCCAAATTAAGAAACAAACAAAACTGGATATCTGAACTAAATATTTAGAAAAAAGCAATTCCAAAACAATGGAAAGAGATTCTGATAACACAAGATTCAATAAAAACTCAAGTAATTCCAAAAAGGTATGTTAGAATAGCTAAAAATCAGATAAAAAATTTGCAAATAAAAAACAAAGAGGTGTATAAAATATTATTAGAATCTCAATTAACAAAAAAACCCATAGCTTATACTAAATGGGAAAAATGTGTAAAGAAGAACAGAATGCTCACTTTTAATTATTTAGAATTAAATAAATTAAAAATCTTTAAATGGAAACTTATTCACTTTATATTACTATGCAAAGAATTGCTAAAACAATGGAGAATAGTAAATGATAGTGACTGTCAGGTGTGTAAAGAAAATGAAAATTACAAACACTTTTACTTTGATTGTAAATATAACAAAACATATTGGCAAGAGGTGAAAAAAATGACAACAAAACTTTACATAGGAGATCATATTTTTAACTAGGAAACTTGGCTACAAAATATATGACCATGCATATTTTGATCTTAACCTTTATATAACCTTAATATTTTTTTCTATATATAAAAAAAACAATATTTATATTTACATAAATTAATTTATGGCAATTTTTTGGAATACTGTTCAAAGGGAAGCAACTTCTAAATTAATATAATTTTGTATTTTATAATAAGGGAAACTACTCTGTTTATCCTAGCTACATAACATCACTGTATCAGTTTCATTACTGCGTCTGCGCAGAATCAGTTGCAAGTTTTATGTAATCGGAGTGTGAACAACAAAATCTGCAGGAACAAATTTAAAATTTATTGAGTGTGATTAGCTGGCTTTTTCATTCCAACTGGTAAATGCTTATTTTTTCTCGATAAGCTTTAGAAAGATGCGTCTATTTTATATTAGACTAGACTGAAACGAAGAAATATTATTGTTTTTCTCTGCAACACGACTAATCATTACGTCATCACTCACTGTGATATTGGGAATTTTGTGAAAACAACTTTTGCACTTTCAACTTTCGTTTATAATTACAATACACGTTTTAGTGACAACCAATAGCAAAGTTCGGTTGATACGTCACATAATTCGAATGAATATTCATGTTTGGGTCACGTGACCCATACTCATACAAACAAAGCATGGCATCTTCTCAAGCATACCAATATATAAAATTAACTCTTGATGATGTTCCTGGTGCAAACATTAATACTGATGCACTTGAAAACTACGGAAATGTGTCACCGAAGAGATGGCTGGAATGCAGAGGCCTAAAAACAGATCTGACCTACTTCAAATGTGAGTAAACATCAAACAACGCCCACATTCTTTGTTAGCACGCTTGTCATTGATTTAAATCCCAACAGGTATATTGTTGACAATATAACGATTGGTAATGACAGAAAAGGCGTGACGAATATTTTGAATGATCTCGAATGAAAATAACAGTGAATTGTCCGATATTTTAAACAAAGAGCGGAGAAAGACAACAAAGCAGTGGAAACAATAGCTGCATTGTTTTGGAAGCTTGACATCCAAATACGCTATTAAATAAACAAACAATTAATTTGCAAATGGTATTTATAATGTTTACAGATACCAATAAACCTATTTTCCTTAAGTTATGCAAACATATTTGCTGCCAAGATGTGCATAGAAAATTAAACACTCGATTAAACATACAAATGTAGGTACACATGTGTATCATACACCCCTCAGCTGTGAAATCACTGTTAAATTATAGTAAATTATGCATGTTTGTATTGTATTGTATTGTAATTGATTGGACTTTACATCAATAAAATTGTTCTGTTCTGTTCTATAACCAACAATAATGAATGGAGTATATATTTTCAAAGTAAAATTTCATAAACATTTGAGTACATGTAAATATATAAATGTATTGTGTTTTTTATTTACAGATGCAGAGACGTTGTGAAGACAGGGAAATCAAATTATATAGACCTCAATGTAGATGGGGGTGAATGGTACAATATAAAGGATGAGCAAATTAATAAAGAAATTAAAGATGATAAAGTTCAACCTGCTCTTGCACCCATAACTGGATGGAAACCATTCCCATCAGTGGATATTCCACAAAATGCTAACTATGGCCACATATACCATTATCTTCTTGAGAGTGTGGTTCTTATTGGTGAGGATGGTAAATCAGAGGATACAGACTTGTCACATATGACATCTAAACCCTTAACAAAAGGCGAGCAATATGTGAAGAGTGGCTCTGTCACAAACATTATGGATGCAGTCAACAAGGGAAATTATTACGTAAAGGCTAGTGTGGCAGCTTCAATAAAAAAGGAAATCGCAGCGTCATATTGCAATTGCTGGTGTTAGTGGTGCTGTGCTTGATGCAAGTTGCACATGTGCTGGGTCTGCAATTGGTCGGTACAAACCATGTTGTTGCAGTCCTCCTTACGGTCGATAAACAATGCAAGGAATCTGGGCATAATGTGCAGCCTTGTACAAGTAAACCATGTGAGTGGAATAAGGGGACACGGATTAACAAGACACCAGGAAAAGTCACAGAAGCTACTTATGGCTCTTATAAATCTAAACAAATGAAACTGTCAGAATTTGATCCGAGACCTGCTGTCCTCCGGGGAACAAATGATGAGGATTTCACTACATTTGTTTCAAACCTAAAATATTCAGGGTTAAACAGAGGAAATACATCAATGTGGGTAAGCATACTCACTCCTGTTTATTCAGACTATGACATAACTGATGAAAGGAAAAGGATTTTGCAAACCCAGGTTTGGGATTTGTTTCAAGCCTTAAATCCGTAAATGTTTGTTATGGTGCATCCAGTTTGTGCATGATAGCAAACACAGACGTGCAAGCAGAATCTGAGGAATGGCATACCTGTTGTTGGCTTAGGATAACCGCGTCTATAGCTAAACAAGCCAACAATTTAGGAAATATTTTAAATTTACATGGAGACTCAGCTGACATGCAGAAATTCCAGCCGTTTCTTCGTAATTCGATATGGGGACTAAATCAGTACAGGTCAAAAGATATGCAGTATGGAATTGAGAATGAGGATGAGACAAGGTCAGACTATTTAAAATTTATGAGGAGCAGCGTACCAGAAATATCTGTGGAGAAAACCGGATTTTGGGTGAACAATTTATGGCCTGAACTTGATTGTAGTCCTGATGGTCTTGTAACTGATCCATCTGAGGTCAATAAGGATGAACCTTTGGAAATTAAATGTCCAAATATATTTAAAGAAATTGCACCAAAAGACTTGTTCAACAAAATAAATAATAATGAAGTCAAGAAATGTACTCTGTACAATTGTTGTTTTGGAATTCCCTTAAATGACAATACTACCCTTGAACTGAAAACAACTCACAACTACTACTATCAAGTCCAATTCCAGATGGCTATTACAGGGCGCAGCTGGTGTGACTTTGTGTTATAGTTACCCGTTGGACCTCCAAATATAGAAAATATCTGACGCGATGAACAGTTAATCACAACTATGTTGGGAAATGTAACCGCGCTATGGTACGATGTTGTTGGACCTGAAATTGTTGAGATGCGAGTTCCTAGGAACCTCAATCCAATTGTTGTAAGAAGAGAAAATGTGAAAATAGTGGATATAAAGCATCAATGAATATCATGTAGTTTGTCGTTCTTTTGTCTTGCCTGGCAACAGATGGAAGTTTTTGTAGGAATACTTTGCCTGTGTTAACGTTATTTGTATAATTTGTTGACAATCCCTCATCTATGGGCAAAAATAAACATGGGGGAATGTTTACATATTTCATTTTTTGGGGGCCCTAAAGAGCTCACCGTGCGGTATGGGTTTCTGCTCATTATTGAAGACTGTACAGTGACCTCTTTTTGTGCTAATTTTGCTATATACTTGTAGGATAATGTCTTATCGTCAATTGTAAATATACATGAATTTTTATATTTACATATGTATTTACTGTGGTTGCAGCTTCCAGAATATTAATTAGTTAACTACCTTTAACATGTTCAATCCTTTTTATTCATGACTTTACATTTATTTCAAGATACATGAAGTACCGGTATCTTATTCCGGCCTCGTTAATGTTAGTAAATCATGTAAATACTTGTCATTTTCTAGCAACAATGTCAAAATTATGGTTTTGGAAATCCTACATGTACATATATATTAAAACAAGTGTTTATGTAAAGTGCGAGCATTTTATTTTCTGTTTTCAAGAGAGAAAATGAAAAATCAAAATGTAGGTATACATGAAAGTTGTTGTTTTTCATCTTCAGTGACTCCTATATGTAGCTACATTGCACACTTTTCACATTATTTCACAAGTGGCTCTTGCAAATTGACGAGACATGCTGACACAAAAACCATCAGATCTGAAATTGCTGACAAAGAAAGAGGAATGTTCCCGTTTAATAATTTATATTTCTTGACACGTTCTATTACCCTTTCTACATGAATCCGGGTTTTTGCAATACGCCTTGTTTTTAACTCCTCTCCTGGTGTGAATTTGTTTCGCTTCCCAAGAAAAGGGGGTATATTCAACACTGCCTGTCGTGCCAGCAATAAATCCTCGATTGTAAATCCACAATCTGCTAAGACCAGACCACCAGGGTTTATATAATCCAGAAATCCACTTTTTTCCACAATATATCTATCACTTATAGATCCTTCAAACAGATTCGATACAAAAACAATAGATCCATTCGGAGCTACGCCAATCAAACTTTTATAGGTGTGGTTATTTTTGTATGAAGAATATAAATTTCCTTGGCGACGAAAATCTCTCGGCATCTGTGCAAAAAAGTATGTGCCATCAATTGTACATCTAATATTCTTGGAGGTTTTAAAAACACGAGGTAAATTAGTTTTGAAATGTTGTCGCTCTGGAAACAGCCTACTACGATAATCATTAAAATGACAATATAAGAACTGGATCCACGTTGTGAAAATCACACTGACAGATGATGACGACATTCCCCAAAAATGTGCCATTGTTTCAACATTGTATCCCATTCTCAAACGTACCAGTATAAGAAAAAGTTTTTCCTCTGCTGTAAGTTTTCTCGTCCCTTTTGTACTGCCTTCATTTGTATTTTTACCATCCCAGTATGTCAGGTTGTACGCACTGTCACCGAAAAATTCAAATAAGGCTGTAAATTGATCATAGTATAATCCAGTGAATAATTTCATTTTAGTGTCATCATCTTTGATACTATGTAATGACAAAGGTGTACTTGTTGTTGAGTAATCATTATGTTCTCCTTGTCCCTCTATCTGATTTAACTTGAGCTCATTTCTCAAAAGAACATTTTCAATTTTAGCATTTAAGAAATTCTTGTCATAAACTGTTTGAACTTCTTTATGTTCCAAAAGCACAGTGTCTGTCTGTATGGCTTTCTCGCATTCAACAATTGGATTAGCTGAACATGTAGATGAAAGCTGAAAACAAAATACATTTTAAGTAACACATGAGTATTAATTTTATTCTGGCAAAATTAATTTAGATAATGACATTTTTTATTGTAAACATCATGATTTCACATTTTAAAATTTCGATTGCAACACTGTGTCCTGGTCAGTAAATAAAATTTCAAAAATATCTGCAATAGTGAAATAATAGATTGATGGTCCCTTTACAAATGCATATAAAAGGAAAAAAATAGTCGTTATTTCTTAGTGAAGTTATTTTCTTTTCTATATTTTTCAATAATTTCCTATATATAGTGTTGTGGGCTGATGGTGTTCGTGCTTTTGCACATATATTCTAGTTTAGAGGACATACAATGATCACCTAACAGTATGGGTGTGTGCTCATTGCTAAATGCTGTTTGGTGGCCTTTTTGTGTGTTGATCCAGTAGAACATACATGTAGACTTGTGTCTGAGGTTGGAGTTAGTGTCTGTGAGATAATTTCTTTTAAAGTCTCATCGCCGTTTGCCCATATATCGCTTTATTTCTACGTAAAATGACATTTGAAAGAATAAAACTATTTACCTCAGGATCTGTCAGTGCACTACATGAAGACTTGTCATCAAATACTGGATTTGACAATTGAAGGAGACTTCCAGCAGCTACAGATATATCCTTTTCTGAAAACTTGAAAGGATTTTCTCTTGGTGTAGGTGCTTTGCGCTTCCTTTCAAATCGGCGAAGCTGAAAAGGATTGATGAATAAATACCCTTTCTGTAATTCCCCCCTCCCCCTAATTCTGATTCACCAACACACCTTCTGTGTAAAATATAATGTAAAAATACTAAATGTATCAGTTTTGATCTTTCACTGGATAACTTAAAATGTGGAAAGGTGTAGTTTCACTGCCCCCAAGACCCACCAGACACCATCATGCATTTATTCATGACTAAAGGACACCCCCCCCCCCCTTAAGATTGTTTATATCAACAAATCGTCATAATTTTATATAACATAAAAGTACAATTTATATAGTTGTGCAAATATTAACATTTCAGTAAATTCACACACAGCACATAAAGCATACATCGTATTATACATGTGCAAAGGCAGCGTGTAAAACGTAAACAAAGGTGTGACTCACCTCATCATCATTGTGTAACAGCGCTGGGATCGGGTCAGGATGAAGTTCAGTGGGTCCCTTACCACCATGGAAGTGTTTGCTGCATATATATGTACAACGTTTTATCTTCTGTACGTTGAAATCTTCCGTGGGTCTCCCACATGCCTTAATCCACCTTTCACATTTTTCCCTTTGTGTAATGGGCTTGGGGAACGGAATGAAATACACATCTTTCATGTCCCCCCGATGTGTATGTCTTGTGTCACTATTACATGTCCCGTAGCAACAATGTTTTACACCCCCTGACTTATGTTTTACCATAGCAGTCTCCATTTCCATAATCTAATCCACGATTTTCAACAACAAATATCAATATCATACATACGCCATGCTTTGCAATGTTTGTATGACATCCGGACACTTACTGATTGACCAGATTAGAGATCAAGATAAGGAATTTATTTTTAGTTCGACCGATATTTGCTATTGCGACTTTAGTCATTTATTCGTACAACACGATTGGTAGAAACAGTTGTTTTTATTTTGCTTATCCCAGATGTTCAGTCGGACCCACGCTTAAGAATTAGGTCAACAACGTTGATAATTACGGAAACAATAACAACCGGAAGTCACTATTTAGAACGTAAACAAAGATGAATGTGCTTGTGCTCGGCAGTTCACGCATCCGACGTCTGCATGATTATATTGATAGGTTCGCCGACCTTACAAACTTTAATTTAAATGGACAGATTTCTGTTAACTACTTTGGAATTTCGGGCGGCAGAATTACAAACAGTGAGCATTGTTATAGATGGGATTGATCAGTTGAAAGTATCAACCCAGAACATGTGGTCGTTCAGTTAGGTGGGCATGATTTAGATGTAGTGAAGGCTGACAAGGAAGTTGCAGAGGAAATTGCTTTAAAGATTATAGTTTTTTGTCACACATTTATATCCATACATAAGGTTCAGCATGTTACAATTGTGCAGTTCTTAAATAGACAAAGTACATGACATGTCCCACCAGATACTTATAACAAATTAGTCAAATATGCTAATGAATATTTGAAATCGGAATAATCCAGTTATCTGTGTTTACATTATTGGAATTTTCAGGGGTTAAAACACAGTGAATCGCAAACATTTTTTTTTTTAATCACAGATTATATTGCACTAAATCGCAAACATTAGTGGATGGTGTGCATTTCAATAATTTGGGCAACCACAAATATTGCAAAAACATTCGAGGAGCCATCATTCAATCACTCCATGCAGGAAACAACAATTGTTAACAGTTATTCTGATTCTTTTCATGTCTCGGGTATTTCTCTATGATTGAATTTTGATTTAAGGAAAAACTAGTGTATATATCTAGGTACAAGGCATATATCAGGTTTTTTATATAGATTAAAATGCTTGATAGGTATTTTTACTAATATTGTCTTATATATTGTTTGATATTCAGAATGGTACATGGCACACTGGTCTATCACACTTAATTATTTTTATGTTTTGCATTATGACACATTTGCTGATTTCTTTAAATTTTACCTAGTTTAAATGATTTCAAACACTCTATAAAATACTCTGACAACAGGCTGATAATGACCTTAACATCTAAATCTTATTCTGACAAAATACACAATGCAGGCATACACAAACATCATAACATATTTGAATTGAACCTGTAACTTGCCGTGTAAATGCATATGCACAAAATGTACATTAATCATTAAACTTTCCGTACATCTGAACATGCCGTACTACATTACTACAGGCTGTGTTAGTGAAGCTTGTAATTAGGCCCCAGTGAACACATTGTAGTATATTTTATACTGCATATTATCATGTCGTATATTTTATACAGTTAATTAACATGTCAGGTAAAAGTAGTACATGTTGTAGTATATTTTATACTGCGGATTAACATGTTCAGCATATTTAATATACATTTTGTAGTATATTGCATACTGCAAATATCATGTTAAGCATAATTAGCATGACTTTTAGTACACTCGTACATGATGTAGTATAATTTCTATACTGCAGCTTAACATATAAATTTGTTGTTAGTGCCACAGCACTATAGTATGTATACAATTAATGTATAAATATCAATTACACAAGGTTACATTCTAACCAATACACCAACAAACATTTCAATACAATCTTTCCATATAATTTACAGATTGATGGCGTTCAGAGGAGATGGCCCACCTCCAAGAAAATCTTGGAGAATTCAAAACAGACGGCCAAGTTCTGCTTCATTTGGCTCACCTGAACAGGAAGCCAATCACAATTCACAGACAGCCAATCGTCAGATATTACAAAATATAAATGTCCAGTCCACTCAGAATATTTCACAGCAACATCAGACATCAGATGATGAATCTCTACAACACAAACTTTCAAATTCCATAATGGCAGCCATTCCACAAATAACCACCTCTGTCTTTGTAGCTCTTGCAGCAACTGGGCTTCCACTACACAATCTTCACTCAAACATTGCCAGTGTCACTACATCACAGACACAGCCATTACAACTTCCAGTTAATGAAACCGCTTTATCAGACTCAAACATCATCAGAAACACTGATCATTCAGCATGCGAATACAGCTGTCAACACTAGCAATATACAAAGTGATACCACAGTGCACAACATTCACCGGTTTACCACAGAGACCAGTTCTTCTGTAAATACTGATTCCAGTAATGCAAATGTGCAAGGTGTACAAGGTATTAATGTTAATTCAACTTATCCTGTCCCTCATGGCAAACAAAGTATTTCCAAACCACTGTGGTTAGGGGTAGATTCTAAAACCAAAGCCAAAACAAGAATATGTTGATTTGGGAACTTTGTTGACACAAAAACCCTTGAAACAGAGGTACTAGCCTGTGGAACAAGGCACAAACACTTTGGTTTATGAGAAACTTCCCCCACCTCAGTTCAGATTTCAAAATATTGCACACTGGCTTTCGGCCTTCCACATTTTTGTGAGTATTTGTTGCCAAAAATACCCATTAGAGGCTTGTTGTTTAATGAAGTATGCATCCACAATTCAAACGCTTTCTAAACAAGCTACTGATCAGGAAGCATGTTAGTATGATAGGGTTTTCAGAACTTGGAGGGAGTCCGATCATGCTAGTCTGCCCTGGGATCAGGTTCATTCTGAACTCCATCATGAGTGTTTAACTGAAGGTTTAGTTGGGAAAACTAAAGAAGCAATTGATGCAATTCAGCAGTCTAGCAATCGGACACCCCCAACACATAATGTATCAGTTTCTCAACAACTGAACAATCAGCCCTTTCGTGTCCGTAAAAACAGTCCCAAATGGTTCTGTTTTCAATTCAATAACAAAGATGGCAAATGCCCGAATGGTAACAACTGTAACCATCCCCACATATGTTAATTCTGTGGATTAAGTGCCCACTCGATACGATTCTGTCCAACATCTGTTAAAAAATCAGGAACGGGTAAACAAAAACTATCCACAGTCAACACAACATTCAAGACTACACATCCATCAAAAATTCAGCCACGAAAAAAATTAACTATCCCGTTGTTACACCAATCAAGGTTGACAAACTAGCCAAATGGTTTCAGGGAAACAATACTTTAGACACAGAATATTTAGTGAATGGCTTTCAACTTGGCTTTAAAATTCCTTATAAAGACAATAGATCATATAGATTTTACAAAAATTTGTTATCAGCAACATCAAATATGGATACTTTAAAAGAAAAAATTGCCAAAGAGATCTTAGTTGGAAGAGTTGTTGGCCCTTGTGAGTCACCACCCTTTCAAAACTTACAAATTTCACCACTTGGACTGATTCCAAAGAGAACACCAGGGGAAATGCGGGTTATTCATCACCTGTCATACCCGGAAGGCACATCGATAAAAAGTTTCTACTGTAGTAAACTATCAAACTATTGATGATGCTGTATCATTAATCCTTTATTACGGTCCAGGTTCATTAATGTCGAAAACAGACATAGAACACAGTTTTAAATTGATACCTATTCACCCTGATGATCATGAACTACTGGGCTTTTCTCTTGATAATAAATTTTATTATGATAAGACCCTTCCTATGGGATAGAGTTTTTCATGTAATCTATTTGAAAAATTCAGTTCAAGTATGCACTGGGTGGTTGACCATAAGCTGAAATCTACTGGATGTGTCCACGTACTTCATGACTTTTATTTGTGGGTCCCCCGAATTCTGACCTATGTTTGCAAACACTTCAGCAATTTTTGAGCATGGCAGATGACATCGGCATCCCTATTAAAAATGAGAAAACAGTCCTCCCCACGACAGTTATTACCTTCTTAGGCCTTGAACTTGACACTATCGCTATGGAACTTAGGCTCCCTGAAGATAAATGAATAAAACTCAGAGAGAAATTAATTTAGTTTAAAGCCCGGAAAAAAGTTACCCTGAGGGAACTTCAGTCACTGAGAGGTCTCTTAAATTTTGCCTGCACAGTAGTTAAGCCAGGAAGAGCTTTCATCCGGCGTTTTATTGACATTACACTCGGCTTAAAACACCCCAATCACAGAAGATGGCTAACCAAAGAGTCAAGAGCAGATTTGAACTCTTGGTCTGTTTTTGTTGATAATTTCAATGGGAAATCTTGAGTCTGTCATGACTTGGGAAAATTCAGAACAACTAGGTCTTTTTACAGATGCTAGTAATTTGGGATTTGGGGCTACATTTGGGTAAAAATGGTTTTCAGATCAGTGTGTTCCAGACATGCTGTCTTACCACATAACTCTGCGAGAATTGTTTCCTATTGTTCTTGCTTTGGAAATATGGGGAGAGTATTTACAAAACAAATGTGTTACATTTTATTGTAATAACAAAGCAGTAGTTTATATCATCAACAAACAAACCAGCAAAGACCCATCAATTATGAAATTAGTTCGACGCTTTGTGGTTTTAATTTTAAAATACAAATTTTTATTTCAAGCTCTTCACATTGAAGGGGTACAAAATATGGCAGCTGACCAACTTTCTCGTTTACAGATCATACAGTTGAAGAATACATGGACAAATATCCTACAGTGGTAGCATCAGCAATGCAGACAATTTAAGAAACTTAGCTGCCAGTTTGTTAGACAGTGCACTGTCAAAATCAAGCAGTAATGCTTACACCAGAATCTTTAAAACCTACAAAGAGTTTGTCTCGGAATATTTTCCTCAACAGCCATACATACCAGCTACACTGGAGATGCTTACAATGTGTATTGCTCATTGTTTTAAAGAGAACTTAGCAGCATCCACTGTAGAATCTTACCTATCAGTTATTGGATATCACCATAAGCTTAGCAATTGCAACGACATGACACAATATTTTATCATTCGTAAAACATTAAATGGTTACCAAAAAATGCGAAAAGTCAACGATTCAAGATTGTATATTACTCCCGCTATCTTGCAATCTCTAATACATTCACTAATACATACATGTAATTCAAATTTTTTAAGGCATATGTTAAAAGCTATGTATCTTCTAGCATTCCATGCCTTTTTACGAATTGGGGAAATAACTGGTTCAACCTCTCCTCAAGGAAATTGTTTGTGTGTCAACAACATCACATTTAAATTTGACCATGCTTATACTTTAGAAGGCATAGAAGTTCAACCAATATAGGCACAGTGCTGGTATGCACCTTCCGGTTCTGTTTGCAAAGAGAAATTTAAGTAACCCAATTATGTGTCCTGTTATGGCACTTTGGGAATATTTGCAGTTGAGGAAACATATTGACCTTTATGCTCCATTGTTTTCATTCATGGACGATTCCAATTCTTTGCCAGTCAACTAAAATTTTCTTTAAAATGGGCAGGTCTTTCACAACAAAACTACAAATCCCATAGCTTCCAGATAGGGGCAGCAACGACAGCTGCTATGGATGGCATTTCAGAGAACAAAATCAGCAGATGGGACGATGGAAAAGTTC
Organism: Bathymodiolus brooksi; assembly: GCA_963680875.1. Lineage (NCBI taxonomy): Eukaryota > Metazoa > Mollusca > Bivalvia > Mytilida > Modiolidae > Bathymodiolus > Bathymodiolus brooksi. The sequence goes on from OY804577.1 coordinate 111,654,445, forward strand.
AGCTTTCAAAAAGTGCATCCGAATACCAACACTAAATTTGTAAATGTCATGGGGACAAGGGCCTCTGACAAAACTAAAACAAACACTATTTGAAGTTCCCCATATGGTTCCTCGAATGTGTAAGATAAGCGGTCACTGCGCGTCCATCGTTACTTGTTTGGAGGTCGTTCGATAAGGCAACACGCAAAATGGATGAACTCCGAATAATTAAACAATATGGGTCTGAGGAAGATCCTGATTTGCAAAGCTATGCAGGAAAGTCAATCAGTGCTTGTAGTAGAGGCGATTTGGAAGTTATCGCCAAAAAGATTGATCTGCCTCTGGATGACATTTTAGCTATGTTAAATGAAGACGATTCAAGGGAAAATATAGTGAAACTTGTGAGTTTTGGCTTGGAACAATGGAACCAGAGAGATATAGTTACACAGGAGCCGCCGAAAAAGAAGAAGAAGTCAGAAGATAATTCCTCTACGGTAAGAGAAAGAGTAAATAGAAAACTATGTGTGGAAAAATTTAGTAATACAAGGATAAGCGAATGAAGGTTGGATATAAGGGGATTTGTGCATTAAAAACTGATCGCTGTTCAATTTGTAGAAATCCCATAAAGTTCAAATGTTAATTATTTCGAGTTTATATAATTCAAACTGCTTAATTTGTTTAAAGTTGGGGCACAAAGATACAAACAAATCGGTTTTGTGTTGTATCTAATCTAACGTTTCATAGAAAGCTGATTAATGTATAAGAATATCGGAATGTTATGACATTCAATGGTATTTACTGTACTTTTAGCTTACGGGACGAAATACAGTTTCAATGCTATACGATTTTTATGAGAAAATGCAAAAATGAAGACATGTTTATCTCACTTACGATATGTCAAATATCATTTGGGAGAAGTTACATGTAATAGATGTAAAATATATGAGGGTGCAGTTGTTTAATTTAGTTTGAGGCAACCTACTTTATTATGTATTCACTGTAAATTCGGAAATTAATGCGAGGTTTTATCAATGCGAATTTATGCGACAGACCGGACGTCGCAGTTATTTGAACTCGCATTATAGATTTCTCCGCCATGTTCGATTATGAAATTTACACAGTTGCATTAAAAGAAATCACATTTCGTCATTTACGAAGAGTCGCTTTAATAGTTAATGACGCATTATTTTCTGGATTTTCAGTATAAAAAGAAGTCAGAATAATTATTTATTTCTCTAGAAATGGTAGGAGAAATTACCATCAGTAATTTGGAAAACAATCGTTGTTGGATTCGTTTTTATGAAATGTTTTTAAAATGAAGAAATGTTGCTGAATACGAAATTTGTAAATTAAAGTAAAATTCAGCAATATTTAGAGAATAACAATAAGTTATATGTTTTTGACTTGCTTATTAATCGAGGTGTCGATAGAAGTATCAAAAGTTATTAAAACAAGGTACTTGCATTCAGTTGTTTTGGTACAAACGAGTGAAATAGTTATAAGATAGTTGACAGACAAAAAAAAAGTAGATAAAAACAGCAACAAATTCCGAGTACAGGAGTGAAAAGTTGATTTATATATCGATAACTTGTCTGAATCAGACATGATTAAAAATACAAATTGTGATTTGTATTGTAAACAGATGAACATTTTCAATTAATACAGTTTAAGAAATATTGATCGGAACCTATGTTATTGCTAAAAGAAAAGAATGGATTGGGTACAAGATAAAAAAAAAAAAAAAAAAAAAATCAGGCAAGTTTATTACCAGGCGTGTATATTTGAAAATATAAGTTGTTTTATTGAAGATGTGATATATTTTATTCAAAATCTTGAAGTACGTAATAGAATTTTATTTTTGTCTTCATACGGGTGTGAGATATTTACAAGTATTCACCGATGTATAAAAATGTATGTATTTTAGTGGAAATAATAGATAATTCTAGGAACAGGGATGTGACATATTATTTTGGGATGTTCAAAAAAGATGTTGAAAATAAAATGGATATAAGCAAAAAAAAAAAAAAAAATTTAATGTGTCTTTGGGGATATTGCAGTTTGTTAACAAAATACATCTATCTGAGTTTGCCGGTAGAAGCTTACTGAAACTTATAATTATTCTCATAGATGAACGGAATAAAAACTGGAAAAGTTGTGTTAAGACAATTAATGTATACAACTAAGAAGATGAGGATACATATATATGAAATAAAGGTCGTTTTGGGGGCGGGAAAATATGTGAAAGGAGATACTCTTATTAATTAATTAAAATGGAGTAAAGGTTAATATTTTCAGAGAAATAATAAGTTTAACGTAAACAATTTTGAATTTATATATAGAAATAACGGTGGATTTCGTGTAGTTAGGTAAATGTCAAAGATTGACATGATTAAGTTACAGATTTTTCTGGTTCTCATAAATCGGGAGGAAATATGTTCCATCCGAACATGCTGTGAACATGGGTAATTAAGCTAAGATAAAACCACTTTCCCATCAGTGAGATGCCTATGATAACGATATTTTAATTAATAATTTTTAAGTCAACAAAATTTGGATCTGCTGGTCACTGACAAACAACATCTGGTTTGATTTAAACTTTAAAACTTGGCATATTTGACAATGGGTATTCAAAAACAATTAATAACAGGGTGGCCCTGCGAGAGTTTACGATCAAATAACGTGAATTATCAATACTATTGATCTTAGGCATTACACTATTCGCGACTACTGCTTTGTTTTTCATATATTAAATGTTTTCAGTTTTATCCTCGTGTAATATTTAATCATTTTCAATGTCAGGCATCATACATAAACTAATGTATTATGCTTATTCTGAAGTTAGGGTATTATGCCTTTAACGCTAAAAGGGCATAAATAAATGAGAGAGAGAGAGCATCTCTTTTTATCTTTAAACGATTAATTTTCAATTTTATATCATACATTTGATATCATTACGAAAGCTTAAACATGCATGAGTAGTTCTGTGTTTATAGGATCTGTCTTGAGAAATGAAACCAGAATAATTTGTATGGAATTGGGTATAGTGCAGTGGGTTTCATCACAATTTAAGTGCTATTTTATGACGAAACAGTGTAATTGGTAATATAGGCATTTAAAATTACGTTCAATACTTTCGGCTATGAAAGTAAGAATAGAATATTTTGTTCATTTATTAGATTAAGAATTTAGTAGAGAAGATCCAAGAGCTGGAAGAAAAACTTGACAAGAAAAAGGAGGATGACGAAATTTCTGAGTTTGAGAGAACAAAGAGAGCATCGACAACTAAGGTGGATATAGACATTATACATGAGAAATTGATTGTTTTAGAAAATGTGGCTAGAAAGCGGAATCATGAACTTAAAAGATAAAATTACATTAATTTTAAGCAGATTCCACATCCACAAGAATCGCCCGGCTTTCGCTGCTGCATTAGTGCTCAAACTTGTATGTTCAAAGGAAGAGGAAGCTGTTCCCGATAAAGAACAAAAGTTAATGAAATCTTTTGGTTTCATGGACAATCGTGATAATTTGTACAATGTTCAATCAATGTTGCCTTCTTCACATGTACCACCGGGTTTTATTGGATAGTTTAATCATTCGTATGTACCTCCTCCGCGTTTTCCAGAATACCGTCGTCCAAGACCTCGCACTCGGCTACACCAATATTATTGTTGTGCTTCCGTTGTAACAATCCAGGCCACTTTGTCCTTCAATACCACCTTCCTCGGGTCCTAATTAAGGTGTAATTATAACGAGTATATTAAGTTGAGTAACCAGTTGTTGTAATACATATCTATTTTTCTCCTACTTTTTCATCTATCTGACATAAAAATGTATATGGAAATTTTAGAACTGTCGGTTCACCAAAATTTTAATTAATCTATTTCAGGATGAGTTTCAAATTAAATCGTGGGAAAAGGAAATCATATTTGACACAGATCTATTGTTGGTTCAAGTGAGGCAAGCAACATACGTTGATTTTAAAAATAATTCAATAGTTCGCGAAAAGTTAGTGGATACTGCAGAAGTCGCGTATGCAAAAGCGGTGAATGGTATGGAGCCTAAAATTCAAAATTTGAAGTTCCTCAATCCAAAAGAATTTGTTGCAGGTCAAATCCATACCAGGCTCGATCAATGGAAAAGTTTAATGCATGATACATGTCTCGCTACAACAATTTTTGATTGACTAGAACGAGGTGTAAATATTCATGATTATGTAGTACAGTTTTCGGGAAAATTTTGGGGTAATGATTACGATAATAATTTTCCACCTAAAAGGAGATTTAACAATTCAAATAAATGCAAGACATTTTCAAAATTTATTACAAATACAGTTTTAGAGAGACTGAAGAACGGTTCAATAAGGTGTCTGGGAATGGTCGAACCACCACACATAGTAGCCCCACTTACTGTGGAACCTACAAAACCGAGATTATGCATTAACTTGATGTATTTAAACAATTGGATCAAGGATATTCCTTTTAAATTGGATACTTTAAAAAACGTTCCACGAACCGTCAGAGAAGGTGCTTATTTCACCTCAATAGATGATAAATCGGGATTCGACAATGTACTTTTATCGGAGGAATCACAAACATTAGTTGGTTTCCAGTGGGGCGGTTTTTAGTTCGTTTTTAAAACTTTGCCGTTTGGTTTCAAACTGTCTAGTTATATTTACCACACAAGCTACTTCATATGTAAGGAGAACATTTTTAATACCCATGCATTTATATATAGACGATCGCTTAGTCGAGGAAGTCAGAAATCCGAATTTTGAAGCCGGTAAAAAAGTGCATTGCTTGCAAATTACATTGTTTGCGAGGTTTTAACAAGATTAGGGTATTGTATAAATTTGGAAAAAACTGTTTTTCTCCCTTTTAAATCTATAGTATTTTTAGGCTTTTTTAGTGGATTCTGTGAATAGATGTTTTAGAATTACTGAATCAAAGAAAAAAAAATCATAGCGTTACGGGAAGAATGTAGTACTAAAAGTACTGTTTCAGTTTTAGATTTGCAAAAGTTAACAGGACGTTGTATTTCATTTATGTTAGCGGTTCCCGCAGCAAAGTTATACACACGGGAAATGAACAACGCTATATCTTGTGCAATCCGAAATCAATCAAGTGTAATAATGACAGATGATCTTAAATCTGAAATTATTTCGTGGAGATTTTTAGACTCATGGACCGGGAAGTTAGAATGGAAGAAAGAAAGGCATTTAGCGGTTAATGTTTTCACAGATTCATCTTTGTTTAAATGGGGTGGTTATTTGACAATTGATGGGAAAGAACAGAAATTTGGTGACCCGTGGCCTAGGGAAATGACTTTTCTTTCCATACTGGTATTGGAGGCAAAAGCCTCATTAATCGTTTTATATTCTATCCGAGAGAGCACCAGAGGATGCAGGCTGGACGCACACGTGGATAATCAAGCTTTAATAGGGGCTTGGAATAACGAGGGATCGAAATCTCGAATGCTTAATTCAACTTTGAAAGAACTTTTCCAATTAACTTTAGACTTGGATATAATTTTGAATTTACATTATGTCCCTTCTAAGGAAAATCTAGCTGATGAACCATCAAGACAGTTAAATAAGTCGGATGCAACTCTGCATACCGGCATTTGGCACAAAATCCAGGAACAATTTGGAGGTGGCAGGGGGCATACAATTGACTTAATGTCTGTTGATTCTAACACTATGACGGACTATAACGGAAAGATTTTGAAACATTTTACTCCGTATCCTACCCCTTTGTCCGCAGGCGTAAATTTGTTTTCAAACTGTGGATAGAAGGGAGAATTGTTATGTATTTCCTCCATTTGCTCTTTTACTACCAGTTATAGCTTTCATCAGAGAAAATTCGTTAAATTGCACGTTGATTGTGTGCGTAGACGAGGTAACACCAACGTGGTTACCTAACCTTTTTAATCATATAGATGATGCTTTTGTGGTTGGTAATAAAGGAGAAAAGGGAATTTTAAAATATCCGACAAAGAAGGGTTATCTGGATGATAAATTCGGCCTGCCTGGCAATCTATGGGCAGTTCGTATAAAAGACAGACAGTCAACAGATTTTGCTTTCGGGAAATTCTTATTTTTGAATGACGCTTGTATTTCGTCAAACTTCAATTTGTTATGTGTCGGCGATTCTATGATTAGATTTCTTTTATCGCGTAAAAGTTTCAAAAATCCGATGGTACATGTATTCTCGATAGGTGGTGCCCTTATATCTCAAGTAAATCACCACATTGAAAGATTAGCAAATGTGTACACCCCAACGGTAGTTTTTATTCATGCAGGCATCAACAATTTAAGCAAAGATTATTTGTTTGAAAGTGAAAATGAACAGTTGTACGCTGCTATAAAACAACTAGATGCATTAACTATAATGTTACAACATTTATGCTCACGGGAATGGAATGTGACAGTAATAGTTTCTCTGATTGTCAAATGTAAAGATGAATTCATTAATGCAAAATCACGAATAATGATATTTTTCTTTAATCAAATTTTATTTTATTATAATATTCTTGACACACAGTTAAACAAATAATTCAGATATGATGTACCATTAATGAGCATTACTTTTAGTTAGTTTGGTAAACAAACACATGTGTTTGAATCAGAGATGATAGAAGCAAATGTTGACATAAAATGTCGAATATGAATGAAATTAGCTCCTGCATTGGTACCCCTAGAGGCTTGGTTGTGGTATATGTTGTTCTTAGACCTATTATCTGCAAAACCGTGTCTCGGATTTCTGATAGAATTAATAGAACAAATTCTACACACAATTAAATTTGGTGAAATCTTATGAAGTCATGACGGCTGTATACACATATGGGGCGCTAAGAGAGATTAAAACATCACAAGAAAAATCTGAGACACGATTTTGGAGGTCATGCTGGGTTGATTAAGAAATTGTAAAAGTTTTACCATTTGAATAAACATGAAACAGTTAATTTTGGTCAAGTGCACACATCAAGATTTTGCAACTAATTGCATAAGAATTAATTATGTAATTTTTGCATATTCATAATATTATAATCAGTGGAAAATATATTTTTCTTCTTTCAAATGGTATCTAATTTGTTAATTTTGATGCAATATTAAGAAAGTTATAGTTTTTTTTCAGATGGCAGATTGGAGAAAAACATGTGGTGTCCTCATATATCATGTTCAAGCTGTACCGTTGCTAACAACATAGATTTTAAATTTTGTAAAGCATGTGGATTATCGAGGTTGGATAAAGATCGCAATCAGCAAGAAAAAAATGAAAACGAGGGAACGATTACTAAAATTAACGATCGAATAAAGCGCTTAGATGCTTTATTGAATTCTGCTAGCTATTCTAAGCAAAAGTGCAATTTAAAAAAAGAAGTGGAAAATTTCCTTGTTTTATTAGATCCTCTTAAGAACTTTTCAAATGCAACTCCTGAGGATATCCGAAAGTTTTTGATTTAAAAAAAAAAAATGGTAAAGCGCAATTACATGATGACAAATGTCAGTTCCGAACAAATCATGGTCTACACAGCTGTCATTGTCCGAGAACGTTGGCGTTCAAGTCAGTTGATTCTTTGGTGGGGAAAATTAGAGCGCTTTTCAGAGACGAGGGACGTTCAGGGGAGTGGAACCCCATGCTCCTAACGGGAAACCCCGCTGCCTCGCACATCTTAAAAAAACATTTGCAAGCTGTCACGCAAGAGCAAGTAAATGCGAAGATTTCAATTAAGCAAGCTACATCTTTAATGTTTAGTAAATTAGGACAGTTATGTAGACATTTATCATACAGGGTCTTCGCAGAAGAAGATTCATTAACCAGATTTCTTTTCGCAAGAGATTTAGCCTATTTTTCAATCTTGTGTCATTCTGGGAGTAGAGGGGGTGACCTTGGATTGGTAACCGCGGATAGATGCTTTGATATCCCTGGCTCCGAGGGCATCCTTATATCACAAGTAGAAGGAAAGGTGGCTACTTTAGATAGTCCAAAGAATTGTATCATTATTCCATCAAAAGATAATGAGATTTGCCCTGTAAAAAACTTTCGAAAATACATCAAGGTGGCTATGGAGTCAAATATCAACCTCAGTTTGCTAGTTGTAAAAATAATGATGACTGTCCTTATTGTCAGGATAATAACATCAAGATTACAGCTTTACAGTCTTTTGTGATAACTTGGTATGACCCGTTAAATGTATAGTACATAAGTTTTTGAACATTGCACCAATTGAGGTAGTTTTAATTTTTCCAATTTATAATTACCAAATTGAATATAATAGATTGGTGAATGGCCTAAAATCCAGGATAAAATGTGAATAACCTTGATATGATTAATAAATTTTCAATTGCATTTTCGAAACAAGAAATCAGAAATATATTTTAAATACATTTTCACTTTTCAGTTTAAGAATGAAAATTAAAAATACTCGGACATGTTTCAAAATTTAATTTGTGTGAAGAAATAAAAAAAACCACCACGTTTTAACAGGAAGTACACGGCCCCAGTATGAGGCCAGATACAAATTGATTTTGTATCAGATAAAAGAAAAACGAATTTAAATTGAATTTTATTATCTTGAATACACTAACATAGGCGTACGTGAAATCTATATCTGTGAGGATCAAATTACACATAGTGCCATTATTCTTATTGTTAAACATGATGCCGTTAGGAATCATCATAGTTTTGTCGTTGTTTACTTGTTGTTCTGGAATTTTATTGGGTGATAGAACGCAACCACAAACAACAACAGCACCAACATTTTCTGATAAACAGTTTAGCATACTGTTGGATATGTTGGCAGACGAAAAACGTTCCCGTTTAAAATTAGAAGAACGTGTCATCACACTCGAAAATGAGCTACTGGCTACTCAGAAAGGAGTAACTAATAATTACCACACAGGAACAAAAAACAACGAAAATAGAGGACAACAAATGGGTACGGTTAATGCTTTGGATACCAAATATACGACCTTGCAGAGCAAGTACGATTCTCTTCACTCGAAATTTGAGAAGCTCCAGTTAAATCATACGTCACTAGAAAAAAATGTCTTTCAACTGCAACAGAAACTGGCATCTCTTGAGAGACTGAAAGGTGATGCTAACTTGGGAATGATTATCGATGCCCGTAATGAAACAAATCGCTTAGAATTAGAATTGCAAATGACAAACAATAAGTTGAGTGTGGTTGAAAACGATGTAAGCGCAAGGAAACAGGACTTTATAGCACTTTTTAATAAAGCTGACTCAACCGAACACGAATTAGAACAAGCGAAATTATTAATTACTAATACCATGGCGAAATTCCAAAATCAAACATTGTTGCAAATGGACAATATCTCTTCATCATTGGAACACAAATTTATTTCGATAGATGCAAAACTGACAGAGGTATTACGTAAAATGTCTAATCGAGGTAGGTAAACATAGTAACACATATATTAGATATCAATATAATGTCCTATTTTTGCTTTTATTAATCTTTAAAGTCTACAGCAACCTATGCAAGCAAAGCATATTATACAATCAATATACGTTCATTGTCGAAAAATACATAATTTATTTGTACCAGCTTAAGTAACAGATAGAAAAGCAAGCCCATGGCGAGCTTTTCTATCAATGTTTTGCTACGAGTACAAATTAATTTTATATTTAACGACAATGAACATATATTTTGTTTATCCTGCAATATCAAAAAGTCCAAAACAACTGACAAACTGGCCGTAAACAGCCGAAACATGCGTCGTTTTAATCGTTTTTAATTTCTTCATCTGTGACGTCAGCGCATATTCTGTTACCCTTCTTTTTCTCGCTCCACATGAATCGGATGCCATAAATGTTTTATTAGTTTGATGATAAATAACACTGAAGTTTATTTGACCTTCTTTATTAGAACTCAAAATCACACAATTGCTGGATAAATATTGCTTTTACACTTTTCAGTAGTTCTTGAGTATGTAAACCGTGTTTTTTATTATTGTAATTTATATATTATATGTTTGTAATGACTTGTTATTGATATACAGATTTGAAATACCTGCATCTGTTCCCATTAAAATAATATGTTGAACAATGGACAATTTTGTAAATTGTATACGACTTTTAAAGTAGTTTTTAAGGGAGAAACGAATATATTCGCCCGCATTTTCATAATTCCTTTATTTAAGTTGATAATTTTCTGTCGATATTTGTAAAAGTGAAAATGAGATCTGTAGTACAAGCCTTTAGGCTACCGACAAAAATATGAACGTCCAAGTACAGCTTTTGATGGCGAGAGAATTACCTCTTGCATTATAATCACCATCGTCGGTAGACCACGACTGATCACATGCCGATATTCTCCACTCATTACCCGTGCTTATTTGTACATTAAAAAAAATAGGCAATACAAAAACTGATCTGGTATAACTGATAAATCCCGAAAATGTATATTAAGTTATGAAGTATACGTCTGGCAGGTGTTCGATACACGCCAGTACCAAAATATAAATAACACGTTTTTAAAGAATAAATAGTCAAATTGTTAACTTCAAATAAACAAGAACAAAAGAAAATGCTGTGGATTCTGAAAACAATCAACTGTCCGAACAATGGTGTGACATCAGAGAAATTTATTAACATCCAACATTTGTTTTAGTTTCAGTAATGACATGTCTGGGTAGTTCTAAGCAGTATAGTGGTGGGGGTCTTGTGCCTTTCAAAAGAGTCATGGTTACGAATGGAATTAGCACGTCCGGTGTAGGAAAGATAAAGCAAACTGGTACATTTACTTGCGAAACAGCGGGTGTCTATCTTATTTCTGCTTTTATAATGACAAACACAAATGGAGCTGCTACTGGAATCTACAGAAACAGCAATTTAATTGCAGTTGGTTTCGTTTCGGTAAATGGACACTATCAAACAACTACAGTGGTAGGTCTTGAACGCTTAGATGTTAATGATATTATCTCTATCAAAACGTACTATAACATGTATATTTATGGATACTCTCAAACGTGTTTATCAGTACTACAGATTACTATGTAAACATTTACCATGTAAATACAGAATTTACTCTATTTCTTATATTGACGGGTTAGGTGACATTATCTTATTCAGTTTATATTTGTGAAATCCGATGATCTTCAACATTTTTTAACGATTTAGAAGCTGGATTAGTGAAGTCAATCCTTATATACATAAAATCGCAATAATCATTCAAAATCCATAAATATTTGTACAAAAATGTATTTTATGATGAGGACATTTTGTAATTAATCGACAGAACAAGTGAACACATCTCACATTGTACTATATATATATGCACACCTCAAAGTTAACGGAACGTCAATACACCAATTTACTATGACCAATTTACTATTTTCTATACCTCATACAGATATAAGTAAACTTATATGTCAGACTGTGAACACTAGCCACCAAACTGTTATTTGTGTCAAGTGTTCTACTTTAGACTATATGAGAAATGAACTAAGATCTAGGATACATTTGTTGCGAAAATCAAGTCCTTATTTGAAACTATGATATCCAGACGATTCGGTATGAACTTCTGGAAGTCGATAAAACAAATAAAAACTTTCTTTTACTACACGTAAACATGTATGTGTCATATAAAGCCGAATGGTGAGCCTATGGGAAAAAATATTCATTTTATTTCTTGCTTTGTTTGGAGAGTTTAGTGACGACAAGAAATATACCCTCAGCATTCGGTCTCAAACTCATACATCATGGAGGAAATTCTCTTCCGCATATATTCAATAAAGCTTGTCAGTTAATGAGGTCGTTAGCTATTTATGTGTACTTAGATTTACAGGTAAAGCTGACCACCATACTGAACCTAAAATATTGTTGAAAAATAAACGCTATAGAAAACTGAAGCACCGGCATAATTGGCCACACAAGACCAAGGACGTAGACAAGCAGAAAAAAACAAACAAACAAAAACAAAAAAACAACAACACGATACTGAAATCTAAAAAAGATGAGCAACAAAACCCGTGGTTACATTGACACAGATAATCGAATTCATCAATTGATCAAGCGTTTATTTATGGATGTTAATCGTCACATTCAACAATACTTTGCACAAATATATCAAGGTTGGGGTGTGTGTTTGCAATAAGATAAAAGCAAAAACCAAATATATCACACTGTCGCATAAATAACAAATTAAAGTCCATAATCTAGGGACATTTAGTCTTGAGGTTAGTATTATCCGCTCTTATCTACCAGACATGATACATCTGTTTAATTACACCTAACGTCAAGCATGAGTTAGATTTACGGTATTTAGCTCCACTTTCAACAATATTTCAGTCATTTCGTCAGTTTTATTTGTGGAGGAAACCGGAGTACCTGGAGAAAACCACCGACCTGCGGCAAATCACTGACAAACTATATCACATAGTGTTATATGGAATACACCACGCCATGAGAAAGGTTCGAACTCACAACATTAGTGTTGATAGGCACTGATTACATATGTAGCTATAAATCAAAGTACCATACGATCATGACCACGACAGCCCCTGCAATGTCATTCATAACAATACCTAAATATATAGTACATTTCCCATTATTTTCACATTTGATTAATCACGTGCACTTTGCATGAATAGAACGTTAAATAGCAATATGCATGATGTTTCTACAGTATAAACCTGGTGAGGATAAAAATGACAAACACTTTTGACAATACCACCGTGCAGTGTACAAAAGTTAAACCCCGAACAGATATATCATGCGTCTTTGTGAACAAAAACTCGTCGAGAGGCAATGCAATTCTCGAGTCGATAGTCGAGAAAAATTTAGTCTCAAGAAGGATTCTTTCCGGAAATACCCATCCCAGCATAATAAGTGTGTTTAATTACATCGAAAACATCCAGAACTGTTGCTCAATAAAATAATACTATTTTGCGGGATGCTTACGTCAATCTTTATTTAAGAAATGTCATGTTATTCTTGGTTATTTTCTGTCGTTTCACTTACAACGGGTGACTATGCCTAGCGACGGGAACTATACCAGTTTCAAACGAGTTCCCGGAGACTATACCTGTGGCATATATTTTCCCGCGTAATTTTTATATATTTTTGTCAAGATTTATCTCCCTTAAAATAGACTCGCGCTGTACATAGTCTGCTGTCAACATGGCCAGGTTTGGCAATGCAAATATAATGTTGCATTGTAAATTTTATTATGATATTGAATTTGAGTGTGTTTTACTTTTATGTCTGGAATGGGATGTTATGTACTAAATATATTATTGGCTTTTCCCTCGAGAACAGTTTTCCTATTGTCTTGTCTGGTGAGGCATAGTGCCCTCGTCGTTGATTCAGGCACTATACCTCACCAGAAAACACTATAGGAGAACAGTTTCCTCAGGAATAGACAATAATATAATAATAAGAAGAACAAACAAACAAACAAAAACAAAAATCAACAACACAGCACAGAAAAGTAAACAAAAATAGTAACAAAAGTAGTAGGGGAAGTAAGGGTCGTCCCTCAAATTCCACAATGCAATCCCTATGGGAGAGGATACACATGAGGATACCCTAGGACGTCATCACATGCAATGTTGCATCATTCGTTGCATCAAAAGAGTAATTAATCAGCAAGTAGATAATTAATATGTGGTAGTTAATGTGATCAGCACAATGCATCACCCCCAGGTATGGTAATTACTAATTAGTTGACTAATGATTTGCACAATGTGTACGCAAGGATAATCACACTTCCGGCACTGATTTTTGTTTTGTTTATAAGAGATTATCAATTATTCACTGTTGAACAGTGTATTGTCAATATATATCCCACCTTTTTTCTTTTTTTTTCTTTTTCTTTTTGTGTGTGTGTGTTTTGTATATGTTTGGAGTGGTGCAGTGTTTTGAGAATGCAAACCTCAATTTTTTTGGCAGGTATACTTGAAAATAATAACAAATAAAAAAAAAAAAAGATACTATGTACAATATTTTAATATGCACGTCAACGACGTCTTAACCATAACTTAACCTAGATAGCTTTAACATTAACTTGTGTATCTGTATAGAGTAAACACAGCAATGGAATGTTAAGTGTTTTCACAGATGCAATCATGTACCTTTAGATTGTCGTTTGCTTGTAAATATCAATACCTGTAAGCGTTGAGATGCGACAAATGTTTACGTGTTGTGTGTATAATAATTATATTAATGTACAATATTTTAATTTTCCCGTCAATTAGTCCTTATGTTATCTTTTAATACCTCTGGCAATACGTATTTTCAAATTAAATGTCTATAACGATATTATTCATGTTTACACTTGTTAAATTAGGGTAATAACAAAATTACCGAACTCCGAACAATCTTACAAAGGGAAAGTCAAAACTCATAAGTATATAAACAGACTTGGTACAGGCATTTCTAAAGAAATGGTGTGTTGAATCAGATTTTAAAGCGCCAAACCTCCCTCTTTCATTACGGCTCAAAGTTTCCGGCTGTCACTATAACAGTATTTATAACAATACTTGAACAAAACAGGTAAAACAGTTGTCAAAGCAGCACCAAACTCAGTGAAGTAAATGTCATAGACACTTTTACGTCACACATTGATAAAAAAATATTTTTGACATTTTTGTTGACACCTTATCTTTATACATTTTCACTATATGAAAATCCATCGTTTATAATCTTTTCTGCAGAGACGGAATATATTGCGACAAGATCTTGGTATCGGAATATAAACTTTTTAAGAGATCGAATAAGGCGAATTTTTGTATAGCCCTGGTCCAGTAGCCTGTTTCTCAGATGAAGATGAAGTTTCAGTAAATCAGAATAATTGCTACTGGCCTTTGCATAACGAATCAATTGCGAGATGTAAACACCATATGCAGGAGAAGCTGGTATATTGCTGCACATATTTGGAAAATTTATGATTTTAAAATTGAAGTCGTCCCGTTTATCATAAATTTTAGTACTGATTTGACCACTGTCGTCAAATTCGAGGTATAAGTCCACAAATGATGCGGACGAAGTGGTATCTGTGGTCTCTTTAACTTCCAGCTCTGGAAGATATATCAATGGAAGAAATTCTGCTAATCTAGAATTATTGATAGATAAAACGTCATCAATATACCTGTATGTGAAATTAAAGGCTCTAGCCTCATGAATCTTCTTATCTTTTACAAGCTTTTGAAGAAACTCCGACTCATATGAGTATAAAAATAAATCGGCTAGAAGAGGGTCACAATTCGTACCAACTGGTATGCCGACGACCTGCTGAAACAGTGTCCCTCCAAAAGAGACAAATATGTTATCGATGAGGAACTCCAGCATACTGATCACTTGTTCCTCGGAGTAGCATGTTTTACCTTTTTGAATTTTGTTTGAAAAATATGTGGAATTGTAGCCTAACACAACAAATTTTGAGCCATAGTTTCTATGACTGAAAGCTTTGTGAATTGTTTCTTTTAAGCGGGTTTTTAATTTGTCATGTGATAGGGTGGTATATAGAGTTGAAAAATCAAAAGTTTTGATGGAGGATACCTGAGAGAAAGATCTTGATTTCAGGTTATCCAAAAGATCTTTAGAGTTTTTCAAAATCCACATGTGATTTATGCCACTACGCGAGTAAACAGTTTCACAATATTTCTGTTGTCCCTCTTTTACTGCAGACATAAACTTTGTCAGGTGAATAGACAATTCTTTCGTCAAACAAGTTGATGATCCCGCTATGTACCTTTTTTTGTATGGTGTCTTATGGAGCTTATGTATTCAATATAAATAGGGTAAATCCTCAGACTCTTTACCAGAGGAAATGTTTAAAGAGGTCATGAATGATCTGTGGTTAGCTAGGATTTCATCTTTGTCGAACGAAGTAGGTTTGTATGTGGTGTTACTGGAGGTGTTGTTATTTATGCCTAATTCCTTGATTAATCATTCGAAGTAATATGACTTACATACAAACACGATATTGTTGGAAGCCTTGTCCGCAGGAACGAAAACATATTTGTCATGAAGAGAGGAAAGACACTTAACAGCTTCTTGGTCTTTAAATACAGACTTAGGTCGACTATTAACACAATTTTTGAGTTTGTGAATCCGACCTTGTACTAGAGACCTAATTGTTCTAACCCAGTCTGACAAGGACTCTAACTCAGGATCTTGGTCTACTTCTCTCTTTATCCACCTTCTGGCATAATCTTCAACAGCATCCATAATTATCTTGAAATTATGTTTCCAATTGATTTGTTGAGGTTCTCTGAATTTAGGACCATGAGAAATCACCTTTCGGAGACTATCATGTTGAATGATATTCAGATCACCAGTGATTACATGTCCAGATGGGTTGTATTGAAAAGGAGAGTGGGAGCAGTCACAAGTCAGAGGGTTCTTAAGGTACTCTTCTATGTTAATATCTTACAATGCTTCTTTGTAGTTGAAAATTTTACGGCCAATGCTGTTAGTGTAGCTATAGGAGACAATAGGAACAGATTGATTTTTGAAATATGGTGGAATTTCTATTGCGACCTCTTTTCTATTAAGAATGTTGCTGATGTTAATAGCATCGATTCCTTTGTTAGCAAACGGAATATGGAGGAATTTTCTGTTGTTTTCATGAAGAGGTCCAGATCGAACTGGTTTGAAAAATCCACTGATTAAATCAACGGAGCACGAAGAGTTAAATGACCTTATTATCGTCTATAAATAATCCAGTTTGAACCAGATAATTGATTTTCGACGCCATCTTGAAAAAGTATAAATTTGAACGCGTCCCCTATAAATATTTCTATGTGAACTGTTATTTTACACTAAACAATAAAATTACAATATTAGTTTTTGTTACTTGTATGTCTATTTTCATTCAAAACTATAAAATTCAATTAAATGAAACCAACTGTCCATAACATAAATTCGAGGTCAGGAGTTTGTTTACCTTTTACACTGAACAATCATCAATTGATTGATGTGGGTTTAGACGGCGACTTTCTCAATGAGAAATTGCGCTCTTAAGAAAAATTTATATTAGAGTTTTGGATAATTCTCTTATTATTTACTTACTTTTTAAATTTAGGCCTTATCAATGTCAACCGAATATTATTATATATAACTAGATTAAATTAAACAATATCTGATAGTATTAAACGTAGTTAATGATAATCATTGGTCAATGTTACAATGTATTTATTTCTGTCAGACAACAACCCTTCCCCTTTTCGTCTTACAGTTTGTTTACATGCTAACGTTCACATTAATTTTAATCCTATTTAATAATTCAACTGAATAAATTTGACAAACAAAATGAATATGAACTCTGTATAATATTTGTTGCTGAAAATCCGGGGTAATTCTCGTCGAATTTTATTTTCTTTTATCGGGAGCTCAGCAAAACACAGCCGCTTAATATGACGACATTTCTAGACTGATGCCATGCAATGGATTATTCCAATCGAAAGTGTCCTCAGGTGTTCAAAACGAATATCGAAAAACACAAATAATATTATTTAGAAATAAAAAGCAATATATAAACTATGGTTTTCCAAACATTTGAACTAAGTTCTACATTATAGATCGTCACAACAACTTTCCGACTCCCATGAGTAGAAAATCGATTAACCTGTAACTATATAAACGAGAAAATCCATGGTTTTAATGTCATAATTGAATCGACAGTCAAACAGTGAAGACCTATCTATCACAGTCAAGGTGATACCTTTAAAAAGTAGGTATGGTGGGCAACAGTAGTAATTATTAATAACTGTATAAGAAATAAGGAAAAATAACTGATTTTCCTTGTTATTTGTTTTTCCTCCATTTTGATTTATATCTATAATATAAAAGTCAGTAATACTTATTAACAATAATGTTTATGAATTTATATAAAATTTATAAAGACTATATAGCAACTCCACTGACCCGACTGACGTTATGTCCGCCTTTATAATACTGAAGGGGTGATATGTATTATATGGATGTCAGTCAGTGGACACCCGAGATATTGTAGTTATGAAACGGAGAAGTGGCCCCGTCATGTCATTGAAATTAAAAATGAGCAGGAGGAAAGGCGATGATATGGAGACAGCAGAACCACATTTCCGTGGTAAATGTCAAACTGCATTAAAGATAGAAGACATAGAGGAAGGCATGAATGAATCTATAAAAAAGATGTACAACTCCTTCATTGCATATCAACGACAAGGTAGTAACTGGACCGTCGACAAAGTGGTGGATGTTACTATTCACATGGTACGGTACAGACCTCTTCGAGAATCGAGCTATATTCCACTACCGATTAAACTCAGATCCAAACATGCGATCACAAATGTTTCATGTGGTCAGTCCTTGCCGCTCTGCATCCAGGAAATCATAACTCCGACAGAGTTCGCGAGTATCAGACCTATGCAACAGAGCTCAATTTTGATGGAATATCTTTCCCAATGAGAATGGCAGATATGCCGAAATTTGAAGAGCAGAATCAAATATCTGTCAACGTGTTTGGATATGAGAAGAGAGATGTCTTTCCCATCCACATCACAACACATCGATACGATAAACACGTAGACTTGCTCATGACGTCAGACCGCACAAAATCTCATTTCTGTTGGATCAAAGACTTAAACAGATTATTATTTGATCACAAAAGCTGTAAAAAATCGCCATTATTACTGTCCTTACTGTCTTCATGGATAAACCAAGGAGAGATTACTACAGGATCATATACCTTATTGCCAGACACACGGACCTAAAAAAATCGACCTACCTAAAGAGGAAGACTAGTGGATGTATTATAAAGATATCCGAAAACAGTTGAAAGTCCCATACGTAATATATGCTGACTTTGAGAGTCTACTGGTACCAATTGAAGGATGTGAAAATGATCCTGGAAAATCACAAACAGCAAAGACAACTAAACACATGTGGATTCGCATACAAAGTTGTAGGTTTAATGAAAGGGACATCGAAGCAGCCAATAGTATATCGAGGACAAGATAATGTTGAAAAATTTGTAGAGTGTATGGTACAGGAACAAGAAGACATTGAACAAAAGTTTAAACACTGCGAACCCATGCTAATGACCGGAAGTGAGTGGCAGTCATTTAAAAAAGCAAAGCACTGTCATATCTGCAAAAAGGAACTAGGAGAAGAAAGGGTGAGAGACCACTGTCATGTGACAGGAAAATTCAGAGGAGCTGCTCATAACGAATGTAGCATTAACAATTAATATACTGGTCGTATTCCTGTGATAATACATAATGCAAGAGGATATGACACCCATCTTATCATGCAAGCCATTGACAAAATACAAGGTAAACAGCTCAAATGTATACCAAACAACATGGAAAAATATATCTCGTTTTCGCTTGGATGCATGGATTTTATAGACTCCTTCCAATTTATGTCATCGTCGTTGGAAAAAGTGGTGGAAAATCTTGCAAAAGAAGGATAAAGTAAATTTGAACACATGACAGACTATTTTGGAGATGAGAAAATCAAACTCCTATTGAGAAAACAGGTTTACCCCTACGAATACTTCGACGCTGAAAGCAAATTCACAGAGAAACAGCTTCCTCTTATTGAATCCTTTTACAGTTCATTGTCAGGGGAATGTATTACAGAAGAAGATTATGCACATGCACAGACCGTTTGGCGTGAGTTTGGATTACAAACTCTTGGACAATACCACGATCTATACGTCCTCATCGATGTTTTAGCTTTGGCAGATGTTTTTGAACATTTCAGAAACATTTGCTTGAACTACTACGGATTGGATGCTGCTCATTTCTATACTACTTCCGGACTTGCTTGGCAGGCTGCTTTGAAAATGACTGGTGTACGACTAGAACTTCTAACCGATATTGACATGTATCTGTTCATTACGCATTACCATTACGCATAGACATGCCACAGCTAACAACAAAGATGTGCCTGACTATGATCCCAGACAACCAAGTAGTCACGTGACCTATTTGGATGCCAACACCTATATACGGGTGGACCATGTCTTAAGCACATCCGGTTGATGGGTTCAGATGGGTAGAAGACCAGGAAATAGAAAGCTTAAACGTGCTTGAAATTTCTGACAATAATGAGAAAGGATATATGTTAGAAGTAGATTTGGAATACCCGCAAGAACTGCACGATCACCACAATGAATATCCTCTATCTTCCGAGAAAGTGAAAGTAACAGAAGACATGATGTCACCCTATGCAAAGAAGCTTCTAGAAGACTTAGACCTGAAAGGAACATCAACAGAAAAACTCATACCCATTCTTAATTCGAAAAAGAAATATGTGGTTCATTACCGAAATTTAAAGTTGTATTTATCTCTTGGCATGAAGCTCACCAAGATTCATAAAGTGGCTACCTTTAGGCAGACCCCATGGCTAAAACAATAAATAGATTTGAACACAGAGAAGAGGAAAATGGCCAAATATTTACTTTGAAAATGATTATTGTAAATTGATGAATAATGCGGTGTTTGGAAATACGATGGAGAACCTACGTAAGAGACTTATAGTCGAGTTGGTAAACAACCAATCAAAATCCAAGATGTTGACAAGTAAACCCAGTTTTCACGCTTTTAAAATATTCAATGCAGATCTTGTAGCAATCCACATGCTGAAACAGAAACTCTACTTGAACAGATCATTTATGTGGGCTTTTCCATTTTAGATCTGTCAGATGTACGATTTCCATTGCAATTATATGAAGACAAAGTATGGACCTAACGCACAGCTGCTGTTTACCGACACCGATAGTTTTTGTTATGTAATCAGCACTGAGGATGTTTATCAAGATATGATAAAAGACAAATATCTTTTCGACACCTCGGAATATGACCAGGAACATCCATTATATAGTACAGAAAATAAGAAAATCCTGGGGGAAATGAAAGACGATACACATGGCATCCCAATACAAGAATTTGCGGGTCTCAAATCAAAGATGTATTCTATGATCTATGAGGAGGACGGAAAACTGACAGAAAAAAAAACTGCCAAAGGAATAAAAAAGAGCGTCATTAAACATCACACCAAGCTCGACCATTACAAGGAATGTCTGTTTGACAGGACAGTGCATTTGTCTTCCATGAATCCGATCAGATCCTACGATCGTCAGTTATACAATATCACCATCAATAAACTTGGACTCTCTCCATTCGACGATAAACGGTATATTTTAGACGATGGCATTAGTCGTCTAGCCTATGGTCATTGGAGAATATAAATTGCAACAGAGCAGACGTTTTTGTCATTTTGGTCTGAGCAGTTGAAGGAGTAAGACGTGTTTAACAGAGTCTCTACGATGTCTACGACTTGCACAGAGTGTGATATGGAGTTTTCTAGGAAGGATGCACTATTAGACATAAAAGAAACAAACATGGAATCAGCCAAGCATATCCACCGAGCATTCAAGCGTATCCACTGAGCACTCATGCGTATCCACCATCATCGACACCACCACTAACAACACCACCAGAACATGTTGTTTTACAACACCCGTTCACCATGCTTTTGTGTGGGCCCACATCTGGTGGAAAATCTTGTTGGATGAACAAGTTATTGACCCTTGCAAAGACCATGATCAATCCACCACTGGAGCGGATCATATGGTGTTACAAGAGATGGCAACCTCTGTTCAGTGAAATACAGCAAACGATAAAGAATATTGTATTCGAACATGGAATACCGGAAGATTTAAACGACGACTCTTTCATCGACACAAGATATCCTAGTCTGATTGTCATTGACGATCTAATGAGAGATGCTACCAATAGTAAAGACGTGTGCGAACTCTTTGTAGAAGGCAGTCATCACAGAAACCTCAGTGTAGAGTGTATTATGCAGAACGCCTTTTCGAAAGGAGAACAGAACCATGAACATCAATACACAATATATAGTTTTATTTAAAAATCCAAGAGATCAAATCGGTCCAGCCATACTTGCAAGACAGATGTATCCCAGTAACTCTAAGAAATTCATGATCAAATACATAGAGACCACAAAAAGACCTTATGGATATCTATTTATAGACCTAAAACAGAACACTCTAGAAGAAGATAGATTAAAGACAGATATATTCGAAAACATTCCAGGCCGAGAAAGTGTACACTGCAAACTGACTTTGGAATCCCATAAAAATACTTCCATGGTGGGTAGTGGAATGGACGAGTATATAAACAGATACACACCAAAATATGGTATGTCTGAAGATAAACCCCAAAGTGAACAGACGTATTTAAGAGACGTTGAGAAATATAATACCAACATTGGAGAGAAAATGTCTTCTTGTGACGACTGTGGACTGATGTTTGAAAACATACCTGATTTGGCCAGACATATGAACAGATGGTGTCCAGAAAATAACGATTGGAAGCGAAAAAGAGACGATGATCAGGATGATATATACACTCCGACAAAAGTTAAACACCACCCTATATTTTTATCGATATATTTTTTTACATCAATACTGTTAAAGCAATGAAATAGATATCACCATTTTTCTTACATTTCTTAAAAGACTACACCAAGAGTTCTAAAATTACAAATCTACGAAGTATTTATCATCCTGAAAGACGTGACTATGACGTGGCAAAAATGGGGTTCAAAACAGGCGCTGGGAAAACGTAAAACCAGTTTGTCTTTGATGGAAGTTTTTAACATTGTATTAAAATGCAGAGTCTTGAGATTTTAAGAACTTTTAAATGCATCTATTGTGCGTATGTGTAAGGCATAAAAATCAATAACGAGTATATCCACCGCGTTTATTGTGAAGTTCTGTAACATGCCTCGTCATGCTTCGCACAAGACGCCTAAGTCGTTCTTGGGGGAACTGTTGCCACTCCTGTAAGATAGCAGTTCTTAATTCGTCAATATTTTGACATTTTGGATTGCGTTGGTAAATTTTTCGGCCAATAAAGTCCCATACATGCTCTATAGGGTTCATATCTGGCGACATCGCAGGCCATGGAATTGTCTGAACAGCCTCTTGCTGTAAAAAATGGTGTACAATTCGGTCTTTATGTGGCCTAGCGTTGTCGTCCATGAACATTGGCCTGTCAGCCAACGCATGATTGTCGAAATGGGGGACTACGCGTGGAGCGAGCACATTGTCACGGTATTTTTGGCCTGTCAGATTACCATCAAGAACGTACAAGTCCAACTTACAGTCAAAGGAAAAACAACCCCAGAGAGTTACACCACCACCCCCAAAAGCAGTTGTGCCCAAAATGTGGTTGTCCTGAAATGAAGTGTTTCGTTGGCGCCAAACCCTTGCACGACCGTCGGTAGGGCGTAGCAAAAAACGACTTTCATCAGACCAGTGGACCCGTCTCCATGTGCGAATAGTCCACCCCAAATGATCATGTGACCAGTCAAATCGAGCATGGCGATGACGTAATGTCAACTGTGGATGTTTTATGGGTCGTCGCGCTCGCATTCCCTGCTGGTGGAGGCGTCTGATTACAGTGCGTGTGCTAATGTGGCCTCCAAACGCTAAATTACCACGAAGTGCTCCAGCTGTACTGAACGGCCGATGCCGCCCCCGTCTGGTTATGAACCGGTCCTCTGTCGGCGTCGTTTTACGAGGTCTACCTGCATGTGGACGGTCAGTAACATTCCCCGTTTGACGAAAACGCTGCATCAGTCGTACAATGATGGAATGGTTAACCCTGAAGTGGTCTGCCACCCTTCTATGGCTAAAACCACCGTTATGCATGCCAACAGCTTGCCACCTTTCTAGTATGGTCCGCACCATACCAAACCAATAGAAAATGAAACTTAAAACTCTACACAAAAAAAATCAGCTTTCGTTCGCAAACACAAATGTTGAAAAGTACACGTTGCACTTTACACACCCTGTCATATACACATCAATAAACATCGATCAATAACCTGTTTCACGGGTAAGTAAATATGTGTGTACAGGTAACGAAAACAGCAAACCGATTTGAAATAAGTTCATTATTAGAAAAGATATTATTGAAACAAGTCAGGTGGTGCTTAACTTTTGTCGGACTGTATATATACCATCTAAGAAGTCACGCTTAGAAGAGCAGACTATTATTGATGAAGGGGAAGATGTAGCTTTCACGAAGTTAGCCGAACTGGCTAGAGAGGCAAACGAAGACAAATGGGAATCTAAGGTGGATAAATATGTAAAAGATGGACTAACTGAAGAAGAGGCAAGAATGAAAGCCAATCGAAAACTGAATGACGAAGATTTGGAACATTTCATGTCCAGATATGCTAGTTTAATCCAATACATACTCCAATTAAAGGATGGCAGACTACACTTGAAAGGCATAAAACTGGTCGATGAGCTGGTACAAGATGGTATGGACTACAATAAAGCCATAAAAATAGCCATACGAAAGTATAAACACATGTTGGAAAATTACCTTGATGAAGTCATTGATAATGAAAATTATGAAGAAAGCAATGATGAAGAGGACAACGACGATGATGACGATGATGAGACAGAGGAGGAGGAGGACTAATATGTATAAAAGAACATTATTTTTTTATTTCTTCCATTTTATTTGAAACCTCCATACCGTACAGATGGCTTCTTGGGAACAATATTTAAAGAAAATTTATTACGATCCATCTAATCCTGCTAGTTTTGCCGGCCCAGATAAATTACATATATTCGTCAGAAAGGATGGAAAATTTGTACTCAGTAAATATAAAATCAGGAAATGGTTACAACGACAAGAGCCATACAGTCTTCAAAGACCCTAGAAAAGGTCATTTAAACGGAATAAAGTCATCGTCAAGGGTATAGACGATCAGTGGGATGTTGCTCTGATGGACATGACCAAGTTCGCTAATTACAATAATGGATATAATTTCATACTTTTGGTGATAGATATCTTCTCCAAATACGTGTGGCTGAGACCATTGAAGGATAAGAAAGGAGAATCTGTGTCAAGAGCTTTGGAAGATGTTCTGGCAGAAGGAAGGTCACCTAACAGAATACGAACCGACAAAGGCCAAGAATTTAGATCTAGGTTGGTCGATGCCGTTCTTAAACAGAGAGGAATACTCCATCTGTTTGCACAAAATACGGAAATCAAAGCCAATTACGTCGAAAGGGTGATCAAGACCATTAAGTCAAAGGTGTACAGATATTTCACTCACACACAGTCGTACAACTACGTGAAAGATCTACAGAAATTTGCAAACAGCTATAATAAGATATACCATAGAACAATAGGGATGCTCTCCGAATAAGGTGACTAAAGGCAAAGAAACCAATTTGTGGTGGAAGATGTATTGGCCGAAAAGTGTGAAACCTGCGAAAAAGACTAAGAAGGTCAGAAAACCGTTCCGTTTTAAAGTGGGTGATCAAGTCAGACACACATATATTAGAAATCCTTTCACGAGAGAATACGACGAGAAATGGACCGGAGAAATATTCAAGATTTCACAGAAAATTCTACGTGGTGGACTACCATTATATAGATTGAAAGACTTCCATGACGAAGAAAAACTTTTTGCAATTCCGACTGATAGAACATCAGACGGAATTGCAAAAAGTAGATGTAAATGATGACGATATGTGGAAAATCGAGAAGATTGTGAAGACGAGAGGAAAGGAACGCAACAAACACTATTTCGTCAGATGGTTACACTGGCCAAGGAAATTCAACTCGTGGATCTCTGCTCGCGATGTAAATAATCTTTGATTTTTTTAAAGAGATTGAACTATCCTTGAAAGGCTAACTTCAAGTCTCGGTAGTTTACGCCCCTGCACGAAAGATAGCATACTGTTGGCCCTTTCGTGAGGTTGAAGATACTGTTGGGTGGTAGACGACTCTCTTTTTGTATCTAGATGTATAAATGGCTAAGGATAATTTCAATTGTATTGTAAAGACAGCATGTGGATGGTCCTTCGACCCATGTCGATCTATATTGACGGAGATATTAAAATATTGTACATAGTATATGCCTTTTTTTATTTGTTATTATTTTCAAGGTTTGCATTCTAAAAACACTGCACCCCTCCAAACATATACAAAACACACAAAAAAAACAACCCTAAAAAAAAAGGAAAAAATGGGGGGATATATATTGACAATACACTGTTCAACAGTGAATAATTGATAATCTCTTATTAACAAAACAAAAATCAGTGCCGGAAGTGTGATTATCCTAGCCTACACATTGTGCAAATCATTAGTCAACTAATTAGTAATTACCATAATTGGGGGTGATGCATTGTGCTGATCACATTAATTACCACATATTAATTATCTACTTGCTGATTAATTACTCTTTTGATGCAACGAATGATGCAACATTGCATGTGATGACGTCATAGGGTATCCACAATAGGGTATCCTCATGTGTATCCTCTCCCATAGGGATTGCATTGTGGAATTTGAGGGACGACCCTTACTTCCCCTACTACTAACAAAAACAGGGATTACGGTAATACAGATAATCAAATTGATCAATTGATAAAGCGTTGATTTATGGATGCTAATCGTCACATTCAACAATACTTTGCACAGATATATCAAGTTTGGGATGTGTGTTTGCGATACGATAAGAGGAAAAACAAAATATGCCACACTGTCGGAAAATAACAAAATAAAGTCTATAGTCTAGGGATATTTAGTTTTGAAATTAGTATTATCCGCTCTTATCTTTCAGACATGATACATCTGTTTAATTACACAGAACGTCAAACATGATTTAAATTTACGGTATTTAGCACCAATTTCAATAATATTTCAGTCATTTCGTGGTGGTCAGTCTTATTGGTGGAGGAAACCAGAGTACCTGGAGAAAACCACCCACCTGCTGCAAGTTACTGACCAACTTTATCATATAAAGTTGTATCGAATACACCTCGCTATGAGAGGGGTTCGAATTCACAACGTTATTGTTGATAGTCACTGATTACATAGGTAGTTGTAAATCCAACTACCATACGATCACGACAACGATGGCTCAAAAAATGTCATTCATAACAATACCTAAATATAGAAATCCCTCCTTTTTATAATATTGCCTAATTTGCAAAAAATACATGTAGGCTACGTTCTGATAGCTATATCTACTAAGGTAACACTTTAATTTGTTTTATTTTAGCTGTTAAGCAATATTATTAGACTAAATATATAGCAGATAAAATCTGTCGCTTTGCTTTTGAATCTCATCTGCAATATGAGCTACCAACCATCCCCCTTTTTTGTAATATTGCCTAATTTGCTAAAATAGCCTATGTTCTTTGGGCTTATATCGCAGAAGGGAACACTTTAATTTGTTTTATTTTGGTTGTTAGGCAATATTCGTAGATTAAATATATAGCAGATAAAATGGTTTGCTTCGCTTTTGAATATCATTTGCAATATGTGCTATTGAAATCCCTCCTTTTTATAATAATTCCTCATTTGCAAAAATAGGCTATGTTCTGATGGCTATATCTACTAAGAAAACACTTTAATTTGTTTTATTTTGGTTGTTAAGCAATATTATTAGACTAAATATATAGCAGATAAAATGTTTTGCTTTGCTTTTGAATATCATCTGCAATATGCACTATTGAAATCCCCCCGTTTTATAATATTGCTTAAATTGAGAGAAAAACGCAATTCTTTACTCATACATGTATTTACTGTCGAATTATGCCAAAGGTGTATAATTTGCTACTGATGATTGAGTTAGGATTTTGCACAAAATAAAATGACTACATTAAATATACCAAAACACTTTAATTTACTTTATTTTGGTTGTTAAGCAATATTCATAAACTCAATAAATAGCATATCAAATGTTTTCCTTTGCTTTTGAATATCATCTGCAATATGAGACGTCGACATCCCCCCTTTTTATAATATTGCAAAAATAGGCTATGTTCGGATGGCTATATCTACTAAGGTAACACTTTAATTTGGGTTTTTTAGGTTGTTAAGCAATATTCTTAGACTAAGTATATAGCAGATAAAATGTTTTACTTTGCTTTTGAAAATCATCTGCAATATGAGCTATCGAAATTCTCCCTTTTGTAATATTGCCTAACTTGAGAGAAAAAAAAACGCAATTGTTTACTCATACATGTATTTACTGTCGAATTATGCCAAAGGTGTATAATTTGCTACTGATGATTGAGCTAGGACTTTGCACAAAATAAAATGACTACATGAAATGTACCAATATCCTTAAAATGCCAATGCATATGATTTTGGTAGTGCAGGAGTATGGCCAGGAGTATCCTAACAAAATTCTTGCATGAAT
This sequence comes from Bathymodiolus brooksi, assembly GCA_963680875.1. Taxonomy (NCBI): domain Eukaryota; kingdom Metazoa; phylum Mollusca; class Bivalvia; order Mytilida; family Modiolidae; genus Bathymodiolus; species Bathymodiolus brooksi. The sequence continues at coordinate 111,682,653 of OY804577.1, forward strand.
ATAAAATTGTTTTGAAAATGACACATTCAACATGTTCAATGATAAATACTCATTCTTGAAATTTACATGTATATAAAATAGCAAAGTTTGTTTGAGTAAATAAATATAATTTCTAGATTTAACGAAATGTCATATTATCAAAGGGAGATAATTTGCTTAGAAATCAATAGAAAAAATAAGGTTTTCTTCACATAAACCTGGTGATCAAAATCTAAAATTCTCAATTTATAATAAAATTAATTCATGGGCATCTACATACTATGATGAACATTCATTGTGTAATGATTCATAAAATCCACAGAACAATATTGAAGGAATTGAACTGACAAGGACGGAAGATCTTTGGAGGATTTATTTGTCCTGGAGATGTCAGTGCTGCATATTTTCATGCTGCATCAATTTTAAGCACAGTCAGTTCTGGTACTGATTTCAGTAAATTTTCCCTTGTGAGTTTGTGTGCAAATAGAAACAAAATTTGGAGCTGGTTTATCCTGTCATTTTGCTGTTGATTAGCCTCAGTCCTTGTGTCAAGTGTTTCCTTAGAATCATTAGATGCAAATGACAACTTCTTACATTCATCCTGTATAACTATGTCTTCCTGACCTTATGCAACATATTTCAGAATAACTTGAAAAGCTTCTGCTATGATTTTCAAATAATCATTGAATTACGAAATTATGGATAAGTTTACGGACGAAGATGGTAGAATGATACTTATAAACATACAAATTGAAAACACCGTGTTTTCAATGGTAAGTATATATGCACCTAACTGCAGAACATTGAGAAATGTGTTTTTTAAAAATGTAAGTAGATTCTTAAAGGAACATGAGACTGGAATACCAATAGTTGGGGGTGATTTTAACGAAACTCTTATGCCAATTGATAGGAAAAGTAAATGTAAAAATGGTACATTTATACAACCAGTAGCAAGTTTAAAAACGTTTATAAAAACAAATAATTTAACAGATATTTGGAGAAAATTAAATCAAGATAAACAACAATTTACTTGGCGACGGAAGGATAAAACACAGGCCAGTCGTATAGATATGATATTTATTGTGACAGATTTTTGTTCTCTTGTAGAAACATGTAAAATTAAACCTGTAACCATACAATCTACTGATCACCAAAGTGTTTATATAAATTTTATACCAGGGGTTTCAGAAAAGGGTAGGGGTTATTGGAAAATCAATAATTCAATACTACAGGAAGTAGAGTACCAACTATTGATTAATAATCTGATTGATAAATATATTTACGATAAGGTAAACAATAACGTAGATTGTCGGTTTTTATGGGACGTTCTAAAAATAGAAATTAGAGAAGCAACTATTATATATTGTAAAAGTAAATCAAAATTTAATCGAGAAGCTAGAAGATCTTTAGAAAAAGAACTACAAGAGTTATCATCACATCGGGACTCTTTAGATATCACAGACGAAAGTTTAGATAAACGAATTAATGATATTGAGAAAGAACTAGAACAAATTTATAACCAAAAGGCAAAAGGGGCGCAAAGAAAAATGGGTAGAATTGGTTGAAAAAAATAATTCATACTTTTTGGGTTTAGAAAAGCAAAGACAGGTTAAAAAATCTATTAGTAAGTTACTAGATAAAAACAATAAAGTTATTAAAGAACAAGGGGAAATACTTATACAATTAAGGACTACTATGAAAAACTTTATACGTCGAAAAAAACAGATAAAATTTCATTAAAAGAATATATTTTTGATACAAAATTAGATAAAATTTTAAACGACAAAGAAAAATTAGATTGTGATGGGGAGGTAACTGATACCGAATGTTCTGAGGCTATAGGAAACATGAAATTGAATAAATCTCCAGGGTTAGATGGGTTAACCGTAGAATTTTACAGAGCATTTTGGGAGAAATTAAAAAATTTTCTTACGGATATCTATAATAAGAGTTACAATGAAGCTTTAATGTCTTATTCACAACGGTCAAGTATTTTATCGTTACTATTTAAAAAGGGGAATCCTTTATGTCTTGATAACTATCGTCCGATTTCTCTTTTGAATGTAGATCTTAAACTGATTTCACATGTTTTAGCACAACGTTTGAAAAAAGTTTTACCAAAAATAATTAACGTAGATCAAACAGGGTATGTAAAAAAATAGATTTATTGGTTTTAATCTTAGACAAATACAGGATATCATAGACTATGCAGATATATATAAAATAGAAGGGGCTATAATTTTCGTAGACTTTACAAAAGCTTTTGATTCTTTGGAATGGAATTTCATGCTAAATACTCTTAAGCATTTTGGATTCAATGAATCTTTCATTAACTGGGTAAAAACTTTATATACAGATATACAAACGTGTGTAATGAACAATGGGTGGGTCTCAGAAATGTTTAAGAATACAAGAGGAATTCGTCAAGGGTGTCCTTTATCAGCTTTGTTGTTTGTCTTGTCAGTGGAAATCATGGCTTCAAGACTTAGAAACAATAAAGATATTAAGGGATTTAAAATAAAAATAGACGAAAAAACTCATAGCATTAAGATATCGCAACTCGCTGATGACACAACTTTATTTTGTACGTCTAAAGAAGAAATGTATATAGCATTTAATGAAATAGAAACTTTCGGGTCTTTTTCTGGATTATTAATGAACAAAAATAAAACTGGGGGAATTTGGGTAGGAAAACTTAAGCACAGTAAAGATAAAATAGAGGGCATTAAATGGTATGAAAAACCTATTAAAACATTGGGTGTATATTTTGGTAACAATAAAGAAGACTGTGAAAAATTAAACTGGGAAAATAAGATAGATAAAATGAATACTTTATTCTTTTCTTGGGGAAAACGAAATTTAACTATTCTTGGGAAAATTATGATTATTAAAGCGTTAGTCATACCTATATTTACTTTTGTTGCTAGTGCAAGTGTCGTGCCAGACAAATATAGAAAAGAAATTGAAAGTAAATGTTTCAAATTCATATGGGATGGTAAACCAGACAAAGCTAAAAGAAACACTGTGATAGGTAATTTTGAAATGGGGAAGTTACTTTGCATCACTGAGAGCATCATGGGTAAGTAGATTTGTTAGTGGAGAAATGGACAATTGGAAATTGATACCATATAAATACTTTAGACAATTTGGTAAGAATTGGTTGATATTTTCAATGAATATCGAATACAAAAAAATTAAAGATTATTTAAGATATATTCCTGATTTTTATAAAGAAATATTGCAAACCTGGATAAAAATGGGTGGGGGTCAAACAAAAACGCTAACACATTTTGCAGAGATTAGAAAACAGCTTATATGGGGAAATAAATTTATAATGTTTAAAAATAAAAGTTTAATGTTTGATAATTGGATAAATAGTGATTTAATTTATATCAATGATATTTTAAATGAAAACGGGGAAATAAGTCAGAATTTAATTTTAGATAAATTAAAATACAAGAATAATTGGATATCTGAATTTATCTGCCTAAAAAAAGCGATACCTAATGAATGGTATCATACATTACAGGCTCAAAACTCTATTAAAAGTGTTGTAAATTTTCAAAAAGATAAGTTTATAGTAAATGGAAAATGTAAAGATCCGTCACAACTGTCCAACAAATATTTTTATAACGAATATATTAATGTAAACTTTTTGAAACCAATAGGTATAAATACATGGTTAAGGTACTTGTCAATAAATGAAAAACCAAACATGAGTCAGCTTTACTCTTTCATTTTTCATTATTTAGAAGAAAATAAGCTAAAAATATTCAGATGGAAACTATTGCAATATATAATTCCTACAAAGAAACTATTAATGAAATTGAGAATTGCTATTAATAGCCAATGTAATTTTTGTGGTCAAGATGAAGACTATCTACATTACTTTATGTATTGTCCGTATCTGAAAGAATTTTGGGTGAAAATACAACAAATATTGAAAAAATCTAATATAGAAAATTTTGTCACATTAAAACATATTGTTTTTGGGTATAAGATATTTGATCAAGATTATTTTGATTTCAACTATTTTTTAACAATTTTAGGATTTTCTATATACAAAGCATATTATGTATCTGAACAAAAGACCAAACAAGTAAACATATATTCTTTATTTGTGAGAGAATATATTACGAGAATAAGCCAGGTGCAAAAACTCCAAAATAGTAAACTGTTAGCAAAAATAAGGGAAAATATTGAAATGTAAATATGTATGCATTGTATATATGTATATGTATATGTATGCATGCATATGTATGTGTGTATATGCATAGATGTATGTGTGTAGATGTAGGTGCGTATGTATAGGTATATTTAATTAAAGTCTGATACTCATCAGTTATATTATATTATTTGAAAGTATTTTAATTATATAAGAAAATATTAATATGAAATACTTCATAAGTAGCTTGGGCTTTTGAAGTAAGAATGTAACAAGCATTTTGAATAAAAATATATTGTTGTTAAAAAAAAAATGATTTTCAAATAATATGACATTGAACTTTAAGGTAGACTTTCCCAAGGCAAACTAATCTTTGAATTCAGCGTTGGAAAATGTCTGGATAATGTCTTCATTGCAGGATAAAAAACAAATTAGGCCATATTGTCTTCCTCTAAGTCAGAGTATTGGGTCCTCTGTTAAAATACATCTATTGATTGTGATGACTGCTGAATGTCAGAATTTGAAAAAATACAATATTAAATCATGTATTGCAATCCATCAGTAATAACAATTATTGAATTCCACATAAAGTTCTCTTTATAGTACATAATAAGGAAAAGATTATTTTTAATAAACACCTTCGCATAGCACAAAATGGTATAGCTGACAAATCGCGAAAACGTACCAAACTATTAATAACACTTTTTTTTCAGAAATAGTGAAAGGCTAAGCTTCAAATAAATAAGAACAAAAGAGAATGCTGTGAACTAAAAAAAAACTATCCGAACGATGGTATGACATCAGAGAAATATATTAACGTCCAACATTCTCTTTTCTTTAATTTCAGTAATGACATGTGTGGATATATATGGCAAGAATAGTGGTGGAAGTGTTGTGCCCTTCAAAAGTGGCAAGGTTACGAATGGAATTAGGACGACCGGTGTAGGAAAGATAAAGCAAACTGGTACATTTACTTGCGAAACTGCGGATCTCTATCTTATTTTAGCGTTTATAATGACAAACAAAAATGAAGCTGTTACTGGAATGTACAGAAACAGCAATTTAATTGCATATGGTTACTTTTCGGTGAATGGACACTATCAAACAACCACAGTGGTAGCTCTTGAACATTTATATGTAAATGATAGTATCTCTACCAAAGCAGTTGGTACAATATCTATTTATGGAGTGTGTTTATCAGTAGTACAGATTACCATGTAACAAAAAAATGACATTATTTCTTATAATTAAATGGGTTATGTGCCCTTTTTCTTATTCAGTGTGTATCTGTTAGCTCCGATGATCTTCAACATTTCTTTACGATTTAGAACATGAATTGGTGAGGTCAATCCATATATACATAACATCGCAACAATCATTCAAAATTAATACATATTTGTACAAAAATGTGTTTTGTGATGAGTACATGTTGTAATTAATCGACCGGAGAAGTGAACACTGTTCACATTGAACTATATATATATCAGTTTACTTGTATATCATTGACTTATCGGAAGTAATTATGACTACTATATTTTTTGTTTCTTTACTCTTTATTAGCCGTATTGGTGTTGTAATGGTTGGCGTGCTCGCCTAGAGTGCGGTAGATTTTGGGCCCCGATCGGGTCAAACTAACGACTATGAACTTGGTATTTGTTGCTTCATTGCTAAGCACACAGCGTGAAGGGAAAATACTGGTTGGCTCGTATCAGGATATTGTGTCCGAGTAGGCCGCCATATCTTTCCGTGTACTGTTGTTACTGCGGGCTAGCACTATTAAAATCAATATAAGCATGTTGGTCTAGTACAAAGCGGACTTCATCATCATATCATTGCAAATTAACTTATTCTCGCCATTATATAACTGAAAAATTGCTGATTTGTCGTCAAGCAACACTCATCCACTCACTAACTCTTAACTTATTACAGAAATAAATCAAATTAAAGATCTGACTCTGATCAATAGCATCCACAATAGCATTTGTGTCAAGCATCCCACTTCAGGTTATTAAATAAATGAACTAATTTCGTTACCCATGTCGCTAAATTTATTGAAAAATGTCAACATCTTATTTGAAACTACGATATTTAGACGATTTGATATCAACTTCTTGAAGTCGCTAAACAAAATGAAAACCTACCTTATACAAATGCTACACTTCTATGTCTGGCTTGATACGATATTCCAGCACTTGTGGTTCCTATCAGGATTTCCTTGATAGAGGATTGCTGCTAACAAGGAAGCTACTGAACCAAGGGTTCCTCTTGGTTAAGTTGAATTCATCACTTCGAAAGCTTTACGGTCGCCACCATGACTTGGTTGACCGCTATGGAATATCTGTGTCAAAAATGACCATGGGTATGTTCCACTTGTCGTAAACACTTCCCGGTCCTTTCTTCATTCATGACTTATCACATGGTTTGTATCTAGATTAACACGGCGGATGTCACTAGTTGAGCAGGAACTGCCTACTCTTTCGGAGTACCTGAGTTCACCCCCGGTTTTTAGTGGGGTTCATGTTACTCGATTTTTAGTTTTATGCGTATGTTTTGTAGATCGTTGTTTGTCCTTTTATACTTTTTCTATTGGCATGTGTGTTGGCTGTTCTTCTTCGATATACGGATTCTGGTTACCCTTTTGGTATCTTCAAACTCTTGTTATATTTGGGGAGATTAGTGATAACCTGAAAAATACCCTCGGCGTTCGGTCTAAAGCTCATACATCGTCGAGGAGATTCGATACCGCATATATAGTATTGTCCGTTAGTGAGATCGGTAGCTATTTCTGAATACCTAGTTTTACAAATAAAGCTGACTACTATATCCTGGCGTTACCGAATTTCGATAACGTAACGACTTGTTGACTTATGTCACGCTTCCCGTAGATTTTTTGTATGAAATACTTTAATAAACTTAAATTACTAATATAGTTGTTTAACTGTACAAAAAAGAAGAAACATCCGGTAAACAGTTTGACTGGTGTCAATCTTATGAAGTGTGTTGTTGTTTTTACCTGAAAAAAAACGGCGTATCCTAATTTCGATAGGGGAGATAACTTCAACTCTAAATACTCGTGGACTAGATTCGGCCCTATAAAAAGTCGTCCCCGATATATCTCGGCCCACAAAATGTCGACATCAATCACCAAGTTCGAAGATACTGTGAAGTAGACCGAATTATTCTGTCGTTTAGAAAGCCCTTTCTATCATTCTATATTTATCTTTTACTTATCTGACTTTTTATTTTTATTTTTATTTTTTTATGCTGCTTTCTACGACAGAACGATCTCTTGTTTAAAATCGTGAGATCGTGGAATTTCGGCATGGACGGATTGTGTCAGACCAAGTGCAGGTAAGATTTCATATATAGACATATTTCCTCTTTCAAATCTGCAAAAATATTGATATTTCCTTACCTTTTACAGCGTATATCCGACAAAATAATCCAAAGGCAAAATCTACAGTCGGAGGTTTTAGTCTCAGTGTCTAAATTATTGGGTAGGACTGTTGCAGGCACAGGTTTTTCATGGGTAGTGTTCTTTTGATTTTTATTTTGAGTTTGTGCCATGGAACCCTTTAAAATATCAGCATAAGGAATGCTTTTTGGTCACCAGTCTACTCATAATCAAAATATGAGATTTAGGTTGACAAAATACCACTTACAAATTCAAAAAACTTGTGAGCGAAGAAATACTTCGGCGAGTTAGAAGATATTCGTCTGCTAACAAAGATATTCCATTCAAGACCCCCCTTTTTATCTACAGTGTAACTACGCCATTTTTTGTATTACAGCCACACTAAAACAACACGAAAATACAGGAAATAACGATCAACTGGTCAAATGAAAATCCTTCAATGAAATTTCAATAATACGATGATCCGTACACGTTATTATCTTTTATTTTGAATGAATTTTGTAGCAGATTTGCTATGGCTGTTCCGTTCAATTTACCTACGCCGCTCTTCCGTCGAGTGTCTCGTAGAAAGAGATTATTTTATTAGAATTTTATTTCAAGTTTATTTCGATTTTGCATAGAGTGAATAATTAAAGAATTGGGAATTTTTCATTGAAATATATTTCTTTTGCGTTTCTAAATATCAATTGATCTATTTTTAAAACTTCCGGTGAAAAGATATTTGGCTATGAATAGAAAGGAGGAAAAATCGTACAGCCTACAGTTAAAAGGACTTCGTCCTTTATTATCTTCCAGACATGATACATCTGTTTAACTACACCGAACGTCATCCAGGGGTTAGAGTTATGATATTTAGCACCACTTTCACCAATATTTCAGTTATTCCGTGGTGGTCAGTTTTATTGGCGAAGGAAACCGGAGTACCCGCAGAAAACCACCGACCTTCCGCAAGTTACTGACAAACTTTATCACATAATGTTGTATTGAGTACACCTCGCCATACCGTGGGGTTCGAACTCACAACTTTATAGTGATAGTCACTAATTGCATAGGTAGTTGTAAATCCAAGTGTCAAATGCCATTCATAACAATACCTAAATATATAGTACATTTTTATTTGCTGTTTCCATTATTTTCAAACTTGATTTTCAAAACGTGCACTTTGACTGACATAGAACGTTAAAGAAGAAATATTTAGGATGTTTGCAGTATAAATTCTCACGGTTTGCCAGTTGCAAAAATCATGATGACTGTCCTTATTGTTATGATAATAATATTACGATTACAACTTTACAGTTTTTGGTGATGATTTGACATAACCCGTTAAATATATAGTACACAAGATTTTGAACATTGAATCAATTGAGGTATATTTCAATTTTCAAATTTATAGTTACCAAATTGAATATAACAAAATTGGTGAATGGCCTAAAATCCAGGATAAAATGTGAATAACCTTGATATGTTTAATTCATTTTCAATTTCATTTTCTAGACAAAAAATCAGAAATGTATTTTAAATAAATTTTAAATTTTCAGTTTAAGAATGAAAATTAATAATAGTCGAAAATATTTTTAAAATTTCATCTTTCATTTGTGTGCAGAAATTGATCAACGTTTTCCCAGGTACAAATGAATTTTGTGTCAGATAAAAGATAAACGAATTCAAATTTTATATTACTATCTTGAATGCACTAACATAGACGTGATTTAAATTGTTATCTGTGCCAATCAAATTACATATAGTGCCTTTATTCCCATTGATAAACATGATGCAATTAGGAATATCGTTGTTTACTTGTTGTTCTGGTTTTTTATTGGATGATAGAACACAACCACAGACAACAACAATACCAACACTTTCTGATAAACATTTTAATATGTTATTCGATATTTTGGCAGACGAAAAACGTTCCCGTTTGAAATTAGAAGGACGTGACGTAAAACTCGAAAATGAGCTACTGGCTACTCAGAAGGGAGTTACTAATAATTACCACACAGGAACAAAAAACAACGAAACTATAGGACAACAAATGGGTACAGTTAATGCTTTGGATACAAAATATATGACCTTGCAGAGCAAATACGATTCTCTTCACTCAAAATTTGAGCAGCTCCAACTAAATCATACGTCGTTAGAAAAAATTGCCTTTCAACTGCAACAGAAACTGACATCTCTTGAAAGCGTGAAAGGTGTTGCTAACTTGGGAATGATTATCGATACCCGTAATGAAACAAATCGCTTAGAATTAGAATTGCAAATGTCAAACAATAAGCTAAGTTCAGTTGAAAACGATGTAAACGCAAGGAAACAAGACTTTATAGCACTTTTTAAGGGTGTAGGCCTGGGTAACCCCAACATTTTCGCATAGTTCTTTTTTTTTTAATTTGCATCATTGAATAGTTATGTGTAAATACATTATCTGCCAAAGTTTTAAGAAATTTCACCGTCCCGTTTTCTGCATAGTACATCCTAAGTATTGCAATTGTGTGGACATGCTTGACGCCAGATGGTAATACTAGTTTCTGAAGCTTCTAATAGATATACACATTTATTTCTGGATGAAAGGGAATATTTTGGCTTTAATACACTTGGGAGTGTTATTGTTGAATGATAATGAAATATCTGGCATATATGAATATCCTGTTTGGAGATAATCACGTGCAAAACAGTTGAAATTGGAAAAAAGGGAGGATGTCCTAAGATACCACCCTGGCATTAAAAATCTCATTGAAGCAAATCCTGTCGCTTAATTTCCACCAAAAAATGATACAGTAAAGAATATACATATAGAGATAATTGCACCAAATTATACCGTCGGATTTTTTAAATATTTAAAACTATGTTTTTCATGGAAGGCACCCAGAACAAATTTAATTGTGAAGGAAAGTTATTACACACTCATCCTTTGCTGTTTCTTTATTTATTAGATAAAAAACTAGTTACCAATAAAAAAAAAAAGCTTTTGAATATTTATATTTGACATATATGGATGTCCAAATGACCAAATTACTGCATTTGTCTTTTTTTTATTTTTCAGGTCTGTTGAGTAGGGGGAGGGGTCGTTTGGGAGTAACTTTACTTGATTAATTCATTACAAATAAAGCAATTGTACAATAGTTTCATAATATTTAAGATTCTGGTTTATATATTTAATATTTTTTATTTGACAAACACTTGCAAATAAATGGAAAAAAAGTTTGTCACACAAAATATGTTACACTCCTGGCATTTTTTACAACATATTTCGCTGGAAATGTTTTCTGGAAAGAGATATTTCAATGATATTTTGTGGATACAAGCATATGATAATAATACTCGGTTATTATCAGCAATAAGATATAAAAAGACAAGGAGCACAACTATGGAAAGTTAAAAGGAAAAGGAGTCATTTTTTAATTAAAACTGCCCATATCCAATGTAAACAGTCTGTGTTGCCAAGAAGCTTGGAATTGAGGATGGATTTTCAAACGCACAGATGACCATATATTTGAGAAGACAATAACAATAAAGTTATCTCCCATACCCTAGGCCTACATCCTTAATAAAGCCGACTCAACTGAACACGAATTAGAACATGCCAAATTATTAATTAATAATACCATGGCGAAATTCCAAAATCAAATAATGTTGCGAATGGACAATATCTCTTCATCACTGGAACACAAATTTATTTCGATGGATGCAAAGCAGAACATGTCTCAATTACAATTCGACATGCTCAACTCAACGATACAAATATTGAAATACAACCAAAATATGACTTCCACAAACTTTACAGAGGAATTACGTAAAATGTCTAATCGAGGTAGGTAAACATATTAACACATATATTAGATGTGAATGTAATGTCCTATCTTTGTTCTTAGTAATCTTTAAGGTCCACAGCGACCTATACAAACAAAGCAAGACTTTATATATATATATATTAGCCTATACAATATATTAGAAATTGTTGAGTTAGATTGCTGTCAAATTATAATAGTAAGTATATATGTACCATCTACACACGCTTAGACACATGTCTTATGTCTATCTCTAGATTTTCCTTACGAGACAAGGTAACACTTCGATTATTGAAGCTCCATTTTTGATGGAGCGGATGTGGTCGAGTGGTCTAGGGCGCTGGACATAAGGCTAAGCGATTGGTGCTGCAGTGTCTCAATGGTGTGAGTTCAAATCCCATTGAGGGAAGAACAAACATTTGACAGCTCAAAAATCTAATTCTAACACTGTTTGGCTTAATTTTCAGACGTGTATGTATATATGTGTATATAAGTGTGTGTATATATATATACACAGTATATATATATATATATATATATATATATATAGGTCTGAAAATTAAACCAAACAGTGTTAAAATTAGATTTTAGAGCTGTCAAATGTTTGTTCTTCCCTCGACGGGATTTGAACACCATTGAAACACTGCAGCACCATTCGCTTAGCCTTACGTCCAGCGCCCTAGACCACTCGACCACATCCACTCCCTGCAAAAAGGAGCTTCAATAATCGTAGTGTTACCTTTTCTCGTAAGGCGAATATAGGGCTGGACGTAAGACATGTGTATGGGCGCGTGTAGATGGTACATATATACTTAATATTATAATTTGACAGCAATCTAACTCAGCAATTTGTAATATATTATATAGGATAATGAAGATATATATATATATATAAACGTCTAAAATGTAGCACAACAACATCAAAAAAGATGTTAAAATATAACAAAGATAACTATAAGTCTACCAAAAGACTAATTATAATCAAATGGACGGATATTTCGCTTGACCGACAAGCTTCATCAGCGTCTGTAATCTGATTTGAAAAATTGTCACGTGACCATCAGTTATCGTGTCGTAAAAATCATAATCTTGAACTTTATACTTTATATTATTAAAATATATATGTACACTAATTATAAAGAATATGAAAACAATGAGAAAAAGTAATGATGAAATTTACCAACTAGCTAAGGACCAGGCACTGGTTAAAAAGTTAAAAAACAACAACAAAAGATTTAGGCCTTTTTGCTTATGCCCTCCGGATGTAATGTTTGTAACTTGCGGATCCATAAACCCTCTCTTTTTTGTCTTTGATTCTCTTTCCAACTTGGATTGTGGTCAATGATATAAATTTGGGATATCTGTTGTGGTCGAGTGGTCTAGGGCGCTGGACGTAAGGCTAAGCGAATGGTACTGCAGTGTATCAATGGTGTGGGTTCAAATCCCGTCGAGGGAAGAACAAAAAATTTGACAGCTCTAAAATCTAATTCTAACACTGTTTGGTTTAATTTTCAGACGTATATATATTTATATATATATACATACACATACACATATACATATATAACATAGAACAGAACAAAATAATGACACAAATGATATAGTTAATAGGTTATGATAACTAGTTCATCCTTTACAATCTTATACAAATAACGATAAAACAAATACGAACATCTATATTATATACAAGATTTAATATTATACACTTAAACTTATTCTGTATAATCCAGAAGGTAAGCAGATCTCTTGCTAACCCTCTTTCTAATACTGTTGCGAATTGCAGCTTCATTTCGTCGGGACATCGGAACATCCGATGTTTCTCTTGCTGCAGTGTTACGGTACATCGTAACATCCGGTGTTTGCCCTTCAGTATCACGAAATAGCGATTCTACGTTCAGCACATCTTCCTCTTCTGTTTCGGTTATCTGGGTTTCACCAGTTTATTCTGTGAGCGCTTTCTCTGTAACCAAATTGGCAATTCACTGTCGTTGCATACTTTAAGGCGATCGTGATGGACTATCCAACTTCGTTTCCTGTCTTCAATCTGGAAGCGGACACTGTTTATCACTTTGGCTATGAGGTAAGGTCTTTTCCATGGTGTCTTGAGTTTCCATGATAGTCCAATTGTTGTTGCTGAATCCAACTTATATACCGCATCCACTACATAATATGCCTTACATGAAGCCCGAAGATCGTAATCCTTTTTCTGCCTTTGCTGAGCTGATTTTAAGTTGTCTCTAGCAACACCATGAACAAGATTCAGTGTTGTTATAAGATCTTGAACAAAATCGAATGTCTCCTTTTCCTGTGTATTGATGGTCAAAAGACCAAAAGTCAAGTCGATTGGTTGAGTGACTTCCCTCCCGAACATCAAAAAGTTAGCAGAAAATTCGGTTTTTCTGCTTGGCGTTGCACATATAGCAGCTGCAAGAAGTTGTACGTGTTCGTACCATCTATTCTGTTGTCTTTTTATGAAGCACCGTATAGTCTGTAATATCAGACTATTGTATATCTCGACTTGATCGTTAGAGGCTGGATGATACGGAGTTGTTCTTGTCTTCTGTATTTGAAAAATTCGGCATATCTAACGAACCAAATGTCCATCCACATTTCTACCCTGGTCTGTGTGTAGTTCCAGCGGACACCCCAATCTTGCAATAAAGCCGTCAATTAATACTGTGGCTACAGTTTCTGCAGCTTGATTTGGGATAGGGGAACATGCCAACCACTGCGTGAATTGGTCAATTACCTTGAGAATATACTTATTTTTCTGTCTGGTGACTGGCAAAGGGCCTAATATATCCATGTGTATCCTCTCTATTGGTACTCCAGCGTCATATTGTCCTAATCTAGCCCTATGGTGTTTAGTTGACTTTTTATTTTTATTGCAAATTTTGCAGGATTTTACAAACAGTTTACAGACCATACCCATCCCATACCACAGTACATGCTGTTTTAACTTTATCACGGTCTTGATCTGACCCATATGACCAGATAACGGTAGACAATGACAAAGTTCTAGAATCTGTTTCCTCATACTATCTGGTATTACAAGTAGAAGTTTAGGTGAAATCGGGTCTTCCCATCTATAGAACAGAACTCCCTTCTCAAGTTGAAGTTGTGACCTGCACATCCAATAATATCGGGTGGCTTTGCTGCTCAGTTTTAGATCCATCATACCTGGTTCGTAGTTACCTTGTATCCAAGGAAGGATGGGTTTCATGGGTTTCAAGTCTGGATCATGCATCTGTTCTTCTTGAATTTCTTTATTCGACAGGGAGTCGATCCAATTGCATGGTTCAGTATCTGTTAACCCTCTACTGATAGAGATTGGTTGTACATCATCAACTTCTTCCTCAAATACCCCCACTGATTTCTGACCCTAGTGTAAAACTTACACCCTCTACAAGGCAGTTGGTTTAATGCAACAGTCGGTAGGTATTCTGGACAAGATGGTAATGTGTCTGTTATCCTCGACAGTCCATCGGCATTGGTATGGTTTTTTCCAGGTCGATGTTGTATGACCATATTGTATTGGGCTAACTCTTCGATCCATCTTGCAAGTTGTCCCTCTATATTCTTGAAATTTAAGAGCCATATAAGGCTATTATGATCTGTTCTTATGATAAAGTGTTGACCAAGCAAGTAATGTCTAAGCTGTCGTGTAAATGTTACAATGGTTAGTAGTTCTTTTCTTGTTGTGCAATATTTCTGTTGTGCTGGTGTTAACACTTTCCTGGCAAAACATATAGTTTTCTCTTCCTCTTTTTGTATTTGACTTAGTTCTGCTCCTATAGTATTGCCTCAGTGTCCAAAAAAAACGTATCGTTTGAATTTGGGTAATTTAACTTGACAGGTTCCACTAGGGTAGTTCTTAATCTTTCAAATATATTTTGTTGTTCTTCATGCCAGACAAACGGTTCCTTGGGTCTGACAACTTCATGTAATGGCAGTGCAATCTTAGCAAAGCCGTGTATGTGTTCTCGATGGTAGTTCATAAATCCCAAAAATGATTCGACATCTTTCTTGCTTTTTGGTACTTGCCAATTTTTTACGGTCACTACATTTTCAGGATTTATATTAATTCCTTCTGCGCTGATGATTTTTCCAAGAAACTTAATTTTGTTTTGGAAGAGGTTACACTTTTTTGGTTTCAGTTTTAAGTTGTATTTTTTAAATCTGTCAAGCACTCTGGTCAAGTTGTTCAAGTGGTCAGCAAATATTTTACTTAAACAATGACGTCATCCAAATATGCCAGAATTCTTTCCAGGTTAATCCTTTTAGTACAAGTTGCATTACCCTACTGAATGTAGCTGGGTTGTTGCAGAGACCAAAGGCTAGTTTAACATGTTCGAACTGACCATATTTTGTGATAAATGCTGTCTTGTGTCTTGTTCATCAATTTCTAATTGCCAGTAACTAGCAGCCATATCAAATGTGGACATATACAGGTTCTCTCCTAATGTATCCAAACATGACTCTATGTTAGGTAATGGAAATGCATCTTTTACTGTTAGCTTGTTTACTTTACTGCTCGATAATCTATGCAATATCTAAGGCTCACATCTTTTTTTCTTACCAGGACTGGTGAAGATGCCCACTCGGAGTTATATTCTTGGATTACATTTTGTTTTAGCATTTGTTTCAATTGTTGTTCTTCCTCTTTTTCAAAATGAAGAGGGGTCCGTCGTAATCTTTGTTTCAATGGATTAGCATTACCTGTATCTATTTTATGTTTAATATTTCCATTAAACACGCCAATATCCAAATCGATCTTTGCAAATATGTCTTGATAGTCAAGTAATAATTTGGCGATTTCAGCAGCCTGTCTTATTTAAATTGTGTATGGATCTTTGATACAAGTCTTTTAGGTGTTCTGGTAATTGTTTTTCTAAATTCCCTCTTTCCTGTTCTTCAACTGGGTGTGACCTTTGTATACTATTGATTTTGATTGTATGCATGTCAGATATATTTGTATCCATATCGTTGTCTGCTTCAATTCCTAAACCAAACAGTTGGGTTTCTTTTAATGTAATGTTCTTGTCTGTCGGATTCTTTATCAGTAGATGGGCTTCTTGCTTGGCTGGGAGCAATGCATTGGGTGTCAAAATTTCTCCTAAGCTTGGGGGCGGTTGAATGACAATATCTGCCCTTGGTTGTAAATTCAGGTTTGTTTACACACATTGCACACTGTATGGTGGGATAAGAACTGTCCTTGTCACCTTAATTCTATAAATTTGAATGTCTTCATTTTCATCATTAGATATATAACTAGCTGGTATCAACTCCTGGTTTATAGATATATTGAATTGACCATGATCAATCACTCCTTTATTTCCATCTAGGAAATCCAGACCTAAGATAAGAGTGTCCTTAACATCAGCTACTAACATGTTCCAGTTCATGTTAATACTTCCTATCTTTAAGAGTATATTTTCTACAACCCTAGCTCTTATCCTATTCGTGGTTCCTATGCCTCTTATAAATACCGTGTCTGTTAATTTTGGCTTATCTGATGAACATTCAAATAGTTTCTCGCTGATGACTGAAACTTGGGCACCACTGTCTATAACTGCTGACACTTGTTTATTACCTACTTTAATGGGGGCATACATAGAGTTTGTCTTGATATTAGGAGTCCCTTTATATAGGGTTATCTCCCTTATCACTTTTGGATTTATGTTCATAGCAGAAGGAGGAGGTCGGCCAGTATCTTTGGGTTGGTTGAAGATTGGCCTACATCTTCAACCAATTTGAGTTTAAATCTCTCCTAGGTGATGGTGATCTGGATCTGTTTCGATATGGTGAGGTGTTTCTACTCTGATTAGGACAGTTTCTTGCAAAATGTCCTAATTCTCCACAACGAAAGCATTCATAGTTCCAATTTGGGTCTTTATTGTTTTCAGGTCTTGGCATTACTGGTGATACTGGCATTGGTGGTGACTTAGAAACAATCTTTAATATGTCTTTAACCATGGCTCTTGTTTCTTCTAGACCGAATTCTGTTTTATTTAACCTCTGTTCCAATTTGTTGATGTTAGAATTATCTCGTTCCATCAATCTCATTGTTCTTATTGATGGTTCTGTTTCTTTTTGGGACTCCTCACATTCTTCTTCATTGAATGTTACTCTTTTAATGTCAATTTTCCTTGTTCCCGGTTGGTAACGGCACTTTTCACATATTGCATTGCTTCATCAATAGTGTTAGGGTTCTTTTCCATGGCTGCAAGTGCAGCCTTTTTGTCTGTGCATCCTTTAAGAAATGCGTCTATGGTCACAATTTCTACAAACGCTTCGGGTGTGTCAGGGTGACCATCAATAGCCATTTCCTGCGTACGTTCTGCGAATTCTTCCAGTGATTCTTCTTGTTCCTGTTTTATGTCCTATAATTGTCTTCTTAATATGTGAGGCATGTCTTTTCTTCCAAATCTATCATTTATTTTTTTACAGAGTTGATCATAATTTTCCTGGACAGTCTTAGTCTTGACGCTGTAGAATTTGAGTGCTTTGTCACGTAACCACTCAATCAGTTTATCAAGTTTTTGTTCTGGTGACCACTTGCATCTGTTGGCTATGTGTGTAAATTGTAGGAAATATGGTCGCCAATTTGTTTTTCCATCGTAAGTTGCCATTTTCGGTGGGAGTGGGATTTTTTCATAGGTATTATGAGGTGATCTTTTGTTGTTCGATCCAACTTTTCCGTATTTTCCAGAGTCCGTTTCTGTAGAAAAAGAAGTGACTTTTTCCTCGACTTCCGATGGTTCCTCTTTATACTTTATTTCTGTCTTGAAGTCGTTCCGTTTATAGTATATTCCAGATGGTGATAATTTTTCAATTTTTTCTGTTGTAGATCGTATGTCGTCCATTTGTTTGATTTGCTTTTCATTGAGTTTGATTTCCTGTTTTAACTGTGCTTCTATTCTCTGATAATCCAATAACATTGTGTCCTCCTTCAGTTTGTTATCTAAAAGTATTTTGTCTAGTTGAGCTTTAAATCTTAACTCCTGTTCTTGAAATTTTGTTTGAAATTCTAACTACATTTGTTGTATTTGTCCCTGTAGCGCATATACAACTGTTTGTTTTTCTTGTGATCGTTGCTTCTTAATTTCATTCATCTTCGACATTTGTTCTTCCAAATCGGCAATTCTTCTGTTACATTTTCCTCGTGTTCAGGTGGTTCTATTTTTATTTTGCCTGACTCAACAAGTGTGTCCCATACTGTATTTGAAATTCCTTCAATTAATTTCAAATCTGTCAAGTTAAGTTGGCCTTTTTTCTCTCTTTCTGTCAAAATAAGTGAGACTCTTATTTGTCCAATGTTTTTGATGGTTTTCAGTTGTTCCATTGTAGCTGTGTTTATGTTAACTGTATCTGCCATGATTCAATATCAATATATGTGATATAGACAAAACCATCGTGTGGAAAAAAACCACCGTGAAGGGAACAGTATTCGTTATGACGTTCGTGACAGCAGAATAAACCGATAAACTCACACGTAATATCAATGAGAAAGACGTAATGAAATATAACTAGTCCTGGATGATTATGGTTACATTTGTAAGTCTAAATGACATTTATATTTATGAGAAAAAAATGGTGGGGGTCTTTCAGTATTGAAACAAAACAATCAATACGCATACTATCTAATATTAGAATATGTGGAAAAAAGGGGGTGATATTTCCGGTAAAATAGTTTATCACCAATATATTAATTTTTAATCACTAATATAGTAATTATATATTTAAATATGAATAATATTAGTATAGTGTGAATAGTTCTATTCGATTTTCAAATTATTCGCTAATTTTCGACAGTTGACATTACCACATTTGGCGCCAGTAAATGTCAAACAAAGTAAACTTCTTCTTTGCCTGGATCCGTCAAACACTTCTGACACCATTGGTTGTGAATCTATATGTATATTAATTTGGAGTTACCTTATTCTAATGTACAGTCTATACCCAGTAGTGTACTGTCTCGTGTGGTCGATCTCACAGGTCCCTGGGCTATGATACGTCTGTACAGTTCGACAATACTGGAGTAACTCACTGTATCAAGGTCGTTATACCCGGAAATCTTTGTGGTTACGCTTGGCTTCCGTTGATCAGTGTTCACCACAATGTCGGAACGAAGGGTTGATTTAAGAACAATAAGTATTTATCCCATTTAAGGATGTAAATATAAATATTCAAGGATAATTAACTATTGAAGATAGTAGAAACATATTTATCTAACAGAACGGAATCGATGTACTCGATAAATTACAAATTGGACTTGGATGCGGATCGATAAAATTCTGAAGCGTAATCGTGCATTTCAACGAATTTTGAAAATCCAACCTTCGCATATATTAATATATTAAATATGAGAACTAAGATTTCATGTCACGGAAATGAGAAAATATAAATCCAAAGTTCGCTTGGTTAGAAGTAGCTTCGGTCAACATTTCCTATATCATGGTGGATTGCGTCCCCCTTTACATAACGCTATGTTTATTTGTAAAGTTTCTGTAAAACGAAATGAATTACTTTTCAAGAAAATCACTTTCAAAATACTTCATGAGTACGATATATTTCAATAAACACGATATCGACATTTTCAAAAATGACACTTGGCAAAAATACGCGGATGCCATACGTATATAGGGCGATTATTCAAAATTACAAGTCGACTTGAACTTCGGGTAATTATCATACCTTTGTAAATGTTTAATCAATTTGATTACGTAATTAAATATATGTTACCTCTGTTTAATTAGCGTGGGTCATAAACATGTCAGGTCTGAGAATAATGATAAATTTTATGTTTTCAAACAATTTTAAGTGGCGAACTGCTCTAAAAAATAATCGTCAAAATTAAAATGCATTCCTCAATTACAAAAATGACCAGCGCTGGCTGAATGACAGTTAAATCATTTTAACACTTGAAGGTTCCGACTTGCAATTATGCCAGGTTTTAAAGGGGTGAAATTCGTAGCTCTATGGTGACTAAAAAAGACCATAAGAGTTACGGGACCGCGGCTAATATGCTGCCTAAATGTGTATGCTAAGCAGGGCCTCCAAGAAAAATTTTACAAGGCGGACAAGACTGCTTTGAGGCCCCGTGGACAGACTGACACTTCTCTCAAATTTGAGGATTTGAGGTCCAATAAAACCACTGGTAAACTTTCATGAATGCTTTATTCCGTTTGCAGCACAATGTCTACAAGCATAATTCAGAAGTCTAAGTGAAATTTACATACTTAATTTTCTAAATAAACTAAAAATAGTTGAAAATACCCCCCAAAAATATCTAAATAAAACATCTATGGCTAAGGATAAGGAGTACTTCAGAGATTCACAGGCCCCTTCTTGGCTCTCGGACTGAACCCCCTCTCATAGAGCATGATTCTAAAGATGAATCCGTTTTTGCCCTTTTCAATTTAAGTTTTCCATTTTCAATATTACAGTCTACATGCAAATACAAATCAGAATATGAAGAAAATGTCTTCCTAGTTTCTTATAAGATATGTTAGATTACATCAAATAATACAAACTAAAAGTATCAATTAGTCTGTGTTACCATATGCATGTCTGAAATGAAGAGTGACAGTACGTCCTTTGTATCACTTTGTAAAAATTTATAATCTTGAAACAAAACTTCGTATTGAATGTATCCGATAATTTGATGTTCAATACATATGATGCTGTCATAAAATCTACTGTCACATGGTAAAACTCCATTGAATATTAACCAAACATTTATTAAGTGAAAAAGTACTAGTATAGCTATATGTATTACATAGTGCTGTTTGTAGAGGATTAATATATCTTTAGTGCTCTCTAAAGTTACTATTAAAGTGCATAATGCAAAAGGAATGATGGAGTTTGACATTTTGTGTTGTTTATAATCTTTGTAATTTCTAATTATTTTGAAAAGAATTTGAATTTCCTAATTACAAGGTGTAATGATTTTCTAAGACTTCAATATTGGAATTGTTTGTTACTCTTATAATGATACAAAAAGAAAGAAAGCTATAAAATAACAAATATTAATGCATGGCAATTGTTTCCTATTTTCATATTGGAATAGCCAGTTTAGCATTGCTATTGCTATTGTTATTTTTCGTGGATATATATTAAAATCTATTATGATTTTTATTTTATTTTATATATCGTAGCATAATATAAACAGTATTTCATTAAGGACAGTTTTTTTTATCTGCAATGTGATATATTTTATAATCTTTTTTTCTTTGAAACTACCTGTGCAATCAGTGCTCAACACCACTGAAGTTGTGAGTTCCAATCCCGTTCGTGGAGAGGAGTACTCGATACAACATTATGTTAAAACGTTCATCATCAGTGACTTGTAGCAGGTTGGTTGTGTACTCTTTATACTCTAACCATTATGTCATCTTTTTACCTGTGGCAATACAATCTCTGATAATCCTGCAGCTGCTCCATTGTCACCTTTTACCTACATCAGGCGAGGTGTACTCGATACAACATTATGTGATAAGGTTTGTCAGTGACTTGCGACAGGTTCGTGGTTTTCTGCGGGTACTTCGGTTTCCTCCAGTAATAAATGTGACCTCCATGATATAGACAACTGCTTTGACAACTATTTTACCCATTTTGTTCCTGTATTTAAATACTGTTATAGTGACAGCCGGAACCTTTGAACCGTAATGAGAGTCAGGGTCATTACGGTTTTCACAGTTTTCCGGTTGTTGACTGATTTTGTCTGTTTATATAATTATGAGTTTTGACTTTCCCTTTGTAAGATTGTTCGGAGTTCGGTAATTTTGTTATTACCCTTATAGCTGAATATTGTTGAAAGTGACGTTTAACACCCACAACCTTAACCCTTTTCTCTTTGATATACCGGGATAACTGAATTTACCGTTATCTATGCATTTATGTGAATCATACCTTTGACATTTTTGGATAAATTTTACACACTTGTGTGCTATTTACATGTGTATAATATGTAATAGGTTTACTTATTGCTACAATTGTTTCCTTTTCCCATTATTTCAGAATAAGATCATTACTCAAGTAAAAATAGCTAATGACAAAAGATAGTAATTAAAATATTCCAACAGGAAAAGACTGACCCATGGTGTCAATTGTACTATAATTTGGCTATTATTGATTATTATAATTTTACTGCTTTGGTGTTATTTTCATAGTAATTGATATATGTTATTATATTAGTTTTTTTTTTAAATAGAGCAATGTTGGGTCCAAAAAAATGTTGACTTGCAAACTTATTCTTTACAGCTTTTCCATTCTTAATTGAAGACATGATGTTGCGTTTAATCTCTTATATTTATGTATTATCAATTATCAATCACATCTGAAACATCAAGGTGTCAGTATATCAAACATAATCAATATTTAAATGTAATGATTTGTCTAGCTGCAATGATATGGAAATATGAAGATGATATATGTTTGTTGAATGCAATAAGATTACTGTATGTTTGGAGGGAAATTCAATATGGCTACGAACAGTAGCCTATAGTGAATAACATTTACATCTTGACAATTTATTGAAATTTCTCCATTTAACCAACTTGCCATATATGTTTTCTTAGTGTTGTTGCTTTGGGTTGATAAATCACAAACATGGCTGCTAAAGGACTAGTTGAACAGCTATGCAGAAGTCTCCTATTGGCAAAGCCTAAATCTGATTTCCAACACCTACTTATTTTTTCAAGGCTTCCACGTTGAGTTTGAAATGTTAGCCCGACTCTCAGTGCTTTCAGTGGTATGGTTGAACATTGCACCAATTGAGGTATTTTTAATGTTTCCAATTTATAATTACCAAATTGAATATAAAAAAATTGTGAATGGCCTAAAATTCAGGATAAATGTGAATAACCTTGATATGTTTAATTTATTTTCAATTTCATTTCGAGCCAACAAATAAGAAATGTATTTTAAATAAATTTTCACTTTTCAGTTTAAAAAAAGAAAAATACAAATAGTTTTCAAACTTCTTTCAATTAGTGCGTAGTTCAGGTACAACATGATTTTGTGTCAGATGAAAGATAACCGAATTTAAATTTTATTGTATTATCTTCACTCTGAGTGGACTAAAAATAGACGTAAATGAAATTTATATCTGTGCAGATCAAATTACATATAGTACCTTTATTCACATTGTTAAACATGATGCAAACCGGAATCATCATAGTTTTGTCGTTGTTTACTTGTTGTTCTGGTTTTTTATTGGATGATAGAACACAACCACAGACAACAACAATACCAACACTTTCTGATAAACATTTTAATATGTTATTCGATATTTTGGTAGACGAAAAACGTTCCCATTTAAAATTAGAAGAACGTACCATAAAACTCGAAAATGAACTACTGGCTACTCAGAAGGGAGTAACTAATAATTACCACACAGGAACAAAAAACAACGAAACTATAGGGCAATAAATGGTTACAGTTAATGCTTTGGATACAAAATATATGACATTGCAGAGCAAGTACGATTTGCTTCACTTTACATTTGAGCAGCTCCAGCTAAATCATACATCGTTAGAACAATTTGCCTTTCAACTGCAGCAAAAACTGGCAACCCTTGAGAGCCTGAAAGGTGTTGCTAACTTGGGAATGATTATCGATGCCCGTAATTAAACAAATAGCTTAGAATTAGAATTGCAAATGACAAACAATAAGCAAAGTTCGGTTGAAAACGATGTGAACGCAAGGAAACAAGACTTTATAGCACTTTTTAATAAAGCCGACTCAACCGAACATGAATTAGAACATGCCAAATTATCTATTAATAATAGCATGGCGAAATTACAAAATCAAACACTGTTGCAAATGGACAATATCTCTTCATCACTGGAACACAAATTTATTTCGATAGATGCAACGATACAAATATTGAAATACAACCAAAATATCACGTCCACAAACTTGACAGAGGAATTACGTAAAATATCTAATCGAGGTAGGTCAACATATTATCACATATATAATATGTGAATTTAATGTCCTACCTTTGTTTTTAATAATCTTTAAGTCAACATTTAATTTTCTATTAATATAAGGTACATATTTGAAGTTTAAAAATATCAAAAGAAAAACATAGAATTACCACTCGCCCTATCAACCATCTCAAGGTTTAAAGGACGTTCACTCCTAAGATATATGAGTTTGGTTCCCGCTAATAGTGTTGTGTGCTCAACACAACCTTGTATGGTAAATTTAGCGGTGATTAAGAAAATATCAGCGGTCTTCTCTATTTTTCCTCCAATAAAACTGGCAGTCACGATATAACTCAAATATTGTTGAAACTAGCATTAAACATTCCTAATCCTAACCCATGACCCTGGACATTATTTTATTATCTGTTATTTTCTTAAATGTTATAACAGACAAATAGCGAATATGAAGAATACGGAATACTTCGAAAGTCCAGCAGGTTGTCGATACCCACAAGTACCAACATATTAATAACACGTTTAAAGGAATAAATAGTAAAAGGATTAACTTCAAATAAAACAAATAAAAGAAAATGCTGTGAATTATTAACAAAAATCAACTGTCCGAAAAGTGATGTGACACCATAGAAATATATTAACGTCCAACATTCTCTGTTCTCTTAGTTTCAGTAATGACATGTCTAGATGGTGATCACCAGTATAGTGGTGGAAGTTTTGTGCCCCTCAAAGGGGTCAAGGTTATGAATGGAATTAGCACGACCGGTGTAAGAAAGATAACGCAAACTGGTACATTTACTTGCGAAACTGCGGGTCTCTATCTTATTTCAGCGTTTATACTGACAAACACAAATGGAGCTGTTACCGGAATGTACAGAAACAACAATCTAATTGCATATGGTCACTTTTCGTATAATGGACACCATCAAACAACCACAGTGGTGGTTCTCGAACGTTTAGATGTTAATGATATTATCTCTATCAAGACGTACTATAACATGTATATTAATGGGGGCCTTAACGGGTGTTTATCAGTAGTACAGATTACTATGTAACCAAAAAGAGACAGGAATTAACATTATTTCTTATAATGAGATGGGTTATGTGCACCTTTTTCTTATTCAGCGTGTATTTGTGAGAACCGATGATCTTCAACATTTTTTTACGATTTAGAGTCTGAATGTGTTTTGTGATGAGTACATTTGTAATTATTCCACCGAACAAGTAAACACTTCTCACGTTGAAATATTTTGTGTCTTTACCTCATACAGATATAAGTAAACGTAATAGACAGTCGACACTAGCAGCCAACATCATATTGGTGTCAAGTTTCCTACTTTAAGCTATTCAAGAAATGAACTAAAATCGAGGATGCATTTGTCTCTAATTTCATTGACAAATATCAAGTCCTTATTTGAAACTACGATATCGCGACGATTGAGTATGAAGTTCTGGAAGTCGCTAAAAGAAATGAAAACGTTTCTTATACAAATACTACACTTGGTTCCTATCAGGATTTCGTTGATAGAGGGTTGCTGCTAACAAGGAAGCTACTGAATCAAGGGGTTGACCGTTATGGAATATCTGTCACAAATGACCACCGATATGTTCCACTTTTCGTAAACATTTCCCTGTCCTTTCGTCATTCATGACTTATCACCGGGTGTGTAACTAGATTAACAGGACGGGTGTTACTAGCGGAGCAGGAACTGCTTACCCTTCCGGAGCACATGAGTTCACCCCCGGTTTTTAGTGGGGTTCGTGTTACTCGATCTTTAGTTTTATATGTATGTTTTGTACTTTTTCTTTTGGTCATTGTGGTCTGTTCTTCTTCAATATACGGATTCTGATTACCCCTGTGGTATCTTTTGGCCATTGTGTTGTCTGTTCTTCTTTGATATACGGATTCTGATTACCCCTGTGGTATCTTTTGGCCATTGTGTTGTCTGTTCTTCTTCGACAAACGGATTCTGATTACCCCTGTGGTATCTTTTGGCCATTGTGTGGTCTGTTCTTCTTCGACAAACGGATTCTGATTACACCTGTGGTATCTTTTGGCCATTGTGTGGTCTGTTCTTCTTCGATATACGGATTCTGATTACACCTGTGGTATTTTTTGGCCATTGTGTGGTCTGTTCTTCTTCGATATACGGATTCTGATTACACCTGTGGTATCTTTTGGCCATTGTATTGTCTGTTCTTCTTCGACAAACGGATTCTGATTACCCCTGTGGTATCTTTTGGCCATTGTGTTGTCTGTTCTTCTTCGACAAACGGATTCTGATTACACCTGTGGTATCTTTTGGCCATTGTGTTGTCTGTTCTTCTTTGATATACGGATTCTGATTACCCCTGTGGTATCTTTAAACTCTTCTTACGTTAACACGAATGATTAAATTCATCAATTGATAAAGCGTTTGATTATGGATGCTAACATGCTGGATGTGAGAAGGGGTTTTTGCGAAGATGTGATTTAGTTTTTAAGGGTGTGAGTACAGACGGACGAGATTACCATACAGAAATGAATAGTAAAATATTCGAAAAGTGGATTGGAAAACAATTAAGTGCCAGCTGTGCCAAAAAAGTATCATAATTCTGGACAATGCATCATATCACAGTGTTCGTGTTGAGGGCACAAAACCTCCAACATCTAATTCAAGAAAGGCTGATATGACAGAATGTTTAACTAAGATTGATGTGCAATTTCACAGTAAGTCTACAAAACCTAACCTATATGAAACTATCAAATCTAAAAAAAATAGGTTCTGTATATAAGGTAGATGAATTTCTTAAAAAGAGTGCCGAGACTCATCACTTATCATTGTGATTAGAACCCCGCTTAGTTTCTTTGGGGTGATTTAAAGGGATTTGTTGGTCGGAAAAACTCAACTTTCAAACTTAATGATGTTAAATCACTTATCAAAAAAGGATTTGATCATACAGATGAAACAAAACTTGCAAAATCCATGTGATCATATTAAAAACATTATTGAACCAACCTACTGGAAGAATGATGCTATGCAGGATGAAATTCTAAAATGTATAATTAACATTGAGTCAGACTCTGAATCTGACAGTGACAATGATATGGCAAGTGATGGTAATGAGACTAAAGATTATCAGTGGCCATACTATTAAATTTAACGTAAGTATTTTTGTCTCTAATTTAAGAGAGAAATAAAATCCAAGAACTTACTTTTTATTAGCAAAGGTAGTTGTTCCCCTTCGTAAAATAACTGTACTAGTTATGTATATCAATTTATAATAATGTAATACTACTATTCACAAATCACAAAAAAACACAAATGTTTACAAATTGCATATAATTGCATAACAATAACTGCAGATATTTTTGCAGTTAGAATATGGGTACATGCTTAAATTTTGAGAAAATGAATTCATCTTATGACATAAGACTTGAATGATGTCCAAGTTTGAATGCTGGTCACTTTTGATATTTGAATGTCATATGTCACATGGTACAATGAAATATACATTGAAAGCTCATGTCTATTATTTTGATTTCATGGCTTGGTTATTACACTATTTGTACTCACTCCATCCAGATTTTTACACCTTTGAAAATATAATTAAGACCTAATGGGTGTCTTTTTGTATAACTAAGGACCAAAAATTTTGAAATTAATTGTCAGATTTCGTATATATCATATATTAATGAACATCTAGAAAAAAATGTTGCTTTGATAACCGGATTTTTAAGAATTTTTTTCTCAAGATTTATAGAAGTCAAACTATACACAAGCTTTTGAACATTGCACCAATTAGGTATATTTGAATTTTCTAATTTATAATTTCCAAATTGATCATAAAAATGGTGAATGGCCTCAAATCCAGGATAAAATGTGAATGACCTTAATATGTTTAGGTCATTTTAAATTTTAATTTCGAGACAAGAAATCAAAAATGTATTTTAAATCAATTTTCAATTTAAGAATGAAAATTAAAAATAGTCGAAAATGTTTTTGATAAACGTTTCCCCAGGAAGACTTTGCACCTGTATCAGGCCAGGTACAAATAAATTTTGTGTCAGATAAAAGATAAACGAATTCAATTTTTATATTATTATCTTGAATGCACTAACATAGACGTGATTTAAATTGTTATCTGTGCCAATCAAATTACATATAGTGCCTTTGTTCACATTGTTAAACATGATTCAATTAGGAATCATCATAGTTTTGTCGTTGTTTACTTGTTGTTCTGGTTTTTTATTGGATGATAGAACACAACCACAGACAACAACAATACCAACACTTTCTGATAAACATTTTAATATGTTATTCGATATTTTGGCAGACGAAAAACGCTCCCGTTTGAACTTAGAAGAACGTGTTGTATTACTCGAAAATGAGCTACTGGCTACTCAGAAGGGAGTTACTAATAACTACCACACAGGAACAAAAAACAACGAAACTATAGGACAACAAATGGGTACAGTTAATGCTTTGGATACAAAATATATGACCTTGCAGAGCAAGTACGATTCGCTTCACTCTAAATTTGAGCAGCTCCAGCTAAATCATACATCGTTAGAAAAATTTGCCTTTCAACTGCAACAGAAACTGGCAACCCTTGAGAGTCTGAAAGGTGTTGCTAACTTGGGAATGATTATCGATGCCCGTAATTATACAAATAGCTTAGAATTAGAATTACAAATGACAAACAATAAGCTAAGGTCGGTTGAAAACGATGTGAACGCAAGGAAACAAGACTTTATAGCACTTTTTTAATAAAGCCGACTCAGCCAAACATGAATTTAATAACATCATGGCGAAATACCAAAATCAAACACTGTTGGAAATGGACAATATCTCTTCATCACTGGAACACAAATTTATTTCGATGGATGCAAAGCAAAACATGTCTCAATTACAACTCAACAAGCTCAACTCAACGATACAAATATTGAAATACAACCAAAATATGACTTCCACAAAATTGACAGAGGAGCTACGTAAAATATCTAATCGAGGTAGGTAACATATTAACACATATATTAGATATAAATTTAATTTCATACCTTTGTTTATAATAATCTTTAAGGTCAACATATAATTTTCTATAATATGACGTACATTTTTGAAGTTTAAAAATATCATAAGAATAACATAGAATTACCACCCACCCCAACAACCATCTAAAGGTTTAAAAAGATTTATGAGTTCGGTTTTCGGTTAATGGTGTTGTGTGCCCAACAGAACCTTATATGGTAAATTTGGCGGTGATTAACAAAATAACAGCTGTCTTCTCTATTCCTCCACCAATAAAACTGGCAGTCACGATATAACTCAAATATTGTTGAATCTAGCATTAAACATTCCTACTCCTAACCCATGACCCTGGACATAATTTTATTATCTGTTATTTTCTTAAATGGTATAACAGACAAATCGCAAATATGAAAAATACGGAATACTTCGAAAGTCCAGCAGGTTGTCAATACTCACAAGTACCAAAATATCAATAACACGGTTTAAAAAAAATAAATAGTAAAAGGATTAACTTCAAATAAAAAAGAACAAAAGAACATGATGTTGGTTCTTAAACAAATCAACTGTCCGAACAATGGTGTGACATCAGAGAAATATATTAACGTCAGACATTCTCTTTTTTTTAGTCTCAGTAATGACATTTGTGGATAGTGATCGCCTGTACATTGCTGGAAGTATTGTGCCCTTCAACATGGTCAAGGTTATGAATGGAAAATTAGCACGACCGGTGTAGGAAAGATAAAGCAAACTGGTACATTTACTTGCGAAACAGCGGGTGTCTATCTTATTTCAGTATTTATAATGACAAACACAAATGGAGCTATTACTGAAATGTACAGAAATAACAATGTAATTGCAAATGGTTACTTTTCGTTAAATGGACACTAATAAACAATCACAGTGGTAGTTCTCCAACGTTTAGATGTTAATGATATCATCTCTATCAAAACGTATCATAACATGTATATTTATGGGGGTCTTAACGGGTGTTTATCAGTAGTACAGATTACTATGTAACCAAAAGAGAAAAAATTGATATTATTTCTTATAATGACGGGATATGTGCCCTTTTTCTTATTCAGTGTGTATTTGTTAGCTCCGATGATCTTCAACATTTTTTATTGAATTGGTGTAGTCAATCCTTGTATACATAAAATCGCAACAATCATTCCAAATTAATAAATATATGTACAAAAATGTGTTTTGTGATGAATACATTTTGTAATTAATCGACCGAAAATGTGAACACTTCTAACATTGAACTATATATGTATTTACACTTCTAACATTGAACTATATATGTATTTACACTTCTAACATTGAACTATATACGGGGTGTATGTATTTACACTTAAAACCTAACGTAACGTCGATACATATCCTTGTCTATCATTAATTTATCGGAAGTGATTATGACTACTATCAGTTTTGTTTCTTTACCCTTTTTTGACCGCATCGGTGTTGTAATGGTTAGCGTGCTTACCTCGAGTGAGGTAGATCGTGAGTTTGGGCTCCGATCTGGTCAAACAAACGACTATGAACTTGATATCTGTTGCTTCACCGCTAAGCACACAGCATTAAGGAAAAAGTGCAAATACTGGTTGACTCGTATCAGGATATTGTGTTCGAGTGCGCCGACATATATATCCGTGTACTGTTGTTTCAGTGGGCTAGCACTAATAAAATCAAAATAAGAATGTTGGTCTAGTATAAAGCGGACCTCATTATCACCTCATTGAAAATAAACGTGTTCTCGCCATGATATAGCTGAAAAATTGATGAGTTGGCGCTAAGCAACAATCATCACTCTTTACCTATTACAGATATAAGCAAAATTAAAGATCCGCCTCTGAAAACTAGCAGCCAATATAGCATTGGTGTCAAGTGTCCTACGTTAGGCCTTATAAGGAATGAGCTAAATTCGTCATGTATTTGCTGCTAAGTTTATTGACAAATGTCAACATCTTTTTTGTTACCACGATATTGAGACGATTGAGTATGAACTTCTGAAAGTCGCTAAAACAAGTGAAATCGTTCCTTATACAAATTCTACATTTAAAATTCTCCCGTGTTCGAGAGAGCCTATCAAAAAAAAAATGTTTCAATTTATTTCTGGTTTTATATTTAAGGAGTTTAGTGTTGACCTGAAAAATACCCTCGACATTCGGTCTCAAGCTCATACATCATCGAAAAGAAAAGTTTATTTTAATTCTTGTTTTATTTGGAGAGCTTAGTGACGACATGAAAAATACCATCAGCATTCGGTTTGAAGCTCAAACATCGTCGATGAGATGCGCTTCCGCATTTACGCAATAAAGCTTGTCAATTAGTGAGGTCACTTGCTATTTCTGAGTACTTAGTTTTACAACTAAAGCTGACCACCACTGCAACTGAAATATTGTTTGAAATAAACGTTAAAGAAACCCTAATCACCAGCATCATTGGCCACAAAAAACAAAAAACAACAAAAACAACAAAAAACAAACAAAAAACACAAAAAAACAACAACGCAACACAGAAAACTAAGGAGATGAGCAACACGGACCCAACCAAAAACCGTGGCTACGTTAACACAGATAATAAAATGTATCAATTGATAAAGCGTTTATTTATGGATGCGAAACGTCACTTTCAACAATACTTTGAACAGATATATCAAGTTTGGGATGTGTGTTTGCTATAAGATAATTGGAAAAACATAATATACCACACTGTCGGAAAATAACAAATTAAAGCCCATAGTCTAGGGACATTTAGCTTTGACGTTAGTATTATCCTTTATTATCTTCCAGACATGATACATCTGTTTAATTACACCGAATGTCTTCCAGGGGTTAGAGTTACGGTATTTAGCATCACTTTCAACAATATTTCAGTCATGAGAGGGTTTCGAACTCACAACTTTAGGGTTGATAGGCACTGATTACATATGTAGCTATAAATCAAAGTACCATACGAGCATGACCACGACAGCCCTTGAAATGTCATTGATAACAATACATAAATAAATATTTGCTGTTTCCGTTATTTTCGAATTTGATTAATCACATGCACTTTGTCTGACATAGACGACGTTAAAGAAGAAATATTCAGGATGTTTTTGCAGTATAAACCTGGTGAGGATGAAAAGGGTATAAACACAATTTGACAATACCACGGCACAGATTGTAGAAATTAAACCCCGAACAGATATATCATGCGTCTTTGCGAACAAATACTCGTCGGTAGCCAATACAATTTCGCGAGTCGATTGTCGAGGAAATGTTGGTCTGAAGACCGACATTATTCAGAAATACACCTCCCAACATAATAAAGCATCATAAATGTGTTTAATTACACCGAAAAACATTAAGAAATATTGCTAAATAAAATAGTACTATTTTGCGTGATGTATTCTATAATTTTTATTTCAGAAATGTCATGTTATTTTTAGTTATTGTCTGTCGTTTCATTTTATGGAATACTTCCGGTTTACAAATTTTGACTAACTTCATTATAATAATTTTTAAACTAGATGTGTCGGAACGACACGAATGTCCCCGTCGTGAAAATTAAGCAGGCTCGTAAATGTTTCACCCTTTTTTCATTCCATCAGTAATAGGCTAAGAATAACAAATGAATTTCAAAGTTGATCTGTAACTTATGATTATACACTCTCATACCAAACATCAAGTCAATATCTCAAATCATAGTGAAATAAAGTGGTGACAACTAAATATTTGGCCAAATTTCAAAGTCCAAGGGCCATAACTCGGCCGAAAATCATTGGACCGGAACGAAGCGTAAACTTGATCTGTAACTCATCATTATACACTCATATGCCAAACATCAAGTCAATATCTCCAAGCATAGCGAAAAAAGTAGTGACAACTAAATATTTGGCCAAATTTCAAAGTCCAAGGGCCATATATAACTCGGCCAAAAACCATTGGACCGGAACGAAGCGTAAACTTGATCTGTAACTTATCACTATACACCCACATACCAAATATGAAGTCAATATCCCAAAGCATAGTGAAAAAAAAGTGGTCGCAACTGTTTTATTTCGGAATTACGGGCATGGGTAACACTATATATGTCCCGGCCACTTAGTGGCGGGGACATAACAATGTCATTTTATTTAAATTGGAGACCATTATTATAAAGTTGAATCATGTCTAGATTGTATATTGATATTTGTTTTCGTGGTACCTTCCAGTATCTAACAGGATGCTTGTTGGTGTACTTTAAATCCTATTTCTATGACACTAAACTTATAAGTTCACCAGTTTAAGGTATGTGGAAAGTGTGCCAACATTGTTTGATGCTAAACACTTGAAAGTATCAAAATCTTCATCAGTGGAAGAGAAATTTAAGACCAAAGCGGATTTTCCTTCTTCCGTGGATTCCTCCTTCATCAATGTGTACCTCCGTTTGTATTGTTCCGCAATTGTAATACTGATCGTTTTATTCCATACACCAATCAGATTGTCCGCTTTATACCACTGAATAGAGTTAATATCTGGTTCAGAGATAACCAGACACTTGACAATGATATTGGTACCAATCACAATCTTTGCTACGTTGCTTTCTTGAATTGTTTCTGTGCCATTCATTTTAACTTCAATTTTCAGATGAGGTTTAACTACAAGATAAAAAGAATATAATAAGATCATATCATTTTTACGATGAAACATACACAGCCTGTTTATAAAATAAAGCTGAATTATATTGTAACAATGACGTCGGACGATAAAGCATTGATGTTGGAGAATCTGTTCTGTAATCCTGTCAGAAAGTCAATAAACTTCAGCAAATAATTCCATTGTTTAAAATGAGGATAAACTATCAATATTCTTTTAATCAATTTTCAACCTGACAAAATGGCCAATATTTAATGTTGTGGATGAAATGACAATGTGCTGTCAAAAAATGCTGATGTTGATACTTTCATAACGGTTCATTGTTACATGTTGTATGAGTGAGAGAGTAATTGTTGTTTAGCGCCAACTCGGCAATTTTTCAGCTATATCATGGCGAGAACAAATTAATATTCAATGAGATGATAATGAGATCCGCTTTGTACTAGACCAACACGCTGAGTTCGATTTTTATAGTGCTAGCTCACTGAAACAACATTCCGCGGATAGACATGTCGCTGCGCTCGGACACATTATTCTGAATCCGCTCGGACACATTATTCTGAATCC
The DNA here is from genome assembly GCA_963680875.1 of Bathymodiolus brooksi. Lineage (NCBI taxonomy): Eukaryota > Metazoa > Mollusca > Bivalvia > Mytilida > Modiolidae > Bathymodiolus > Bathymodiolus brooksi. The sequence goes on from OY804577.1 coordinate 111,717,148, forward strand.
GCTCGGACACATTATTCTGAATCCGAGCCAAGTAGATAACTATAAAACATTTTCATAACATAAAACAATTATTGACTTGGGAATAGGTTGCTATCTAACTTGTCAATTTTTAAAAACATATATTCACCTCGCTTTCGGCTCGGTGCATATGACATTTTATAAGGTTGATAAATCCTGATGGCAACCTATCCAAAGCCAATAATTTGATAATATATCATATTCTTAGCGTGTTTAATCAATTAATTAAGCTTTTTAATAATCCCGGTGGTTAAATGACTGCATGAGAATTCCCGCTATTTTACCTTCCGACTGCCATTAACGACGGAAATGAACATCTTAAATATATTAACAACTATATTTTTGACATTTTGGTCAGATGAGAAGCATATTCTCCTTCTGCTACCAGTGGATTACGACAGTTTTCCACTCTCGAACTGTATGTATCTGATTTTATAAAACCAAACATCAAGTTTACTATGAGGTTTGGGCCCATAAAACTACCTTATCCCCGCCACGTTCTATTGAAATGCCTATACCAAGTGGGGAAAGTGAGCGGTCATGTACTTGTGTGTTAGGGGTCATGTACTTGTGTGTTAGGGGTCATGTACTTGTGTGTTAAGGGTATCGATTTTGCCTCTTTCTACGATTGTGATATTTGACTTTGAAATTGTTCTGACAGTGTGGTACTTCTTTTTTCACTAAGATAAATATCACATCAAATGCATTATTCTTTAATCACTTACACTGTACAACAAGAGTGAAATCCAAATGTGTTTTGCCTTTCTCGTTTTGAACAATACATCTATACGTTGCACTACAATGTCGTGTGATGTTGACAATCTCTAGCTTGTTCCCCGTTATTCCTGTGTTCATTAAATTAGTCCAATTAACATATATCAATTAACAAAATATATACAATAAGACAAAAAATCATGTACTTGTCAGGTAGCAGTCGTGGTCGTGATCGTATGGTGGTTGCATTTACAACTACCTATGCAATCAGTGCCTAACACCACTAACGCTGCGAGTTCGAATACCACCCAGGCGGTACAACATAATGTGATAAAGCTTGTCAGTGACTTAAATTACGACATGTCGGTGGTTGTCTCCGGGTACTCAGGTTTCCTCCACCAATAAAACTGATATAACTGAAATATTGTTGAAAGTGGCGTTAAACACCATTAACCAAAGCAAACCAACCATGTACTTGTGCTATAAAGGTTATAATGTTGTGTTAATCACAATGCTTGTAGTGACTTTATACAACAATTACTTGTTCAAATTATAATTTGTTCCTGCGATTATGCAATTTATTATACCATTTTTTGTTTTGGGCACATAAAACTAGTTTCACCCCGCCGCTTTTTATGGAGGTTCCTGTACCAAGCCAGGAAAGTGATCGGTCATGTATTTGTGTCGTAGGGGTATCGTCTTTGTCTCTTTCTACGATTTATCTATTGGACGGTGGAAGTGTTCCGACAGTGTGGTATTTGTATGTTTTATTTTATATCCCATCCAGATAGTACTGACGTAATAATCACATGTAAACAAGAATCCATCATTCATGTATACCTCTCCTTTTCCTACCAGTGCATTTTTCGGTATATGTCGTTTCAATTGCCCGTGTTGTTTGTATCCCAATGGGCACAAACTCCTCAATTTTTTTTTGGATATGGGTGCTTTTAATATGTATTTATTTACACATTACATTCTCAACCAAGGTTATTCGAAGCCAAAACTGACCTCCTTCACACCATACATTATATGGTTGCCGCCATCAACTGGTTGTTTCATAATAATCGTGTCTGAATTTATAACATGCAGTTAAATATTTAGATGTCGGTTGAGACAATGCTAAAGAATTGGGGAATTCAGAAAGGGTTCAAGTATATATATATCTTACACAACGTTTGAAGATATCAAAAGGGGGATCAGACGCCGTAAATCGAAAAAGTACTGACAAATACAATGGCCAAATAAAAAGAGACAAACAACGAACTACAAAACGCAACCCAGAAAACCAAAGATCGAGCAACACGAGCACCGGGGGTGAACTCAGGTGCTCAGGAAGGGTTAGCAGTTCCTGTTTCACATGTGGCACCCGTCGTGTTCCTGTTAGACGACACGAATATCATCTAATATGGAAATCGTTCCTGACATCAGCCAAAGTAAATGTTTATATATTTATCACCTATGGGTCTGTCTGTTTTATTACTATGAATGAACCACGTTGTATTATACTTGTTCGATGATACAGAAGATGTTGCATTACACCACAGTTCTGCACTGTATCCCTCTGACACAATCGTTGTCTTATTTGAGTGTTCAATGATATTTGGTTTGTCTGAAATAAATACATATATTTATATAAAATATATAGACGGATTAGGTTTTTTTCACAGATATTGGAACTTAATCTCCATAAATCACTAAATAACGATACAAATTAAAAATAATATATATCTAGACAGTCGACATCTGGCACACAAATCAATGAAGCCTCCCTTTCAGCTGAGTAAAACGGTATAGAGCAATTATCCTTTATTTGTCATGTTTATATGTTTATATGACATAAGGTTTCAACAGTCAAATGGTATTTAATAAACGAAACTGTTGTAAATCAAACCCAAGATTTTCTTCTTCATTATCTCCCTTTACAAGTCATTGACAAATGATGTGTTAAATCCATGATATAATAACATACAAGAAGAAATATTCAGACTTTCCATAACCGCATCGGTAGTGTGAGTTTGATCCCCTGTTGGTTCAAGCCATAGACTATAAAAGTTGTATTTGATGTTTCTCTGCTAATAACGCAACATTAATGAGAAAATGAATAGCCTGGTTAGCTCGGAATCAGGATAATGTGTCCGAGTGACGCGAAACGTCTACCCACGGAGTGTTGATTCAGGGAGCTAGCACTATTAAAATCCGACTTAGCGTGTTGGTCTGGTGCAAAGCGGATATCATCATATCATCGAATCTAACTTGTTTTAGCAAATTGCATGACTGGAAAGCAAATTGTTCATACAACAATCATGAACTCATTCACTCACTCACTTACTCTTACCTCTCAGTATGATATTGTAAGTTATGAGTGGTTGTTCCTCATTTCTAGGATTTCTATAATAACAAGTGTAGCTGCCAACATTCTTTTCTGTGATTTTCAGTATAGTTAACTGTATCTCGCCATATTTTGTTTTTCCTATAGCGTAAGAACCGGACTTTATCAAAGTAGTACCGAGTGATATATAGTCAATTCCGAACTTCCATATAAACATATTGTCATCCTGAAATATAGGGAAAATATTTGGGGGATATTTGATATTTTAAAATTACAATATATATCTTACAAAGAACATATACATTCAAAGTGCATAGTTATGTTTAATTAGCGAATTTGCAATATTTTGTCATTAAGATTAGCTAGCGAGGAGGTGCGTATATTGTCAGAAAACATAAAGTGCATTCTTACCAGCTTTACAAACAAAAGAGGCTCCTTTTTGTTTTGTTTTGTTTTTTTGTTCTTGTTTTGTTTGAATTATTTGTTGGTTTTTTGGGGGGAGGGGGGCTGTTTGGCAGCAAGTCCAAATTAATTTCATTTTTACCGCCAATATACGTTTATTGTGTTTATCATACAAAGTGAAAAAATCCAAAACCATAGAATGAAAACTGAAGAAACCGAGCTGCTATATTGGGTTCTATGGTGTCCTCTATCACATCCGCGCTAATAAAAATACCGTTTCTATTCGTCGTTCTACATGAATCTGGTACAAGAAAAAACGTTAGGTCCATGACTAAATAACACTGAAATTTTATTTACCCCTTATTGGTACTCAAAATCACACAAGTGCAGGATAAAAGGTTTTATTTACATTATGTTGTCCATTATTACAGAATAAAATGCGAGCCTGCATTCGAATATGTATTCGTTATGCTTACTAGTGATACCTGATACATTGTACTATCTAAGTATGTAAAATATTTAATTTATTTGCTGTCCATAAGACGTCTGTAACCAAATTATCTTGTCTGTGTCTACTTGGACATCAAATACCATGATCTATCTCAACAACAAGATTGGTAGCTTACAATGTTGTGGTACAATGGTAGTTGTTTAGTAGGGTGCCTAGCCAATAATTAATGTGTTGTTCTAAGAAATAAAACGACACTTTCAAAATGTTTACATTTGAAAAAAAAAATATACAGTCCGACAAAAGTTAAGCACCACCTGACTTGTTTCAATAATATCTTTTCTAATAATGAACTTATTTCAAATCGGTTTGCTGTTTTCGTTACCTGTACACACATACTTACTTACCTGTGAAACAGGTGATTGATCGATTTTTATTTATGTGTATATGACAGGGTGTGTAAAGTGCCACGTGTACTTTTCAACATTTGTGTTTGCGAACAAAAGCAGATTTTTTTTGTGTAGAGTTTTAAGTTTCATTTTCTATTGGTTTGGTATGGTGCGGCGAAAATTAACCATACCAGAAAGGTAGCAAGCTGTTGGCATGCATAACGGTGGTTTTAGCCATAGAAGGGTAGCAGACCACTTCAGGGTTAACCATTCCATCATTGTACGACTGATGCAGCATTTTCGTCAAACGGGGAATGTTACTGACCGTCCACGTGCAGGTAGACCTCGCAAAACGACGCCGAGAGAGGACCGGCTCATATCCAGACGGGCGCGGCAACGGCCGTTCAGTACAGCTGGTGCACTTCGTGGTAATTTAGCGTTTGGAGGCCACATTAGCACACGCACTGTAATCAGACGCCTACACCATCAGGGAATGCGAGCGCGACGACCCATAAAACGTCCACAGTTGACATTACGTCATCGCCATGCTCGATTTGACTGGTCACATGATCATTTGGGGTGGACTATTCGCACATGGAGACGGGTACACTGGACTGATGAAAGTCGTTTTTTGCTACGCCCTACCGACGGTCGTGCAAGGGTTTGGCGCCAACGAAACACTTCATTTCAGGACAACCACATTTTGGGCACAACTGCTTTTGGGGTGGTGGTGTAACTGTATGGGTTTTTTTTCCTTTGACTGTAAGTTGGACTTGTACACTCTTGATGGTAATCTGACAGGCCAAAAATACCGTGACAATGTGCCCGCTCCACGCGTAATCCCCCATTTCGACAATCATGCGTTGGCTGACAGTCCAATGTTCATGGACGACAACGCTAGGCCACATAGAGCCCGAATTGTACAACATTCTTTACAGCAAGAGGCTGTTCAGACAATTCCATGGCCTGCGATTTCGCCAGACATGAACCCTATAGAGCATGTATGGGACTTTATTGGCCGAAAAATTAACCAACGCAATCCAAAATGTCAAAATATTGACGAATTAAGAACTGCTATCTTACAGGAGTGGCAACAGTTCTCCCAAGAACGGCTTAGGCGTCTTGTGCGAAGCATGACGAGACGTGTTGCAGAACTTCACAATAGGCGCGGTGGATATACTCGTTATTGATTTTCATGCCTTACACATACGCACAATAGATGCATTTAAAAGTTCTTAAAATCTGAAGACTCTGCATTTTAATGCAATGTTAAAAACTTCCATCAAAGACAAACTGGTTTTACGTTTTTCCAGCGTCTGTTTTGAATCCCATTTTTGCCACGTAAGAAAAATGGTGATATCTATTTTATTGTTTTAACAGTATTGATGTAAAAAAATATATCGATAAAAATATAGGGTGGTGCTTAACTTTTGTCGGAGTGTATATATTATTATCAAAGGCTATAAGATTTTAAGCCTTTGGGACACTTTGTTAAGCATAAAAGATACCTTGTTTTATGAAAATGCAATTCGAACTTGCAACTACATTTTGCGTTTGTATATCTATATTCACTGTTTATCTAAGTGCAAATTTTGATAATATGATATCTGCCATGTGGGTGCATCAAAAGCTACTTAAACAAGGCTACGTTGCTCATATGTTGAAGTCATCGCCACAACAATTATACGGTCGTCATCACCATCTGGTTGACCGCTACGAAATATCCATATCTCGAATGATAAAGGACATTTTACCTTTTATGCAGATGTTTGCTTTCCTCTATCACTGCCGAGACTTTTGCCAGACTTGACTGTATATATGAGTAACAACGGCGGGTGTCTTATAAAAAGCAGGAACTGTTACCCTTCATGAGCACCTGACATAACCCGCGGTTTTTGTGGTGGGGTCCATGTTGCTCATCTTTTTAGTTTTTATGTTACAACCTATTTTGTGTTTTTACGTTGAGTTCCGTGATGTGATGTCCGTTACGATTACCGCATAAAAATGATGTCCGGTTCATCTTTTCCTCCAGTTGTTTGTAGGAGGGCTCATGTCTTATTTGCGTTATTTATGTTTGTTTGCGCATAGTTGTGTCCAAAACATATTGTACTGTGTATATGTTTTGTTTGTCTTTGTCATGTGTGCTCTATGTTGCAAGTTTCTCTGGGTTGTCCATTTTTGATAACCCCTTCGGTATTCTCTAACGTTTACTTAAGACGATATGTTGCGTACAATCAATACCCATTCACAATCTTAACCTCTGACCTCATGGTCAATTTTGTATTCATAATATTTGGGATGTCAGTAGATCACTCTCATTTTGATGTGTTGTGTACCACCATGACCCACATATGCCCTTCCAATCTGAAGACAATGTCAAATTATTCAATTTTCCTCGGCACATTTCCAGATGATAACTTTATTTTTCTTTATTTCACCACGTTTATGTTTTATTCTTAAAACTCAATACCACGTTGTGTTTAACATTTATTGATAAACACCTGAACGAATTGACGGATATAGTGCACTGAAACTAATGTGTGCTTGGCTCTGATTTGAAGCCTATCGTAAGTCATACACATTCATGAGTTTAACTCATCTCAAATCTTAGATTTCTGTCAAATATAAGAATATTAAAAAGTAAAACATTTCCAGTTTCTTCATTATAACAATAGTATGACCATTTATTTTCTGTCTGTCTGTACTTTGATTTACGGCGTCTACTTACACCTTTTGGTATCTTCAAACTTGGTCTCAAGTTTATGGAGAAACCCATTACATGATAAAGATAAACAGTGTACATTTACCTAACAGTTACATTCACCGTCACTGGTGCCATCGTGACCATGATCGTATGGTAGTTGGATTTACAACTACCTGTGGATTTACAACTACCTGTGCAATCAGCACCTATCACCACTAAATTTGTGAGTTCGAACCCCGTCCATAGCGAGGTGTAATTGATGGATACAACATTATGTGATAACGTGTGTCAGTGACATGCGACCGGTCGGTGATTTTCTCCGGGTACTCCACCAATAACACTGACCGCCACGATATAGCTGAAATATTGTTGAAAGTGGTGCTAAATACCATAACTATAACCCCTGGATGACGTTCGGTGTAATTAAACAGATGTATTATGTTTGGAAGTTAATTAAGAAATATGCTAAATTTTTGAACAGGTTAGACGATATTACCTGGTTTGGGACGATTTACCCTTAATAAACCGCGAACTTGGCGAAGTTTACTCGATACAGCATTATATGATAAAGTTTGTTAGTGACTTTGCGACATGTCGTTAGTTTTCTCCGGGTACTCCGGTTTCCTCTACCAATAAAACTGACCGCCACGATATAACTGAAATATTGTTGAAAGTGGCGTTAAACACCATAAAACCAACCAATCCACTGTCACTGCATTATCAAATATAAAAATATAATGTTTGTCTATTAACATTTGCTTATTATGTAAGTACCTGTTGTTGATTTGGTTTTTTACATAATAGACATTCATTTCTGTTTAGCAAGTCTACCCAACAGTTTCGTCGTTCTACATCTGTAAAATGGACATTCATAACCATTTACACACATGTTAAATAATTTATGAACAAACATACATTTCTAATATAGTGTGCACGATCGGTTTCTGGAATAACTATCACGGGTACACTCAAAATCAAAAGATTGCAAAGCCAACTAATTTAAAAAGCTTCGGGTTCAAGAAAACCAAAGGTCCTCAACGTATATATAATAATATCCCATTTTAGACGGGTTAACACGGAATGTATTGAGGGTTAGCATGTATATACTTAAATCTGCAAATACTTATATGGCGTTAAACACCAATCAATCAAGCAAATACCTATAATACGTTATAAAGGATTGTTTGGTTTGGAACGTTTAATTTCTGGCCTTATGTACCTGACGAAATGTCATTATGGCAACACAATAAATTGTAGAGCTATTGCAAAGTGTTTGTTATTTTAATTCACATCTAATTACATGCCAGCTGAATTGAAGGTCAAATTTGAGTTCATCAAAACGTATACTATATTAAAAACAAGAACATAATATCAACGTTTTCTTTTGGAGTGTTTAGTACATAAGCATATTGGTTGGCAGTTGGCTTAATAAAGGACAAATTTAAGATGCATATAACTGGAAACACTGCAATGACTAACTTTTTATACCTGTCAGGTCATCTACCAGCTCTACCGAATGACTCACTTGCAATACCTGTCGGGTCATCTATCAGCTCTACCGAATGACTTACTTGCAGTACCTGTAGGGTCATCTATCAGCAGCTCTACCGAATGACTTACTTGCAGTACCTGTCGAGTCATCTATCAGCTCTACCGAATGACTTACTTGCAATACTTGTCGGGTCATCTATCAGCTCTACCGAATGACTTACTTGCAGTACCTGTCGGGTCATCTATCAGCTCTACCGAATGACTTACTTGCAATACCTGTCGGGTCATCTATCAGCTCTACCGAATGACTTACTTGCAGTACCTGTAGGGTCATCTATCAGCAGCTCTACCGAATGACTTACTTGCAGTACCGGTCGCGTCATCTATCAGCTCTACAGAATGACTTACTTGCAGTACCTATCGAGTCATCTATCAGCTCTACCGAATGACTTACTTGCAGTACCTATCGAGTCATCTATCAGCTCTACCAAATGACTTACTTGCAGTACCTATCGAGTCATCTATCAGCTCTACCGAATGACTTACTTGCAGTACCTGTCGGGTCATCTATCAGCTCTACCGAATGACTTACTTGCAATACCTGTCGGGTCATCTATCAGCTCTACCGAATGACTTACTTGCAGTACCTGTAGGGTCATCTATCAGCAGCTCTACCGAATGACTTACTTGCAGTACCGGTCGCGTCATCTATCAGCTCTACAGAATGACTTACTTGCAGTACCTATCGAGTCATCTATCAGCTCTACCGAATGACTTACTTGCAGTACCTATCGAGTCATCTATCAGCTCTACCGAATGACTTAAATTAATGTACTTGCAGTACTGTCGGGTAATATTACAGCTCTACAGAATGACTTACTTGCAGTACCTATCGAGTCATCTATCAGCTCTACCGAATGACTTACTTGCAGTACCTATCGAGTCATCTATCAGCTCTACCGAATGACTTACTTGCAGTACCTATCGAGTCATCTATCAGCTCTACCGAATGACTTAAATTAATGTACTTGCAGTACTGTCGGGTAATATTACAGCTCTACAGAATGACTTACTTGCAGTACCTATCGAGTCATCTATCAGCTCTACCGAATGACTTACTTGCAGTACCTATCGAGTCATCTATCAGCTCTACCGAATGACTTACTTGCAGTACCTATCGAGTCATCTATCAGCTCTACCGAATGACTTATATTAATGTACTTGCAGTACTGTCGGGTAATATTACAGCTCTACAGAATGACATACTTGCAATACCTGTCGGGTCGTCTACCAGTTGTTGTGATGTTTGAGGGAGAATACAAATAGTGGAAGCCATTAATACCAACATGGATACCTCATGAAAAACAGTCATCTATAAAAAAATATATATGCATTTTATTTAATTTTTGTATCCATTTGCTGAATTCAATGATACAAGATAAATTGCCTCCATATGGCGTTGCAGTGTTAATTGTTTTCCAAACCGAACATCATTGTGCAACAAAGATGAATGTAGATATACGTGAAAAAGAAAAAGAAAACCATCAGGCGTTCAGATAAACATCAACGTTTCATGAACAGGGCTTTTGCTGTTGTTCTGTATCTTAGAGTCATGGTGAAGTCGTTAATGATGATGATGAATAATGCCTCAACGTGAGACTTCTAACCTGCAGTTATGTGATACTGTTATAATATCACATATGATTGATTATATAAATGTTAATTAATAAGAGTGTGGTAATCTGCAATCAGTATGCAGGAATACCCTTCATCAGGTACACTAAAAATCAATTTAAAATTTTGAGAGCAATGAAACCAAAGGGCCTAAGCAGGATAGCAAAAATCAGCTAAGGTCACATATGTCTGAAGGAGGAGAACCTTAGCTTTATTAATAATTACATTATTTGGGAACTGTAAATTTCAGTAATAAATATATCTAATAAAACATGGACGGATGATACCATCGGCGACTAATAGTCCATCAGCAGATGTATCGACCCAGTGATAGTAATAACAACGTAGATATCACATCTAGTACGTACGACACGTTTCTGGAATAACCCTCATCAGGTACACTCAAAATCAAAAAATTGAAAAACCAAACCATTTAAAGTTTTGGGAGCAAAATATGGTATAATACCTTCTAAAATGATTTAAAGAACAGAATTGTGGGTCGTGTTTGCATATTATCAGTCATTAATTATCGTTTAACTTTTTTATTTTTAATATGGTACTGTAAATTGAAAGGATGCGTAGCATTATTCCGACAGCCCATAACTCCGACAGCCCATTACTCCGACAGCCCATTACTCCGACCACCCATTACTCCGACGGCCCATTTTTCCGACAATGCAAAATAGAACTCAATCCACAAATCCATGGTTTAACCAGGTGTATCCAACAGGATGTTCCGTCGGTCAGGCTAATCTTGACGGACCATGGCCTAGACAGAATGTTCTGGAAAGGAAAAGGAGCTTTTATCCTAGGCTGTACATCCCCGTTCAAGGCAATTATGATCGACCGACCTGGTATGGGGACAGTTAAAAATTGAAGAAAAAGTTATGCACATTGCACAAAGGAACCAGAAAAGAGGAGTGAAGGAAAAAAGTGTAAACCGGGAGAAGCACGAGAAAGACAAAATGACGGAAGATAGCAATACGCATGGAAGCGAGGAGAGTTAAGAATTGAAGAAGGACGTATATAGTAGAAAAGGAGAGAAAGGGAGCACAATGTACATGCAGAAGAATGGAAAAAGCTCCGAAGATAGGTAGACAGTTCCCTTGTTCAGGTCAATAAATACATCGATCACTTCTGTTGAAGCACGTTTGGCAACCAACATATGCGGCTAATAGAACGCCTTCCATATGCATTATGCCGCTTCCACACACCTTCATTTATTCTGCATTCCGACGTACGTTTCATGATGCGAATTGAATGCGCATCCAACATGGTTAATGCCTTCACACGTACGTCAAAACGTTTGCGATTTCCATTATTTACGTGAAAATATTTACATTTTCTCTACATGCAAAAAATAGTATTATTACAGTCGTAACTTATGCCAACTGAAAACTCCTTGTCATAGGTGTGAAGCTCTTAGAGCATGCGATGCGCATTTAATGGGCATTAAATGTACATGTGAAGGAGGCATTCATCGGTTTACAATGTATCTAAAACGTATTAGAAAACGCAATACGGTTGAACAGCATCAGTTAGTGTCTCTCCGGTCACAAATTGTGGGAGTTTAGACGTGATACTCCGGACAACAACCGAATTTTGCTTAAAATTAAATCTTTATTATTTAATTTTAGCCCCCCTCCTGGAGTTTATGGAAATTTTTTATTGTATTAATCATAGTGTACGGTAATGGCATTTTTTTTCTCCAGATCCAGGATCAAACTAGACTAGCTCACTCACAATGGCTCTGTATCCTAAATGCAACCGTTAATGTCAGAACAAACCTTTATAATTATTTCATGCACATCTACATATGGTGTACTCCTTTGTGTAAAGTTTAATAAAGAAATACTTTGGACGGTTTTGAAGGGTTACAAGGTTTATGGACGGGCGGGGACTGGGATTTTCGTCCGGACAGATTTTTTATCCGGTAAAAATCAGGGCTAGAAATTTTAAAAAAAATCTCCCCCCCCCCCCCTCCAATAATTTTTGTGTCGTCTCGCGTAATGGTGGCGGTGTAAACTTTTCATGATTAAATCCAAAATGTAGAAGTATTAGACCATCCGAAATTGGTACTGATATTTCTCATGTCGTCATGATGTAAGGAATCTGCTAGCACCATGACATTTGACTTTGACCCCATATTTACCCTTTTCCGTTTAATACAGAAACAATCCGCCCAATGAGTATAAAGATTAAAGTCAGTCTTCCGTTAGGTATAGAAGAAAAACAAAAGATTTTAAGATAATTATACTACTTTTGACCATTTTCGATGGAATAATGGGTTGTCGGAGAAATGGGCTGTCGGAGCAATGGGCTGTCGGAGCAATGGGCTGTCGGAATAATGGGCCGTCGGAGCAATGGGCTGTCGGAATAATGGGCTGTCGGAATAATGACCTGACCCCAATTGAAAGGGGTGTTTTCTGCACAATAATTGTAATTTATGGGAAAAAGTGTTGTCAAACTCAAGTACTTCGACAATGTTATTTCCACCTGTTGCGAAAACGTTGTCGGAGTGTTTGCGAGTTTGACAACAAGTTTTTGAACGATGGACACATCGTTCTTTAGCGGATATTTGGGGGCATTTGACGTACTATCACATTTAATATTATCCTTACAATAGCTAATGCGACACAAAATGGCTTCCAATTATGTCGTACATTCACCCCTGTGATTGTCTTACAGTTTCTTTATATCAGACCTTTTGTTTATATCTGTCCCTTCGTTTGCAAATTCTATTTATGATCGTCAGTCTATACAAAAACAGCAGATTATGTTTCCTTTACCGCCTTATTATATAGCCAAAAATGCCACACGATAACGAGATTTTGATATTGTGTACACAATATCAAAATCGTATGTACATTTTTTATTTAGGTCAGCCATATATGAAAATCAGAAAATCAATATCTGTCTCCTTTAGATGTACAGTCAAACCTGTATTAAGAGGTCACCTTTGGGACAAAGAAAAAGTGACCTTATAAGACAGGTGACCTCTTAAAAGAGGTTCAATACATATGAAATTTTGTATGACAGAACAAGAAAAAGGCGACCTTTTTAATACAGGTGACTGCTTAATAGAGGTGACCTCATGGACAGGTTTGACTACATTATTCTGATTTTCTTTTAATCATGACATATGTACTAAGATTAGAACGTTCTGAATTTTAGCAGTCTACAGAGGTCGGGTTTATGGTGTTTAACGTCACTTTCAACAATATGTCAGTTTTATTGGTGGAGGAAACCGAAGTACCTGAGAAAACCACCGACATGTGAAGGTTAAAGATTTCCTACATTGGGAATTTATTTAAAGTTCGTTTTATATGTAATATTCCGATTTATTCCGGGTTTTGCTTAGACACATTTCACTTTATGACACAATTACTATCCGAATAGGGATAGGCCTTTGGCATTTAACGCCACTTTAAACAATACTTCAGTTACATCGTGGTGGTCAGTTTTACAAGTGGAGGAAACCGGAATACCCTGAGAAAACCACCGTCCTACCGTAAGTCACGGACAAAGTTTATCACATTATGTTGTATCGAGTACTTCGCGCCTGAGCGGGATTCGAACTCTCAACGTTAGTGGTGATAAGCACTGATTGCATAGGTAGTTGTCAATCCAACTACCATACGATCACTACCACGAACATGGCGCTCTAGATCTGTACGGACAGAATGACCTGTTAAACGGTCCAGCTCGCCATATTTGACAATTCTAGACTGATACCGTAAAATACCACCTCTAGCTAAATTATAATTCCAAAAAGAAATAAGGATTTTAAGTGTTCATATAAATATAAGGAAACATCAGCATTTTAAATATGTTAAATTTTTATCTTGCCTTTTTACTGCATACTTAATTTTTTCCCTCTACCACATTTTCAAATCCCTTCTTCCTATTTTCTATTTCTAATGTTACACTGTGAATTTATGTGTGTATTTATGCAACGGATGATAACCTCTTCTGTGTTGTTACAATTTATGTCCAATCACAATTTGTTTCTTTTTAAAAAAATTTTTTGTAATTTCATATTTTCCGTGATACCTCAAATGTTATAGCATCTTATATTGATTCGCATTTGTTATATGTTTACAAAAAAGGTTACTTTGGTAAGATTCACAACCGCACATACAAATCCTTTGATTCACATACAGCTTTAAAACACATACGGAAACGAAACACCAAAATATGTATAATATATGATGAAGATAAACATAGCATTCTGAAATCGTATTCGGGAAATTGCGCATGTTGCTACATTGTTGTCATAAGTAAGTAACCTCTGTGCGGACGATAGTACATTTCTACAGCATAAATTTTGGCTTAAGCGTATATTTTAATTGGTTCAACTTAACATTGCAACATTGAACTATATATAAGGCTTGGTTTTTTTTTTATTCTCAAACTTGTTTATGGTTGAAAACAACCTGAAACACGTTTAAATCATAAACCATAAACATGTTTAAGATAGATAAAAAAAAAAAAAAAGCAATGGTTGAAGAACAATATTTAATAGAACTTTCTAGTTCATTGATTATTTTTTAATGAAGTAAAATTAATTCTTCATTAACAAATAAAACAATTCAACTCTTAAACACACAAAAAAATAATAAGATAAACAAATAAAATAATTTAATTCTTTATAAACAAATACAACAATGCAGAATGCCAATAAACAACTTGGAAATGGATCTATAATACACAGATGTTCCTATTACAAACATATACTGGTAATTAACAAGGTGCAAGCATATTCAAACGTGCTTTCGATCCCGGTTAAGATGTTTTTTAACCATTTAACTGCATGGTTAAAACAACACTGTAAAAAAATCCTCAACCGTAAAAAAGTTTAAAACCAGGTTAATGGTTCAGAATTAAAAAAAAACAGGCCTTAAATGATACATGATATAATGTAATTACTAGAATTAGGGAAACAATTTGAGCTTGATATATATATACATTCCTACCAATAGATAATTTTAACTGTCAATCTGTAAGCAAATATAGCATGCATTCATTGTTTACATTTGAGAAAAGCTCATTTATTTATCATTCTATTAACAGTGAACCAAACAAGAAGCTAGAACAAATGCTGTTGTTTTGTTTTGTTTTGTTTTGTTTGTTTGGTTTTTTGTTTGTTTGGTTTTTTTTCTTTTTTACTTTCGTCTATACAACAATAAATCTACGGTAATTCAACAAAAAGGATTCCATGCACCTTAAATATATAATTATTGTACATGTATATTTGGTTGACCTCGTTCATGAAAAGGGAGTTTCTTGTATACACATTATATTACAAAATGTACTTACATACCAGATAGCAATACGATACAATATAATCGCAATTGTCAGCCAAATACTTAATTTAAATGATTGTTTCATTTGCTATTATTATTCTGCACATCAATTAAATATACAAAAACTTACTTTTGAATAAAATAATCCAATAAAATACATATATGTAATAAATACCGAAAGTGAATCATATTTTGTACTGCGGAAATTTATATAAGTGCGATTGTTTCATACAACTTATAACGGAAATGTGTACTTTATGTGGTTTATATGTTACACACAATGAAAGTATTAAAATGGTCATTGAGATTCCTTAAATATAAATAATTAAGTGTCTGTCTCACAGAAAACCATGCAAAATCCCCAAAAATGTAACAAAGCTAATCTCAGTAAGAAAAAAAAGTTATACATTTTCTAAATATTTGATGCCTAGTATTTTAAAATATATCATACATATTTCCTATATATTTTCATTTTTGTTGTAAAATGAGGATTGCAAAAATCCTTAAAAATGGTTAAAAACGTCCCTATTTTTGACGGATTATTATTGTTAATATATATCTCGGAAGTAAAAAATCGCATTGTTTCCTCAAAGTATAATGTTTAAAGACAATGATCACCAAAAACAATTTTTGAAAAAAACTTTGTGAAAAATTTTAAGGCCATCACAAAATATGCTATATAGACAAATTTTCAAAATCAGTAAAATTCCTTATTTTTGATGCACAATATTGGAGTTGGGGGAGATTTCTTTGACTTGAAATGAACATTTTTAAACAGACCAATCTCAAAACTAAAATATATAAAAAATCTGCCTTTGGCAAATAATTTGCAAAAAAGTTCTTGCACCCAAAAGTATGGTCATGTGTGCAATTTTAGCTTAAAAGGCATTGCTTAAAATATATGCAAATTTTTGCAATAAACTATTAGTGGTTCTTATTATGCGAGCTTAAGAGAGCTCTTTATGGTATAAAATGTGTACTTAGGATTTTTTAACAAACATGGTTGAACATATTGTCGAAGAAAAAAAATTTCTACGTTTTGTAAACACCGGTTTCCGGGTAACACACTAACACACTCAACGGAAAGTAAACATCAGTACGTTGATGGTTTTCCGTAACCAAAGAAGAAGAAGAAGAACTAATGAAGATCTTCTTAACATAAAGCGCAAATGTGATCCTGAAGTCTCGTACCCTCTCTCGTACGTCCGATACCACTTAAACCCGGAACCCGTGTGTAATAAAATCATTTTGCTAGCTTGTTTTACTTATATTGATATTTTTTAATTTATTAAATCTCTTCTGACATACTGACAAGAATTTTTGTTTCTACGCGGAAGTTAACTTTTGAGATTTCGTAAGGAACGATAACTCGAATAAAGGAACGACAGCTCGATTGAATGAGACTAGATTCGGCCCTAAAAAAAAGTCGTCCCCAATATATCTCGGCCCAAAAAATCTCGACACTTTTTGATGAAATTGCCAGATAATTTTCAGATGCGCGAGCATTCAAGGCCGCACGGCCTTAAATGCTCGCGCATCTGAAAATTATCTCGACACTTTTTGATGAAATTGCCAGATAATTTTCAGATGCGCGAGCATTCAAGGCCGTGCCGGTTTCATAATATGAAACCGGCACGGCCTTAATCCATAATATGAAACCGGCACGGCCTTAAATGCTCGCGCATCTGAAAATTATCTGGCAATTATATGAAACCGGCACGGCCTTGAATGCTCGCGCATCTGAAAATTATCTGGCAATTTCATCTATGAAACCGGCACGGCCTTAAATGCTCGCGCATCTGAAAATTATCTGGCAATTTCATCAAAAGTGTCGAGATTTTTTGGGCCGAGATATATTGGGGACGACTTTTTTTAGGGCCGAATCTAGTCTCATTCAATCGAGCTGTCGTTCCTTTATTCGAGTTATCGTTCCTTACGAGAGAGGGTACGAGACTTCAGGATCACCTTAGCGCTTTATGTTAAGAAGATCTCCATTAGTTGAGTGTGTTAGTGTGTTACCCGGAAACCGGTGTTTACAAAACGATAACTCGAATAACAAATACAAAACGTAGAATTTTTTTTTCTTCGACAATATGTTCAGCCATGTTTGTTAAAAAATCCTAAGTATACATTTTATACCATAAAGAGCTCGCTTAAGCTCGCATATTAAAGGTGATTTGTGTGTTTATTGTAAATAAATTACATATGATATATCATTTTAATTCCCTTTTTCAATCCGAATTTTAACGTTGAGCAAGAAAATACACATGTCTATCTGATAGAGAAAGTGACGGAGTAACCTCCCCTTTCGGAAGTCTTCACTTCTAACATTATAAAATTAGAAATGGCAGCCTCCAGTGGATAAACAACACCGTGTTATTTTTCTAACTTTTGCAACTTGCCATGCAATTCAAACATTATACATATATTCCAATGTAAAGCTGATGCAGCTTTCTTTATCGTTGGCCTGCAATCACCTGAAAATATACATGGAAAGGCACTGCCTGAGGCCCTTTTTATCTTGTATATAGCGGAATTGTCACCATCGACAACGATTCATTGAATCTCAAGATATACAGAGAATACTTTGGGACTAGATGGAGGAGAGGCAAAGTTCTATGTGTTTATTCAAAGCACAACAATGGAAAGGCCAGATCTAGAGAGGACCATGGAGCAAGTCCTTCCTTATGGAAAGAGTATTACCTGAAAACGACAAACTATTCAAGTTGGTTCTGGTGAGCTAAATACCTCAAGGGAAAACATTTCTAAGTGGTTATTGCTAGAAATCCATTCAGTGAACAAACTTGTTAAGAGACTAACTATTCAACTTGAGAAAAGAGGGCTATGTTATAATGATAAATTTAGAGAAAAAAAAATTTGTTGCAAAGCGTCAATTATTTTTAACTCCAGGGTAAACAGTTTAAAACCATAGCCCCCCCCCCCTTATACATGTATATAAGTTGAATGCTTCAAACTTGGTCCCTTAGATTGGTCTGTGAAATACAGGTTTACATTATTATTGTGCAACAATAAATTCCATCCCACTGCACAATATATCTGTTCAATAACTTCCAAACCTCAATAAAGGTAATAACAAAATTACCGAACTCCGAACAATCTTACAAAGGGAAAGTCAAAACTCATAATTATATAAACAGACAAAATCAGTCAACAACCGGAAAACTGTGAAAACCGTAATGACCCTGACTTGGTACAGGCATTTCTAAAGAAATGGTGGGTTGAATCAGATTTTAAGGCGCCAAACCTCCCGCTCTCATTACGGTTCAAAGGTTCCGGCCGTCACTGTAACAGTATTTAAATACAGGAACAAAATAGGTAAAATAGTTGTCAAAGCAGTACCATCTTGATTGATTTGAAATTTGGTTATGTTGTAATCAACAATAAAGGACATGTCAAACTTGAATTTTGGGTTTTAAAGTTATGGGAGGCCGGGGCATTTGTATCGCATTGACACATTTCTGTTATTTTGGATAATGTTATTTCAGTCGTTGAATTATGCTGTTTCAAGCTTATAAAAAATAAGGCCTATTGGCTATTTTGAGTGCAAATGTACATGTAGTGAAACTGAGACAGATGAAATATTTTGTTGTATAGAGCAAGGATAAAATTATTTATTTTCATAGAAATCTGGAGTAATATTTGATATATATCCATTTCCGAAAAATATAGAATGAATTAAAGCAAGTCTTAGAAACATGTAGTAACTACTTCCCTATATATTTTGGCTTGAGTATAGTGTATTTTAATCACGTTGAGATTATATTTCCAAAGAAATTATCTGCTCTCTCTCCAGAAGGCAGCCAATTAAAAAAAAAATTGGTTTATTTTTTCGTCAACAGATTTACTTGACAACAAAGGCATAATTAAAGAAACTAGCAACTCATTAAGAAACCACTTAACATGAACTTCCAACACTGAAGAACAAGGTCGACAAATGCAAATTATGAAGTACGTCATGTATACATGTAATGTATATATCCTATATCACTTTTATTTTCCAGAAGCATTCTTACAAGTAAAGAAATTGATGGAAAAAACATATAGTGAAACTGAACAAAATATACCTGAAAAACAGGGAAAAGGCCAGAATATGTTGCACTTGCCAATGAAGTTCGAAAATCATGCGATGAATAGGGAGAACGAGTTTTTAAGAAGTTGGAGTGGTTGAATCCAAGTCAGATAAAAAGTTACATGGCATTTTTCCTAACAAAGCCAAAGACAAAATCAGAAACTTCTTCGAGTACTCTACAAGTTCAGTTTAAAGAAATTCCCAATGAAGATGTCGGTCAAGAAGAAACTCTATCAGAAGTCATTGCAGTGCTAGAAACTAATGATTATCATTCCAATATTGAAAATATTGTGGAAGAAGTGTACACTGCTGTGAACATGTAAATTAGCCATTATATGCAGGGATTCTAATTTATTTTCATTTTTTCAAATTAAAGTTAACTTTGAACACTTCAAGCTTTGCATAGTGGTTAGACAGAATATGTTAAATGTTCACCTGT
Source organism: Bathymodiolus brooksi (assembly GCA_963680875.1). NCBI lineage: Eukaryota > Metazoa > Mollusca > Bivalvia > Mytilida > Modiolidae > Bathymodiolus > Bathymodiolus brooksi. Next base: position 111,737,155 of record OY804577.1, read on the forward strand.
GAATAAGTATGATATATGTTCAACCTCTTGTTTTTATTTCATTTCATATTGATGGGATATCCTTTTTCTGATAATTAGAATATCAACTTGCCAATTTCTTGGCCTATTTACCAAAATGCACAAATCTAACACATATAAACTTGTAATCTGTGATTATTTAAGAGTATAAGAGAAGTTTTTTGATACAGATCCATGATAGAAGAACCTCAGAAAAATAAGCGTATTATTGAGAAGAAGTTTCACTATCTCATGTAGGATATAAGATGGACAGAGCCAACAAAAAAATCGGCTTATTTTAACACAATCACATATACGGTATATTGTTTTAAATTGTTTAGGAGCTGGCTGCAAATTCATATGCTTATTGTAATGGCATTTGTTTTCTTCACTTTTTTTTAACAATAGGATTAATTTAATTTCAATTATTATTTCATTATTCAAACATAAGCTGCATATCACATAAATGATTCAATCCCATATAATAGTACAGGGTTCGACATTAACGGTTGTCCGATTCCCCGGGGCAAGTGAAATGCGTCTTCGGGCAAGTGAAAACGGCACCCAACTTGTCCGATCGGGCAAGTGAAAATGATTCTGTGATATGTTCAATTCCTGAAGATTAAAATGATTAATATTGAATTATTCAGTGTTGGAAGTCACGGCGAATTTTACCTAAACATTGCGTCGTATGTATCGTGTATTTTACATCATTTTGTTTTATTTTGTTGACTACGGAATTCCCCTTTCTCAAATAAAGATCGTGTTATTTATATTAGCCAATCGTGAATGCCTAATTAGGTGGCGGCGCTGCATCAACATCGTATTTATTTTCGCTGGCCAATGAAAAGCTAGAGTTATTTGCGGTGTTCTAATTTTAGAAAATTATCCCTGATGTGTATTGGCTTTGCAATCAAAATATTGAAAGCATGAAAGATTACTGGAATAAAAATTCAAGCAAACTATACAGTCGTTGTCAGTCTATGATAAGGAACATTTATACTTCAATTTTCTAACAAAAATATTTCAGAAATCCTCATCAATCACCCGTATTTATAAAACTGTCATATTCCCACAAATTGATAGGTACATCTACTCAAGGATTTATATATAAATCCTTGGTCTACTCAATATCTCAGAAAACTCAGTCCCAGAATTTGGTGCCAATATGACACAAGTAACCTTCGGGAAATTCTTCAGTGGGGTTCCTCAAAAAAGGAAATCGGATGGTGAATCTATTTTAATTATGTAGCCAAATGATGCACTAACACTATGCCCTTATCATAAGGTGTAAATAATTAATATGAGGGGTTATTCTACTCTATGAACGGTCATTGTAGATTGCATAGTTCTGCACTACATGCATATATGGCACTTAAGAATTTGGGCTAGTAGTTTACAGTTTCGGGCAAGTAAAATCAATATGGCACTTGCCCGAATGGACAAGTTGGGCAAAAAGTTAATGTCGAACCCTGTAGTATATTTCGGTATAGGGGCATTATAATCATTGCTGTCAGCACTTTGATTAAGATTTGTTTTGGAGTGCACTGTCAAAAAATAAATCAATAGATTATTCTGAAGCTGCTTTGAAAGTTTGATGATCAAATTGACTTTAGAATTTAAACCCTAAAACAATAGGTTATTGGGGGGAAAACAAATTGTCTATTTTTTTATAAAGGAAATGGTAGCTTTAGATGGAAAATTAAGCAACAGATATTTTTCATTAAACACTTTAAAAGTATAAAATAGGAAATCGGGGTCACAGACTCTATTCTAAAAAATTTGAGAAAATGTGATTTTCCTCTACAAATTATCTCCCCTTATAAAATATGAAATTTCAATAAGTATGAAATACCTCATACAAACTAAAAAGAGTTTACTTATTTTATCTAATTTATCACCAATAAATCTTATTAGATCATTTTGAAAACAAAGTTTTAATTTAAATTCCATTTTAGCCAGATGCACAAAATGAATGCATGTTCCACCCACCCCCCAAAACCACAATGTACCTTAATTTTATATCTTCATTAAACTCTTTTTTATACCTCTGGAATACTATACATAACTTCTGTATTGATATTTTGGTACTTATTGAGTATTAACACTGCTCTACTGTTTTTCCTATTCACCTTGTCCATTTTCGGTTAAGTGCACATGTACTTAACTTTTGTCCTTATTTTCACCATTTTATCTTAATTTGCCGAAGGTGGATTTTTTATATGTTTTTGTATGAAAACAAAGTTATATCGAAATAAATTAGGGATATTTTTATTTTCTCCCCCAAGGGAGATATTTTCTGTTATATATGTACAATTTTTGCATAAAAGGCCATTTACTGATTTATGGGTATATTAAAGTGTGGCCTGTAAAAAATCCATGCGACCAAATATTGAGTATATTATGTTAAGCATACAGTGAAAGTTGATTAATCCTGGATACTATATGAGATAGACACATTTTATGCTATACAAGATATATTGGAGGTTGAAATATTGTAAAATTCATTGTTTTTGGCTTCATTGTATATTGAAATACCGGATAAATCAAAAAACCCTAATAATTCAGTCAAATAATAAAATTTGAAAAAAATATTTTGTGTGTTAATTGTACTTGGCCAAAGGTATTTCATGGACAAGATTTCATAAGGTTTTGAAAATATCATTTTGTTACGAGTTTGCATGGTTTTCTGTGAGACAGACACTTAAAAGGTTATTTTCACTCAAATTTAGAAATGTACGCCTTTGATTTGTAGTACAGTTTCTAAAAATATATTAACGTAGTCTTATGATTAAAGGGCCGTCGTTGTCCTGATCGTATGGTAGTTAGATTTATAACTACCTATGCACTAATGTTGTGAGTTCCAATTGAATCTCGTGCAGGCGAAGTGTACTCGATTCAACATTATGTGATAAAAGTTTGTCACTGCCTTCAGGCAGGTATGTAGTATTCTCCGGGTACTCTGATTTCCTCCAACAATAAAACTGACCGCCACGGTCTAACTAAAATATTGTTGAACGTAGCGATAAACAACATAACCCTAACCCTAATAATTAAAACCAGTAGTTATCTTACATATTATGTTCATCAGGCCTATAGCATGCTTAAACGTCATCGTTGGTGTAATAGTTAGCTTGATCGCCTCTAGTGCGGTAAATCTAGTCCCGGTTGGTTCAAAGCAAAGATCATAAAATTGTTTTTGTTACTTCTCCGCCATGCTTACACCATTTTAAGGAGACAGAGCGAAGACTGGTTGGCTCGAACTCAAAATAACTTGTCCGAGTGGTGCAACATGTCTACCCGCGCACTTTTATTCCACTGAGCAAGCACTTTTAAAATCCTGCTAAGCGTGTTGGTCTAGTGCAACATGGATACCATCATTAACTCATAGAAATGTAACTTGTTATCGCCATGACACAGCTGAAAAATTACTCAGTTTGCGTTAACAATCATCACTCTTCTGGCCTAGAGTAAGCGATGCAAATGGTAACCATTGTGACTTTATGTAACTTTGATGGTCATAATTTGCCCCATTTATCTAAGCATATTTACTCCCAAATAACTCAAAATCATAACAAACGTGATTTTCAATGAAAAAAAAAGGGGGGGGGGGGGGTCCGTGGACAAACATACATAATTATTAAATGGAGTTATCATATACTTAGCATTAATATGACAGTTTTTGCTTATGTGAAACGACCGGAAATAGACTAGCCATAATTTCACCCCAGGCTAATATGAGACGGGCAACCTGTTTGAAGGACGAAGTCCTAAAATTTCAATAATACGATGATCCGTACACGTTAGCCTCACCACCGCGGACGCAATTACGAACAATTTCTATGATATTGACCGTGGCATTTGATAATAAATTTGACCAAATTGATGAAGCTGATTGCATGTTCATATTTCAGATTAAACACCAATATTTCTTTTGAATCATAGCCCATATATTATTCAATGCATTGTTACGGGTTTTAACTTAGAACAGATTTTCATGACCCCGTTCTAGTCACTCTGTCACCTAGATCCGGACACCTTTCTAGTGTAAATTATTTAATGACAACTGTTAAAATTGAAAGAGCATTCATTCATTTACGTTCACATATCTATTTGTATACAATACACATGACATAAAAACCTTTCCTTTATTCATTCCATAAATGTGTGCCAGTTTGCATTCGGAATTCCTTAGCTGCAATAATGTAGCTCCTGTGACAAACTTGTGTCTCGGCAGAGCTACAACGCGGTCCCATTCGTCACAATGGAGCAAAAAAAAAGTTGCAGTTGAAACATAAAAACTCACTATTTACGCTTCAAACATTTCATTATAACTATTACTGATGATCCCAGTCCTTGTTAAATCGGTTTAGCTGAAAAATATATGCTTTTCAAAGGTAGCAACAACCTTGTTCAAATTTATCGATCGTTTTCCATAACCGGAAACTACGGAAGGCGGAGCTTTTCTAAATATGGTATTTCTTACTACACGCTGATGTAAATATTCACGCCTCAAACCGCCAAATATGGTATCGACAATCCAAATAGTGAGGCCGGAAATGACGAAATTCAAAATGTTCAGAGATGGATTTTTATTTCGTGGGAATTACATTCTAAAATACTGGTAGGTGATAAAAACTTGTTATAATAATGGACAAAAGGAAAGGTTATGTCTTATTATTGATAAATGCAGGCGTCAGAAACTCTGTAAGCGAGCGCAAAAAATCTCGGCGGCTGCTCCATTATGTGTAATGGCATCCTGTTATAACCCTTGCGAGTAAGCGAGCATTTAGGGTTTTATTATTAGAACTAGAATTCCTTGGACTCTTCAATGAATAAGGTACATCACGGATTTTGACATTTTGGGATAGATCAAGGTAAGGAAAATGTATTATATTGACTGTTTCAATGTGTTCTACATATGCATAGAACCAGGAAATCATATTCTTTCCAATTACAGGCATAAGATAACAAAATATGCGTACCTCAATGAATTTTAGCGATAGATTCCAAGTGCAATTGTCGATCGTTTTCTGTTTACAAATATGAAAACCCGTCGTCTGCAACATTCAACAACTGCGCATGAATAATTTTCTCCCAAAACACGAGTAATTTAACGGGGTATCTATTTATAAAAGCATTTTTTTAATTTATGTTTTGAAGGAACAATTAGGGGACATACTTTTTATTCCGTTCGTAATTGCGTCCGGTGAGGCTATTATCTTTTATTTTGAATGAATTGTGTAGTCGATTTGTTATGGCGTTCATTTTACCTACGCGGCTCTTCCATCGGGAGTTTCGTAGAAAGAGATTTTTTTATTAGAATTTTATTAAGTTTATTTCGACTTTGCATAGAGTAAATAATCAAAGAATTGGGAATTTTTCATTGAAATAGATTTCTTTTGCGCTTCTAAATTATCAATTGATCTATTTTTTAAACTTCCGGTGAGCAGATTTTTGGCTATCAATATAGAAGGAAAAATCGGACAGCTTACCGTTTAGAAGGACTTCGTCCTTTATAAGGAAAATGTATTATATTGACTGTTTCAATGTGTTCTACATATGCATAGAACCAGGAGATCATATTCTTTCCAATTACAGGCATAAGATAACAAAATATGCGTACCTCAATGAATTTTAGCGATCGATTCCAAGTGCAATTGTCGATCGTTTTCTGTTTACAAATATGAAAACCCGTCGTCTGCAACATTCAACAACTGCGCATGAATAATTTTCTCCCAAAACACGAGTAATTTAGCGGGGTATCTATTTATAAAAGCATTTTTTTAATTCATATTTTGAAGGAACAATTAGGGGACATACTTTTTATTTCGTTCGGTGAGGCTATTATCTTTTATTTTGAATGAATTGTGTAGCCGATTTGTTATGGTGTTCATTTTACCTACGCCGCTCTTCCATCGGGAGTTTCGTAGAAAGAGATTTTTTTATTAGAATTTTATTAAAAGTTTATTTCGATTTTGCATAGAGTAGATAATCAAAGAATTGGGAATTTTTTCATTGAAATAGATTTCTTTTGCGTTTCTAAATTATCAATTGATCTATATTTTAAACTTCCGGTGAGCAGATTTTTGGCTATCAATATAGAAGGAAAAATCGGACAGCTTACCGTTAGAAGGACTTCGTCCTTTAATAACCCATATTAGAGGCGTCTCGTGCAAGCTATTTCCGGTGTCGTCTATTTACAGACATTAACTGACACACAATGATGAGTTGGAGATAGGGTCTGAATACGGTTCACCAAAAATGTTTTTTCTAATCACATTTCACGGTAAGTAAATTTTGATGATTACACTTCTTGAAAAATATGAAACCCAACGTAAATTATTAAAAGTGTGTTTGTACCATTGTTACATCCCTACTAATCGTGTCAACAACAATCGGTGAAAGTGACCAGTATGACAGTAAGGATACCTGTAATATTAACATCAAGAAGAACCCATTAAATAAAAATCATAGAAACGTTAGATGATAGATGATTATATCACGGAGAACGTAAAAATTATTTTGAATTAAAACGATTCACGGACAATGCCCTCGTCACGATTCACGGTAAATAAAAAACGACACTAAAGAATCACATCTATATTTTCTATGTTTCAAAATACATTCATAGGAAATGTTACCCTTATTATTTATGTGGGTAGAGATGCTCTTGTGTGACAATAGTGTTCTGAAAATATATCTTGAATGCACAATTAAATTTCAATATAAATCATTTGATTATTTCATTTTGTTTATTTGCTTCAGAAAACAATTTGTCGGAAGATTAATACATGACCTTTTCCATATCCTTCCGGCTCTCATCCCTCCATCCATATCATGTATTAATCTCTATTTATGCTGAGAGCAATTGTGTAAATTGCTATTTGTAATAAATGTACGCATATTAACCATTTATTTTGGTCGTAAACATTTTAATTGATGTAAGAATCAACCAATCTTAATTACAAGCACGTCATTCAACAATATATCAATTTGAATTTTATTAAAATTATGATCAATCTCGTTCAGACATGAGTGTTCGTAGTAGATTTAGGCTATCCTGTTTAAGCCAATTTGGTCTTATTGCTCCCAAGCCATTTTAAATTATTTTGCTATCCAATCTGTCGACTATGATCGTACCTGATGGAGGTTATTCCTGAAAAGCGCCGTGCGCACTAATCTGGATATCTACCCTTTTATTCATTTCTTTACTATCTATTTGCGACTGTGTATAGTGTTGTAAAGCGATGAATTAAATAATGTACCCCAAAAAATATTTAAAAAAATATTTAATGAATTGGTTAAAATAAAATAATAAATAATCCTTTGAGAAAATACATTGATCATTCTCATTTTGCAAATACATTATTTATTAAAGCAAGGCTAAAATAATACGGGGGAGGGGGGTTGTGGTGTCTAAGGCCACTTTCGATAATATTTCAGTTATATCGTGGCGGTGGGGGGAAACCATAGTATCTGGAGAAAAATAATATGGAAATAATTCACAAGTATTTGTTTCACAACAAAATAAGCAAGGGCAATGACATGGACACATGAACAAAGCATACAATGCAATATTTATATAATAATGTTGTGTTAGCAATAACTATGCCAACATAGTTGTCAGGGTTGAAGACATAGTGCACGACCCGAAGGGGAGTGCACTATGTCTTCAACCCTGACCACTATATAGCATAGTCATTGCTAACACAACATTATTATTATTATTATGCTGACTGTTATATGTAGACAAAATATATTGAGAACTATTACAATAAAGGAGGTCCTGATATTGGTGACTAATATATTGGATCAGATAGTCTTGAAAGTGTGAGAATATTCTTTGTTTCATTTAAGGCTTTAAAAATATAAAGATTGTTGAAGTTTGAAATTTAATTAACAACAATAACAAGTATTGAAAAACGTTTAGACGACTATGATAGATTGACAGATTGGATCCGCCCCCTTGGACGTGGACTAGCTATATATAGCTTGACAGACAGCTGAAAACCCAACCTTCCCCGCGTGAAACTGGCATAGTAGATGTACTATTTTCGCATAGTATATCAACACTATATAATTCTTTGTGATATATGCCAAAATATCGTATGAACTTATATTACAGAAGAAATTTACAGAAAGCATAATAATAATTAATATTACCTCCCCTTCCCCAACAAAAATAATTATTTCTCCCTCACGACGGTATAACAAATGAATATGTTAACCAAATATAGAAGATATGAACTTAAATTGCATGGAATAGCAAATTACGGATATAGTTTTAATAAAAAAAAATGTTTATATGCCATCGTCCATTTCCGTTCGAAACATTTGTTCTGCTAATTTTTCTGTCAATCGTTATGCTAAGAAATGTTTGAAGATACCAAGGGGTAATCAGTATCCGTATATCGAAGAAGAACAGACAACACAATGGGCAAAAGAAATAAAAGACAAAAGTACAACCAACGATCTACAAAACAAACACATAAACTGAAGATCGAGTAAAACGAACCCCACTAAAAACCGGGGATGAACTCAGGTGCTCCGGAAGGGTAGGCAGTTCCTGCTCCACTAGTGGCATCCGTCGTGTATGTTTTGTTTATATCTACGTCCATGTTAATTCGCTTGTTCGTTTTGTTATAAAACAAATATGCTCATGTGATTAATATAGACAATGAACAATACAAGGACTTCCTTCACTACCAGTTTTACTGAAAATGATTATTGTCCAATATAATTCGTTACCAAGTAGAAACTGATTGCAAAATGCAGGAATATACTTAAGCATAACATGAAGTGTTATTCCTTTGTTCTCTAGAGCCCAAAGTTGCCATCCCACCTCCAGAAACACTTTGTGTACATATTCACAGGAAACGGGAAGTGTCATTTCATTGTTGGTTGTCAGAAGCCCAAAGCTGTCACTCCATTTCAAGAAACACTTTGTGTACATATTCAGAGCCAGGACCTAAATGTCACCAGACTTTCTCTTCCTCGCCTTTACGTTGAATGTGAGAAGTGTTTATATATTAACAACTATTATAACAATCGGCCAATTTGATTAACAAATTTTGACAATCACAGTATCATTGTTCCTATGTCTTAGCTGATGTTGTCTCTCCTGTTTAGGCCCGTTGGTTTATTGCTTCCTAAGACGGTTAATTTACTTGGCTTTCCAATATTTCGATATTGAGCGTACATGATGAAGGTTGTTCTAGAAACGCGTCGTGTGCAGTAAATTTGATATCTACATTATTATTTCTTTATTCCGGTTCTTAAGTGGCAGTGTTAAACATCAAATACAAATGTACAAAAATGAATATTACCGGTAATCTGTTTCACAGTAGACCAATTTCTGTTAATGAATTCTTCGGCGATGCTCAGACCAAAATACTTAGAAAATATAACTCAAATACCAAACAGTAAAGAAACTCCGGATTCCTCCACCAATAAAACTGACCGCCACGATATAGCTGAAATATTGTTGAAAGTGTCGTTAAACTCCATCAAGCAAACAAACAACACATATCGTCTTGGGTAATTCTATAAATTATTCACTTGAATCTGAATATATTTTTATTCATCAAACAGCGTCACTGTTTATTTCTAGGTATATATATTTACTATTGATTGACAAAAATAACCAAAGAAAGACCTGATACCATTTATTTTTTCACAATAATACTACATGTATATGCATTGTCATCAATGAATATCACGTGTAACATTTTCATTGGACAAAAGTTTAGTATGTTCATCTATACTAGTAGCTATATTGTCTAAAGTGTCTTTCTGTTTGTTCTGAAAAAAAACCCACAAAAAATATCATTTCTGAGAAGTAAACACAATTTGCTTATGGCTGTAATGCTTTCATTTGACTATAAAATATAGTGTTGCTGCATCTTTCATTCCGTAGACGGTATTGTTACTAAGAATACCGTTTAGAATAAACTTAGAAAACTCTTTGCAATATATACAGATGGCAAAATCTACAAAACATACACATAAAACTAAAGATCGAGTAACACGAACCCCACTAAAAACCGGGATGAACTCGGGTGCTCCGGAAGGGTAATCAGTTCCTGCTCCACTAGTGGCATTCCTCATGTATGTTTTGTTCATATCTACGTTCATGTAAATTCACTTGTTCGTTTTGTTTTAAAACAAATACGCTCATGTGCTTTATATAGACAATAGACAATACAAGGACTTCCTCCACCACCAGTTTTACTGAAAATGATTATTGTCTAATAAAATTCATTATCAAGTAGAAACTGATTGCAAAATGCAGGAATATACTTAAGCATAGCGTGAAGTGTTATTTCTTTCTTCTCAGGAGCCCAATGTTCCCATCCCACATCAACAAACACTTTGTGTACATATTAACAGCCAGGACCTAGATGTCACCAGACGTTCTCTTCCTCTTCTTTCGAGAGATTACGTTGAATGTGAGAAGTGTTTATAGTAACAACTATTATAACAATCGGTCAACTTAGTAAACAAATTTTGACAATCACAGTGTCATTGTTATTTTCCTATGTCTTAGCCGGTTTTGGCTATCCTGTTGAGACCATTTGGTTTCTTGCTTCCAAACACTTAATTAAACTATTTGGCTTTCCAATATTTCGATTTTGAGCGTACATGATGACGCGTCGTGTGGAGTAAATTTGATATCTACGTTTTTATTTCTTTATTTCGATTCTTAAGTAGCAGTGATAAACACCAAATACAAATGTACAAAAATTAATATTACTGGTAATTTGTTTCACCACAAACTCATTTCCTCCAATAAAACTGACCACCACGATATAACTGAAATATTGTTGAAAGTGGCGTTAAACACCATCAAACAAACAACACCTATCGTTTTGGATAATTCTATAAATCATTCACTTGTATCTGAATATATTGTTATTCATCAAACAGCGTCACTGTTTTATTTCTAGATATATATGTATATTTACTATTAATTGGCAAAAACAACCAAAGAAAGACCTGATACCATTTATTTGTTCACAATAGTACTACATGTATATGCATTGTCATCAATGAATATCACGTGTAACATTTTCATTGGACAAAAGTTTAGTATGTTCATCTATACTAGTAGCTATATTGTCTGAAGTGTCTTTCTGTTTGTCCTGAAAAAAAGAGAAAAATATCATTTCTGAGAAGTAAACAATTGGCCTATGGCTGTAATGCTTTCATTTGGCAATGAAATACACAGTCAAACCTGTCTTATGTGACCTTCCAAGGGAACAATGGAATATGGTCACATAAGACAGGTTTGACTGTGTATTTCATTGCACTGCGAAAGGAAATAAAATTTAAGGTAACATAATACAAGTTATTGCTTAATAGAGGTGGCCACTAAAGCAGGTTTGACTGTAACTTAATAGAGGTGGCCACTAAAGCAGGTTTGACTGTAATTTAATAGAAGTGGCCACTAAAGCAGGTTTGACTGTAACTTAATAGAGGTGGCCACTAAAGCAGGTTTGACTGTAACTTAATAGAGGTGGCCACTAAAGCAGGTTTGACTGTAACTTAATAGAGGTGGCCACTAAAGCAGGTTTGACTGTAACTTAATAGAGGTGGCCACTAAAGCAGGTTTGACTGTAACTTAATAGAGGTGGCCACTAAAGCAGGTTTGACTGTAACTTAATAGAGGTGGTCACTAAAGCAGGTTTGACTGTAACTTAATAGAGGTGGCCACTAAAGCAGGTTTGACTGTAACTTAATAGAGGTGGTCACTAAAGCAGGTTTGACTAACTTAATAGAGGTGGCCACTAAAGCAGGTTTGACTGTAGCTTAATAGAGGTGGCCACTAAAGCAGGTGTGACTAACTTAATAGAGGTGGCCACTAAAGCAGGTTTGACTGTAACTTAATAGAGGTGGCCACTAAAGCAGGTTTGACTGTAACTTAATAGAGGTGGCCACTAAAGCAGGTTTGACTAACTTAATAGAGGTGGCCACTAAAGCAGGTTTGACTGTAACTTAATAGAGGTGGCCACTAAAGCAGGTTTGACTGTAACTTAATAGAGGTGGCCACTAAAGCAGGTTTGACTGTAACTTAATAGAGGTGGCCACTAAAGCAGGTTTGACTGTAACTTAATAGAGGTGGCCACTAAAGCAGGTTTGACTGTAACTTAATAGAGGTGGTCACTAAAGCAGGTTTGACTAACTTAATAGAGGTGGCCACTAAAGCAGGTTTGACTGTAACTTAATAGAGGTGGCCACTAAAGCAGGTGTGACTGTAACTGAATAGAGGTGACCACTAAAGCAGGTTTGACTGTAACTTAATAGAGGTGGTCACTAAAGCAGGTTTGACTGTAACTTAATAGAGGTGGCCACTAAAGCAGGTTTGACTGTAACTTATTAGAGGTGGCCACTAAAGCAGGTTTGACTGTAACTTAATAGAGGTGGCCACTAAAGCAGGTTTGACTGTAACTTAATAGAGGTGGTCACTAAAGCAGGTTTGACTGTAACTTAATAGAGGTGGCCACTAAAGCAGGTTTGACTGTAACTTAATAGAGGTGGTCACTAAAGCAGGTTTTTGTCTGCATCTTTCATTTCGTTGACGGTATTGTTACTGAGAATGCTGTTTAGAATTAACTTCGAAAACTAGTTACAAAATACACAGATGTCAAATTCAGGAATATGTAATAGTTACTTATATACCTAATATATTCCTCATCAATTGACATTATCTCAATTCTATGTATCAGACACTCCGGGTGGAACCACAGGTTGTCGAAATTTGTTTTATTGAAGTGCCTGTACCAAGCCAGGAAAGTGAGCGTTCATGAATATGTGTGTTAGTGGTATCGTGTTTGCCTCTTTCTACGACTTTGATATTTGGGTTTTTAGTTGTTCCGACAGTGTGGTATTTTTTGTTTTTCATTTTATTCTGCCATTGCTCAGTTTTAGAAGTAAATGTTGACCGAAGATGAATTATGCATTTGTCATCTAATTTTCTTCTTCATTTTAAGTCCCGTATGTCTTTAGCTACAGGACCCGGATGGCTCAGTGAGTTAAGTAGTTGGATTACCTAACAACTCATACAAGCCTATCACCAATACGGTGTGGGTTCGCGTCCGCTTTGTAAATTACAAAAAGATGCACTCGACTCGCAGCCGCAAGTGATAAAGTTTACCAGTTGCTTGTCCATGGTCGGTGGTTCTCTCCGAGTACTCCGGTTTCTTCTACCACTAAACCTGGTCGCCATGATATAGCTGAAATATTGCTGAAAGTGGCGTTAAAACACAACAAATCAATAAAAAAAATATTTAGTTACATTTGTACAAACCTGTTTTAAAAATAATTTCCAAGTTAAATAGCAGATGCATGCTAACAATAAGAAACCCCCCGTTCCTATGCAGATATATCTAGCATAAAACACAATTTTCAGTGGGGTTTGTAGATCATTTTTAAATTCTGCAGCTAAGCTATCTGTTAACACTGATGTCTGAAAATTTAAATACATATCATGTTAAAACAATTTCCTTTCATTTCGTCCAATTTTGCGAAAAAATGTCTGATAGTTGTATTATCAAAGCATTACCTACCTTCTCTCTCTTCACAGTCGTGGTCGTGATTGTGTGGTAGTTGGATTTACAACTACCTATGTAATCAGAGCCTATCACCACTAACGTTGTGAGTTCGAATCCAACTCATTGCAATGTGTACTCGATACAACATTATGTGATAAAGTTTGTCAGTAACTTACGACAGGTCGGTGCTTTTCTATCAACCAATAAACTGACCGTCACGATATGTCAGCAATATTGTTCACAATGGCGTTAAACACATTAACCCTAACCCCTCTTCCCATGATGATATGAAATAATCTAGATATATATATATAATTGATTAGTTGTTGTTTAACCTCATATTTATGATATGTACACTGTATAAGCTATTACAAGGAGTGATCTTTTTTTTTATATTTGAAAACCCTGATATGGATGGATGGAGGAAGGGAGGGAGGGAGGGACGGAGGAAGGAAGGAAGGAATTTTCAACATATTAAGTTTTGTGCAGATGTTGAAAATACATTATTGATATATACCTAGAAGGTAATATCAACAATTGTAAAAATGTAATATCAAATTAAATTTTTTTTATAAAATAATAGTAGAAACTTTCCCATTTCAGAGGCTATTCCTTCGTGCATATTGTTCTTTTTTTCATTCTTCATTTTTTAACCATATGTGCGTTCTAATACTAGTGACCAGTGAATGAACAAATAGGTATCATTTTGTTACAAAGAGCTACATGTACGAATTAATTGAAATGTAAAGTCATAATGTCGCACTGATGATGACAATATTTTTTTTTTATTAATTAAATGCCGCATGTAAGTTAATAATACTTACTTCTTTTATAAACAAAACAGGAAAATAAAAATACTTTATATTTGCAGTCTGACTAAAATAAAACAAACAAAAAACATTTTATAAAACAGTATTACAAATGAAGGTAATACATAAGCTTTCAGCTTTCCCAATGCCAAGGGTCAAATGTATCCATTCGTCCCTTCTTTACTTGTGGAGCTGACCAGAACGTCCCAGATTGGCCGAAAGGGAATGCTCTCTCGATGAGGACTGCCAAGTTTTAACACAGAAAGCCTGTCCGTAGACCATAGTAGAGTACCACGTTCCCTGCACCATATAGACTTTGAAAAAGATTATCCGCTAGAGACTAAATGTTTCATTCCTACCCAGCTCTCGATATTTTTGAAGTGGCAGTCAAAATTCGCTACCCAGTTTGCCCAACTCCTCCTTAATTTCTGTATACTTAGTCCTGAATTATGCAAGAAATATTTGCCGCTGGACGTTAAATAACAAACAATCAATTTCTTTTATCTGTTACAATCCATAATTCTTGAGCGTGGTCTTTTTGAGTGGAAACGAATCTGTACAGCTTTTTAGTTGTTTGATTATATATTTTTTGCCGTTGCAGATCAAATTATGGAGAGGGGCTTGGGATCCTATCAACTGGATTAACCTCTCCACATTTTCTTCCAAGCCAGGATCTGAATTTACAAGGTCATATGTCATGGTTTTGTGTGTTCATCGAGTTGAGGTGAGAGGAGATTGTGCGTTCTGTTGATATTGGTGGAATTGTTAACCATCACAGTTTCAACTATATACTTACCGATTCCGGAATAGTTCCCGTCTTGAATATAGATTAAAACTATGTTCATTTGACATCAATCAACACCCTAGTTTAACACTTACCTAATATACGTATTATTCTCCACTAATATATTAATTTGTGTTGTTCTTTGTGTTCTCACCAATGTACCTGTAAGCTATTAAAGAGTCACAAAATTATTACTACATTTGATAACCTTATTCTAGCAGCTTTATATAAACGTTATAGAAAACCGAAGGGACAATCCAGAGAAACTAGCAACATTGGGCACAAAAGACACAGTACAAAGACAAAAAAAAACACAACACAACACAGCACAGAAAATTAAAAAAGAAAATAGCACCACAGACCCCATCAGAAACCATGAGTAAATCTAGGTGTTCGTGAAGTCAGCAGTTTCTACCCGTTGTGTTACTCATATAGTCAAGATGTGTTGAACAACACAATACGAAAACAAACACAAACAAACAAAAAATAAGACCTCTTACAAACAACTGGGAGTAAAGATGCACTGAACATTGCTTTTATGTGCAAATCGTAGTGGACATTACAACACGGAACTAAGAACGTAAAGATATATGATAGCACAAAATGCTGGACATCACTATACGCAAAAAATCACAAACAACACAAGACATGAGCTCTCCTACCAACATCAGGAGGAACAGACGAACCGAACATCGCTTTATGCCAAAATGTTGCGGGCATCTCAAAACGGAACTAAGAACGTAAAGACATTAAATGGGACAAAATGTACAACACGAACCCAACTACTTAAACATATACCCCACCAAAATACAGGAGTTGAACCCAGGTGGATATACTTTTCAACTTGGGGAATAATTGTATGCATCAATAATGAGTGTGTGATTGCCGTTTAACGCAAATTTAGCAATTTTTCAGCTATCCGACAACCACATCGGTGGTGTAATGGTTAGCGTCCTAGCCTCGAGTGTGGTAAATCATGTGTTTCATCCCCAATCGGGTCAAACCAAAGACTATAAAAATGGTATTTGTTGCTTCTCCGCTAAGCTGGCAGCATTCAGGAGAAAGAGCAAAGACTGAATAGCTTGGGATCAGGATAATGTGTCAGAGTGGGGCGACATGTCTATCAGCGTACTGTTCCTTCAGTGAGCTAGCACTATAAAAATCCAACTCATTGAAAATTAACTCGTTCTCGACATGATATAGCTGAAAAATTGCCGAGTTGGCGTAAAACAGCAATCACTCACTCACTCCTGATTCCGAACCAAACCGTCTTTGTTTTTGCACCTTAATGCTGTGTGCTTACGGAGAAGCAAAACATACCACTTTCATAGTCTGTGGTATGATCTGACCAGGGCTCGCGTCTACAATCAACCGCATTCGAGGCGAGCACGCTAGCCATCCATTAACTGTTGAATACTACTGTAATAAATATTGTTATTACCCTGTGAAACTTGTATCAGGATCGTCATATCCAATTCGTGCATGTGCTTTGTTCTCTGAGCCATTATTTTATGTCTAGTGATCGTGCTGCATGCGTTGATTTTCTGATACTGTTCAGGAAGATGTATGCATAAAAGATGATTGTCTCGTCCAAGTCGCTCAATCATAATAGTTGGAAAGGAGGTAACAATTTGTCACAATTATGCTGATTTTTCCATCATTTGTTTTTTTTCTAATTATAGATGTTTTGCTATAAAAGTGAATCTTCAAGGTTGGATTAGTCTTTCCGTTGACACCACAGGGGCATAAATATAGGACCTAGTATGTACGTTGCATGGTAATTGTGCGGGGAAGAATCATATACACAACTTCCATTGGGACGAGACGTTATTACATCGCTCATGTATGTAGTATGGAGAATTTACGCCCCTTAAACAAATGATCAAGGTAAAATCTAAATAAAAACTTAGTTTTTAATACGAAACAGGCCACGGGAGCAAAGTAGAGGGCAAAAAAGAAGTTATTACAAAATGTAAGTTTTTCAGTAAGACGTACAACTATATTTACTTACGGGTACTATATCTATATAAGTTTCGTGTAGATCTCTATTTGGATTTAATCCAATGAACGAATCGATGACCGATTGATCAGCACCTAAAAAGTGGGGCTGTGACATGATAACGGGTACACCTAAAATTGTAAAAAAATCAGACAGGACATTATTTCAGTTCTGAAGTTATTTATGCGTTTATAAAAATGTAATTATACATCAGGGGTTTCTGTTGTGGTTTGATATCTTAGACGTGGTTAATTCTACCAGTTCCTGACGACCAGAAGCACAAATATGTAACCGCATTTTTGAATATGGGGTTGTCTTTTGATGATTTTTGTTTTTATATAGAATTTATTTTGTTCATGACGATTTCCGTTAAAATGGTTGTCGTCCTTTCACCGCGAGTTTTATATCATATATGCAACAGATGAAAGAAAGAAATAATTTAAACAAAATGGACAATTGGACTTCATGAGCCTCTATAAAACATTCAGACAAGGTTAGTCAACACGCCCCCGTTTTCCATAAATGATACGGATCATTTGTACATGGAAATAATACTTAACACAAAACATGTAACACGAATGTAGACTAACTAACTAAGAATCTTTATTCTCAAATAAACCATACATTACAATGGTATAGTGAAGTTACATATAAGAATACAACACAACACATACATGACAAATAAATAACAGATACACAAATACATATACATACACTATTTACATTACAACAGTAGGAGTTAAGTATTAGCCAAGAGAATATCTGATCTGTTGATTTTTCTTATTAATCTACATAACTTTTCTAGTTTTATTTTTTCAGAAGTACACATTATTTGTTTAAATTTTAATATATTTGCCCTTTGAGTAAGATATCTACTTATTAGTTGGGTTCGATTTTCAGTAAAAAAATGACATTCCATAATATAGTGGAATTCGTCACCAATAGATCTGCTATTACATTTTAAACACTGTCTATTTTCTCTGTCGATACCATTCCACCGTCCAGTGTCTATCGGTAATTTGTGGTTCGAAATTTACATAGTGTATATATATCTTTGTCTTCCAAAATATTGAAATAATTTTCGAATTCAAAGTTGTCTTTAAATAATCTATAATTGATAGCTTTTGGTGAGTTTTGTATCAGAGAATGCCACTCCTGTGTAAACTGCTCATGGAGACGGTTCCTAATTAAAGCTAAAAGCAGGTCGGAATTTTGAAAGAATTGTTGAGACCAAATGTAGGAATAGCCTGTATCATCAAAAATGTGTTTAACATGTTTAATCCACGAAAAATCCAGGTTTTCATCAATAAAAAGGTTATACAAAATTTTATAAGATAAATATGAGAGTTTTGTTTCTTTACCGGTTAACAGTCTTGCCCAATATGATATCATTCTTAATTTTACATCAATTTCAATAGGAAACAATCCAAGTTCACCATATATCATATAACTAGGTGTCGATGTTTTTAATTTCAATAACAGCTTGCAAAATCTAAGTTGTACTTTTTCAAGACATTGAATATTTTTACTAAAACCCCATATTTCTGAACCATATAGTAATATTGGTTTTACCATTTTGTTAAAAAGTTCAAGCTGGCATTCAATTGATAAGTTATGTGTTCTACCTCTTTTCAAAACTTCAAACATTGCTTTTGTAGCTTTTTCAGCTTGCTTTTTAATAGCTTTGTTAAAGTTTCCTGTCCTGTTAAACAATATTCCAAGATAATTAAATTCATTAACAATTTCTAATTCAGACCCGTTCAATGTAAATTTTAAATTGGTTGATTGTCTCCCCCTGGAAAAAACTATAACTTTAGTTTTATCAGTGTTTGCTTTTAATCTCCAAGTATTGCAATATTCACCGAATTTATTCAAAATATTTTGTAAATCATCGTGGGTTTCAGCCAGTAGGACAGTATCGTCAGCATATAAAAGTGCAAAAAGTTTTAAATAAATATTCAACTTATCTTCTATGCAGTTTGAAACTGTTTCTAGACCATTAAGACTTGCATTTTCAAAAAACATTTGTAGATCGTTTAGGAACATGGCAAATAGAAAAGGCTATTAATGTCCCCCTTGCCTCACTCCCATATCACAGTTAAAATAATCAGATTTACAATAATTATAGGTTATACATGATTTAACATCTGTGTACATATTTAGAATAATAGTATACATTTTGCCATTTATGTGATTCAATAGTAATTTGTACCATAATGCATCTCTCCATACCGTGTCAAAAGCCTTTTCGAAGTCGACAAAGGCACAAAACAGTTTTTTCTTTTTTCTTTTTAAGATCTCAAAAAACGAAAATAATGTGAAAAAACTGTCCGTCGTCGAGTAAGATTTTCGGAAGCCAAATTGGTTTTCGTTCATCAAGAGAGCTTCTTCCGAGAAACGACATAGTCTTTCATTTAATATAGCTGTGAATAATTTACCAAGGCAGCTAAGGATAGTAATCGGGCGGAAGTTTTTTGGATCAAGTGGAATGTCTTTATTTTTGTATATTGGTTTTATATTACCTACAAGCCAAATGTCAGGCATTACACCGGAGTTAAAAATTGCATTAAATATCTTCTCATAAGTAGGGAGAAACAGTTCTGATGTAGATTTTATATATTCGTTTACAACATAATCTTCTCCACAAGCTTTATTATTTTTTAACTTCTTAATACAGCGAAGTATTTCCTCTTGCGTTATACTGAAATTAATTTCTTCATTTAGGGGACCAATATTAACATTATCAAGGAGATCTGTATCAAAATTATCTTGTTGTACAAGAAGTTCATCGGGAGCTTTATTCAGGTTTTTGAAAAACTTGAATAAGTCTCCCAAAGGGATGGTGGGTTGTTTTCTATCCCTTATCCTTATTCAACAGTTTCCAGTATTCTTTTGGGTCTGATGTTTTTAATTTTTTTAACTTCTTACGCATATCTGCACGATAAATTTTACTATGTTTGTCAAGCGTCTTTTTGTATCGTTTCTCGGCTTCAGCGACATCTTGTTTCAACGCTTCTGTTCGTTTTATTTTTAATTTCCGTTTTAGTTTACGATAATTTTGTCGAGCAACTTTACACTCATAATTGAACCAGGGTTTATCTCCCTTAGGTTTTTTATTACATGTATCAGGTCTGGTTTTATATTTGTGAGTTCCAAAGGTTGTTTTCGCACTGTCAATTAAAAGATTACAAAGTTCACTGACAAACGAATTGACTTTATCTTTATCTATATCATCGATTAATGTGTTCACAATTTCATTATATAATCCATTTAACTTTTCTTTATATATATTATTATTGAAAGCCGTATGTTTCGAAGCGTCCCATTTCTTAGCTCTATTATCGGCGAGAATATCATTACTGTTATTACTAGTCGATTGATCATTCCTCGCGGCAAGTTTAAATTTGAGATTTGTAATAGTTGGAGAGTGAACATCAGAATACAAACGACAAAAATCTAGTACTTTAAAATTGTAAACAAATTGTAAAAAACTACATGTACAAATACAATAATCAACAACACTTGAGTTTTTACATGTTAATTTTCCTGATTCGGTTTTATCATCACCAATACGGCCATTTACAATAAATAAATTGTTTGCTTTACAAATGTCTAACAAATTGTTACCAGATCTGCTTTTAATTTTGTCCACATTTTTTCTATTTTTATCTATATTTAATTCATTAAGAGTAGCCAAATCATTTTGTAAAAATTCAGTAAAGTCTTCTTCATGTTCATTTATCTCAAAATCAATAAAGTCTGGTTCTTCTGCAGTTCTACTGTTAAAATCACCAAATAAAGAGATGTATTTATAATTTTGTGAAAAAGTTCGAATTTCATTTTCTATTTGATCAAAAGTATCTGGTTGAAAATAAGGTGAACCTTCTGGGGGAATATACACATTACCAAAAATGACGTCTTCGTTAAGGTTTACTAATTTTGATGAAACTTTGAACCATAAAACATACTTTGATTCTATATCTAACAATTCAATATAATTTTCTAACGATTCTTTATATGCTAATATCATTCCACCAGATTTTCTGCCAATTTTTTTTCTATTTTTCATTTTAAATATGTAACCTGGTAGTTCAATTGTATCCAAATCATCAGTTTTTGTTTCTTGTAAACATATGATATCCTGATTACATACAAGTTGACAAAATTCAGGATATTGCAGACGTAATTTAACACCACAACAGTTAAGACTTAAAATATTGAGATTACATGTATTTTCATAATGACAATTCCTACTAACATTACTTATATCTGTTACATCAGTATCTACAAGTAATGAAGAGTCATTGTTAACATTAGTGTCACTAATCTGATTAGTACTACTAGTATTTAATACATTAAACGATTTATTTACAACACAATCATTTTCAGACAATTCAAGGTCATCAATTTCAATATTATTAGGTATTTTATTAAAGTCAAAATAACTAGCATCACTATCATCAGTCCCAAAACAGTTTTCTCTTTGGCGTCCCTAATCCCGGTTTGGTGTTGATGAGCTAACAAGTTGGCGCTTAGGTGGTCGTCGGCCTTCTGTGGTAGCTGGGGTCGCTAATACGTTTTCCGCGGACGTGTCGGCTCAATGTCGTCCATTTGATCGTATTCATGCGGAGCAACATAAAGTTCGTTGTCAATGTAGAGACGGTCTCGGACAAGTACAACATGTTTTCCCTGCCTTTTCGCTTCTTTCTGAATAGGATATAATTTCCTTCTGTTGTCTTCAATTTCTTTCGGAAATTGTTGTCGTATTCCATAAGGGGTGTTACGCAGTTGATACGCATTGTTCAATACATATTGCAAGTCACTGTGGTATAAAAACCGTGCTACTATAGGTCGCTTTCCCCTTGGTTTGTGGCTGAATCTGTGCACGTTCCCAAATTCGATACGATAATCGACTCCTATTTCTTTGTACAAAAAAGTTCTCAATAGTTCTTCTGTATTCCCGTCACGAACCTCATGTAAGCCAGTAAAGATGAGGTTGTTCTTCATCGATCTACACTGTAAGTCGAGTATCGAACTTCTCAGATGATGAATGTTCTCCTGGCAGTCACATTGTGACCCTAAGCCATTATTACTATTATTTACGATATCAACTTTCTCAGAGAGCTTTTTAATGTCTGACTTATTCTTATTGCATTTTACGCTTAGTACTTCGTACTGGTCCTCAGTCTTTGCAACTGCGTTTTTGTTTTTCTCACAAACGGTTTTTAAATTATCAAACAAGTTTCCTACGCCCTGGATACCGCTTTCAACTTCCGTGATTTTACGTTGACTTTCCTTGATATCTTTCTCGGTCGACACTACCCGGCTAGTAAGTAAGGTTATAATATTTTTTATTTCGTCAAATTTTCCAACACATTTTTCAACACTTTGTAGTCTTTTGTCTATGCTAGAAACAAGATTTAATATCATGTTAAGAATAGAGGTTACGCTTGTATTTTCATCTGCTTCTTCAACAACTTTTCTACTTTGTTGTAGTAGCTTGCGGGTTTCACTGAGCGACATAACTATAACGGTACAACAATAGAGTAATGATGAATGATAATTGAATAAATCGAGTTCGAAGTTTAAAGTTCAAAGGTCAACTTCGCCAACGGCGTCAAGGATTCACTAAGTAATGGACATTTTCGGACTTAGTGAGTTGTGATCATAGGTGTTTGTGTATGTGTATATTTAGGTGCTAGTATAACAATATACTACTTCTACTTCTACTTGATTACTGCCTAGGGCTATCGCATCACAGGCAAGTGACATCAACAACATGGATAAAAGCACCAAAGTGCGTATATACAATTAAAAACAATAAAAACAGGAATCACTGTGTATGTCTAGGTTGTCAAACTCTGTAGACGAGAACCAAATTCGTCCACAGAGGTGGCATGCACTAGGTGAGTTGGCAGAGCATTCCAGTCTTTGATAGTCCTAGGCAGGAAGCTGTTTTTGTACTGTTCGTAGTTGGCTCTGATTTCAATGAAAGCTTTGGAGTGAGATCTTGTTCCACTGTATGTTGACTGGGTGACATAGTCCGGGATTTCAACTGGCGAATTTTGGTTTACTGCCTTATGAAAGACGATGAGTCTCTTGTTCTTTCTTCTAATCTGAAGGGGCTGCCAGTTCAAGTCGTTGAGCATAGATGTTACGCTGTCTTGGTAAGAATATTTTCCAGTTACAAAGCGTGTCCCTTTTCGCTGGACTTTTTCAAGAGCTTGAATGTCTTGTTTATGGTATGGGTCCCATACTGTTGAAGTGTACTCGAGATGTGGTAGTACTAATGCAGTAAATGCTCTCTTCTTAACATCTGGGTTACAACCATAAAGGTGTCTTCGAAGCAGGTTGAGGATCTTCTGAGCTTTCCCAGTTATAAGTCCAATGTGGTGTTTCCATGTTAAGTCTGATGTCAATTCTACTCCTAGGTACGGATGGTGTTCTACTCGTAGGAGGGTGTGGTTGTCAATTGTATACTCTGTGTCTAAAAATTTGGTCTTCCGTGTAATCTTAAGGAGGTGGCATTTGGCTGCATTAAATGTCATCAGCCAGGTATTTGACCAATCTACCAGTGTGTTGAGATCTTGTTGTAGTTGTTTATGGTCTTGTTTGGTGTCAATGGTCCTGTACAGTAGACAATCATCTGCAAAAAGCTTGATTCTGGTTTGTGGAGATATTTTATCTGCTATGTCATTTACGTAGAGCAGAAACATCAAAGGACCCAGTACCGTGCCCTGGGGGACACCTGATATGACTGAGGATTCGTCAGATGAATAGCCGTCTAGTACGACTTTCTGTTTTCGCTGGCATAACCATGAACCAATCCATTTATTTGTCAGGCCTTCTACTCCATAATGTTGGATCTTGTGAAGTAGTCTTCTGTGGGGCACGGTATCAAAAGCCTTGCTAAAATCAAGTATCAGCAGATCGATGGTCTGTCTCATATCAAGCCTTCTTGATAGTTCCTCAGCTGTATTTAGTAACTGGGTCTCACAAGAGTGATTTCTTCTAAATCCATGTTGGAAATTCCTCAGGACCTTCTTGCGATCTAGATGGTTCATAATTTGGCTGAATACTATGTGCTCCATGGTTTTACACAGTATGCATGTCAAAGACACAAGACGGTAGTTAGCTGGATTTGTCTTTTCTCCCTTTTTAAATACTGCGGTGACATTTGTAAACTGCCAATCTGATGGGACTTGACTGGTATCATACGACTGCTGGAAGATAAAAGCTAATACTGGGGCTATTTCCTTTGCTACCTCCTTGAGCATACGAGTTGGCAAGAGATCCGGGCCAGCTGCCTTGCTTGGGTTGAGATTTTGTAAAAGTTTTTCGACTCCAGGTGATGTGAATTTAATGTCCGTCATTGGAGGGATAGGTGTGCCATCAATATCGGGTAGCTGTCCAGGTGGTTCTCTGGTGAATACTGAGGTGTACTGATCGTTTAAGACGTTGGCCTTGTCCTTAGGTTCACTCAGTATTTCCGCGTTTCGTTTTAATACTGGGATGTTACTTTGACCTGACTTTTTCTGTTTGATATATGAGTAAAACTTCTTTGGATTATCAGTAATGCTGGTATTAAGAATATCATCAAAGTATTTTCGATGGGCCTCTTGAATGGCATCTTTTACCTTCTTGCTGAGAGCAAGATATCTTTTCCATGCATGGCTATTTCGATTGTGTTTTCCGGAGTCCCATGCTCTCTTCTTTTGTTGACATAATCGTCTGATGTCTGGAGTAATCCACGGCAAGTTCCATCTAGATGTAATTTGTTTAGTGCATATGATATAACATGTCTAAAACGACGAACCTATTACGTTTCCTTGCGAAATACGGTTCCATGTGGAATATCAAAACTAATAGTCTCTTTCATTTTTTCCAAAAAACGGTTTGAATCGTCGAAAATTTAGAATTATTTCCTGAGCGAAAAGGACTCCGTCCATATTGGTCAAGGGCAGACAACCAAACATGTAACACGAATGTGGAAAACTAAACATGTAACACGAATGTAGACAACTAAACATGTAACACGAATGTAGACAACTAAAACCCCACACAATAATACGAAAATGGGAGTCCAAGTGGTTCAACATAGAAAAGTTGTTGCTGCTTCCAGCAGGGCACCCGTTATAACGACGTTCAATTTCCAAGCCGATATAATGTTAACCATTCATTGAAAGCAGTGAAATATTCATTTGTGTAATTATTAAAATACAATTATAGATAATTGCATTTTTTTCGACCAAATTCAATATTTTTCTACCACATTCAAAATTTCCTACCAAATATCTTTTCTGTAGTAACTATATTAATTGATGAAAGGGTATGGTACAAATTAATTCAATGACAAATATGTTTATATCGAAATGCCGTGCACAATATTGAGACAGTATTAAATTTTCTTTATCTTTAATTGTTAAGTAAGGACAGAAATCAGTAAATGAAATGAGTGCATGCTACGAAATCCACGTGCCGTAACAATCAGTCTTGTATTAATTGTCAAATCTATATTATTAACGACATGCACACTGAATATTCTGGTTAAAATTTGTATAGAAACGCACGGTTAACGTTCTACTAAATATTGCCCTTTTAATGAAAAAATGTCATCTTAGGCACCACATGTTGTGGAACACTAACTTGAACCAAGACCGTGCGCCACCAGAAATCCCCCACAGCTGTACAATTTATTGAACATTCAGAAGCTGCCCTGCATTGCCAAGAAAGATAATAGAATATGTATATGCTGCCTAGACAAATAATTAACATAAAATACAAAATATACTATTCTCTCTTAAAATGGTAGAAGAGAGTTGTTCCATTTTTATTGTATATCAAACTTGTCATTAATTGCAAATTCCACTATTTTAGTCTTAGTAGAATACAAACCGTACCTCTCAATGATAAAAATAAGAACATTTATTTACCTTTGCGACACACAGTTGCATTCAGTAAACCAGATGGTAAACAGTTATGTGATGGAGTGCAAAACCCAGCGTTTGATGGATTATCCTTAACATTTTGAAACACCTCATCCTTTTGAACATACCGTGAATATTCAACACCTTTAAATACTCCCTTGGTTTGATATGTAATATAAAAAGACCTGAAATTTAGAAATAAGTGTCAGAATATTTAGGCTTCTAACTTCATATTAATATCCAATATATAGGTATTGTAAAATATTTGCAGTGAATGAGTATGTGGCGGATTGTTGTTTAACGCCAAATGAGCAATTTTTCACTGCAATGTATATCATGACGAGAACAAGTTATTTTAGATGAGATGCTAGGCCTAATGATGTCAGCTTTGTACTAAACCAAAAATATTTGTTGGATTTTAATAGTACAAGCTCACAGAAACAACCATCTGTGGGTAGACGTGTTGCTGCACTCCGACACATTCTCCCAATTCCGAGCCAATTTAACCAACCTAAACGTCAACATGTTTTAACTTGATTTTAAATTTTAGACAAACACAGATATTGCAATTAAAATATTCAGTTTCAACTGAAGTGGCTATGTAATCTCATTTTTATGAATGATTTACTAAAAAGACGTTTTAAAAATGCTCTTGTAATAAACATTATACTGACGCAGTGTTATGAAATATGACGTGACAAATTGACATTCGCTTATTATGGAAATTATTTAACCATGTCTACACATTATAAATGCATATACCTGCACACTTGCGGGAAAAATATAAATAACTTGTCTTCTTCTTTTGTATGAGGATGAAACAAACTGCCATCTGGAATATAATTAGATTATCACACCATAGTGTAGCTCTTATTTTGCTTTATTTGTTGTTAGTTACATTTATTTTCTTTGTAAGAATAGTTTGAAAATACCAAAGTGGCAATCCGAATCGAATAAGAACAGACAAAGCAATGGCCAAAAGTACAAAAGGACAAACAACGATCCACAAAACACACACATAAAACTAAAGATCGAGTAACACGAACCCCACTAAAACCCGGCTGTGGACTCAGGTGCTCCGGAAGGGTAAGCAGTTCCTGTTCCACTAGTGGCACTGATTACCTTTGTTAACTCTTTGTAAAGTCATAGATCATAGCATTTTCGCAACAACTATCCCCCAAATAATCCACAAAAATTGAAGCGCGTTCAGGCTCTCCCCCGTACATTTGTACATTTTCTTTCATCGCTTAACAAGTTTTATTTTCTCGCTAAACCTGCCATCATTGTGATTGCTTCATCATCTAGTGTGAGATCCTGTTTTCGTGGTTACATTTTGTGGATCTATCTACTAACCCGCTTTAATACATGCAGCTCATCTGGTCAAAGGACGTATGAGCTTTTGTCATCATTAAGCATCAAGTATTCAACATGTCTATAGTTTTCACATCTGATAGCAATTGTGCAATTTTAACAAAACTTAGTGTGAATGATCGGTAAATGTTCATATAAATAATTTGTAGTAATCAAAAATTGTATTACGATTTGGCATACAATAAGACTGTTTCAATTTATTATTATTCATGTGCAAATGAAAATTTTCTAATATAATTGTTAATAATTTAATTTGATGCGAATACTGCAATCTGATTGGCTGATCCGTCTGGAGCAACATTGGTTATACTTGATAATCTGGGATGGTATTGTTAATTGTTAATGACTACAAAAAGTGTTAATTTGTATTTGACACCGGCGGCAAACATAATGCCCTATAGCTACTAAGGATATATTTTGAACTCGTTTTATTCTTAGTGACTCGTCTCATGTACATTGTTCCAAAATGCCTCAATTCTACTGCTCGTTTTCAGTAACAAAAGTAGTTTTATAAGTAACATTCATACGTAACATACATACCTGTTCCATTTATCATGTTGCATGTGTCCGACGTCCAGAACGGAAGCTGACTAGAACAAAATTAAGATATTACACGTAACAATTATTAATGCAAGTATTTTACGGATACCTTCCAATAAAAACAAAGCACAAACATACATGTAAATCACAAGCTTTCGAACACTGTAGCCCTTTTCACAAAAATTTGTATCTATAGTCCTAACTTTTTCACTTAAGATTATCTTACGACAATTCCTAAGTCCTTTTCACAAAGATTATCTTACGACAAATTTTAATCTTACGACTAAAATTACACTTACGATAAAAATTCTTCCTTAGGTGTACTCGATGCAACATTATGTGATAAAGTTTGTCAGTGATTTGCGACAGGTCAATGGTTTTCTCCTAGTACTCCAGTTTTCTCCACCAATAAAACTGACCGAAATATTGTTGAAAGTGGCATTAAACACCATAAACCATCTTCCTTAGCAACCTGGTTTCAATTCCATAGCACAACAAAACATTTTTTTTAAATAAAATTATTCTATAAAATATCCCCGGCACTAATTTATAAGCAGTTTTTTATGCTATGATGTGTTTGTATGTTTATATTGAATTTTTATCTAAAATATGAATCGGTCACCAGATTAATACATGGGCATTTCCATATTGGCCTGGTTATCATCCCGAGACCCCCATATATGGGTCGAGGGATGATAACCAGGCCAATATGGAAATGCCCTTATATTAAACTATTTATTACATACTTCCGACATCTAGAAAAGAGACACTCATATTGGCCCGAGACGAAGTCAAGGCCCATATGGGCCTCGATATGGAAATGATCTTGTAGTAATCCAATAACCGGTTATTTTCCCGGGGTGTGAAAATATGGACAGTTTACTTCCGGTCATATTGGTCATACAAAAACGCCTTTATTTGAACTAAGTATGTAATAAACAACAATATCATTTGTAGCGTCCGTTTGTATTAAACCATATTCATTTCAATAAACAGTTATCAATATGTGTAATTACTAATTAGGTTTGTCATACGGTCAGAGAAAATGGGCTAACGATGAATTGCTCTCTTATTTTCAAGTCGAAGCGCCAATACATCGTCCATCTTTTTTTCTATTTTTTTCACTTACGATAAAAGATAAGACAAATATTTCTCTTACGATCAAAATTTTACACTTATGACAGGGTAGTTTTACACGTAAAGTTAGGACTATTTTCACACTTAAGATTATCGTAAGTATTTTTGTGAAACTCTTTTTAATCTTAATTTTACACTTGTAAGAATTTTTGTGAAAAGGGCTACAGGACCCTTTTCTGTACGACTCCATCCTCCATCCCACATATTCATAAATAGTCCGAAGATAAGACATAGTTTTGAATTGAAATCTTGACATATATTTTAGAAATGAAAACTATATGTTAGTAAATATCATTATGAAAAAGGATGGGGTGCACAGAAATTTTAGGTCTAGTGGTGGTGGAGTGTTTGAGGATGAGCACAAAATGAAAAACATAAAAGCCCACACTGTCGGAACAGTTCCAACATACAATCGACAAATAGTAGAAACAGAGACAACAACAATATACACATATGTAGCTAACACATGTATACATGACTTCTGTAGCTAACACATGTATGCATGACTTCTGTAGCTAACACATGTATACATGACTTATGTAGCTAACACATGTATAGATGACTTCTGTAGCTAACACATGCATACATGACTTCTGTAGCCAACACATGCATACATGACTTCTGTAGCTAACACATGTATACATGACTTCTGTAGCTAACACATGTACACATGACTTATGTAGCTAACACATGCATACATGACTTCTGTAGCTAACACATGTATACATGACTTCTGTAGCTAACACATGTATACATGACTTCTGTAGCTAACACATGCATACATGACTTCTGTAGCCAACACATGCATACATGACTTCTGTAGCTAACACATGTATACATGACTTCTGTAGCTAACACATGTACACATGACTTCTGTAGCTAACACATGTATACATGACTTCTGTAGCTAACACATGTATACATGACTTCTGTAGCTAACACATGTATACATGACTTCTGTAGCTAACACATGTATACATGACTTCTGTAGCTAACACATGTATACATGACTTCTGTAGCTAACACATGTACACATGACTTATGTAGCTAACACATGTATACATGACTTCTGTAGCTAATACATGTATACATGACTTCTGTAGCTAACACATGTATACATGACTTCTGTAGCTAACACATGTATACATGACTTCTGTAGCTAACACATGTATACATGACTTCTGTAGCTAACACATGTATACATGACTTCTGTAGCTAACACATGTATACATGACTTCTGTAGCTAACACATGTATACATGACTTCTGTAGCTAACACATGTATACATGACTTCTGTAGCTAATACATGTATACATGACTTCTGTAGCTAACACATGTATACATGACTTCTGTAGCTAACACATGTATACATGACTTCTGTAGCTAACACATGTATACATGACTTCTGTAGCTAACACATGTATACATGACTTCTGTAGCTAACACATGTATACATGACTTCTGTAGCTAACACATGTACACATGACTTCTGTAGCTAACACATGTATACATGACTTCTGTAGCTAACACATGCACACATGACTTCTGTAGCTAAGACATGTATACATGACTTCTGTAGCTAACACATGTATACATGACTTCTGTAGCTAACACATGTATACATGACTTCTGTAGCTAATACATGTATACATGACTTCTGTAGCTAACACATGTATACATGACTTCTGTAGCTAACACATGTATACATGACTTCTGTAGCTAACACATGTATACATGACTTCTGTAGCTAACACATGTATACATGACTTCTGTAGCTAACACATGTATACATGACTTCTGTAGCTAACACATGTACACATGACTTCTGTAGCTAACACATGTATACATGACTTCTGTAGCTAACACATGCACACATGACTTCTGTAGCTAAGACATGTACACATGACTTCTGATTTTCGTGGCTTGGTGTAGACTCTTCAATAAAAGTGGCAGTGATTAAACTAGTTTTATGGCCCAAAAACCTCCCTTAGTAGTGAAATGATACGGTCGTGCCAACCCTCACATAAAATTGAGTGAGCAACGTTGTTGTTAATAATACTGAGTCCTTATCTTCAATTTGGCATCTTCGTGACACAGAAGTTGTCAGATACAATGTATATAATAATAGTTCTACAACATAGAGCCGATGGCGTTAACGGTAATTTTAATATCACATGTACATCAAACAAGGCATAAATACACATATGTATTTCCCATTTTAGCGAATTGCGCTTGAAATGTTCAATATTTATTCTTTTTGTGGGTTTGTTTTACTTATAGTAAGAACCGGTCGGTTTCAGCATATTGAAAATATATGTTAGAACCTTGCTTATGTTAGTTACCTCACTCCATTCCATTTGGTAAATTTAGAAAGCTTTTGTAAGTCATCTTCACCTGTATAAACTGTGTAATTATTTGCTATTGTGTTATTGAGCTACAATATAACACAAAGAAGAGTTTGAAGATATCAATGGGGTAATCAGAATACATAAATCAAGGAAGAACAGACAACACAATGGCCAAAAGAACCAGAGGCTCTCAAGAGCCTGTATCGTTCACCTGGTAATAAAAAAAACCAATTGGTCCTATGTAAAAACTATGTCCTGCAGTGGTAGTCATCTTGGAATTACGATCAACATAAAAAACACAAAGTTTGTAAAGGACCTTCCAATGATTGATGCACAGTTTAGGTTCAATCAGTGCAATAGCTTCAGAGAAGAATATATTTCTGTATTTTCCCCATATGGTTCTGTGTTAATACTATGACCTGTGGTGGCAGCCATCTTGGATTTCCGATCGGCATAAAAAAACAGAAACTTTGTAGAGGACCTTCCAATGATCATTCCTGGGCAGTTTGGTTTCAATTATCCAAGTGGTTTCAGAGAAGAAGCGCTTTGAAACATTTTTCCCATAGGGTCCAATGTTAAACTAAGTCCTGCCGTAGCCGCCATTTTGAATTTCTTATCGGAACAAAAAACGTAAAGTTTGTAGAGGACCATCCAATGAACATTCATGTACAGTTTGGCTTTAATCATATTTGTAGTTTCTGAGAAGAAGGTATTTGAACATTTTCCCATAGGGTCCAATGTTAATCTATGTATTGCGGTGGCGGCCATCTTGGATTTCCGATCGGCATAAAAAACATAAAATTTGTAGAGGACCTTCCAATGATCATTCCTAGGCAGTTTGGTTTCAATTATCCAAGTGGTTTCAGAGAAGAAGCGTTTTGAAACATTTTCCCCATAGGGTCCAATGTTAAACTAAGTCCTGCCGTAGCCGCCATTTTGAATTTCATACCAGAACAAAAAACGTAAAGTTTGTAGAGGACCATCTAATGAACATTCATGTACAGTTTGGCTTTAATCATATTTGTAGTTTCTGAGTAGAAGGCATTTGAATATTTTCCCATAGGGTCCAATGTTAATCTATGTCCTGCGGTGGCGGCCATCTTGGATTTCCGACCGGCATAAAAAACAGAAAATTTGTAGAGGACCTTCCAATGATCATTCCTGGGCAGTTTGGTTTCAACTGTCCAAGTGGTTTCAGAGAAGAAGCATTTTGAAACATTTTTCCCATAGGGTCCAATGTTAAACTAAGTCCTGCCGTAGCCGCCATTTTGAATTTCATATCGGAACAAAAAACCTTAAGATTGTAGAGGACCATCCAATGAACATTCATGTACCGTTTGGCTTTAATCATATTTGTAGTTTCTGAGAAGAAGGCATTTGAACATTTTCCCATAGGGTCCAATGTTAATCTATGTCCTGCGGTGGTGGCCATCTTGGATTTCCGATCGGCATATAAAACACACACCTTGTAGAGGACCTTCCAATGATCATTCCTGGGCAGTTTGGTTTCAATTATCCAAGTGGTTTCAGAGAAGAAGCGTTTTGAAACATTTTTCCCATAGGGTCCAATGTTAAACTAAGTCCTGCCGTAGCCGCCATTTTGAATTTCATATCGGAACAAAAAACGTAAAGTTTGTAGAGGACCATCCAATGTACACACATATGGACAGTTTGGCTTTAATCATATTTGTAGTTTCTGAGAAGAAGGCATTTGAACATTTTCCCATAGGGTCCAATGTTAATCTATGTCCTGCGGTGGTGGCCATCTTGAATTTTCGATCGGCATAAAAAAAAAGAAACTTTGTAGAGGACCATCCAATGAACATTCATGTACAGTTTGGCTTTAATCATATTTGTAGTTTCTGAGAAGAAGGCATTTGAACATTTTCCCATAGGGTCCAATGTTAATCTATGTCCTGCGGTGGTGGCCATCTTGGATTTCCGATCGGCATAAAAAAAAAATACCTTGTAGAGGACCTTCCAATGATCATTCCTGGGCAGTTTGGTTTCAATTATCCAAGTGGTTTCAGAGAAGAAGCGTTTTGAAACATTTTTACCATAGGATCCAATGTTAAACTAAGTCCTGCCGTAGCCGCCATTTTGAATTTTATATCGGAACAAAAAACGTAAAGTTTGTAGAGGACCATCCAATGAACATTCATGTACAGTTTGGCTTTAATCATATTTGTAGTTTCTGAGAAGAAGGCATTTGAACATTTTCCCATAGGGTCCAATGTTAATCTATGTCCTGCGGTGGTGGCCATCTTGGATTTCCGACCGGCATAAAAAACAGAAAATTTGTAGAGGACCTTCCAATGATCATTCCTTGGCAGTTTGGTTTCAACTGTCCAAGTGGTTTCAGAGAAGAAGCATTTTGAAACATTTTTCCCATAGGGTCCAATGTTAAACTAAGTCCTGCCGTAGCCGCCATTTTGAATTTCATATCGGAACAAAAAACGTATTGTTTGTAGAGGACCATCCAATTAACATTCATGTACAGTTTGGCTTTAATCATATTTGTAGTTTCTGAGAAGAAGGCATTTGAACATTTTCCCATAGGGTCCAATGTTAATCTATGTCCTGCGGTGGCGGCCATCTTGAATTTCCGATCGGCATAAAAAAACAGAAACTTTGTAGAGGACCTTCCAATGATCATTCCTGGGCAGTTTGGTTTCAATTATCCAAGTGGTTTCAGAGAAGAAGCGTTTTGAAACATTTTTCCCATAGGGTCCAATGTTAAACTAAGTCCTGCCGTAGCCGCCATTTTGAATTTCTTATCGGAACAAAAAACGTAAAGTTTGTAGAGGACCATCCAATGAACATTCATGTACAGTTTGGCTTTAATCATATTTGTAGTTTCTGAGAAGAAGGTATTTGAACATTTTCCCATAGGGTCCAATGTTAATCTATGTATTGCGGTGGCGGCCATCTTGGATTTCCGATCGGCATAAAAAACATAAAATTTGTAGAGGACCTTCCAATGATCATTCCTAGGCAGTTTGGTTTCAATTATCCAAGTGGTTTCAGAGAAGAAGCGTTTTGAAACATTTTCCCCATAGGGTCCAATGTTAAACTAAGTCCTGCCGTAGCCGCCATTTTGAATTTCATACCAGAACAAAAAACGTAAAGTTTGTAGAGGACCATCTAATGAACATTCATGTACAGTTTGGCTTTAATCATATTTGTAGTTTCTGAGTAGAAGGCATTTGAATATTTTCCCATAGGGTCCAATGTTAATCTATGTCCTGCGGTGGCGGCCATCTTGGATTTCCGACCGGCATAAAAAACAGAAAATTTGTAGAGGACCTTCCAATGATCATTCCTGGGCAGTTTGGTTTCAACTGTCCAAGTGGTTTCAGAGAAGAAGCATTTTGAAACATTTTTCCCATAGGGTCCAATGTTAAACTAAGTCCTGCCGTAGCCGCCATTTTGAATTTCATATCGGAACAAAAAACCTTAAGATTGTAGAGGACCATCCAATGAACATTCATGTACCGTTTGGCTTTAATCATATTTGTAGTTTCTGAGAAGAAGGCATTTGAACATTTTCCCATAGGGTCCAATGTTAATCTATGTCCTGCGATGGCGGCCATCTTGGATTTCCGATCGGCATAAAAAGCAGTATCTTGGTAAAGGACATTCCAATGATCATTCCTTTACAGTTTGGGTTCAGTCAGTTCATTAGTTTCAGAGAAGAAGATCTTTGAAATTTCAGCCAATCAGAGCATATTATTGGCCCTGGCAGCCATATTGAATATCCGACTGGAACGAAAAACAGTAACTTTGTAGAGGACCATCCAAGGAACATTCCTGCTAAGTTTGGTTCCAATCGGCCAAGTGGTTTCGGAGAAGAAGCTTGAAATGTGAAAAGTTTACAGACGACAGACGACAGACTACAGATGACAGACGACAGACGACGGACGCCAAGTGATGGCAATAGTTCACCTGGACCTTTCCAGGTGAACTAAAAAGTACAAAAGACAAACAACGATCTACAAAACATACACATAAAACCAATGATCGAGTAACACGCACCCCACTAAAAACCGGGGTAAACTCAGGTGCTCCGGAAGGGTGGGCAGTTCTTGCTCCACTAGTGGCACCCGTCGTGTTAATATAGTGACAAACCCGGTGATAAGTCATGAATGAAAACAGGAGCTGGAAGTGCTCATGACAAAGCAGTTGTATGTAAGTAATAATTATACACATACACAATTTGGTTCTTTTTTTGTGTAGTAATAAGGAGGTCGTTGATAAAAATCGGAATTGAAAAACCTTCATTGGTCAATGAGCTATCGCACAACATTGATATTCAATCACCTAAATATTTTCAAAACCCATGCTCTACCTCCATCACCAGTATGAAAGTAAGCCTGGTCCTTTAATGGACATTTCCACCATAAAGATCCTTTCATTAAATAATTATAAGTTTGGCAACTATGTTGATTTCATCTATCTCATTGAAATAAAGGATACCATAGATACAGCAAGACTTTTCTATACCTTGACCTACATCTCAAAATGAAAATGAAGGCGGATAAAAAACGAAACTGAGGACAAAAGAGATGATTTCAATTTTCCCATTGTGAGTTAATACTATTTTTCATTTACATTTATTTTGTATTGTAGTTCCTTTGAGAATATCCTACACAGATGGTTGCTTTACCGTCACGGAATATCTGTATCACAGATGCCCACGGATATGTATACTGTTTGTTTTTATCACAATCCCGTTATATTTTCTTTTGCATGACATAGCGCGATTGGTGTATTTAATGGAGCAGGAATTGCATACACATTCGGAACACCTGAGTTCACTCTCGCTTTATAGTGGCATACTATCTTAAATTATGTGTTGTGTTTTGTCGACCATTGTATCTTTGTCCTTTCCCGTTGCCCGTTGTATTGTCTGAACTTCTTCGATTTACGGATTCTGATTACCAATTTGGTATATTCACATTTTTGATGAAGTGAATAAGATTTCATTGAATATTTAAGAATAATCCACATCTGGTTCACACCGCTGGCCAACCGGTATATATAAAAAACAACAGAGCAGATTATGTAACAAACACTTTTTGCACATTTGTAGCTCGCATTACTACATATTGTTGCACATTCTGCCGGTGACGCTGTACAGAAACTTTACCAGAATGCAATAGTTTTCCCGGTAGCTACATTTGTAGCATCTGTAACACAGATGTGGAATTGTGTGGTTAAGGTGAACGAGTGATTACTGTTTGGGACCTATTTTATATCATTGCGAGAAAAAGATACATTTCGATAAAATGATTATAATCTTAGCTTTGTACTAAACCAACAAGCTTAGTAAAACAACAGTCCACAGGTAGACATGTCTCTCCATTCGTACACACTATTCTAATTCTTAGCCAATCAGTCTTTGTTCTTTACTCCTTAATTATGTGTGCCTAGCAGACAAGCAACCAATGCCAACCATTACATCATCAATGAGGATTTTTTTTTCGATTAGAAGAATGTTGCTTTAGTGCAAGTTTGTTGTCTTTCACACACAATGAAGTATGTTTGTTTGTTTGTTTGATGGTGTTTAATGCCACTTCCAATAATATTTCAGCTATATCGTGAAGGTCAGTTTTATTAGAGGAGGAAACCGGAGGACCCGGAGAAAACCACTGACCTGTCGCAAGTCAATGACTTTATCACATAATGTTTCACACCTCGCCCTGATCGAGATTCGAACTCACAACATCAGAGGTGATAGGCACTGATTGCATAGGTAGTGGTACATTCAACTACCATACGATCATGGCCACGACGGCCCCTTCATTGAGAAATGGGTTATGTCCGTGATTAGATATATGTACATCAATCTGTTTCACCAATGGTTAGATTAGTGCAAATATTATGGTAGAAATCGTTTTGAAATGACTTTAAGTACATCTTACTTGATAGAAGAATCCAAAATGATCATTAAATGGAAGATCAAACAGATCAAATATCTGTTTAGCTGCTGCCATCATAGAGTCTGTGTAACCCCATATCAAGTCTTTTACCGAGAGTGTCAGGAAAAGGTCTGCGTCTTTTGTTATTTCAAAGAATAATTTTGTCATTTCTTTTATGAATGCAAATTCATTTGAAATTAATGATGTTGCTGTCTAAAACAAATAAAAGATT